>JAWNKX010000018.1:671863-1343727 GCA_035041755.1 Cacoxenus indagator | reverse complement strand
TGTTTCGTTAATTTTTATATATACAATTTAATTGAAGTTGTTCTAATAATAACAGAAAAATTAAATATAAAGGAAAAAAAATCTTCGTAAGCGATGGTTGTGGCTTAACAAATTGTTTAATTCTTTGTAAAAACTTTCGCTTTTCAGTCATTTCCAAGTCCGATATAAAGCACGTTTTGTCAATTTCCAGTCCGTCTTTTGGGTGTTGTTATGTAACGTCGATTCTCAGCGAAACTGGTTTTGCAGATGACCATCAAAAGACATAAAATTCGGTGGTTTGCCGTTGAATTTTTTCGCCGAATTATTTTATTTTTCTTTTACAGGTCTTACGTATTTCGTCTTAAGGATTTGCTCCAGTGGAATGAAATATGTTGAAAAGAACTGAAAATTGCAACTATAAATTTAACATGCAAACGTGGCCCTTTTTTTCTGTAGCAATCAAAAAACGATATAATCAAAAAATATAATCAGTGGTAACCTTGACATTGTTCGAAGATTTTAGGCTGTTTTCTGTGTGTCTGTTCATTTTTTAAACGCAAACTTGTCTTGGAATCTTATGGTTGTAGTGTAAAAGGAAAGATCTGAGCCCAGAATTCCATTGTTGGTTCGCTTATTACAGAGATGGATTCTTTTATGATTTTCCAAATTGAACACAACTCCACTCCTGAACGTATATACTATTAGAGAGCCTTGCAAAAACTGGCTACCTACTTTGCATCTGTTTTATAGGGGCTGACAAAGCGCAGAGTGATATTATTAGTTAATCATTTTTTTATAAATCTTATGCGATCTTTGACATTTCTTCGAGCTATTTTTGTTGGACCAGTACGTTAACACTGAGCAAAAATAAAATGTTAAAAAGTCCATAGAATTTATTTTAAGTCAAATAAAAATGCAAATGCTAATTATTCAGAAAGAACAGTTAGTGGTTGTGCACATAAGAACGACTTTATATTTGGCTGCTAATTGCGCCGACAACAAGTTTGTTTTACTGAAAACAATAAATTTTTCTGATAATAAAGGCACTTCATATACCGTTGATTTTAAAACGATACTACGACCCGCATAGATGAACCAACTTAATCGGATAATGATAATGATAATTTCATATTCGAGGATATCGGCAAAAAGCCAAAAAATTAAACTAATATTTTTATTTTTGTTTTTATTTTTCTATTTATTAATTTATTAATTTATTTTTAATTAAAAATATTAAATCATTATCAAACTAGTCAAGTAGAGAACAATTTTAGCTCCAGTTTAGCGCGCGGTTATGTGATTCCTATGGTAAAAGACGCCTTCGTTTCAGCTCGGTTCTGTTTGACCTGCCTGTTTTCTGACATCACTACATCGGACGACTTCGAAACTAGTCTTTCAAATAAAAACTTCCTCAATATCTAATCAACTAGTTTTTCTATATTTCAGCTTCATATCTGATCTTATAGGGCCTTTATTTTCGCGTAAATTTACATACACTAAATGTGTCTTTTGTTCGCGCAGTCGGTTTGGTTTCTTGGAGACGTGACGCAAACCTACCAACTACTAAACTCTTAAATATTGTACATATATTATATAACTTCTATAATTGATGAAACAAGTATAAGCAGGACTCATTTGCATAAATTATAAAGGTAATTATAGTAGTTCTTTTCTACGCTCGTGTTGGCTCACCAAGTACGAAGAGCAGTAAAGAGGCCTCACAACGACGACCGCCACGCCACGTTAAAACTTTTGTCTTATTGTTTTTTTTGTTGATTTTTTTTTTTTGTTTAATTTATTATGTTTGTTATGTGAAACAGAATCCGGCAAATTAAATTATTCGCTTCATTCACGCTTTTGGTTTCTTTCTGCGTTAGACCTTCTTTTTTATTCAATTCGCTTTATAGTGCTGTGGCCAGTTCTTTGGGGTTTGAACTTTTTGGTCGGGAATAAAAGCTACATTTTTATAGTGTTGGCGTAAGTGTTTTAATTTTCGATAAGATTCAATTATTTGCATTTATTTGAAATACATTTTTTGAACCATTTAAAATGTGATAGATGTTTTGTTTGCATTGGACAAGTTGAATTTTAATTAATATTTATTCAGTCATTTTAATATAAAAATCGCATCAACCTGATTAAGGATTTTTTCTCGCTGAATTAGAAGAGCCACAGCTAAAAGTACTTTCCATTTCAATGTCATACAAACGTTTAAGACCTTCGGTAGAACAGTGAATAGCATGACTTACACAACAATATTTATTTACATTGGGACGAACTCATTATGGGGTCCTAAAGCAAAAGGACTGTGCCAACTGCTGGTTTTCTCTACCACATGCGGCAGTGATTTACTTGTCTAATCCTTCTCCTGAAAATCTAAATTAAAACTGCAAACAAATTAATATTATTCTTTTAAAATATATTATATTTAAGTACCAAGCACTAATAATGCCGTACAATGGACTCTGTGGCTCCTTTGTTTAGGAGCCAGTATACTTTGGTTACCTTGGGGCGGCAGCTCTGTATTACCCTCGTTAAAGGTGCATGGAAGGGCAGCCTTTGGTCCAATACTAGTCCCAAGTATTTAGCCACCTTGTGTTGTGAAATGCTGTCACCTCAGCAATGTATGTTCCACCACCTGCGTTACTCTCCGAGAACGTGGGGCTACTCCGAGGTATTCCGTCAGCGGCTTCATACTTCCGGCTGTGGATCGTTAGCGCATCAGACCATCGGTAAGCGGCCCTACGCCAGTTAGCCTTGTCTGTAGGATGTTGAAACTCGATGTACTTGTTCCACAGCCTGCGTTTCGTCTTCAGGAGATGAGTCAGCTCCGTTGGGATAAACCTATTTAAAACTACATCGACGAGATGGGTACAATTTGAAACACGTTAATCTACGTAAATCACTGCCTAAATGACATAAAATTTATTTGTTGAACTTTTCGTGTTTTGTTTAAATGTGTAACGCCATGCGAGTTAGTTAGTTTAGTAGTTGCCTCATGCCATAGACGAGAGAGCGTTAAATTAAAGAAATTGTTTTGGTTGGTTACTATTTTTTTTAATTAAACATTTTTAATAAATTTTAAAATACAGTTGCATACAATGTAGCCGAATGTCCCTCGTGGCAGCCAGTATTATTGGCCTTCACAAATGGCATAAATTTTTGTCAATTTTATGTAATGAAGGCCTTTTTTCTGTAATTTGCGAGACTTTCTGCCAGAGAAGACACCGCCAAAAGATCTGCAAAATACTTTGACAAAATCACGGCGCAAAATGACTTGACTAAATTCACTTCCCTTACCATTTTCCGGCATCAAAAGCGTTGTTATTAATACAACTATTTTTTTAATTTATTTTAATATTTAAGATTTTTGTTGCTACGCGCCATATGAAGTGCCATAAAAAAGTATGTTTTTTCTAATTAAAATAGCATGTGTCATTGGAGCTGCGACTGCACATAGACTCTGGTGTTGTGACCCGATTTGCTGTTGTTGTCATTTGTATTCTTTTTACCCCACACATGGCATGCAAGTTGCAAGTACGCCATAAACATTTGTGTAATTTTGTGGCTAAAGATTACGCAATAAAAAGAACAATTAACGTCAAAGTTGCTGACGAGGTAAAACTAGGGGTTAAATTGATAAGTCAACTAACTGGGATGTATTTGTATCTCTATGTGCATGTACATGTGTGTCTGTGCATAGTAATTAAAACAAGATTGCCTGCAGATGAGATCTCAACACTGAGTTCGAACATTTTTCGCAAGCCAAGTGCACAGAGTTCAGAGTCATATAATTATTATTAATAAAGGAAATAAAATTATAACATTTACATTGGCGCAGATTAGCACCTCTTGTGAAAAATGTTGAACGAAAAAAAAATTAACGACAGCGGGAAATAAACAACAACAACATATACAAACTTTTGACGTTCCAAAGCACGCGCGATTCAATTGTTTGTGTGTACTTGTTGGAGTTGTAGTAGTTGTTGTTGATTTGAGTAATACCACTGCAAAACGGCTGAAAGTTAAGTGTTTCAATTTCTGTCGTGTATGCGTGAGTGATTTTGCGCGCTGTGTGGGGTGTGTGCGTGTGCGGGGGTGTGCGCTAATGAAACACTTTGAGCAGCTTCGACGTGATTAGCGGCATTTTTAATGAGTGTCTTGGGGTATCCGAAGAGTGCATAATTGTTTTTGCCAAACTAACTCATTTTATGCCTGGTTAAAGGTATTTACAAAAAAGGAAACTGCCTGAGTCACCAGCACCTGTCGGCGAGTGTTGCGTGCAAGTTCGTTTCCTAAGTCTTTTGTTGTGCAGCGGCCGAAAACTGTTGGTTGAGTGGGCACTCGTTTCGTTTGTTTTTTTACCTTTTATTAGCTTGTTTTGTTTTCGCCAAAATTGTATTTAAAAGTGCAACACCTAAACTCGTTTCAGCTACCAAATGCACTTCATGAAGTCTGCGTGTGCATGTGTATGTGTTAACTTGATTGACTGCCTACCTCAACAAGCGTGTAATCTACGCTACTCACGCGCAAATAATCGCATCTTCGTCCATTAATTTTTGTATCGAAAATCATCTTCTTCTTTGCACATTTAAAGGTCATTTCGCGCTTGCGGCTGCGGCTGCTGCTGCTGCTGCGGTTGCGATAATGATGATGATGATGTGACTTCGCAGCCCATGCCTATCTACCTTAACATTAACATCGAAATGTAAAGCGCCATTTTTGACCCGCGCGACGGTTTCGTTTAGCTGTCGCGGCTTTAGTCACGCACCAAAATCCAACCGGTTGACTCAACAAATATTTTATAGCCGCAGCGACTCGTCAACTGCATGTAGGCCTAAAAGCGCTTCTTCGCTTAGTGATCAATCTTGGTTCTGCATGGAGGTTGATTTTTTTTATTATTATTTTTCATTAATTGTCCATGTGCAATTTCAAATGTGTTTAAGTTTGATTGATATCTGCATTTCAACGTCAACGTTTTGGTCTCTGCTTTGGAGAATCGTAGAAACACAGAAACAAACACAAATTTTTGTTGTTTGAATTATTGATTTGAGTATTAACTACTCGCAATTCGCCCTGGGACCTTGATTTGTAGACAGCGTTGTTTTCTTTTTTTATTTTATTTATATTTTTCATTTATTTTTTGTTTATTATATTTTGAGATCGAGTTCGTGCTATTTGTGGCCTAATGTGTGAATGCATTTTCAACTCGTTAAGAGCACAGCGAATTTGGTCTGTCGTTGATTGTTTTTATGTTTAAATTTCAGTTGAATTTCAACAAATAGTTGCATAATTATATCCAACTAATTAAATGCTCCCAAACATTGGCTTTCGGCTATGAAAACTAGTCTTCATTTACCATGTTCAGCGGCTGCATGGCACATCATTTAACACTCGTCGAAACGTTTGAGTGGAATTGGTGGGAGCAAACAAAATTAAGACAAAATTAATGGAAAACGCTTTTTAATTGTTTTTGTGATGCACATGTTTGATAACATCAGTGTAGTATCAGCGATGATTTTGTCAGAATCCGCACATGCGTGGTAGGTCTGCGGTTCAACTTTTGCGTATATTGATCGAGGTATCTGTGTGCGCGCATCTATGTAGTTACGCTGTTAAAGCAACAGTAGTGCATCATCAGCTTCAACATTGTTTCGAACATCAACCAGCCAGCATTGACTGTCACAGTAAAAACAATCAACTAAGACTCTAAAAAACTACACCAACAGCAGACCAACCTGCTCGACCAGCAACAGCAGCTGCCGACCCGCAGCAACGTTGTTTACCCTGAACATCGCATCGAAATTCGAGTTCGACTTCGTGCGCTTCTTCGCTTCGTAGTGGGCTCTTCGATCGGTCAGAGTGTTAACAGTCGTCGCCCAGCTAGAGCGGCCACAATAACAGCATCAGCAGCAGAAGCAGACGACAGTGAAGACGACGCATTTTTTCCGGCCAAGTCTACATCGCGTATATATAGAAAATCTAAAAGTTTTGATTGTTTAGTTGGTATCCCACACTCGACCTAGAAGCTTACAAATCTTCGCCAGCCCGTCTACTATAAAATTGCTCACGTATCGATCAAATTCAATTGCATATTGAATTCTGATGCGATAGCCACTGTCGTCGCCAAAGGATATAAAGGATTACACTATAAAGGATTATTAATTATTTAAACAAAGAAATAAAATACCACCGCTATTGGTAGTTGAAAAGTGCTAAAAATGGTAAAAGAAAAAGAAAACTGTTTTTTTTAAATTTTAAAGTTATTAGAACAGAGAAAAAACAGCGAAAAAGTTATCAAACGTTTCTAATAATAAAATGTGTGCAAAACAGTGTAAAGGACATGTTAAACTTCAGTGATGTTGAATTGAGGTTGAAAAATATGAACACAACCTCTAACGTTGGACACGCAAATACAATAAATGGAATAACTCGCGCCAAGTGTGCAACTGAAATTTCTGTAATTTAAATATTTACGCACCGTTATTCGGCCTTAGTGACATTTAAGCGAGTAAAAAGACAAACAAGCATGGCAAACCATCACCATTAGCGTCATTATTGTAAACACAACCAATGGCACCTTTTATCGTTCAATTCGAATTTTACAAATGCTTACGAAATTTCTGCAGAATTGCGTTGAGTGTCAAGTGTAAATATGAATAAAAAATTGCTTCGAGTTTAATGTTGAAAATAACAGCGCAGTCGTTACATAAATTTCAGATACAAAATAATGTTGCGTATACGTCGTGTACGCCTGCAAGCCAACGCAAGTCAGTCACACTGATCAGACTCAGATGCAGATGACGACTCAGTTACAATCTTAAAGACGACGACCACTGAAATTGCAATTTGCATTATTAATTATGTGTCTACCATATTTGCAAGCTGTTTTACTGAAAAACAAATATACATATATATATAAAAATAAGAAACACGATGATGAGTTCTCATCAACGTGCTAGCCATGCTTACATATGTGTTTCAAACTCGTTTTCTGCTAAAATTTTTGAAGCCTTCGTTAATAATTTCCATTGGTTGACATTTAACTGACATATTTAGGCATGTGACCATAAAAATGCAACATTTATTTTTGTATTTCTAAGCTGGTGCTCAGTATTGTTTTGAAGTTGCACTTTTGTGGCATGAGCGTTTTGTACTTTGAATATCTGTTGGTGCTCGTGTCTTTTTAAAATTTCTAAAACGCATTTTGACGATCCCTTAACATCCCTTTTGTTAACTAATTTAAAAATAATAACAACAACTTAAAATCATCCTTTCACTTTCATGGCGCAGAGTAGCCAAAGACAAGAACATTTCAAACTCGTCAAACGAGACATAAAAATGGAAAACGTAAAATCAAAAATCGAGTTTTTAGCATAAATTACTTTTTTAATTTAATTGCATTTTTATTTTTAAAATTTAGTTTGCATAAGCAGCTCAGCACAAAATTTGAAAAAATTAGCAAGATTCCTAATCGCCAACAAAAGACAATAATTCGCTGCCGATTTGTATGCTAATTAACAAATCCCCCAAGACGACGTTGACCGAAGAGACGTAAAAACTAAGGCTGCCTTCGCAGGTCTGGCTCTTTCAAATGCTAGATAATGGTATAATATGATCAATACAATTCGTGTATCTAAAGAATATAAGCCGGTTTCTTGAATATTTTATCTAAATAAAATATTAAAAAAACTATAATTTTGGAGTTCAAAAGTTTGGCAGCCTAGAATTCTTAACGACGAAGTATAGCTTAACACACTTGCCTTGATCGTTACTAACAACCAATCGACCTTGTCAATAATTTGGTTTCATTAATTCATCGGAAATCAGTGTCTGCGTTGAGCATTTTGAGTTCAACGGAAGTCAAGCCTTAATGTCTGTTGATCAATGGCAGCAGCCTTTAAATGTAGTCGACAGGTAGAGCACAAAATTGATTATAAATTAAGTAAAAAGGAAATGATGTACCGAAATGCAAATTTTGCATAAACATTTTGCACGGATTAAAATTTAAATTTCATTTTGTCATTTTTATTTTCAACACTTAAATGTCTAAAAGATATTTCTCGTTTAGACATCTCGGTGCGTTATGCAAGCCCGCTTAAACCATTTTCGAAAACAAATCTTAATTGAAAAATTGAAATCCTTTAAACGAATAAAAATATCGAAATTTCAATATGCAAATTGTGCCAAAGTTTGTCAGAAGATCAATGCTCTGACAAAGAAAATGGTCACAAGAAATGCAGCAAGCTCATCACTTAGTAATGTCAAACGTGCATTTTAAGTGTTAATCGCGTCAAATTGCTGTAATACCGCAAATAGTCCACTTTATTTAGTTAAGCGTTGCACCTACGCAGTTTGCAGAATTTTTGGTTCGAGAACGAAAACTAATTTGTAAACATTTTTGTTAACTATCTTGAATCTTGTAAACAAGAATCGCTTGGCATGAAGTTTCTATCTCAAAACAACCAATAATTTGGATGATTAATGCTTATTAGGTATAACGATTTAACGATTTGACTTTACATTTTCTCTTGTTGTTGCAGAGAATTGCACTTTTTTCATTGGCGCTGTGGGCCATCTTCGCGGTGTCCACAGCAAAAGAGGCGTCACTTGAGGTAAGTAATCAATGAACTGCTGTACTGTGGTTAAAAATACAAAAAAAAACAACAATAATAATAATAATAATAATAATATTAATAATAATAATAATAATAATATTAATAATAATAATAATAATAATAATAATATTAATAATAATAATAATAATAATATTAATAATAATAATAATAATATTAATAATAATAATAATAATAATAATAATAATAATAATAATAATAATAATAATAATAATAATAATAATAATAATAATAATATTAATAATAATAATAATAATAATAATAATAATAATAATAATAATAATAATAATAATAATATTAATAATATTAATAATATTAAACAATAATAATAATATTAAACAATAATACTAAGGATAATAATAATAATAATATTAATAATAACAATAATAATAATAATAATAATAATAATAATAATAATAATAATAATAATAATAATAATAATAATAATAATAATAATAATAATAATAATAATAATAATAATAATAATAATAATAATAATAATAATAATAATAATAATAATAATAATAATAATAATAATAATAATAATAATAATAATAATAATAATAATAATAATAATAATGATAATAATAATAATAATAATAATAATAATAATAATAATAATAATAACATAACATAACATAATAAAAATAATAATAATAATAATAATAATAATAATAATAATAATAATAATAATAATAATATTATTAATATATTACATTACAATTATTTTAATTATAATAATAAAATTAGTCAAAGCCTGAAGAGTTTTCCTGCTTTTGCATATACTTTGCAAATCAGTTATTTCTTTGGGGCTTGTTCAGGAGGTTGGACTTTTGGAATTAAATGATTCAAATTTTTACAGCGTAATGTTCGCGCTGCTGATGGATACCACTATCCCACGCCGAAAATCCCATTTGAGTTGCCAACCCCTCCTCCAACAACCCCACCAAGGCCACAGACGACAAGGCTAGTAACTTATTTCCCACCAACCAGCACTCCACAAACTCCGGCGACAACCCGCAGGATTATCACAGCGCCACCTTCTACCAGAGCTACTCAACCACCTCAACCCCAAACTACCAGACCTCCAGCGACTTATTTGCCACCAACCAACAAGCCACAAAGACCGGCGACTACCCGCAAGATTGTGACAGTGCCACCTACGAGAGCAACACAACCTTCTACCAGAGCTACTCAACCACCTCGCCGTCAAACTACCAGGCCTCCAGCGACTTATTTGCCTCCAACCAATAAAGCCCAAACTCCGTCAACTACTCGCAAGATTGTGACAGTGCCACCTACTAGAGCTACATCACCTCCCACTAGAGCTACACAGCCACCTCGTCCTCAGACTACCCGCCCACCAGCAACTTACTTGCCACCAACTAATAAGCCACAGACTCCCTCAACTACTCGCAAGATAGTAACAGTGCCTCCAACTAGAGCAACACCACCTCCCACCAGGGCTACTCAACCGCCCAGACCCCAGACCACAAGACCGCCAGCGACTTACTTACCACCCACTAATAAGCCACAACCTCCTGCGACAACCAGAAGAGTAGCAACAATACCAACAACTCGAAGACCACAACCTCCGGCAACAACTCTCAGGATTCGGACTCCTCCTCCAAGCACTCCTGGATCAACTTACTTGCCACCTACAAATAAGCCAAAGACCCCAGCAACCACACGCCAAATCGTTACAGTGCCACCCGCAAGGGTTACTCCGCCTCCTACCAGGGCTACTCAGCCGCCCAGACCCCAGACTACAAGACCGCCAGCGACTTACTTACCTCCAACCAATAAACCACAGACTCCAGCAACTACTCGCAAGATAGTAACAGTGCCGCCGACTAGAGCTACACAACCTCCCACAAGAGCTACTCAGCCACCGCGGACACCAGTGACTTATGTGCCACCAACCAACAAGCCGCCGACCTACTCTACAACCCGTAGAGTAGTGACAGCTCCTACAACGCGTACGCCACAGCCACCTACAAGCACACCCGGGGCCACTTATTTACCTCCGACTAACAAGCCCCAGACTCCCGCAACTACCCGCAAGATCGTTACAGTACCACCCACTGTTCCAACACCACCTCCCACTAGAGCAACACCACCTCCTACTAGGGCAACACAACCTCCCACCAGGGCGACACAACCTTCCACTAGGGCAACACCACCTCCCACTAGGGCTACTCAACCTCCTCGACCACAGACTACTAGGCCACCAGCAACTTACTTGCCACCAACCAACAAGCCACAGACTCCGGCAACTACTCGCAAGATAGTAACAGTGCCTCCAAGTAGAGCAACACTACCTCCCACCAGACCCCCGACTACAAGACCGCCAGCGACTTACTTGCCACCGACAAACAAGGCGCAGACACCGGCGACTACTCGTAGGATTGTTACTTTTCCACCCACTAAAGCGATACCACTTTCCACTAGGGCAACTCCACCTCCCACTAGGGCTACTCAAACTCCTCGACCGCAAACTA
Organism: Cacoxenus indagator; assembly: GCA_035041755.1. Lineage (NCBI taxonomy): Eukaryota > Metazoa > Arthropoda > Insecta > Diptera > Drosophilidae > Cacoxenus > Cacoxenus indagator. The sequence continues at coordinate 1,332,611 of JAWNKX010000018.1, read as the reverse complement.
TTGGCCCACCAGCCACTTACTTGCCACCAACTTACAAGCCGCTAATTCCTGTAACGACCCGCAGAGTAGTAACAGCTCCCACAACACGTCGTCCCCAGCCACACGCAAGCACTCCCGGGGCCACTTATTTACCTCCCACTAACAAGCCCCAGACTCCCGCAACTACCCGCAAGATCGTTACAGCACCACCCACTGTTCCAACACCACCTCCCACTAGAGCAACACCACCTCCTACTAGGGCAACACAACCTCCCACTAGGGCAACACCACCTCCCACTAGGCCTACTCAGCCTCCTCGACCCCAGACTACTAGGCCACCAGCAACTTACTTGCCACCAACCAATAAGCCACAAACTCCTGAGACTACTCGCAAGATTATAACGGTGCCACCCACTAGAGCAACACCACCTCCCACCAGGGCTACACAGCCACCCCGTCCCCTGACTACGAGACTACCCGCAACTTATTTACCACCAACCAACAAGCCACAGACCCCAGCAACTACACGCAAAATCGTGACAGTGCCACCCACAAGGGCTACTCCGCCACCTACAAGGGCTACTCAACCGCCCCGCCCACAGACTACGGGACCTCCAGCCACTTACTTGCCACCAACGAACAAACCACAGACTCCTGCAACAACTCGCAAGATCATTACTGTGCCTCCTACTAGAGCCACACGGCCACCAACTCGACGTCCACTCATTACCACTCCTAGACCTGAAATTAAGTTGACCACTGGATATAACTATGCACCCCCAAACCCTACGTTGACCTACCCTACTACTAGAATCCCAGCAACCAGATTGCCACCTGTGACATACAGACCACGGCCCCCAGTCACAACTGCCGCCACAAAGCAACCAGCCACTTACTTGCCACCGACAAACAAACCACAGACTCCAGCGACTACTCGTAAGATCGTAACACCACCTCCCACTAGAGCTACCCAACCTCCTCTACCACAGACAACTAAGCCACCAGCGACTTACTTGCCACCTACGAACAAACCGCAGCCACCAGCAACTACCCGTAAGATCGTGACAGTTCCGCCAACTAGACCGACTCAGCCACCTACTCCGCGCCCAGTCATAACAACTCCTAGACCATTTGTTATTGAGACAACCAAGCATCAGGGGTACCGATACCCCAGACCAAACATTCCTTTTGAATATTAAATAAGGGTTGCCCCTACCTTCACCTATTGAAACAGAACAATGAAGTAATGAAAACTGCATCAGATACATTTTTATAAAGATTTATGTAGTAACTGGTTGCTATAAGTGGTATTTATTGTTTAACGGAAATGAGTCGATTGCTGCTTTTTATCTAGCAAAGCTGTACCATGTATGTCTAGGGCAAGATGTATCTAGTCAGTACAGTGTAAACGATTTTGTAATTGCTCCTTATCCTTCGCTCTAATGGAGCGCTTGCAAGCGAAATATTGTTTTTATAATTAATAAATTACATACTCATACAATTAGAATCATATGTGTAATAATACTGAAAAACGAAAGATGATTTTAACGAGAAAATTCTAATATTTTGTTTCCAACCGTTTTTATATAAGCCAAGCCTATTCTTATACAAATTGAACCTGAACAATAAACTTAAGAAAAAAAATTTAACGGATAATTAATTCGATAGAAGCGTTGGGAATGAGGGCGTAGAAACATAATTGGATTTCTTCCTAATCGAAAGCGTCAATTGTGCCCGTGGCTCATATATAAAGTGGCCGTGTATTCCGTTTACAAAATGGGAACCGATTTTCCCTTTATGTGCGGTAGATTTTCAGAAATGCGCGATTGCGTCGACATGCAATTGTTTATTTACTTCCAAACGAATGTTTTATGTAAAATATTACTCTTCATGGTCTGCGATTTGCGAATATCTCCATTATAGACGCGTCTTCGAAAACACCTTCGCGAACGCCCCTTAGTCGAGAGTCAGTCATGAAAGCAGATGAGCAATTAATATATGTATTTCGCTTTGTGCAGTTTGGTCTTTCAAGCCTCTAACCACTAAACTTTCTAATTAGATAAACAATTTAACGGAAAGCCGATTGAAGATGTTTCTTTAAGCCTAGCAACTGAAAGATTTCGAGCAGTCGTCTTTTGGATTCGCGATGAAGCAGAAGTCGGCCGGAATTTTGTCAACACTTCAAAACGATTAAATTCACTCAAATACATTGTGGAACATAAGAAGTGGAAGAGAGGATAGTACGAACTCATTAACGAAAGTATAAAAAATGTTTATTAAGCAAACAGTACCGTATACAAAATTGGATCCTTCGAAGAGCGAAAACAACCAAACGAAGCACAAACGTTTTTTTCGCAACAGCGCATTAGCTTGGATTATATGCATGTTATTGATGTTCATAATTGTGAGTGTGAATAGGTGGGTTTAACTCGAAGAAGACGTTGCGAAATCATTTTGGATTTTTGCAGATGTCATTAATGATTGTCAAGGCTTCATCAACCGCAGCACTACACCAGAACCAAAGTCAACCCTATCAGGTAAGGCGACTCCAAAACTACAATCCCAGTCAAACGGGAATCGAAGAAGCGGAAGAACAGGAGTGCAACGACCACGAGAACGAAAACGTCGACGACGAGGTCGTTACAACGTCAACGACTATAGGTCCCGAAAGTGACAATCGTGGTGTAATCTTGGCGGGCAATCGGAATCAGACTGAGCGGGCGCCAGAAACAGCAGAAGACGAAGCAGCGACGGTGAAACCGAACCACATCGACGAGATGCGTGCAAGGCTGCAGCAATTGCAATTACAGCAACAGCAGCAGTACGAACGACAACAACTTCATTTACAACAACAACAGCAACAACAGCAACAGCAACAGCAACAATATATGCATGCTATCGCAGGCGAGACGGCATACTTATTGGAGCGTGCTGACAACAACGCGCTTGAGCACGAACAGCAACCCATCTATGGAACGTGGCGCATGAAAGCGAGACGACCCCAGGCCCCCTCGTCAATGTTACCAGTAGCACCGACATTGCCGCCTTCATCATCGCCCTCATCAGCAACAGCAACAATGGGTGCACTAAAACGCATCGCTTCTGCATCGGAATATACCGTAGGTATTGGCGATTCGCAACAGGCGCAACAGCTCGAATCAGATGCGGACCAACAGTCGGCGCAGCATTACCAACATCCAAATCATTTGTACGAACGCCTGCCGAAGCGATCAGCTACGATGATGTCTTTAAAAGGTGAATTGCACGATCAGTTGCCACGTCCACCACGCCTCACACCGCGCCGACCTACGTCATCGGCAGTAGTGCGCCGTCAATACTCAGAGACGCCCGGGAGTTTGGGTCAGCGTGACGACTTCAGACCAAAGCCATTCCACTTCCCCTATGAGGCACAACTGCCTGAGCAGTTTAGGAAGGCTGTTGGTGAGCGGCCCGAATTGCATAACATTCAAGATATATTGCAGCAATTGCATATTAGTGGTAGCGGCGGAGTTGTGGCAAGCAGAGTGCCACCCCAAATGGTGATGATGCCCACAGGGTTGCACATTGCAGGCTCCTTTAAGAATCTTAGGTCCAGCGGCATTACAAACTTTTTTCGCAACAAGCGAAATAAAAAAAAGATGCAACTCTCCATGCCCATGCCTCTACCCATGCACGTTTTGGGCGTTGGTGGATACCTCCAACCAACGCCAGGATTTGCTGCTGTGACTCAACCACATCAACGAATAGCAATTGATCAGTTTTATCCGTACAAGCCCCGCTCACCGCAGGACATCAATTTACTTGCAATGCAGCAACAAATTCAATCGAATGCATCCAACCACAAGAAGAAAAAGCAAAAGCAGAAACACAAGAAGAATCAGTATGGAAGCAGCAACAATTTATTGGTGGGACAGTCTCCTCATTTTGTTGCAGATTCGTACTTACCTCACTTCCCTCCAATATTTGCACTGAATGCAACCGGATCACCAAGTAAGTCAAAACGTGTACCCTTTAATCTGAATCTAGATATATATCCAGTGTTGCCACCGTCGAAAGATCATAGGTCTTTTGCTCATGAAGACACGAAACTCATGCAACCCTCCAAGCCAGCGTCAGTTCTTCGCAATCCATTCGCGGAATTCATTTATTCCCCTTCAGCTGGTGGAATAACTGTATCCAGCCCTTATCCACAGTCGGTCTATGGACCTTTTCAGTTTCCCACGTCATCACAAACACCCATTCAGCTATCACAATCAAGTAATATGCATGTAGTGTTTCCGGATCAGAGGATTAGGTACAATGATCAACACCAGCAGCAACAAAAGCAACAGTTGCAGTATTATCAACAACAAAAGCAACCAGTAAATCAGTACCAATTGCCTTTCCTGACTCCAGATATCGCACATCCTCCAGCTTCCTCCATGGACAACCAGAGCAATACCAAAGCGAATCAGATTTTGGTGCACTTGAATGTTTTTCCCAAACAAAAACCGCCAACCACATTTAAGCCTTCGACAAACCCATTCTATAATAATGTTATAAATCGCAATACAATATCCGAAGAACCAGAGTTACAGCTACCGATAGAACCTCGGAATGTTCCACAGACAACCGTTGGTAATTCGTATGATTCGAAGCAAAATAAGGAACAGCATCAGCGGCAATATAAGGAACATCAACAGCAATATCAGCTACAACATAAGCAGCAATTTGAGCAGCAGAATCATCATCATCATAAGCAGCAAAATCAAATCCAGCATGAACAACAACAACAAAAACAACAACAACAAAATCAAACGCAAGCCCAGCAAGAACCACAAAATCCTTCCATATCACGTAGTGATCGCTTGCCACAGAACGAGATTATCGATTTCGAACATCCCATCGTAGCTGCCGAGTTGCCTCATTCTGCAGCATTAATTGGCAATAGACTAGATAATTCCGAACAAACTGTATACGATCACATCGACTCACACAACGATTTTCACTACAATAACAATGCAGATATAGATCAAATCGCTTCGGAGGCGCAGACTATCTCATTATTTCGATTTCCTGTCGAGGATCTAATTCAGTTTCAAGTTGATGATGCAATGTAGTATGTAAAGGGTTTCTGATACATTTGTGTGCTCCATTGTTTACTTTTTTTACTTTTTTACTTTTAAGTTGATATAATATTTGTTAAATTATTATTTTTTAATACATAATAAATAACCTAAAACAAAAATATAATCGAATTTAACCTATTGATTTAAGCCAATGATTGATAACTGTCTTTACATTCTGTAGCATTCATTTTTTTACATAAATGAAGCGCCTAAAACTATGCGAACTGAAAAGTGTTCACTTGTATTTGAGCATTTTCGTTCCATTATGCCGAATCTTCTAAACAAAAATGCAGATCAAAACAAAGCCGGCAAAAATCGGAATAACTAAATGTATACTCTCTGGCTCACTCTCACCTTAGCTGAATATAAGAGAACTAATTCATATAAATGTATACTCTTTGATGAGCCATCGTGAGAGAGCGCTTCAAATAAAGTGTCCACAACGAACAACGCCAACATTCAAAGAGTATTCATTTATAAGTTCTCTCTGCCAACATGCCTTACGTTTACCATGTGAGAGCGTAACATCAGATATTTCGTTATATCTTTGAATTTTTCAAAAATAGAGAAAACAACAGCCAAGCGCAACAGGCCAAACGAAGTCGGCTTTAACTCGTGTTGGCCAATGCGATGAACAGTGAACTGTCTCATATGCAGCGATTACCGATGAAACATAATCCATACCTGTTTGGAAATCTCTTGGGTTGCGCGATATTGAGATCAGTTTGAAAGCACTAACAGCTAAAATGTGCATAAGTCGAACAGCAATCAAACTACTCGGACGTGTAACGGCCGTAAGTTGGGTATCGCGAAATTCTTGGCTGACGCGGAAAAAATCGCAAAAAATCAAGAAAAAAGTTAGCGGTCAGGCGATATTCAAGACGAGTTTATTTCGGTGGCGTTGCGACTTCTTTGCTTGATTATTTTGTTGTTGTTTTTTGTTTATTGCCTTTCTGACTTAGTGTGTGTGTGTGTGTTTTTTTGAAGTTGCTAAAGTAGCCAAAAAGCTAAGAGTGAAAATAATTTGCATAAAAATGGTTATTCCTTGTTTCGTACTATATGTCAATTATTGAAATTACTGAAACCATTTTGGCTGCTGTACTTATAATGTGATCATGAAAAAAATAAAAGTAATAATAAAAAGACATTTAAATAAGCATTAAAAACAAAGCCAAAAAAAGAAATATGAGGAGAATAGAGTGGGGTTCGTGATTTATGCTGTCATAAGCACATTTTTCAATGATTAACTTAATTAAAACCTGCGCAGTTTTAGGTCGAAATTCTGTTGTTCTTCACTTTGTTTGTTATTTGGTTGTCGGCTATGTTATCACGCTTCATCTATACGTGACCACAATGACAGACAACTTCAATGAAAAGAAAAGAATAATAATGCAATAAAAGAAAAGGCCAAGTGTTAGAAAAAAAACCAACGCGCAGAAGAAAACTAAACTGTAATTTTCACCAATGCATTGCAATGCAAAGCTGAACATCATCATCAACGTTATTATCATATTTCATATTGCCATCTTCTGTATCAGCACGAACAAAAACAACAACAATAAAAACGAAATCAGTAACAGCAGCAACAAAACTCAACATTAAATTAAGAACACACAACGAACTCTGTGAGTTACTTGACTTTGTTGACGAAAGGAGCGGGTACAGCAAAACGCTCGTACTTTTCTCCTCGAATAAACAAATACACATACATAGGCATATGTACAATTCCTGTTTTTGATTTCAGCTGTTCTAGCTGTTGTTGGTTTTGGCTTTAGCCGATGTTGCTGTTGTTACTGTCTCTTGACCAGGCAAAATATTCGCCGCAAGACTTCTTTACATTATTTGCTTGCTAGCTCTTTCTCTCTCTCTTATATTTCTGGGTTTCTATCTTTCATTCGTTGGTTCTTTACTTCCACCTTTGCCTATTTACTGCATGTATATATACCATGTTTGCCTTTAACTAGAAATGTACTCTGTCTGAGTCTTATAGATAAAAACATTTTAGAAAAGTAGATACACACAGAGAGCGAGCGAATTGGTGTGTTTGTTCGCTCGTTGTTTCCAATATTGACTTTTTCGCGGCTTACGCAGCATCCACGTTTGGGACGTTGGGGAGTGCCGCTTTGCTTTTTCTACGCTTCGACTTAGCAATTTTTATAAGATTGGCGCTGTGGTGGGCATTACAATTTCCATATGATATTCGTATCATAATAAAATTGGCATATGCGATATACTCTCATTTATCGAATCGATCTATAGTTCAAAGAGCCTTCTTAAGGGCCAAATATACGCTTCAAATATTTGAGCAACAATCGATGTTGTTGTAATTTGATGCGTAGCGTACATACTTAACAAACTGCGTTTGTCAAATTTCAATTTTATTTATAATGTAATTCGGCACAAATTATCCGCACGTCCGTTCACAGCAACAAATTTGACGAGAAGGAGAAAAAGGCGAAACAGACGCTTCAAATGATTTGAACATTTGATGAAATATTAAAAAATGTTGATGTTTATCAAATGCAAAAACAGCCCCACAGACACATCAAATTGCCTAAATTCCCCTTTTTAGGGATAATTTGTTCAAATATTTGAAGCGTATATGTGGCCCTTTAGCCATTGCCTTAACGGCGAAACTTTGTTTCACTAGTATCACATACGTCTTTATTTATAATTTTACAAATATATATGTTATGCAGTTTACCGCGATAAATGTTATTCCTTAAAAATAAGCAATTACATTCTATTCTACATTATATCAGTATTCTGAATTGAAGAGCCCATAGTTATTCCGAAAAGTATTCCTGCCTTTCTTCGAAATCAGGACACTGCATTACAAAGCAGTAGGGTTCTTGTATACAGAACAATATGTTGAATTTAGTCATACAGAAATTAATTTTTCAATTGAAGAAAGTTTTTGTGTACAAAAGATTCATTATAGCCGAGCTTGGCTTTTTTTATAAATTTTTTTAGTACCACAGTCGGTTTCGAACGTGCAAGTTTCGCAAAGTGAAATTTTGTATCTACGAGTTTTGTTAATATTTCTTCACCTCTTGCCAAAACTTCTTTGTCAATCAGTCTTTCTTCTCTTAGTTTGTTCATCTTCCATTTTATTTCTCTTACGACGATTGGGGCTGCTGTTGATGACTGATGATGTATGACTTCATGACTGGGTAGCTGGCAAAACCGGATACCTTACTCAATGTGTTTATGACTTTTTACGGCTTTGTATCGTATGTATAAAGAAATCTCAAAAAACTATCAATACAAAAATTCTGTGCAGCAAAATAATAATATTAATAATAATAATAATAATAATCATAATAATAATCATAAAAATAATAATAAAGTCAGAAAATGAAAATAGTTCAGAGTGCGTAACATAAAAATTAAATTAAATATAAAAAAAACTTGTTCTGCGAACTAGGTAATATGCTAAAAACAACAAGAAAAGGCAACGAACAAATAAATTATTAAGATTAAAATAGAGCGAACTCAACTTTAACCAAATTTGTGTTTTAGCGGAGCCAAGGTTGAACGCGAAGTGCGGAATTTTGAAAGAAGTTTGTTTTAAATTTAACGTTTTATTAAAATTCCTGCTGAAACCATTAAATGAGCAACCAACAACAATAAAAACGGAAACATGAGTGAAAAAAAAAGTATTAAACAGCGCTAATCCAATAAACATTTACAAAAAAATTCCATAAATTAACAAGAAACTAATATAAAGTGAAGAACGACAAGAAATCAAATATGTGCCACTGGTTCCAACTTTGTTGGCCTAACATGTTGCCGACTTCAACAAAATTGTTGCTGCTGCCAGTTCTCCTGCTCTGCTTCGGCCACAGCCTTAGCGGCCCAACGACGTCAGCAGAGCTGCTGAACCAGCCGCCACATTTTGTGGCTGGGTCCGGTGACATGGCACGTTTCAGTCTCTCGGAGAATACGCCAGTTGGCAGTCCAGTATATCAATTGAAAGGTACGAGTAAAATTATCAACTGAAGACAGCAACAATTCGCATTATTTTCATGCCACAACACCGCAGCTGGTGATGTTTTCAGCGCTAATGTTTTCGAACTTTTGGCCAGTTAGAAACGAGTTTGACTGACCCAGGCCAAAATCCGTAAGACCGCAATCACTTATACAACAACGGTAACAACAACAACAACGTGAGAAGCTATCTCAAACTGTTAGCGATTTAAGTGCGTGAGAAAATTTATTTTATTGGAAGTCGTGAACAACAAAAACAACAGCCAAACAACAATAATAACAAAAACAACAAAATATGTCCACAAAATAAAAGAAAAAGCAGTCCAGCATACCGTCCGTCGGTTGTCGCAAGCGATTCGTGCTAAACACAAAATAAAAGCACGTTTCATAAAAATCAATTTCTATAATTACACAACTAAGCTGAATTTAAACAATTAATTGTATTTGTTTTCCTTTTTGCGTTTTCCTTTTTGATTTTTTCATTTGTGGCTTATATGGGAAATGGGAAATTAGTTTAAAATAATTTTTGTGCTATTTTCTAATTATTAAGGATATGATTATTAAGGATATTTAGTTTGTCTTTGCTAAACTCATACTTTACATTATTTCATACTTTATCTAGTTTGTGTTCAGCATTCTACAGTGACCTTGTTTTGGCCGCAGACAACGTTTAGCTTTATTATTATTATTATTCTTCAAAAATTCTTTGTCTTTACCCTTCACGTAGTGAAGGAGATATCGCAGATTTTATAAAGTATATACATATATTCTTTATTAGATCGACGAGGCGAGTTGATTTAGCCCTGTCTGTTTATCCGTCTATCCGTTAATATACATACTAGAGGGTTGGATCAGTTCAATATGACGTGTACTTCCATACAAACAAATATTTATTATTTTCTGTTTTGACGCATCGAACGCGTTTGGACAGTTGTAAACTTGAGGTCCATAGTACGGACTCCATACAAAAAAAAAACTTAAAATTTTAAGACCTTAAGAACACTGCATTGTATTACACCCATTAAAATCCAGTATTATATTGTGGGAACATTATTGTAGTACCGGTACTCGTGAAGAGTATTACAATTCAGCATGACCGAAGCTAACGTTTTTTCTTGTTTGCTTAATATTTTGTACGCTTATCTTAAAGTTGCTTATGCTCTGCATAGGAACTGGTTTCTGCGCCACCTACTTTTTTATTCAGCCTTGTAGATCATATTAAATTTTGCAAATTTTGCGAGCGAACGATGGTCATTGTACAATATATCTAAAAGAGAATGTACCTCTAGAAATGTACATACATAAAGTTGATTTGGATTTTTATTCGGTCCAGTTGGTTAGTCTCACATACGAGTCTGTATTTTGATTTAGCAATTCTAAGACTACTACGCTACTTTTAACAAATATGTACTACCTTATCTAATAATGTTGTCGCATCTAAAAATTCCTTCACAAGCTTATGTACATAGGATACCCATTCGGGTCTCAAGCATTTTTACAATCACAACAGAAAGAAAGCAGAACAAATATAGCATCGATGACGAGATATTCAAGACCAACAATCGAAGCATATACAAATTTTTAATATGATCATATTCATCTGGTATGAAAGTGTCTATCAAGTTAGCCTCAGATCATATAGAACTGACAATAAATCCAATTTAAAAGATTTTTGATAAAGAAATTGTTACTTACCTTTTTTATATCAGTGTTGTTGTGGTTAATTTACATGCAGTTTCCAATTTGAAACGTGATGTGAGAATTCGTATCTTTATCTCTGAGCAACGCCTACAAACGAAGCTGTGATAAAGACTTCTGCACATGCGGAAGTGCATTGAATCACGCTGAGGTGCGTGGTGCTAAGGTGTCTGCGCCGTGCTGTTGCCGCAGATAATAAACTACAATTAAACAGTGATTATTTTCATATTAAAACATATGAATACTAATTGATTAGATACAAATGGCAGGAGCGACAACAGCCGCAGCAGCAACGGCGACGATTGTGAATTGATGATGTGCAATCAACGACGACTGCCCGATTAGCAGCTGACGAAGCGACTCTCACTCTTAGCAGGCAACTTGCGATGCCGCTGCAGAAAAATTCTTCAGTTAGAAATCAATACCGCATTGAAAGTATCTTTAGACATGTGCAAAATAATTTTACTTTCACTTTACGCATTCACAGCTGCTCAAGTTACACAAAAAAAATTCCCGTGTGTTTTCAGAGTATCTCAGCTCTACGAAAATGAGGGAATAAGTGCATCCCATGCTTGATAAGTTCGAGTCGCAATTTGTGCTTTCCAGTTGCCACAATTTGCAAATATTGCCCAACCGCTTCATTTGTGCATGTCTAACCATGCAATTCGGTTAGCCGACTGCCATTACTAGATTACGCAGATAAATCTCATTATGCTCATCGTCGTCTTACTTTTTTGTGGTTTAACACTTTATGGTGTGTATTACATGCGTTTCGCATGGTTATCCAACGCTCAACAAACAACAATAACACGAAATGAAACTGTAACAAAGGCTAACCATCGCAGCGCATCACCTTATCATCATCATCGCCGTTATAGTCATCATTAGCAAAGCGACACAATAACACAAAAGCCTAGTTTGGTTACAGTATCTTCAGGTAGCTGTGTGGTTGGTTGTCTATTAGGTGAGATTAAATCTCATAAGGTGAAAAAACTTTGTTATGCAGTTTTGAAGCGTGTGCCAAAAACTTCAGTTGCAGCGGCACGGTGTGTCCCGTCATCATCATTCATGGCAAATGCTTACACAATCACGCCGGTATACAAAAATAAGAAATTAGGCGACCGCCAACGCTGTGACTTAATGCGAACCGGTAGCATTTTACCCAACTTGTCAATGAGCCAAGTGAATGGAAGCAGACATCAATCAGCTACAAAGCATTGACTTCACTTGTGCAGACTTGAGCTGACTTGAGTAGAGTTTGGTCGGGTATCCGTGAGATACAAAACACGTTCACACCGCGCACACTGAATTGGTCGGAGTGATTAAAATACTTGATTTAATAAATAACGCAATAACAATAAAGCAACACACAACAAGCAAATATGAATTAACCACTTGTGCAGAGGAACTATTTACTCGTATCTACACTCTTATGTGAAAACCTTGTTGACGAAATATTCGCGTATGCGCAACTAGTTGCTGGCATTTATTACAATTGCTTTAGCCGTTTGTAGAGCTTGGATTAACTTAGTCCATTGGCCAATGACACCTGTTCTCATTTGAATTGAAGTTTGTTGTCTTGAATAATCAATTTTGTGATGTCATCTGCATTTTTACTTACTTACTCAAAGGTGTTGTTTTACCCTTGTCGAAATTAGCGCAGGTGGCTCGTCAACAGATTAGTCGATGGTGCAAAGTATGTGACGTGATCGGTATCTTATTAAAAACATTATAACTGTACCGAAAGTGGTACTCACGCGGTTTGAGCTTCAACGGTGGCTCAGCGGTGGTAGCCTCAACTTCTGGAATGTTTTCAAAAGTTTCATTTATGATTTCATTTCAGATGAGCAAATTTTTTAAAATTTCATTTTCAACGTTCGATGATTCAATAAACAAAACTTGGCGATTATTCGATATTGATACAAAGTGTATTGTAGGTCATTATGAGCCCTCTATGTACCTTTATAATAACTTAAAAAAACAAATAGAAAGATAAACGCTTTTTCCCGCTTTGTTTTATATGCACAGAGAGATAACTATATGGAATTTCTAGCCCATCCTTCCAGTCGACGTCCATGCATATTCCCAGTAGAGGCTTCCTTCTACTCAATGATACACACTTTATAGACTTACATATTTATTTCCTTCCATTCCAACTCTTTGTTCCTACTACTTTCACATTCGTTTTGCCCGTCTCATCTACGTTGAGCTTATTACCTAGATCACAATCTGAAACGTGGCAGTTATTATTAAACACCAGATTCAAATACCAATTCCCGGTACGGTACTACAACAACAACAACTAATAAATGGCGCATATTAACAAATACGCTTCGTGAAGCATGAAATCAAGTCTGTTTTGCTGAGCAATCCCCCATTTTTCTTAGAAAAACTTTGAAAACGCTGAAATGAATAATCTTGTTTAAATGGTTTACAAGTTATACTCAATTTAAAGCCGAAATACTGTCAAGTAAAAATTTCCAGTTTGTGATTTCTTTGCTCAAACTGAAACTCAAAAACTGGATCGCAAAATTTTCACGGAAATCGGATATGGAGCACAAATATTTTGTGAAAAACTGGCTGCGAGCAAATGAGTTACCAGTTATGTGTACAACCTTTTTATATTAGGCAGCAATCCAAAAAGAGTTTACCAAAAACTTTCAATATAAACCAAAGAAAATTTTGAGAAAAAAATGTTGAAAAAAGCAGCACACACACGTGTTGCGCTTTCAACTCGTTTATTACCAAAAGCAATTATCGTTGACTGAAGATAGAAAGAGAGAAAGAAAGAGTTGGTAAGAGATGGGAACGTGTTATTTGCTTTTTGTTGTACTCCATTGTACAGAGCTGAGTGCGTCCGACAAAAAAAAATAAAATTGTTTGAATCGTGAAAAACTCTGTCAATTGTTTGAGGTTGGCCCCTTTAAGGTTTCGTTCATGACTTGCTTGGTTCTGTGGGTGCTTTGCGAACCAGTTTGTCATTGCATCTATTTTGTTGTTGTTGTTGTTGTTGTTGAAAAATGTACTTTTCCCCAATTTATACGAGGAAGAAAAATGATTCATTGGTGCTGTTCGTTCGCAGATGTTTGAGCTATCTAAGCCAAATATTTGCTGTTAATAAAAACAGCATTCAGGGACTGAGAGATGTAAGAATAAAGAAGAGTACTTTCTATATCTGAGCATGTTTGAAGAGTGCTGACTAGAAACGGTGAGTTGAAGCTTCCCAGCTAAAATGGGTCAGTTGGTCTTAGAACAAAAAATACTCGTAAACGCCCATTTCTCCTAGTCATTATTGTCGCGATAAGCGAAACCCAATTTCCACGCTAACGTTAACTATGTAAATGACGCATTTGAGCACCAAGTGAAAAGGCACTAAACCATAACAGCAGCATTAAAACTGCGAACAAGGTTGTGGGAACTTAATTAGCATTTTTCAGACAACTGAAGCAAACCAGGGCGGGCGGCCGCCGCAACAGAAACGGCAACGACGACAGGTTAACTAGCAACAGCAAAATGCTTAACACAACTGACTACTGTAGTTATTGACGCCTTTGCTAAGTGGAGCATTAATTAACTAATCACAACACCTCTCATCTGTTTGATTGCGCGTTTGCGTTTGTCTTCCAGGCAGCGACCCAGAGGGCAGCCGGCTCAAGTACAGCATATCTGGGCCAGTTTTCTCGGTCGATCGTGAAACGGGTGTTGTGCGCCTGCGTCAAGAACTCGATCGTGAAACACAAGACTCTATCGAAGTGATTATCAGCATCACAGACGTTGGCATCTATGGCACAGAGTCGAATACAATCTCACTGCGCCGGGAGATACCGGTGCGCGATTATAATGACAACCAGCCGACCTTCGTGGGCCGGCCCTACACGGTCAACGTGAGCGAGTCGCTGCCGGTTGGGTCCGATTTGACCATAGAGCCGCCGATTATTGTGACGGACCGTGATGAGGGCATCAATGCGGAGATACAGCTGAAGTGTGTTGAGGTAAGTGAGTGGCGCGAAGTGTGCGCCACTAGCCTAATGACCTGCGAGTAACTGTCAAATAATTATAGGAAAACGACATATGTGATACGTTTGATGTGCGTGCGGTGCGTCTTGCCGCCGGTAATTACACGGCGCGTGTAGTGCTGAAAAAGCCCTTGGATTACGAGAGTCGGCCGTCGTATATAATGACCATGGTCGCGTCGGATGGCGCGCTCGAGAACCGCTTGAGCTCGTTTGCTACACTATCGATTAGCGTGATCGACGTGCAAGACCAGTCGCCCATTTTTACGAATGCGCCCTATTCGGCCACCATGGCGGAAAACACGCCTCCGGGTGTTAGCATTTTGACGATCAAAGCCATAGACGGTGATGTAGGCATACCGCGTGAAATCTTCCTCTCTCTAGACGATGAGCAATTTGGTCATTTCGAATTAGTACCTTTTGGCGATCCCAAGCAGGGTTCGGCAACCTTGCACACCACCGCAGTGCCGATAGACCGTGAACATCCCTATATAATGCAGAATGGCGGCGTGTATGTTTTCTCGGTACGCGCAACGGAATTGATCGATGGTGAAGTTCCGGCCGAGTATGCAACAGCACGTATTACGATAGTAGTAACTGATGTTGATGATCACATACCGGAATTTAATGCGGCGCACTTTAATATTTCCATAGCTGAAAATTTGGGCGTGGACATGCCATTACCGGGTTTGTCTGTTTTTGTCGATGATCGCGATATGGGCGAGAATAGCCGATATCAATTGACACTGCGTGATGTAAAAAATGCTGCTGGTGTCTTTACCGTGCTGCCGGGTGACGGTCAAGGACGTACACCGGTTGTGATCAAGGTGTTAAATTCGACCAAATTGAACTACGACGTACCTGATGAAGAGCAACGTAGATTTGAGTTTGAAATAGTTGCTTCAGTGAACGGTGTGGAGAAATCAAAAGCTGGCGTTGAAGTTCATTTGTTGGATGCCAATGATAATGCACCAATTTTCGAGCAGCAAACTTATCGCTTTGCGGTAGCCGAGAATCTTACTATTGAGTCACTTATTGGCGTCATAGTGGCCACTGACGCTGACTCAGCGGAATTCGGTACTGTTATGTATGAATTAAAAGGTTTTGGCTCGGAGAATTTCTATTTGCATCCACTAACGGGAGAATTGTATTTGGAGAAGCCATTGGACCACGAGAAACAGAGTAGTTACAGCCTAACAGTTG
This sequence comes from Cacoxenus indagator, assembly GCA_035041755.1. Taxonomy (NCBI): domain Eukaryota; kingdom Metazoa; phylum Arthropoda; class Insecta; order Diptera; family Drosophilidae; genus Cacoxenus; species Cacoxenus indagator. Next base: position 1,316,620 of record JAWNKX010000018.1, on the reverse strand, counting down.
TTGCTGTTGATCTGGGCGAACGTGAAACGAATGCAAATCTGTTTGTGGATGTCGTCGATGTCAATGATAACTACCCCATCTTCGAGAGTGACGAGTACAGTCGCACAATACGAGAAGGTGAGTCCATCTTCGAGCCGCAATTGATCGTACGCGCTCATGATGCAGATGGCGCCAGTCAGGGCGGTGGGAAGGTGAAGTACGCGATTGTCTCGGAAAATAGTGTAGCGGGCAATGTGTTCCGTGTTGATGCTGAAACAGGCGAGATAACATTGCAGAAAATAGCCAAGTCGATGGATACAGAAAGAGGCGAATATGACCTTGTGGTGTCTGCGACGGACTTTGGTAAGTATGATGCACTTGTATATAGAAAGGATGATTTCATATGGTCATGATATATGTTTCCAGGTCAACCACCGTTGTCGAACACCACGCACGTGCTTGTGCGTGTGGGGATCTCAGGCAATCAGCGACCCATTTTTAAAGGCCACTTCCAGAATATCGAAAATGTGCCGGTGATAGGTCCGCCCAGCTACCGCGTTTCCATACCAGAGAATGCACCTGCTTACTACAACGTAACTATGGTCTCAGCGCATGATCCAGATGGACTTGACAGTTTGCTCAGATATCGCATTGTTGGTGCTAATGACAATTTTCTGATAGATGAAATGTTAGTATGAAGTTAAATCGAAGCCGTGTTTCCTTTCACTCAGGATTTTACTTCTTTCAGTTCTGGGCTGATTACAGTCTCACCACAAGCGCATATTGACCGCGATTCAAATATGAATAGTTTTGAGATCATCGTCAACGCTATTGACTCCGGCACACCCATACCGGAGACAGCAACCACCACGGTTTATGTGAACATCAAGGACATTAACGATGAGAGACCGGAATTTGATCAGCCGAGTTACGCTGCATATCTTTCCGAGCGCACAGCTATTGGAGAGAGCGTGTTGCGAGTTAACGCGGTGGATAAGGACCTGAATGCACGCTTGCAGTACAGTATACGTGGACCAGTAAAGGCCACCACCAAGGCGGGCGTTAGTAATGCTAATCGAAGCAATTACCGAGCGGAGGAAGCATTTCGCATTGATAGTCAAACTGGCGAGATCTTCGTCAACAGCAGTGTGCGTCACGATGTCGCTGCTGTGATCAATTTCTCAGTGGAAGTACGCGATTTGAATGCAGAGATTAAACCCGAATCTCAAGTGGATACAACAGAAGTCACAGTGTATGTACAATCATTCAAGGACACAAATCCGGTGTTCAAAAACAGTGGGTGGACGAGCTCAAAGCCTGTGGTGCGGGTGACCATCAAAGAGGAAATGCCCATAGGCAGCGCGCTCTTTCTGTTGCAGGCTGAGGATCCGGTTACGAAGCAACCGATAAATAATTTCAAGTTAGTCGATCTCAATGAGTTGGAGTACTTCCAAATACACGAACGAACAGGTGAAGTTATTCTGAAGAAACGCTTGGATTATGAAGCGTTACCGGATGGGAGAAGCACTGAAATCAACTTCCAAGTGCGAGCAACCAGCGCTGATGGTCAGCGTAACACAATCACACGCGTGAATGTGACCATAGAGAACGTGAACGATAACAGTCCGAAGTTTGAGCAAAGTTCATACAAAGTCACAATCATCGAGAATAAAATGCATCCGGAGAAAGTGGTGCATGTAAAGGCGTCGGATCGAGATGCATCTTTGAACGAGCGTGATGAACGTCTAGGTTATCACAAAGTGATATTTGCGCTGCAAGGTGAATTCGCTACTCTCTTTGAACTCAATAATACGACGGGCGAAGTGTTAGTAGCTGCAAATCAAACCATCGATCGGGAACGGACGCCACAGATACGACTGCAAATCAAAGCTGAAGATTCACCTGGCAGTCCCACGGATGCCAAGCAAAGCATAGTGGAGCTGGTGATCGAAGTTTTGGACATCAATGATAATGCACCAGTGTTTAGCCAAAGCAACTACACGGCGGTTATACCAGAAAACGCGCCAAATGATGAAATCGTGCTTAAGGTCAACGCCAGCGATGCCGACGAGGGTCCTGGCGGTGAGGTGCGCTATGAACTGATTAACGAGGACGAAGTGCATGGGTTTTTTAAGATAAATTCTCAGAGCGGCTTGATTACAACACGGCGAAATCTCACAGGTAAAGGACGGTCTGAGCCCTACAGATTAATTGTGCGCGCCCAAGATAACGGAAGTCAAGTGCCAAAGCAGCAGTCGCTGTCTTCAGATGTTGATGTCATCGTTTACATTGGCGATGTGAGCGAGAACGATGGTGCGCCGTTCTTTATTGCACCACAAAACGGACAGCGGGCGAATGTGTCGGAGAATGCTCCAGAGGGAGCACCAGTTTTTCAAGTAATTGCCAGTGATCCGGACGATGCGAATATGCCTTCCGGTGTGCTGACCTATTCAATATTGCCAGATACGTCCGATGCACAATCATTTGCTATTGACGATCAGACGGGGCTTATAACAACGCGCAAAACACTCGACCGAGAGGAGAAGAGCATATACAACGTCATACTGGAGGTCAGCGATAATGGACAGCCGCGCCAATTAGTGACTCGCATACTGCAGATCGAAGTGCTTGATGTCGATGATCACAGTCCTCATTTTGCGCGCGAAGTGGTGAGTGGATTTTTGTATTTTTTTTATATGGAAGTAACCACTATCTCATCTCACATGTTCCTTCTAGGATGGTGGCCCAATAAATTTCTCAATACTGGAAGAACAAGCTGCAGGCACGGTGGTTGGTACTTTTAGTGCTATCGATGAAGATATTGGTGAAAACGCTGCCATTGATTATGTCATCATTGGGGGCAACAACGAGAATGTCTTTTCTATTGAGCGCACAAACGAAAGTGTAGCGGTTCTAAAGACGACGCAGCCAATTGATCGCGAACTTGTCGATATCTATATCTTAACAGTGAAGTGCCTGAAGCACGGAGCGCCCAGCTATAAATACGTCGGCGATACTTACGAGCGAGAGGATCTTTCACTCACTCGCCTAACGATTAAAATATTAGACTTAGACGATAATCTGCCACAGTTCGAGCACAAAGATGCATCCATTGGCATCCGCATAAATGTTCCAATCGATACAGTTATTACGACAGTGCGTGTAAAAGATAGCGACGCGGAAGCGGCGCCCATAGCGTTGACTATTGAGAATGTCACCTTTGTGCCGCAATTCTACAAACGCAGTCGTCAACTGGAATTGGGTAATCTGCAGAATCTCTTCACTCTCAACAATCGCACAGGGGAGTTGCGTACTGGAGGCTCCTTTGCGGACTATGTCGATGGCTATTTCCAGATGAAAATGCGCGCGAACAATTCGGAAAAGGCGAAACGCCATGCTTTCAATAATCTGAAGATCTTCGTCATACGCGACAAGTCGCTGCTCAAATATGTTTTCGCGCGACCACCGAAGGAAATACAAACCATCATACGCCCGTTCCAAGAGAAAATGCAAAAAAAGTTGTGCCCCATGGGCCTTGAGCTCCATCTTCTCGACACTCAGGTACTGACACGTGCCGACATGAGCCTGGACTTCTCGGCCACGAGTTCTTGCTTCCAAATGTTCAAGAACGGCACTGCTATGTCGCTAAATGAAATGCAAAAGCTCATGAACTCGGAGACGCTAAAGCGTGAATTGATCGACATCTATGCGGAGTTCGGCGTCAGTGAAGTGGAGTCCTGCTCGGTGCGGCGTATGCACACAGCCGCTGCGCTGATGGGAATGTTGAGTTCAGCGGGCGCTTGGCTAGTCATATTGGCAGCGCTTATTGGTCTGGCTGCATTGATTGCCGCCTGCACAGCCTGTTGTCTGAAGAAGAAGTGAGTACCTAAGCTACAATCTTTGTTTTAGCCCGTCGCTAATAAAGTTTTATGTCGTTGATAGATTGAAGCGCCATACGAAACGCAGCCTGCAGTCGTCACGCACGCCCACCGAGCCCTACAGCATAGGCGTGCCCGCCGTGCTCTACTCGGAGCCCATCTACGGGCCATTGTAGCAACCAGTCATTTGGACTAGACTAAGTGACAAGCCTAATAGATTCGTAAACTAGGCTTTTGTAGATTTTACGTTCTAAAACTGCAAAAAAGCAACAAAAATTAACTCTGGTTTTAGTAACTTTTCTATTAAAAATCCCTGTAAATCAGTGATTGTGATCTATGCATAAAAGCTACGGCATGTCGACTGCATCCTCCTGTGCCACTGCATAATTGTAATTGTAAAAAGTCGTAATCAAAAAGCACAAATATTTATTAACAGAAGATAGTATATAATTAAAATGTAGCGCTATTTTAAGTCAATGTGTCAAATGTGTCATTTTGGTGTAGTAGTGATTTTATAGGCCGCTCCAGAATTTTTTCTTTATGTTGATTTCATCGAAATTATCTTATCTAATATATTTGTATTTTATTGCAAAACAAGTGCAGTATAAACAATAATTAAACTATGAAATCAAATCAACTTCGCCTAGAAATATTTTCAAATAGATTCGTCGTTCTGTTGTAGTGCAAGTCAAATAAGTCTGCATTGAGTTGCGTGTCTGGTGTGCATTAATAATTACATTAGTATGTAACATCAACATTTACATATGTCTTTTTCTCGTTTAAGTACCTAAATAAATATATTTACTATATCATACATTCGAACATATGTGCAAATATGTTTCGGTCTTGCGTACAATGAAGTTTTTATCGTTGGGTTTTTGCTTTGACAAATGGTTTTCACACAATGAAAACTTATGGCTAGCGTACTTAGAAAATTCCATTCAAATATTGGGAACCAGAATTTCTTAATATAATTTGTAAAAAAGAAAAATAAGAAAAGAAAAAATTGTATGCATGAAGTTAGGTGTAAATTAAATCCTTGCGGTTGCAGTACTCGTTCCATTACGTACTCGTACATATGATACATGGTATACAAAGACAGCTTTCCTAATATAAAAAGATAATTAAACATTATGAAATAATATTCGCTCTTCAATTCTACTTGAATTTTTCTTCAATTTCTTCAATTGTACTCGGATACTCAAATATGCTTTTCTGAAATCTGCTAATTTCCAATCTGATTCTGAAAAATTAACGTACCCTTTCTGTGAAACCATTAAAACTGGAGTTTTTAACACAGTGACGGAGACATTGGAAACCTCATAAAGTGTATAGTCTGGATTAGCTCGATGAGACGAGTTGCTATAGCTATACCCCTCTACCTGTCTGCCTTTTATTTTATTATTTTTTTTGTTTATATTTAAATTGCTCAACATTATCGCAATTTGCATAAAACATTAGTGTGATTTTAGATAAGTGAATGGTGACATGATGCAGTTATATTGATTTAGTACCTAGTTGTGGACCTTCTGTCTAGAAGGTCATTACAGTGGAGTCTCTTCAGCCGCCGTCGCAGCACGCCAATAGAATTTTTCAGGCTCTGGTGATATAGGTTTCAGTTTTAAAGAATCTCCTCTGTTTGCCTGTATGCCAAAAAATCAGTCTCTCTGTTTTTTGGTTACAGACCTCAAATTTTGCAGGATGTCTTTTTACCACACTCTGTTCATTTGTCGGAATCGCCCAGATCCCAGTGGTACATCTCATGCAAACTAAAGATTCAAATTCATGTTTTGGTTAGCAAATTTTTATTTCGTGTGAATCTATTGAATTTGATTTTTAAGATTGTATTCGCATGTGGTTTTCACGCGATCTTATATAATTAAAAAAAATTTTAAAAATAGACTATTTAAAAAATTCAAAAGATCAGGCTCTGCCGTTGATTATGCTACCTACGCAATGTCTCGTTATAATTTTCATCACCTTAATAATCTTTGCTACACGTCACATGTTACCTGTGTCAAAGAGGACATAAAACGCGATCCTAAAAAATTCTACAATTTCTTTAACACTAAGCGCAGGGTGGAGTAATTTTCTACCTGTATGAAACTGATTGGTGTTGAACCATTGCATGTTGAATGGTTGTAACAATGCAGAAATTTCGAATATTTTTGCTAACTTTTTGCAAAGCACCTTTACTAATTTTAATAAAAATTTCAATAAGCAATATCCATATTCTTTGAGTAATTCTAACCAATTTAATATGCCGGTAATCGAAAATCCTGCAGTTTTAAATAACTTAAAAGTCTTAAAACTAACTTTTTTAACGGATTCGGATGGTATACCTAGTTGTATTCTAAAGTTGTGTGCTCATGCTTTGCATAGACCAATCTGCAAACTGTTTGACATTTCCTTGAATACTTCTATATTATCTAGTATTTGGAAACAATCTTAAATTATTCCTCTCCATAAAAGGGAAGTAAAGCGGATATTTCAAATGACAGAGGAATTGCTAAACTATGTGCAATTCCGAAGTTATTTAAACATATTATCACCGATCAGATTCAGCATTTCGTTCTTCCTTTGTTGAATACATCTCAAAATGGGTTTACAAAAAAGCGGTCAACTACGACCAATTTACTAGAATTCACGTCACTAGTTAATCTTAGTTTTTCTCAACAGCGTCAAAATGGACATTATTTACACTGATTTCAGTAAGGCCTTCGACAGTGTTTGTCATTCCTTACTTCTTTATGAACTGGATGCCTTTGGTATTAATTAAGACCAGCTGAGCCAAGTCTACTATGTGACTATGTGATTCCACTTGGGCCTGCCCCATGTAAGGTCAGTGTGTGGTCACTGCGAACCTGTTAAGTCAATGAAAAAAAGTACAAATAACTTAGGTGTGTTCAGAAAGTAAAGATACTTTTTATTTTCGTCGGTTCCCGTGTTATCGATTTTCGAATTTTTTTTGCTGTTATGTTGGTACAGATGTCCTTAATATATTTTGACATTATCCCTCATTTTGCACCTTTAGTTTGTTTTTGAATTATTCCGATTTGCTGCAATCTAAAAAAATGGATGGAAGAATTTTCATTAAATTTTGTGTGAAAAACGAAATTAAGTGCTCCAAAGTAGTTGAAATGTTGACTGTGGTACAAGTTCTTGACAGAAGGCCGACAAGACGCCGATGACGAGGAACGTTCTGAACGCCAAGTTCGGTCAAATGTGACACTGTTTGCTGACTGTTTTCTTGGATTACAATGGCGTGGTTCTTGCCAACTTCTTGAAGCTAAGCGTATTTGCGTGAAGCAATACCAACAAAGCGCCCGGAATCGTGGAAGAATTCGACATACATACCGCACCACGACAAAGCGCCAGCTTACACGTCATTGCTTCTTCGTGATTTTTTGGGCAATTGAGGAACTGTAATCATGACGCAGCCACGGAATTCACTGGGCTTGGTTCCCTGTGACTTTTTCCTGTTCCCAAATTAAAAAGCACCTTTAAAGGAAGGAGATTTACAACGATTGAGGAAATAAAGACTGCATCACAGGATGACTGCACGGAATAGAAACTAATGAAATAAAAAATAAGTATTTTTCGAGGAAAATAAAAAGGTTTCTTACTTTTTTAAAAAACGTCGTACGAGGTGTTTTGTGAATTTACAGGTAAAATTATTTTGACATCACCACAGTAGGTGTCATTTGATGATACAGATATGCATATGGTTTAGTCGACACAATTATCGGGACCTTTTCGAGTATGAGAAGTATTAGTTTATATTATATTTTTTATAAAGCATTAAAAAAGTATTTATCCTGCTATGGGTAACGCCTATTCGAAATATTCTTAAGTTTCTGCGCGCTGGGTGAATAGTATTGATATAAAGCAATCTCAAAACATTACATTATGTAAGGGGAAAAGCAGAAACTGTTACAAACATAATTACGATTTCATAGCAGGCGAGAGAAGAGTAGAAACCCCGGAAAAAATATTTACAAGCTACAATAACTTTAGAGAAAACCCATAAATAATAAATGCTGTTAGAATAATGTGCGGCGCTCATTAACCCCGTCATAGCGAGTGGAAGTCTATGCTCAGGCTCAGCGGAGGAAAGCAGAAGGGATGGAATTTTGGGCAGTGTAAGTCGACTCTGCTTGCAAGCTGCTGTATTGCGCTGCTGTATTGCTTGTGTTCGGAATGTGTATGTATTGTGCTACGTTAAATAACTGTCTAACTAACAAAGGATCAAAGGGTGCAACGAAGTGTGCAGCAAACACATACACACACGCACACACATAGGTACACAAAGGCACAAGGATAGAGGAAATGCGAAAAATTCGAGCAACAAACTAAGACAAGTTGCTCGCGGCCATACATTAATTTCGAGTGTGTTGTATTTTTATAACTTTTTAAAACACCAAAAACAACCACGAGTAAGCAAAGCCAACAAAAACAACAACAACAACACCGACACCAGCAACAAGGGTAATGTCTAGCACAAGTACACTACGGACTTTGACAATAAGTCACCCAACAAAGAATTAACTAAAATTTCTGGTTAGCGGCAGAAAAATGATAAAATGTACTTACATTCGTCGCTTGATTGCAAAAGACATGGAAATTCTGGGTATTTTTAATTGAAAATATACTTTTTCGCTGCAGTTAATGCTGCTCCGCGATCTTTGATTAGCACGCCTTGTTGGTCAAAAACGATGCAAGCAGATCGCTCAAACTCGTGTGAGATTGAGAGTGACACCGGCACATGCAATAAATGCTTACAAATCACTTTCCACTTCAAACTGTGATTGATTGCCTCTCGCTTCCCAGCGCGCATTGCGAGTACAATAGGCCGATGAGGACTAAAGGGTCCACGAGTCGACGCCAATAAATCATTTTGTGAAGTACCGCGCGTCGGCTGGAACATTCAACGCTGGCGCTATGCAAATCACGATTGGCGCGTCCTGGCTTTACCTGCAGTTGCGATAAGAATCGAGCAAAGGATTAGTTCGGCTGTAATCACTAATTGCTGCATTGATAGGAACGAGTGATAAGCACGGTATTCTGTCGTGGAACAAAGGCGACCGAAACAATATGGAATGTAGGTGTGGGTGGCGATAATATCTGAAATTTGAGTAAGAATTGTCTATCCAAAAATTTGTAGATTATTCAAAGAATAAAATTAAAGAGTTGGAGCGCAAAAAGATTGAAAGCATTAGGAGGACAGCGAGAACCGAGTTCTGATTTCTGGCGGTCTAGTTCTGCAATTGTTGCCATTTTTTATAACGACTTTCCTCAGCCACAAAAGCCTTCTAAAACGACGAAGAATGGGAGGAGTTTGTATTTTTCAATATATCCCAAATCGTGGGGATAATTTTTCTTAAAGATTCAATGTCATCATCCTAGATGCAAGTTGTGGGGAGCGTATGTAATGAAATTCTTGGAAGTGAATTTAAGAATTAAGTGAGGATTAATTTTTATATGGGATTTCCCATATTCATATATTTCCATAATGCGCCACACAATTGCATCTAGCAGTTAGGTGCTTCTATATCCCAATTTATAAACACCCTCAAATAAAGAACAAATCAGTGGAATGGATTCGCAGCTCGTTTGACAGGTGTGCCATGCAAACAGGGCAGCGTGGCTGGCTTTTTGACTCATTCACACTTATTTTTTGTTATTGCTTTTTACATTACAACGTGATTATTTCACTTTGCCAGATGTCCAAATGACAAACAATGCAAACAATTAACGAGTCGAGCTGACGAAAGAACCCAGCCAGTGACAGCAATCAAATTGAAAGGACACTTCCGGCGATTGCAACAAATTCCGCTTTGCGTGTTGCGCACGACTAACTGCGCAAGGAAAATCATAACGGTCGCACTTTTTATGGATCTATTATATCACTCTCTACTTAGTACAGTAGTGAAACTGGGCTGCGCGCGTGTAATAATTATTACACATAAAAAGGAAAGTCCGTTTTTGCACACTTGTGCAATTTTTTAGGGCGTTTTTTCGGGGTTTTTGTATTAAAAGGCAGCAAATTACTTCTAAGCCGGAAGTAGCTCAACGCAATGCTGTGATAATCCTGCTTATCCTTAGACGCGAATCCAACCATCGTTTTTCGCTACACGTTCCATTGATTACGAGTACAATGTACCACGAAATAAAAGGAAGCGAGGACATTCGAAAGTTTTTATTTGTTTACATTTCAACTAACAGGCATGAAACCTTTTGTTTTGTCGACATTTTAAACGCGCGACTCACTTGCCCACATTTTGTTAAAAATGTAAAGAAAAAAACAAAACGTAGAAATTAAGAAACGTTAACCATAAATTACAAATGCTACATTAATTATACACATGGCGTTGCATAATAATTAGGCGAAGTCAGTTGTTGCCGCATATCCTTTCGATAACGATCCTCGCACAAATCTATGACTTTCAAGTGTAGCCAACTGCGAACTCGCGCATCAAAAGTTCATTTTTACACATTTACATTTTCTCTTTGTGTTTTTTTTATTTTTAATTTTTTTGTTGTTTTTTTTTATTTGGTATGCAAAATAATTCTATTTCTTATTTCTATTTATATTTATGGCCACTTGATGAAGTGCAACCAGTGCCGCTTACTGGCCCTCCTCGCATTCGCAGTCGCACTCACATTTATGAGCATCATCATCGTTCATAGTCATCATAGTTGCAGCTCAAAAGGGCGTCAATACGCGCATCGTGCTGCGGCAGGGTTGCTTGCACGCATGCTTTCGTCCTGGTTGCGCTCATTTGCATAACAATTACAGCGTCGCAGCGTCCGCGTTGTTCGACGCTTGCAATGCTTTTCGTTTGGCTTTTTTACGGGCGGCATCGAATAATAGCCCCGGTTGTACCTATCCGATGCTAATGGATTTTGTAAACTAGCAGCGGGTGTGAAGTTGTAAATTTTGGTATTGTTTGCATAGCAGTTCACCCATTTGGAAAGGAGTTTTGTGCTTATAATTTGATTTGTCTTCGTTTTCTTGAATTTAAATAGCAAGTGGCATGGGTTTTGTTAATGGCCGATTGTGGAGGCTTTATGTTTAGGGAGGATGGCAGTTCTGGTACTAAATGTTCAGCACAAAGGAGTGGAGTAGTTCATTGAATTTTGGAACTTCTCTCAGAGTCCCAAACTGTGAGATAATTTCTTCAGAAACTACTGGCATAGCTATGGTAGATCTCAAGCATAGAAGCATGCTATAGCCTGTGAGGTAAACGCCGCATATCATTGCTGCAGAATCGAAGTATGGGGCAGTGTCTGTAACTCATACCGTTATCTACTTCCTTCAAATTCGATGCTTCAAAAGGAAGCATTAAGATTTGCATTAGAATAAATAACTTAAGATGACTGATTGATTGGATGAGAAAAGCCAACTTGGCCAATGTATGTATCTACCAATCTGTATACAGTCCACGAAATAACTATAGCATACAACCTTATAACTGGGTTTTTAGAAACAAAAAAAAGTTCTAGTTTTTCTTTTATTCTAGTGATATCTGCAACAAAAGCTATTCATAATGACTATATGACTAGGTAAAAAAAATTCGCAGATAGGGAAAACTTAAAAATTAGTTTCAGCTCTAACGAAATAATTTCAGCATACAAAATAATGAAATATAGGATATTCCTAATAATACAAAACAAAAAAATCTAATATTTTATATGACTACTCTTAGATAATATTACTTTATTCACACGTCTTGGCATTGATTCAATCAATGTCTGCAAGATAGAATGTAGATTTTTTTCCTGTCGTCCTGGATGCAAGTTTTAAGAGCCTTTAAAGTGCCGAATCGGCGTCCTCCAGCGTAAACTTGCTGAGACAAAATTGCCCAGATTGCTCAATTAGATTTAAGGCTGGGCCGGCAGCCGGCAATTCCATTACATTAATTGATCTCTCAAAAAAAAACCCCTTTATCGCCCTAGCATTATGAATAGGAGCGTTGTTTTGCTGAAAAATCTAGAACTCGCCACAGAAATGTTTTGAGAAATTTATCAAACGATTTTCAGTCTAATATTTCTGTAGACTGTCAGGACCATCTAAGTTAAACTTATTTTTGTCGCTGAAAACCATAGATTTTCCGTCAATGTCTCTAAACATATGCCTATCAGCACACTGCAACCGTGCGACTTTGTGTCGTTGTAATAACCTAGGTTGAGCGAACGTGTTTACGTACTTAAGGTTCTTATCCCCCTTCAAAATTTGTTGGACCCTCCTAGTGGATACCGGAAGGCTCAATTGCTCCTTAATTTTGCTTTATATACGACGAAGCGCTTGATTTGCCTTTTAACAAGTTGGCTCACTTTCGGTTTTCTTCCGGTTCCCTTTCTTTGGTCATAGTTCTCGTAATCAAAATACTGTTTTTTTACCCCTTTGAAGTGAAACTTCTAATGACGCATTGGTAGTAAAAATTTGCAATATTTCGACGCCGGGACGCATTGTTCTACGACAGAAAAGGAATACACGGCAGACGTAAAAATTTTGTGTTTGTATTTGTGAGTTCCTTGAAAATGTACAAACGTTACTCTCTCTTGAACACGCACAAAGGTATTGCGCTCTGCGTTGTGTTCTTTTTGTACATGATGTTCATTATTATGATTGGTCATAGTGTCATCGCGTCATCGCATTATCGTTCTTCGTGTAGCATTCGAGTGTTGAGCCTAAGCTGTGAAATGAAAACAAAGCAGAGTATGTAATGAAAACAACAACAAGAGGAAGGGCATGCGCTGTTGTTTTTTAAGAATTTTGTATTACAAAAATTTGGTTCCATCGAAAAGTAGTCAACTTAGGCAAGTGGTCATCTTGTGAGGGTGGTCAGGTTGACAGGTTTGACTGTATAAGCATTCTACTATAACAAAATATTTTCAAGCCAAGTAAAGTAAACTGGTTTTCCATTGTTAGTAAAACATGTGTACAATGTGTGGAAATATATGGATGCATAATATTATGTATATGTACCGTATTTATCATTCCTTAATATTCATAAATTTGTATAACTTATTTAATAAACGACAATTTCTATCTATTTGGTTGACTCTAACAATATATTGTCAAATTTCATCTATTTCCTCAAATAACTTTCAAACTATTTATTTTAAAATTATAAGAAAATATATATTTTATATCAGACAACTTAATCAGTAGCTTCGAAGGAAATTGACTAATTGGTACTATGATGGGGTTCCGTTTTTTACGTACGGAACCCTAAAAAACCAACTAAATTATTTGAACATTACGGTCAGCAGAGGGAAACAAAGGCTTTTTCCCACTTTATGTATAGAGAAGGGATATATCTATTTATCTGTATATATATCTATCTACATATCTATCTATCTATCTATTTATATATCAATCAATCAACCATCCATGTATCACTCTAGTTAAATAATATTCTTATCCTATTCATCTGATTATTGATTCAGACTAGCTGTGTGTACCCACACCCTTTCACCTTCATCCACTAAAGTCTTCAATTTCACTCTTCAATTAGTTTACATGTGTATATTGAAAATACTTCAAATTGACGTAAATCCTTTAAACTTGTGCTAAACCACTTTGATCGGCTTAAAAATCAACTATTGCATAACATTTGATGCGTCTGTTCATTTTTTATCACACACGCGCAGAAGCAAATAACATCCAAACAGTCAACATGAAACTCAAAAATGTGACACATCGGTGGCTTAACAATTTTTGAAACACTACAAAACCGAAATGAGAAGGATACAGCAAAACGTTTATGTTTCAAAGTCTCTCCAGCAACTGTTTGTTTATCCAATGTTGTTCGGTTGAGAGAACACACAGAAATCAAAAAAGCACCAGGTTGAGCCCGAACTCGGGATGCACATTAGCAAAACAAACACGTGAGAAGTGCCGTCACAGAGGATGCTGCTAACCCAGATACACGACGATGAAAAGAGGAGGTTAAAGAAGTGCCGCTGCACACATTTCACAGATAAACCAATTCGAGAAGGGCAATGAATCGCTAAAAAGGTCGCTGGCTCAATGGAACGTGTGTGGCTGAGGAACGAACCAGCGCGAATTCGCGATGAAAGGGTTAGTGCCATTTTTTACTGTTATTTGTAGTTGCGTGTGTGCCTGTATGTTTGGGAGTGTAGTAAATGAAAGGGTTACTCAGCTAACCAGGCCCAGGCAAGTGTTGCGAATCTGCAACATGTTTTATTTGGTTTTTTGTTGTTCTTGAGCTGCTTTCGGAAAAGGCGTAAAATGTTATTTTCGCAAATTCTTTTATTTTTATTTATTTTTTTTTTTGTTAACTTTTGATCAACCATTTTATGTGATAATTTTCCATGCCACGACAAATATTTCATAGCATTTTGGAATTGATTTTATTCGATTAGCGTAGCACCCTGCACATCTGGCAAGCAGATCGATTTAAGCGCAATTATTGATTGTATATCTATGATTATTATGAAATGTGAATTGTTGCCAAGTCCCAAGAGCATTTCGCTTTAATTCACTACTCTGCAATCGAAACAAAAAATAAACGAATGTATATCTTTCTCCAACGATTTGTTCCTTTTTTGGTTTACTTATCTCAAAGTTTGAGATCAGCCAAATTGTTTTTCCTGCTAACAACAGTTGCATTACCATAAAGAAGCAGCATCAACTTCAGCATCAGCATCAGTAATTCGCTGATGGAATCGAACTACCCTGACGAAATGAGGCACGCTAATGACACCAGATACTGGATCTATCTGCCTGCTCGTATCTACAATTGTATCTGTGTAGAGGGCAAACCGACAACCGACAACCCTCCTCGTTTGGACCAAGCATCATCGGCTTAGACCGACTCCCGCTGTGTATTTACTCCTTTGTCGAGGACGACAACAAATGATTGCCAAGATAAATCTCAACACCTTCGACAATGGCGCGCAAATGACATTCGTCGGATTTTCGACTGTTCGCCACTCGCTGCTCGATTTAGATTTGGGTTCAGGCAACGACGAAATTTTTCTGTCATCTGTTCGATGGCAAGGATTAGGCCACGAGCGCGGAATAATCACAAAATTTGAGCGCCCAACAGAATAAATGAACACAAATTATTTCGGTCAGCTTCACTCACAAAGAAAGTAAACAGTAATCTTTAAGATTTCGCTCGGAATTTTTTAGTATTTGGCACAAGAAATAATTACGGCGTTACCCACACTCACAGATATCGACTTGGTTTGTAACGGAAAAACATCAACCGCACAACAACAATTGACTCGATACATTCTTGCTTTCATCCGTGTTGCTCGGCTCTCTGCTCAACTGGTTCTCGACTCTTGCCGGTTCATTCAACTAAATAATTTGAGTGCCATTCATGCAGGTCCACTGCAGCTCATGTTTCATGACTTCCTCTTGCGCTCAGCATGCATTACTTTAGTATATATGTGTGTGTGCATGTGTGTGTGTGTTGGACCGTTTTGTAATTCCGCTTCTGTGGCAGGTGACGCGAAATCTTCTATTCAAGCATTCGTTAGCTCTTCGGTTGGTTCGTTGGTTCGTTGGTACGTTGATTCGTTGATTCGTCCAGACTCACCCTCACCCCATGTCGAATTGTGCGGGGCACAGAATGAGTGCCCCCTACGAAAATCGTACAATACAATATTTATTTGAATTTAGGCCTTTTGTTTGATTTCTGAAATCTGCACGGGGTTGTTTATTTTAGCTACCGTCGCTTTGTCGCTTTGTCGCTTTGACGATTTCCATTATACTGCATCGTATCCTGAATGAGCTTCCTACTTTGACTTTGTGCTCAATTTTTTAACAGTAGACATATCATATTTTTATTTTTCTTATTTATTTTATATAATCCAGATTTGCTTTGGAATTTGCCAAAGTTCTAAGCTTTGCTTATAATAAAACTAATACCTACTCCTTGAAAGAAAGTCGGTAAAAGTTTTCCTGGATTCGAAATACAAAGCGTTTCAGGGCGAAAATCTCAATCTAATCCTAATTAAAAAAAGGAAATAATAGAGAATTATAAACAGTTCTCTAATTAAAATAATTTTGTTCAAAATTCGTAGTTTTCTTTTATATTTATTAGTTGAACCCCGCCCGCTTCGCAAGGCAAACAAAAAACTTTTCAACAATTTGAATATGCGTTCTAGAGCATCAATTTCTTCTTGTTCATTAAGACTAAATCTCTTGGCATGATGCTCAAATAAATAATTATATTTTGACAATTGACAAATTCAATAATTTACTCAAGTGCTAATAAATGGCAATCAAAGCGAGTACTGCTTTTTAACAGAAGTAGAATTCAATATTTACCGTACTCTCCATTTAAAAAAAAAAAAAATTTGAACTAATTATTATTTTTTTTTTTTTGCCTATACCGTAATTTCCTACATTTAAAAAAAACCAACTGAATTGGTTGAAACTTACGGTGAACAGACGGAAATAAACGCTCTTTCCCACTTTGTTTTATATACATATATATAGGGATATGAATAAAAAATGGTTCCTCCTCCTTAAGTACCTTTAAGAGAGTGACTTACCTTAGTCTTCAAATAACTGGGATTCCTCTTCCGATTCTTTTCAACGAGTTATCTACCACAAGGAATGAATTTTAAATACGTTTATGCTTGCTTATTTTCAGTGTTCTTTCTAGAGTGACTTGCACTTCAGATATAGGTATAGGTACCCGTATTATTATTCCATACCTAGTTCAGATCTTTGAATTTCTGTACAAGCAAACACATTTTTCTTTATTAACTTTCAACTTTATTAGCAAAAATAAATATATTTTATTTTGTGGTTTAAATTGTTACAAATGTCTTATCACGCAAATATTCCTAAAACAAGTGACTAGCTAGCGTTACCTTAATTGCATTAAGCAAGTTCTATAAACATTTCGCAACTAACTACCTCATATAAACCACCTCTAACACTAAACTGAAGGTACTTTATTACTTGGACAACCTGACACGTTCCATGGAAAACCCCAAAGAATATGTGCAAATTATAAGGAGTAGTAGAACCCAAGTGGCGTAGGGTTGTGCTACTGAAATAATTTGCAATTGTAATCACTGGAAAGTGCCCGAAAATGGAGTAAGTTGAGTGCAGCCCACTTAGTCAATCTTCTAGCACTTTGGACAAAAGTTTTACATTGAAGTTGCTTTGCTTAGGTGGATGCTTTAGTGGATGCAATTTGATGATATTAAGTGACTAATCTGGTGAAAAAGTCAGTTGATATGATGAAATTGAGAGTCAACTAAAATTGGGGAAATTTGAAAATATTTCATTGACCTATTTTATGAGAAGATGAAGATACATTGATATTGAACTTCGTAGTGAAGAAGTATCTTCGGTGAAAGTTCAACACAAGAGTCTTTCGCATACCACTGCAGATAGTTTTGGTTTTTTTACGTCTCTGATTTCGGCTATATATTAAGGTATATCACGCATTTGATTCCCTGCCAATCGCTCTGCTATACCTGACTAGAGAACGGCTCGAAGTTTGCTTGTGCTTGAATGAAGCCCTGATGGTGGTGCTGCTGCTGTTGCTGGTCGTCGCTGTAGTCCTTCCAAGGCGGCGTTTGCATGTAGAAACTGCTGTGTTGGTGCAATGGCGTTGCATCTTTTGCACCAGTCGTCGTCGTCGTCGTCGTCGTCGTCGCTGCGGTGAAGCTCGCATGCTGGTAGTTCCGCGGTGTGTTCGACGCTGCTGGCTTCATATTCGCAGCTGCTTCGAAGCTATTGCGGAAGAGTTCGTATTTTTCCTGCGAGAATGCGGGATCCAACGTTTGTGATTGCTGCTGATGCTGATGTGAATGATGGTGTGGTTCCTGTTTTTGGTGGTAGTGGCGCATGCTTGCGCAGAAATCGTAGCCGCTCAAACCGGACGGCATCGTCGTTGGTGCTGCTGTCTGATAGGGCATTGAATCCAATTGCGCCTGCTGTTCATGTTGGTATGCGTAGGGATGCTGCTGTTGTGGCAGTGTATGCGGTGGATGGTGTGAAAAATTTAAGCGCCCATAACCAAACAATGGAAACGGCTGTGGATTCACGAAGATCGCATCGAACAACTCTTTCGTGATACGCTCGCCACTTAGAGTGAAGTTCTGCAGTTTCTCTAGATCCAGATTTATGGTGTTGCCGCTTTCGAGTACCTGTTCCAGCGCAAAAATGTAGTTGTGCGCGAATCTCAGAATCTCGATTTTGGTTAACTTTGTCTCCTCGGGCAGGGATGGCAGCGTGACGCGCAGTCGCTCCAGTGCATCGTTTAGTGTGTGCATGCGATTGCGTTCACGATCGTTCGCCTTCATGCGCCGGAACTTCTTAATGCGGTGCACCTGCGTCGGGCTGCGCGAGCGGGTTACTCGATTCTTGCCGACGGCATATTTACGTTTCGGTCGGGGTTCGTTCGGATCGTTTGTTTGTTGTGCTGGTTTAGTGGGCGTCGAAGTCTCCAAGGGCTGGAAAGCGCCGGCTGTCGCCTTCATGCTGAGATGTTCCGCAAGTGTGCGTCCACTGCGCGTGCTGTGATTGCTGCTCGTGTCGAGCAAGCCAACGAAGGCGGCACTGGTGCCAGTTTGATCCCAATTATTAACGCCGGTGCCGATGGGCATTGGGTGAGAGCTTAATGGTGGCGATGTGGCCACGCCCACACTGGCGTAAGCGTCAAGCGCACTCTCGGAGAATTCAAGACGCCGGCGCGTTCCATTGCAAATGGTTTCAAAGCTTTTTTCATAGCCGCTGTCGAAGGATGAATTGTCATCGTCCTCGTCATCGTCAAAATCAAAGCTTCTATCCTCGAAGGCGGCGGCGCCATAACACGATGACATTTTGCTTACTATTATTATTTTGACTTTACCGTACGACTTTCACTACTCAGTACTCAGTACACCTTCCAAGCATTCGGTTGATGTCGTTTTTCATTTCCGTTTCCGTGTTCTGCGTATGCAACTCGTGCTAACCGCCTCGCGTATTCGTGCCAACTAAACGCTGCACCAGGGCGCGCATTAGTTTTATGGACAGCGCAGCAATCAGCCAGTCAGTCACTCATTTAGTCATTCTGTCAGTCCAGCCAACCAACCAACCAACCAAACTTTAGTCTACGCATACACACATAATAAACACTCGCACACGCACACGCACAGACATGATGTGTGCGCACGTAAGCCAGTTGAGCTTAACGGCAACAACCCCTGACGCATTGTCGTCGGTCGTGGCGGCGCCATAACGCAAATCCCAACAGCGCTTCAGATATGACGCACTGATTGTGCTTCTACTGCAGAGGGGGTTGCTCTTGTATGCACTCACACTCACACTCACACTCACACTTCAGAGACACACCACTGCCAGCAGCAACAGAACCCATCCGAATGCGATATAAACCAATAGAAAGGACGAGGATCGCCCACAGTTTCCCGGCGGTCATTTAAAGTGCCGAACAGAGTGATCTCCTTAATATTCAATCACATTTTTGTTTCTATGACATCACTTTATTCCGGAGAGAATTCCACCTCACAATCGCAACGAATAATCGAAAGTATAATCAAGTTGATGGTGCATCTGTTGCCGGCGCTGTTTTTGTGTCTGAGGATTCACCTATCGCATGACACTTCCTTGACGCACTCCCAACAGCATTGGGGAAAAGGTGTGGCGGTGTTGACTGCCATGCTATTGCAACCTGAGAAATTTGTCGGTATCGGGCAGCTAGAGTACACAGAGAAATCAATGAGTATTACATTCACATCGAGTTAAAGTTCCGTTCAACGCTCACTAGAAGATCAATGCGTCGCCATCTTCATTTTGGCATACAATGCCACCGCAGACCTTATCATCTTCCTTGAATTCGCCCACCTTCAGTTCACCTTGATCACCGCTACAGCCACCAGCTGCAGATTTCGAATTAAAACTCCTAGTTGCACAGATTATTTTATTGTGATTGTTGCTGCCATACCTGACGGATTCATTTTGACGTAGTGCACCAAGCCGCTGCGGTACGCAAAGAGGCTCGTAAGTATAACCACAACAATAAAACTTGAATTCATTTTGCCAAGTTTGAAGCGAGACTGCACTCAAAATCACTCAACCCGGCTATTTATAGTAAGATATGGAGGCGACTTTGAAATGTACAGATGAGAAATTACTGTAGAATGATGAGTGTTGACGCTGATTAAGTAAAAATTTGTCTCTGGTGCTTTTTCAGTGGAAATGTTTACGTTTGCGAGCGTCAAGCATTTAGTTTCCGCTGATGATTTTTATTGGAAAACAGCTGTTTCTTTATCACACATGAATTCAGAGATTCTCGATTTTATCCGACTTGGAAGAACCACGTTTTATTGGAGAATAGCAGGAATTTTTAGCGTGCGTGTTTTCTTATTTTTTTACAAGTAGTCTCCCCTGCTTTAAGGGGCAAGTGATACTTATAGATAGTTATTCTTAATAATGGAAAAGGAGGTGTGAAACAACAACCAAAATCCACATATTATAAAGACTTTCTGAGTGTTAGCTATGTCATGAATACATACAAACATATTAAGCGTTTGTTTCGGTCAACGGCTCATGGCCTTCCTGTCAGAAATTTACTTCTACGAAGATTGCAAGAAATAGGTCGATTCGTGTTTTAAAGTCAGGCGTTCTTCCGACGTAGTGGTCACCTCCTGTTCAAAGCATGAGATATCTATATATATATATATAAAAGGATGTTTGTCTGTCTGTTTGTTTGTCTGTTGGCCTGATCCCTATGGAATCCGACATCGTTTGACCGAGCACCATGAAAATTGGTACATTTGGTAGATGTCATCATGGAGCATGTTTGTGGCTAAGTTTGGTGCGAAGAAATAGTCGAATTCGCTAAATATTAAGACCAACTCAATTTCCAGGTGCTTCTAAAACTGTACAGATACAAAAATCAGTGCTGCTCAAACTCTACAAATTCGAAAAGTTAAAATAAATCAAAAAGTGAAGCGTACGAAATGCCACGCAAAAACTCAAACACTGGAAGATCAACGAGAAAATCGACCCTACTATTAATTATATATATAAAAATCACGTGACACGATGTTCGACTGAGCTAGTCTCAGAAATCACCCAACCGATTTCAATGGAATTTGTGGAGTGTGTATGGATTGATCTCTAATGCGAAATAGGGTAGTTTTTATAGATCGTGATTTAGTTTGACCAAAAAAATTGTGTTATATATATGTCTATATATATAAAAATGGATGTCGTCATGTGGAATGTTCGTATGTGAAGTCTGATAATTTAGTCTACCGGTTAAGTCTGGAAATGCTCTCCAATTTTTTTGTATGGAATTAATATTGCTTCATCATTTTGCCGTAAATATGTATATCAAATTCGAAACCAAAAGTCTGACAAAGCAAATTAATAAAACAAAATTCATTCAAAAAGAAAGTTAGTGCGTTATCGGTGGTGACCATATCTTTGGTGAATTTAAAATGGTAAAATCAATTTAGTGTGTTTCAAATTTGGTGTAGGAAACATGCCACCAGTGAATCGTCGAAATCAAATTGTTAGTGGGCGTACGCGAGGAATAAGAAGATCCGCACAAAAGGATTTTGTTTTGGGAGCGGAAAGGTCAAATTACCACCAAACAATTACTATAAATTTTTTTATGGTACATATTATTTCTACGAAATTCCCGCGCAATACCCGGGGCCTTGCTAGTAGTATCTATCTATATATACTATATATACTAGATTGTTCAATAAGTTTTGCGGGTCGATAAGAAAAGCACAATTTTATGGTTTGAAACTTTATTTACACTTTATTATTCAGTATAGTCTCCCTGAACATCAATACACATGTTCCAACGAGATTCCAATTTAAGAATTCCATTCATTTTTTTATGCACCTTCTTGGCCCATTTCTGGACACGAACTCGTTTCGGAGCCGAAGAACCAGTTTCACACCACTCTGTAGCCTCTTGTTTTGATTCAGGATCATGGTGATAGACCCAAGGCTCATCCATTGTGATGAAACGACGCACAAAATCCACTTTATCTTTTCGAAAACGCTCTAAATGTTGCTTAGAAAGTCGCTTTCGAATGTGTTTTTTCTCCATTGTTAGCGATTGCGGCACCCATTGTGCACACAGCTGTCTGAAACTCAA
This sequence comes from Cacoxenus indagator, assembly GCA_035041755.1. NCBI lineage: Eukaryota > Metazoa > Arthropoda > Insecta > Diptera > Drosophilidae > Cacoxenus > Cacoxenus indagator. Next base: position 1,294,638 of record JAWNKX010000018.1, on the reverse strand, counting down.
TACTTCAGCCAAAATATTGCTTACACTGCCCAATGAGATGCCTAGGGCTTCTAATAAATCTCTTTCAGTCACTCGACGATTTTCCAATACGATATCCTGTATTTTTTCTACGATCTCTGGTGTTGTTACTGTTATTGGATCGTGGATCGTCTTCAAGGCTTGTACGACCACGTTTAAATTCAGCAAGCCATCTTTCTACTGTACTAATTGAAGGCGAAGAGTCCTCATATACTTTCAGCAATCGTTAATAAATTTCCTTTGCTGCACGATACTTGATTTTTTCCATTGTAAAAAATACTGTGACACGTCGATACTAAATGGCTTGTAAACAAAGAAAGAATTGACAGATTGAAATGAAACTTCACATACTTTCATATGAAGAGTGTACTAAAATATGAAAAAAAAAAATTTTGCTTAGTGGCAATGCCCTCTATTATCGAACCGCAAAACTTATTGAACAACCTAATATAAAATTAGATGTTTCTATGTCTGTCTGTACGTATGTATACACGCTATAGACGCCGAACCGCTGGATCATCGGTTTGCATTTTATAAGTATGTCAAATTCGAAATTGAAAGTCTGTCAAAAAAAAAAAATAATAATAATAAAAAAAATAAATGTCTAACTCAACGCGAAAGTTGAATGCGCAAAAGCAAATGTCTTGCTAATACACCATTGAAATACTTGATTTTTGTCCTTTTATTGAATTTTTAATTTATTTGATAATACCGGAAAGGGCAGAACAACGTCTGGCGGGCTGCGCTAGTTATCTATATACGTAAAATCGTTCTTGCATTTGCTTGTTATAAACGCGTGTTCTCCGGATCTATCAGAGCTATTGACCTAAAATGTTTAACTTGTGTTCAGGTTAAGGCTTCTGTTTTTTTCTTTTTATTTGGGCCGACTATATGGCCCAGGGTTGGGGATATTTCAATTATTCAGATTCACATATATCTAAAAAGTTAGTAAATATGTAAACAAACTCAGAACCGAGTTCTTATCTAACTTTATAGAATCTTATAAATTGCTTAAAACAACGGCAGTCTGTTCTATTTTGTTATTCCCCACTCCCTTAATTAATAATAAACACAGACAACACAAATTTGTCTCTTAATTTTTCTCTTAATATTAACAAATGCACAATGGTTTACGACTAAAGCTAGTATATCATAAAATCAAACAAATCGTTGAGGTGATTATCACACTGGCAAAAAATTCTCCAAAGACTTATTTTGAAGTCTTTTGTCGTAACACTTCAGCTCGCTTATGGTTAATAAGATTTAATAGCTAATAAATATGGACTAATGCGGTGGCAAATTTGTGGTATCAACGTCGAAGCAGACACGCGCCACGCGACATGCGTAAAAGAGGCAACGCACGCCAACACACCAGCACGCTCAGTAAAATGACAACTTAATTGCTGCAAAAAAGGCGCAACAGTGCATGCAAATAGGATGGCACCAGAATCGAGTGAGTGAGTGAGTGAGTTATGTGAATAACCAAGAGCAACAAGCGACAAGAGGCGGGGGACGAACGTCGAGCGGCTAACCAAAACAGCCAACCGCCGCGCATGTCACCACTTAAATCGGTATTGGTGGCACGTGTCTTAGCAGGCCTTGGACAGCGGGCGAAGACGTGCGGTAAGCTCCTAAATGATTCGGATATTGATACGGCTCCGGGGGAAGTGGCTTAAGGCGCCGCCGTTTTCGCTACTGATACCATTTTCAAGTACTTCGAGTGCGATCGGAAGCTGGTATTTGTTTATTTGTGTCAAGGCACGTGCTAATAATTTATTTAACAAATTAAGCTGAGGCTTGAGCCAAATCTAACATGTGCTGGATATATTCACGCGCATCTGGGATAATTGAAAGTCTATTCTATTTATCGGGTATTTATTTCAGATTTACACTCTATACTCTATATAATTCTTGTGAATAGCATTATAACTTTTGCACGAAGTTTGTGATACAGTGAAGGAGACAACGGACATCTCATAAACGATAACACATCGCCTTATAAGTTCCCGGCCTGATACCCAAATAGCATCACAATTGCAGAATTAGTTTTCAAAACGAAGCTGTAAAAATTGCATGACAATCTGGCAACTGTTGATTAAACATTGCTTTTTGGTGGGAAAAAACATCCTCGAAACGAAAATATGGCTCATCATCCAGACTGTGCACTAGGAAAATTGACCGCGAAATGTAAATGACTACGATGGCCAAATTGCACGAATTACACTTCGCATTGCTTCCGCACCCGCTCTATTCTCTAAACTTGGCACCCAGCGACTTTTTCCTGTTCGCAGACCTGAAAAAAATGATGCCGGGAACAGATTTGGCCCGAATGAGGAGGTGATCGTCGAAACAAATGCCTATTTTGAGGACAAAGATAAATCGTTCTTCAAGAAAGTTATCGGAATATTTGAAAAGCGCTGTTGTTGTTTTTCATCATTAAACCGGGAACTTATCAGTCGATGTGTTATATGTACATTCTTGATCAGCTCAGCGATACAAGTTGATAGAGCACTATGGTTTTCAGTTAGTCAGTCTTTTTTAATGCTGGTGGTGTATTTATCGAAACCGGCCTAATCCCGACTACACGGAGGTGTACCTTCCACACAAAGCACATTGTCAAAATCATATTCTCACTAAAAAAAGTTTTTATCTGTACCTATTGAACTAAAATTTGGTTCCTTAAGATAATCCCTGAAAATATTATTACGAGTACCACCAGGTTTACGGGGTCAATACCCCTCATACGAAATTTTTTGAAAGATACAGTAAAATGTATCATAGTGTGTCATCATTAGATTAGGCCTCATTTGATGACACACATATATATAAATGCTAATGCTTTTCTTATTTTTAGAGATAGTTTTTGGTGTGTGTGAGTATTACATGTTTTTTCTTATTCCTCTTGGTCTGAAATTAAATGTAAAATAGAGAAAAAATTATGTCATTGATGAACTACCGAAAGCCAGGAAATTCGACTCGCGGTCATTTAAACCAACAAACTGTGATCTTCATTCATGGAAACAGCATTGTATGCACTGAAACTCGTCATAAATAAATACACAAAAATCTATATGTTTACATATGGTTATTGCCCTACGGGCATAGAGTTTAAAATTACCGGTTCGTTTGAGCCGAAGCAAATACAGAATTTCGCCTTGGGCTAATTGCATTCTAACAAGCGGTGCAAATTCAATTTGCCGTGCTTCTTATGCCAGTTTCGGGATCGAACAGTTTTCCTACGTATTCCTCCCGTAACTTGATATTTTGCTGCTTTAGATGTTCAGGCTGTAAACGATTCATTCGATTTCCACCCCAATGGAGTGCCGGGGAAAATCGCGCTTGAGTGCAATAAATTCTCGTTAATCTTTATTTGAATGCTGGTTTGGCTGGTTGATGGTCTGACTGACTGACAGAATGACTGACTCAATGAATTGACATAGTGACTAGATTGGCAGTTGAATTGACGATATGCACCTGGCATTCGTCGTGGCTGGCGTTTGTGAAGAGGCCAGTGGTCGCAAAAGAAATCAGAGTTCGAGCAACAAATTCATTTAATGATGCTTGCTATGCAAGGCTACTTAACAAAACCACCACCACCACCACCGCCGCCGCTCGTAGAACAACGAACAACTATAGCTCCTTTTTAACTGGCTTTGCGCAATTCTTAGTATCAAAATAAATATTTACCCATGTCAGGATTATGTTGTAGTCCCGTTTTTCTTTTTGAGTAAGCCACTGACGAAATACGTGTTACCTAAAACAAAAACAAAGGAACGACAAACGCATTAGCTCAGGATAAAAATGTGCATTTTTGTGCAAAATCCAAATTCGTGTATGTCCTGCAATGACCACGCATGCAATACACTCAGGCGCAAAAAATGTAGAATGGTTTTATTAGTGCTTCTCGAACACCCTCGGTTAACCTTTCCAATGGCACGACATTTCATTCATTGTCAAGGCCAACAAGGGTACACCAACAATAAGAACCTTTCATCTTATTTTTTCTGTGTGACAATGTGCAATTTACATGGTGCCATTTGTAATGCTTAATTAGCGACGTCCTAATGTGAGAACTCACTCGTAATAAGGAATTTTGAAGGAATTGTGGGGACGTTCTATACGTTTTTGAACTGTTTGCTTGAGCTAAGTTTAGACAACTGAATGTTGCCATACGCGCAGGCAAATGCAACAAAATAATTCTGCTATTGTGCAAAACGAAAAATCACTGAGTACGCCGAATGAAAATTCACTTGTTGTACCAGAGAGAACTTATTCATATTAGTTTTTTTTTTTATTGCTGATCACAAGGAAAGAAGAGGAAAGAACAAAGTAAGGATGACGAAACTTGCTTTGCGCGATTGAGACTCGAACTTCGCGGACTGTGCGTATTCCTCGTGCAGTCAAACATCCAAATCTCGAATCACCATAATGCATAACAAAAGTTCGAGTTATGGGGATATTCCAGGTATGGAAGACATATTGTATTGATTTTTAGCTATAAACGCACTTAATTCGTTTGACCTATGAAAATTTGACGGTAGTTAGAAATTTCACTTGGGTTTCTTTGGATTTTGTTTTCTGCCACAACCAAAAATTGTCTTCAAGAAGTTGAAGTCAAAAATCAAAACTTGCCATTGTGTGAGTGACGTTGTTGTGTAGGTATAGTGCGTGTATAAGATTGTATTGGTTTCTTAATATGTGTATCACTGGGAATATTTTTGTACGATTTTGCTTGGTTTCATGCTTTCTTTTCTTGCTGGCCGCCTGGTATTTTCATTTCGTTCATATAAATGAATATAGGCGAAATGCAAGGCAGCCATGCTGATATGGGCTCGATTTCGCTTCTAGTGTAAAATTAAAGAAAACTCCACACAATTTGCTTAATATTCTCGACCTACCTTGCAAATAAAGAACTTAAAAAAAATTAAAGAAAGAAGACAGTGTCTCTGACTTTTGTTTTCATTACGTCTTTCTTGAGTTTTTGTAATTTACTTATCATTGAATATTTTCCCCTATTACGGCAGTTCGACGTCCGTCCATTTGCAAACCCAAGCAAACCAACAGCAATATGTTACGCTGCATAAGTTGAACAGCCAACAATTCCGTTGATGTACAGAATCAGTGTCCGATTCTAATGGTGCCTGACAAGTCTCCCCCGCCTTATTTTAAGGGAGAAATTTAACCTCTATATGAATGAATACTCTTTGTGTTGTACTCATTCATATACTTATTATTCACTACAGAGAGAACTTATTCATACTTATTCAACTTATTCATGAATTAATACTCTTTGATTCACTGTGTGTTGGAATCAAAATATTGAGTGACATTCATGAATACACTGAGCTACGAAATATTTGAATTTCTCGCCTGCTTCCTTTTCTATATCATCTCTGCGGTATAACACTTTTCCAACGAGTAACAGTATCGATTTTCAGCTATCGGTCCCCTGTGTCACATTACAAAGCTCAGTGATACAAAACTGTGTGTGCTGTGCTCGCTTGGAAACGTTAAATTCGAAAGAGAAATGAGATGGGGTAAAAGCCACTATAAGTATACCTGCATTGAATAAATGTTACTGTGGGCGAACATTTACAATATTTGCTTGAGCAAAGCAAAATAAGATAAAAAGTAAAAATCTTATATGAACATAAAAAGAATAAAAATAATAATAATAATTTTTGTTTTCACGAAACGTTTTAAATGCGTTGTATATATTGTTAACGTTGTATCTTTATCACATCGTTAACAAAGATAGTCTGTTTTAAATTGGTTGATATATGTACATATATTTGTGTATATGAGAGCGATATTAACAATATACAACGTGAAAAAACAAACCTGGCCGTTCACAAAATTTAGTGTGTAACTTTGACACATACAACTTTGGTACAACGTTGGCAAAACAAATATTCGGGAATAGCATAATAATTTTGTCATGGCATTTGTATCATAAAGTACATAGTGTCATATTCTTGATCAGCTCATTTGAAACCATATCTCTTTTTGGTGAACACTTTTTACTATCGTCATTCTCTCTGTGGGTGAAATCTGGAGAATACGATGGATGCGAAATTGGTAGTGCAAATCCCGCAATTCTGTCATAGTTTTTATCGACTTGTCGCACGGTGCAATGTCTTATTTTAATGTATTATGTAATGTTCTTTCCAAAATACGTACATCATAACCTTTCCAGTCGACTTCTGATTTCTTAGTCGTTTTGAACGGCTTTCGTCCCTTACTATCCACTGAGTTTACTGCCGACTTGACTCTGTAGTAAACGAGTATATAGTAATATATAAGTTTTGAATATTTTAACGACACAAGGACGCGAAAGAGTACATGCTTTATTGAAACTATGAGAATGAAACTTCGTTACCTTTGAATTCTCCTTTAAGTTTCGTCGCATGAACCACGTTGATAATCAATTTGATTAACCCCGAACCCGTTCCGTTGAATTGAAGAAATGTGTTTAGTGAACGACGAATATTGCGCACTAAACTTACTATTTGAGTAGAAAATTTATTATTTTCTTATATTTCTTTGACAGACTTTCTATTTCGAATTTGACTTACCTTTCAAAGGCAAATGTATAAATCAATATTTATTCCATATAAATAATTCAATTGATTCATTTAAGTTTTTTATCTCGACTTTCGCGCTATACTAACGCATCAAACTTGACAAGATTATTTTATAGGTTATTCTAGAGTTTCCCTGAAAATTGAAATCAAAATCGGTCCAGCACACATATATCGAATTTTATACATACACTAGCGTGAGTACAACTTCTCGAACTTAGAAAAAATTTAATCATTTCTTGAATTGCTTGAAAGGTTCGGCATTAGAGATAGTTAAGGCCTTTCAAGTAACCGCCGAAGAGGTCCTAAGAAGGCTTAATGAGCGTTTTGACAACCACACTCATTTTAACTTCAATCAGTTAAAAGGTCGAATAGTAGGCAGCTGCGACAGCTGATTGACAATGCAACGCCTGTGTACAGTTCACTCTCCTCACTAGGAACTGGAGGCGTCAAAGCATAAGCATTGCTCATTTATCTTGTCATGGATAAAAATGGTAAAAATTCGGAATCTTAGCGACGTTTCGGGTGTTAGCAATTCTAACAGAGATGACTCAAATCGATCTGACTCAGAGTTGGGGCAGGTTCCTAGTGATACCTTATGGCGACATGACAACTGTACATTAACAACGACAACAACAAGAACAACAACGTCAACGGCTCTGGTCTCCGGACCAAACAGTTTCTCGCTTAAAGTTATAAGAAATGATACTGTAAGGGTCTATACTGAAGATTCTGAATCATATCATATTCTGGTTCGTTACCTAAGACAGCGTAACATTGAACACTACACGTATCAGCTTAAGGAGGATAAAGTTTTCAGGGTAGGGTTTCGCAACATGGACAGCACCACCCCCCACACTATTATAAAGGAAGTCATTTATACCTTTTTTTTTCATAATTAAATTATACCATTTATAGCAGTAAACTGCATAACACATTTGCCGTATTAAAAAAAAATAATGACGTGGAAAAAAAATTTGACTTATACTAAATTAAAAATGATGCAAATTGCGCCGAAAAGGCAATGATATAGAATAGGCTGAATCCTTCTTAGGGGGAGATCATGCGGGTGTAGCCTCTTCAATCTACGCCTTGTTGAGATACGGGTGAGGGAGGACGCCAGCGGATTTGGGTGCAATAAAAGTCTGTAGTGATAGCGGCAGCTGTGAGAATTAATCACCTCTATAACAGTTGGCACGGCAAGATCCCTGTGCAGCGTGGTGTTGCGGACGTACCAAGGGGCGCCCGTAAATCTTCTGAGAGCCTTGCTCTGACACGCCTTCACTCTTCTGATGTTGTAGGCAGCAGTAGTGCCCCAAATTTGTATGGCGTAGCGCCAAGCAGGTGCCACTACTTGCTAGATGGGCCTTTTATTAGTTAAAGATAACTTATTAGATGGGCGGAGGAGCCACTCCAGTTTCTCGAGCTTTTGGTAGCAGCGCGCTGTAACTACCCTAATGGTGCACGCCAGGTAAGACGCTTATCCAGGATTAGACCGAGATACCGGATTTCCTCCATTTGCGGAATGATGCTTGTGTTGTAAGTCACAACCGGACAGACACCTTGCCTTAATGTGAAGGTGCAGTGAGCTGATTTCTTAGAGTTTATGGCTATATTCCAGCGCCTGGCCCGTGAGTGGAATCTATCCAGGTAGCTGGACAATTTCTCTGCAGCTTCGTTCAGAGAGGCAGAGTTGAAAATAACTGCCGTATCGTCCGCGTAAGTAGCAATAATCGAATGCTAATCTCTAGTTGTAGGCATATCAGACGTATATAAGAAGTAGAGGACCGGAGCTAAGACACTCCCCTGCGGGACACCGGGTCTCATGTGCCTGATGGCGGAAATTTTGTCTCTTACCGCCACAGAGAAGGTTCGTCATTGAAGAAAGCTTCGCATTATTAAAAACTGTTTTCCAGGCAGGAGTAATTTTAATTTATGCAGAAGTCCATCGATCCATACCCTATCGAATGCTTGTTTGACATCTAGGAAGACTGCAGAGGAATACTGTTTCATTTCAAACGCAGTAAGTATGTGATTAACGACTCGATGCAGTTGTTCGGGAGTGCCATGCTGTGATCTAAATCTTTTATACCAAAGGGCACAATGTCACCGGAGTGTATAATCCCAACCCCTGCAAGTTAATCGACAAGGTTAATGGAGCAGACACTGAACAAACAAATAACTTCTTCTTCATCAACCTTTCCAAAGCGCCTAACAATGAGGTGGCTCTGAAAATTCAGCATATAGGCAGGCAACGTGTCCTGGTGGAAATTCCAAAGAAGAATCTGACTGTGCATTCAGTGCTATAGATGCTTTGGATTTATGCACACCAAAAATTACTGTCTGCGACAGTTGATTTGTGGAAAATGTGGGCCAAACCATACGACCACCCATAAATTTGGATTGCGATGAGAAACATGCTTTCTTGGAGTAAGGACTGCCGAGTTTTCAAAAAGAAATTAAATAGCATAAAACGCAATATATAAATATCGGCGCGTGGCAGCAAGAGGGAAGAAACAGTGGAAGAGGGCGAGAATTTGCATGATTTATAAGGCCGGCAAGAGACCTTACACCTTAGATTCCTACAGGCCAATTTGCCTGCTACCCACTGTAGCAAAGTTGTTTGAACGCTGTTTGCTGACACGGATCCTGGACTTAGAAAAGGTAAAGCTAATAGTTCCTTCCTTTCAATTTGGAAGTCCCACGGAACTCTTACATTGCACGGATTTGAGGCTAAAGAGTACGTGGTGGCAGCGTATCTTGACACAAAGCAGGCTTTCGACCGAGTTTGGCAGTAGTATTTCTTCGCTAGGCCATACGAAGCATAGTAGTAGCACAGGGTGAGGCATAGTGAGGCGTTGAGTCGTGTAGAAACGCCTTGTATGAAGATTATTATTTTAATTTTTTGTTGTCATATTCGCTATATATTAGTCACTGTTGGTAGCGAAGAGAATGCTTTTTTATTGTATTTATCTCAATGTTCTGGTTAATTAAAATAATTTTTTATTCTGTTTATAATTTTTGTACTTTCCCATCTCTTAAAAATACATTTAATGTAAAACAAACGAATTAGTATTTGCAGAGTTCCGTCTTGGTTTTATTCATTCACATCGTTCTCTTATAAATGTAGTTATCACTTATATACTCTCCTTGAGTTTACTTGTTTAATGTTACCTTCGTTCCTCTTTCTTTGGGATTAGGTTTGCCGAATAACTTTCTTGCTTCCTAGTAGGAAGTTCCTAACTAGACCATGTCTTGCATCGACAATAATAAATTGATATTGTGGTGTGATAAGGCGACCCTACTCATCTTCGAACACAGTGGTCGTTGCCGTAGGCAAAAATAAATAAATTTTTCTTACATTAAATGTTATAATATTGTCGCATAATAGCATAAAATATTCTTGTGTTTATTTTGAATAGCGACGTGAGGTTAAAATAGACCTAGGATTAAACAAAATCCATTCTTAACCTTACAAATTCTTCAATCCCTTATCTATCGATAGGTAATTAAATTGTGTTTGTGGTTGATATGTAGCTACAACACTAAATTATACGCAACTTCATTGTTGCCATCATTTTTTTGAATACATAGACCGTATAAGTAAATTATTGTATTGTCATCAGAACCATAGGTGTCCACCAAGTTTTAGATCAGTCAACTAGAAGTACGCAAAAATTCAATTACAAGATTTGACCCAAACAGTGCTGAGTTAAATAGAAACGTTTAAAAACACTCACTTTGTATAGGAAATCAGTCGATGATGTGCTACTCTGCAGAATCCAGTTGTTGATCGAACGCTGGCCTTAAGTGAGTTTTCTTATGTTGCAGTGAGAAGTATCTAGCAAACACTTAATTAAGGAGCAGACTGTACAACCCAAATAACATTACGCCATGAGGCAGTCTAAAGAACGCACTTTCAAACCCTCGTAGAGACAATTATATTGCCCAAGTGCAGCGCATTTAGTAATCGACAGAATGATGTCACTTCACAGCGATCTACGCTGGTATTTCGATGGTAAAGCATACAGATAACAAGTTCTAATAGCTTCTGCTTTAAAAAAAAGTAGTAACCTTAAGTTAGGAATATTGACTCTATACCTCTTTGCTCAATAACAACAGAACATGAACATGAACTATGAAAAAATGTACGAAACCTTTTGTGCTTGTGCTTGCAGTGGATTTTCAGTGCAAAAAAAAATATATTTTTCTTTAACAATTAAAAACATTGAGTATACCAGTATGTTCAATATCGCAAATGTGTTTAAAAAAATATATATATGTATTAAAAAAGGTTTAGCATAACGTTAGCATTAGCGTTACATACAGGTTTCGTACACTATATTTTATTTAGTAGTACAGCAGAGAGAATATGCGCATGCACACATGCGTGCACGTAAATGTTTATGCTCAGCGAACTCAAGAAAGAGAAAACAAAAAACGGAAAAGAAAAATAAAAATATTTTTGATCATTAATTTTGCGTAAAAAGCAATTACAACAATAGCGTATGCCGCAATATTGTTGTTGTTTTTTCACACACACAATTTATAGTATTCGTTTCTTTATTTCGCTTTTTCGTTTTTATATGTTCTATGTTTTCGTGACAAAAAGTAGCCTACGTTCTTGCCCAATCTCTGTACCATCTATCTCTGTACCAAAATTCATAAAAATCGCTGCAATCGTTTAGACGTTAAAAGGTATCAAACAGCGGACCCGGCGCGTTGCTGCCTTCGCGAGCGTCGCGCTCTTCGGATGTTTCAGCAGCTCTGCGTTGTGTCTACTGCTGCGATTTTTTCGTTGATATTGCAGTGTTTGACTTTTTGGGTGGCATTTCGTACTCTTCATTGTTTTTGTTGTTATTTTCATTCGAATATTTGAGCATTTCGACTTTGTACAGTTTGAGCAGCACTGCCGGCAAAATCAATTCTCAGAGGCTACTTTGTGTTTGTGGCTTATATCTATCCATACTTATTTACTTACTTACTTAGCTAAGTGTGATTACTGATTTAAGTTAGAATTACAAGACTCTGTCGGCAACGTTGACAGAATACAGTCGCAGGAGCCTTCTCCTTCTACGCGTCCTGAGAAGGCGTTTAGCTAGTTGATTTGGCTGACGTGTGAGTCGCTCTAAATACGCCGCAGCTTGTTGGTTTAGGACATCCGCAATTTTGGGAACATTTAAATCCCTATACCAAGGGGTGCCAAAGAGTTTGTGGAGGACCTTCGCTTGACCTTCGTTAACAATGTGCGACTTGCAAATTATGTAATGCTACGAATGCCACTGGTAGGTATGGATTAAAGCATAAACCTTTAGCTGGTAGTGCTAGGCCCCAATGGGCTACAGCGATTCCTATAATAAGAAAACAACGTTGACGTTGATATACTCGTACCATATCTCTATAACCATCCTGCGACCACTCCATGCGTGAGACACTCGTATTGTGAAATGTTATTCCTACATATCGACACAAAAGGAATAAAGAAAACGTATATCGTGTGTTTTATATTTCTAATAAGCAACCATAAAATTGACTTTCAATGGGAAACAGTTTATGATTTCACTTCAAGTGGCAGGAAATGTTGCAACAATTGGCGAAGGCGAATACAATGCAAGTGAATGGCGGGAATGGAAAACTGAATAAAAATAATAATAATGAAAATGAAAATAGTAAACTGCTCACAATAAAGCCACTGTAAATGCAAATGCAAATGCCAAGAGTAAACAAGTGTTTATTACTCATATTAAAGTTGACTTCATGCAGTCCTTATGGATTTGTGCAGCATTTCGCAATATGTTTCTGACGCGTCCTCAAGACATCATCATAATCATCCTCAGCTTCAAATTCAGCACCATCAAAGTAGACGATGATAACTATGACATGAGGATGATTTATTAGAGTAAATTGTGGCTTTCTTGAAGGCAAGGCTAACCAGGGGCTAATCAAAATGAGTTGGGCGATTTGCAGATACTCGTATTGTTGCACCCACTTTTGCAGATGCTTTCACCTACATTGCGTCTATTCATAATTGAACAGGATGACTTACGATGTGAAAAACATTAAACAGCTAATTGAGCATGCATCATCTCACCTCTATCAATTAAAACAACCATTTATCAGCTTTGAAATCAATTAGGTTCGGCATACGTGTTCCGTTTTTTATCGCACGCTGGCTACAAAAGCATTTATGATGGAGGGGGTCATATCGTCAGTAAAACAGTAAAAAGCCCATTCATTATACGCACCGGCAGCGATAACATAAATATTCCCATCATCGTTGATATGGCTGTGTCTCTTCAATTTGCCAAATCGGAGGGGGTCTGCATATGAAAAGGAAACCTGTTGATATAAAAAAAACAGTTACACGTGCACTTAACACTCGTCGTTGTTGTCGCTGTTATTGTGGATGTCAAAATTGAAGACCGATATTTGGAGGAAAGGAAAATGGAATGGCGGAGTCGAGGGTGGACAGAGGGAATAAAAAGTATCGCTTTGAATGTCATCATAAATATTCATGACGTTTACGCTAAAAGGGCTTTTAGATGTGAGTGGCGGTCGTAGGCCGACGATCAAAGTGCAGAAGTAAATGGAAAAATTGCATTTAGCTGTGCCTGGGGCTGCTGCCACTGCAGCCTCAAATGAACATTAGAAACAATGGGAACAGCTTAACATAGAATGCGTCCTTAATGCGTTCCTTTATTGTTCAACTCAGCTCTCGTTTCAGCCTGAAGGGATACTGAGTCGAGTCGAAGAGGACTGCTTGCTTGCTTGCTTTCTTTAAGGAGTTTTGCGTCAATTTGTACTATCGTGGGCGGGCAGCAAGTGAGAACGGAGTGATGATGAGCTTAGTCAAGATGAGCGAAAGAAGATAAACTCATATGCAAAAAAGCATGCAAAGCTGAGCATGAGCAGACAGGACAAAGGACAGTGCTGAACAAACAGCGTAGGCTAGAAAATCAACAAACCGCAGTGAAATTGGGCCCTTCATTGTTAGGTTGCCTGATGTGTGGTGTGTGGTGTTTCAGTACGAGTGCGTGTGAGCAAAACGATGCCCCGGCAGGCAGTCAGCAGCCAGGCATTCAACTTCCGCTGCAGTCCTCCTGTGTGCGTGTGCATTATCCGGCCAGCAGTTGAAATCGTGTGCTACGGCCAATGTACTCGGGCACCCGTTCGTATCTCGTCGTGCAGCAACGCCGTCGGCACTCGTCGGCTTCCGTTTTGATTTATAAATGGCGCTGCCTACCAGCATCTCGAATCATTAACTGCCGATCAACAGGTTTGAATACACTGCAAACCAACTACACTGTGAAGCGCGAAGTGCTTATCCTGTAACGGTTCAGTTTTGAAATAAATTGAGAGTAAAAAATTGGCATTAATTGTGTGCGAACTGTAGTAGCCGTGGCATTCGCAGATGCAAATTGATTGTGGTTTCTGCTTGCTAATTGGATTTTTCTCGCGTACTAGTTAAATTAGAAAAGTAATTTTCATATGAATTATTAGAAAATAATTCCAATCGACGGCGTTAATTATTTAGAAGGTACGTTTGCATTTATTTGTATTTGTGCGTTTTGAGTTTACTATGGGGAATGTGCAGGCTTTACGAAATATGTCGAGCTTTTCGGATTGAATTTAGGCTTAATAACTCATATTTTGGTATTAATTAAATAATTAAATTATAAATAAATGGGTTTCGAAATATTGTCTCAAACACATGTAGTCCCTGGGATAATCAGCTTTTTAACTTCCTATATAATCTACGTTTATCTGCTTCTAGCTCTAAACCAAGCAACTAATTAATATTCGGGGTTACTATCTACAAGAAACATAAATGAAAATGAAGCTAAATATTATTTTATTAACATCTTGATACATCCTGATTTTTTATTGAATATTTTCAATAATTTGTTATGAAAGTTTCAATTCATTAACTAAATTAAAAAGTCAATAAAAAAATGAATACAAAGAGAAAAAAACGATGCTATAGTTTTTAGAAGCATAAGGTTTTCAAATTGTCACTGCTTGTATGACTTATGGACTTGTGGTATTGTAATATTTAGCCAAATTTCAGTGATTTAAAACCCGTTACACAAGAGTAAAAAAATCGCGGAACATTTCTTGACAGAGTAGATTTTATTTAAATTTTCTACCGTTGATTTTTCTATTATAAAAACAACATAAATTAAGCTATTTACAATAACACACAATACTACTGCAAGCAGTATCGTCAAGAAGGAGCAATTATTGTCTTATAGATGTGCACTTTGTTTTTCAAGTAAAATTTATTCCTACTGTTTAAGAGCCAACCCAATTTCCCAATTATGTGTCCGAGGGATTTCGTGATGTTTGACAAAGTACAAATTAAGGCATGTGATCAATATTATATGACATTTTTGAATGTCTACGATATATAATTCCTTCACTGTGTTAGAAACTTTATAACGAAGTTATAATACCAACAATACGAACTAAGTATAATACGAATATTCCCATATTCTGAGGAGTGTAAATATATCAAGACCCTCAGTGAAATGTCAATGCTACTTTGACAAGGGGTTGACGAACTTCTTTTGGGGTAATTGAATTGATTTGAGTTTCTCGTTGAAGATGTGTACAAGTAATGTTGGTATTTTTATATTTAATTCGCAAGATTGGTAAATCGTTGTTTAATGAGACACAAAGAAAGCGAATTAATTTATTTGTCGAATAGTCCGTTGGCCTGAATAGAAATCTTAAAGGGAACTGATCCATTGTTGTTCTATTTCTTGAAAAGTACCATTAGAAATAAGACATGTTATACAATCCCGGATATTTTGAAGGCAGAAGGCTATTTTAATACGAAAAAATATATGGAGAAAGTTATTTTCAATAATTTGCGATACATTTCCTGGTGAGCTCATTATCCTCTCAAAGAATTCGTGGACGTACGGTGCGCTCAAACCGCTCAGAAGCATAAAAATCATATTAGAATAAATTATGGAAAGCGAAACTTTTGAGCAAACATTGAGAAGGGTATGAAGAGGTCAGGCACACATATACACACACAGCCAAACAAACGAATACGTTCATAAAATTAAGGATAGCGCAGACTTTGGTGACCAAATCACCGAGTGTGTTTCTAAGGAAAACGAATACAGCCCCTAGACCCTAGACCCTGTTCCAGTTTGAGAGATGCCCTTCAATCGAGTTAAAAATGCAAAATATATTTGCACTTTTGTGGGTATTTTGTTTGCTTACGGATTTTCTATGCCCCAAAATGACGAACTGCACGTAAACTTTTTTCTTTCTATGCTCCGCTTTTTCCAATTTTTTTACGTTGGTGTATTTTTTGGCTGCTCAAGCAAAACCCAGCCGCAGCACCGCAGGCAGCTCGCGATTACGATGACGATGGGGACATTAACATCGACATTGACATATGGTATCGTTTTGATTGGACACCGATGGGTGGAGTGGTTGATAGAGGAGTCGTAGTCTTAGGTGCCGTAGTGCCGTAGGTAATGCAAAGCTCAAGGAAGAAACTTATTTAAACATATTCATTGAGTTCAGCGATCCCCTTAGCAAATATTTATTTAATTTATCACAACACTCGAGCATAAAAGTTCCAATTCTTATTTGAAGTGGCAACGCGTGGGACATTCTCCGCTTCGGTTATATTTTAATTTTTAATTGTTAATGTTATTTCACTCTACAATAATGCACTCCATTTAATTCGTAACGAATCTACGCTACTGACTTTTTCTTGAGCCGCTTAAAACTCCAACGAACGCACAAAGCTCATCGAAATTTGAACTTCATTGTGTTCGCTTCGAAAGTCAAATGGCGCAGTGCATGCCCTGCGTGTCGTTTTCGACCGTGCTCAGGTGAATGAATAATGTTCGGGCTGATGAGTAAATACATTAACCACAACCTAAATGAAGTTCATAAAGGACTGTGGTTTAAGGTTACGAACTGTTGCGGAGGTCTCGGTGGTAGAGTGAGACCTGTCGTGTCAGTCGCAAGTGTTTATCTGCTTAAAATTTGATTAGTCCAATTACAATTTTCGCATCATTGTGAAACACGAGGACGCACAGGAAAGTAATACAGACAAGACACACTCTGTCGCCTACAAATTAGACCGATTATTATCTCCTTCTCTTTTTTTTCAGTAGAAAATTATTCACACGTTAGGTACACATTAATTTGAATGCCAGGAATGTGTTTTCCTATCTTTAAATGTCAGTTATCTCAGCAGTCAAGGTATGAAGCCAATTTAAGTTAGACCTAGGCGTGGGCCAATTTCACTTCCTTACTTGATAAACTCGTGAGCGCTACACCAATGACAAGCTATTACCAATTACTTGTATCAATATAAAATCAGCAGCACCTGATTTGCACAATGTAATACAAAATTTCAGAGTGGTCCGCGTGCCAATCAATCAAGGGGAAAGACTAATTTAATGCATAGAGACTATCAACGTCCGTCACGTTGTCGGTTGCGCTAGAGAGCCAAAGGGCTAAAATGACTACGAAACCCATCTGGTTAATTAGTGGAACTATAGGGCGACTTCACGCAAATTTCAGCAATGCCAGTTAAAGCTGCCAGCCCCAAAGAGTATTCTTATTCTAACAACAAATACCCTTTTAATAGCTCTGCTTATGATCTGTGCTACTAAAAGATGAGGAGACCTGCCTGAGTTGCCTTGTCGCAGCACCCATTGTTAATGATCCATGTGCGCTGAGCTTAAAATGTCGCCTGGGATTATAACGAGGCGGCTTCTCCCAGTGGTTGCTTCATAAAACTATTCATTTGAACATTTGCTGTTAACTTTTACGATATCCTCTGGTTAGCATTGACATACAATACTTTTGTTAACTCGAAGCTAAGTAGTCGTTGTTGTGGAAAGTTATTCATTGGATGCAGTTCAGCCTTTCTATGTGACTCTATTATGGACCCAAAGTCGTGCAAGGTGAAGGTAATCAAAGCACAAGAAAAACGAAGACCAAGCATGCAAACAATAGTCAATTACTCGTACTGGTATTTTGACAGGTCATCGGTTGGTACCCATATATATATCAACAATACCAAACTGCTTCATAAGATTAGAATGTCAGGTTTTCTATAATTCGACTGACTGTTCAGAAAAACGGAGGTTTTCGCTTATTATTATATGTATATTTGATATTGAGCTCATCTTTACAATTGCCTTTCTTAACTGGAGGACGGAGCCCCTAAAAACAATCTACATTCTTTTACGATTAACCACAACCCAACACCCATTCCGTTCCTTGTTCCTTTCCACTCGGAAAACGCCTCAAGTAAATGGTCGTCACACTTTGCGTATGCGTATTTTGGAGGGCTGTAGGATGAGGTAGACGGGCTACATAACATAATATAGTGACAGCACTTATTACCACACACACACACATACACACACGCATAGATATGTTATGATTATGACATTCCTATCTCGCTTAAACCACCACAGCCCCACCACCCATGGCTCTAAACATTAGAGGAGCTGTAATAGACATTAATAGGCCATAAATATTGGCTGTTATGCGTTGCTCGCTTTTAGCTCAGGAGTCAGCATGAGCACACTAAATTCACTGCTGGGAGTTGATTCAACGTCGCTGTCCTTGTGCTGGCCACCTATACCCCCGCGCTCATTTTGTATTCAATTAGATTGGCCATTAAGCTGAATCGGCGCGTAGCTGCAACCTTTGATTGCGACTGAGCGAGCCAGCAAGTGCGCGAGTGAGTGAACGTGTTGCCTCGCATTGCGTTGCGTGTAGGCGGAAGTGGCACTTAGACAGTGATAGTGGCTAAGGGACGGACAGAGAAACAGACGGACGGATTCAGTTTCTTTGCGCCCAAATGCCCCGCGGGTGGGGTGTTTGACTTAATTGCCGTCGGACTTCGTTTAAATTGAGAGTGTGCTTTCTAATGTACTTATTTACATCTATTTCTCTTCTTCTTTGCATACAGCACCACCCAATACATTGCAACAACAATAACGACAACGTCAAACTCAGCAATAGCGACCACAAGCACTGACAATGCCAGGCAAAAGGGCACCAACAATTTCGCTGCTATTTTTTTTTAATGCACTCAGTGTGCTCTCAGCGGCCCAGACAGCACTAGCAGCGCCCGATTTGAGTGATAGTGAGGCCGACGACTTGGCAGATGCCGTTCTCGTCGATCAGCCGCTGAGCGACAGCGAACAATTGAATAAACGAGCCTGGCAATCACTGCAGGGCGCGTGGGGCAAGCGGGCACTCGATGAGTCCTCTTCGGTGTCCGACTCGGAGGAGTTGCCGCCATCGTTGTCTTCCCCGTCATCAGCGCTCTTCCTGACGGGTCATTTTCAGCCGCTGCTGGTGACAGATGGCGAGAACACACTCGATTGGCGCACGTTCCAACGGCTGGCGAACAAGCAGGAGGCAGCGGAACAGGAGTCGGGCGAACAAATCGGCGAACGGGAGCTGATCGCTAACGAGAAACGCTCATGGAGGAACATGAACGTCGCCTGGGGCAAGCGACGCCAGGCACAGAACTGGAACAAATTTCGTGGTGCTTGGGGCAAGCGTCAACCGCAGTGGAACCACCTGAAGGGCATGTGGGGCAAGCGCGGCCAATGGCAGAAGTTGCAGAACGGCTGGGGAAAGCGCAGCATGGACATGAACTGAAGGAACTAAAAGGTACTAATTAGATCCCCTCGAAGGTAGAAAGGAGAGATCGTGGGTCGAACGTTCAACATTTCTAGATAATATAGCCAGCAAATTATACTAAGCAACACATATCCCAATGCGTATACTAACTCGATTAAAATCAAACTATCAATAACATTATTTATATAGAACATAAATGCTTCTAGAGCATTCTCGGTGTTGATTAGAAGTGCAACCATTATTGAATCCCTTCAGCTGCGTAACGTGCGAGTATCTGTTGCCGTCTTAGTCTACCGTCAATTCCGAAAATGTATGAAAGCCAGGAAATACGCACGATTTTCACTATAATACCTTTGCTTGTGTACTTCTTAGTATGAAATTAAATGTCAAGTCAATATTATAGTATTGTACCATATTGTATAATCACAGAAGACGGGTCTACCAGTTTTGACGGCCTCAGCTTATTGAAAACCATAAATAAAGATAACTGAATAAAGGCAAGCGACAAAGGTGCTTGAGAAAGTGCTATCATCTATTTATTTATTTCCTAATTTATTTATTTATTTCTACAGGATACATAAATTGGACAGCGTACATTAATTCAACGGGTAGAGAAAAATGTTGAAGAACAACTGAATAAATTTCGAATTGATTTCACATTTCCGATATAGCCGTCTTTACAGTGTACTAAGGTGATCCACAAATAATTCGCACGCGGCACCAGTGTCAGGCTGCGAAGTCTTGCTCTACTCACACGAATATTGCTATTCTTGGCTCTGGTATTTATGTGTTGACATTGGACTTTCCAAACCATGTTTGGTCCTAATGAACTTCTCCGACCACCGCTGTAGCGTTTTGCGACACTGTCAGCATATTGCAATCTGATATGATTCCAGACACGAATAGGTGACCGAGTGCTCTAACAATAGCCACTTGTGACTTTCAGGTCAATTTCTGTATGAATTCCTATCAGGAATACTTTTTTTACAGAGTTGAGACGCAAGTACGTAAATAATGAAATCAGTTGGAATTACAAAGCTATATCATATACATACACATATCTTCTATATATATATATATATATATATATATAAAATTGGAAGTATGTCTGTCTGTCTGTTTGTCCGCTTTACACGCCGAAACCGCTGGACCGATTTAATGAAATGCTAAAATAGCCTGTCGAGTAATCCTGTGAAGTTTGGTTCGATAGTATACCGCGAAAGTCGGAAGAAAAAAAAAAAAAATTGGGTTATTTGTACGAAATCCGCATTGCTTCATCAGTTCGCCGTTGAAATGTATGCAAAATTCGAAATCGAAAGTCAGTCAAACAAAAAGAACAACAAATAAATAAAAGTCAAGCGAAAATTTAGGACGCAATTTTTGTATTTCACTAAACAGGTTTTTTCTCTTTAATGCAACGGCGCGGGTTTGGTGATAAGAAAACTCAAGAAACTGGAGTGGCTCTTCCGCCCTTCGTACAAGCTATCGATAAGAAGCTCATATATCTGGAAGTAGTGGCACCTGCTTAACGTTATGCCATACAATTTTGGGCACCACTGCCTCCTACAACAACAGAAGAGTGCAGGCATTTTTTTTCTACTTATTGACTCAGTAGGTACGCAATGACCACACACTGATCTCATATGGGGCTGGCCCAAGTGGCATCAAAATTCACCCAGTCACATAGACTGGGCTCAGCTGGTCTTAATTGCTAATTTCTTTGGTCTACGTACTGAATATTTGGCTACAGATAAAAACATCATCAGCCACTAACATAATCAGCATGCAAGATTAAACTAAAGCTAATATTCAGTTTAGAATTTAATACCTACAATGACATAGACTATTCAAACAAGGAGAAAAAATGCAGGTTACCAGTTAGAAAATAAGTTATGCATTAATTCAACGATGCCAACAATTTAGTTTTTATAACATAAGAAGAGGTGGGAGGAAGTGCACACGCAAAGTGGATATTAAAAGATTTGCATAAGACATAGAATGGATCATGTTGCAAATAAGAAGCTCTACAAAAGGGAAGAGTAATAGGAAAATAGGTTCTAGTTGGACGTGCTGATACACTAAAGTTAATCATTCTAAGTAAGAAAGGCAGAACAAGGCACTCAGAAGATTTATGGGTGTCCCTTGACACGTCCATAATACCACGTTGCACAGGGACCTCTTCATGCTAACGATTATGGAAGTGATAAATTCTCACAGCAGCCGCTATCACTCAAGACTTTTACACGAAAACAGTGTATAATATAATAATGTGCAAAGTTTGCGTGGTTCAGTAAAGTGAGCGGATGCGTGAGGGGTTTTCCAAGTAGCGCATCAAGGGGAAAAGTTGTTTGTGTGATTGAGTGGTCTATGGTTTTGGAATTCGCTCATCCAAAAGATTGGTTGAGTTGTCGGGATTTTCTCAACATTGTCTGTTTTTCACTGACTTTTTGCTGATAAATTTCTGGTAGTTCAATGTGAGCTGAAATCGTCCATGTTCCTCTAGTTAAACTTTCTATGTAAGTTTTCGTGCCAAAGGAAGAGTAGTTGAAATATTGTTGAACACAGTAGTTCTCGTTCAAATTAGAGATTTATTAAGTTGTTCATTTGCTGAAACTTAGTGTCTGATAGTTCTGAATGGAAGATGCTGTGCTAAATTAATTCCAATACCATAAAACGCAATAAAGTTACCGGCAATTTGATCCACCCAGCTAATAGCTGAGGCATTATGTACGGAAGGAAATGTCTTTATCAAGACCATACTGCAGGAAAACAACATTCTTTTGAAAGAGCAGAAATGTGTTTGGAAAACGCAAAAAGTTTAATTTCTTGGCTATATCTTGTCAGATAATGGGATTGAAGTCGATCAATAAAATGTTACGAGCATCCTTTCATTTAGAGATCCCAAAGACAAAGAGGACCCAGAGTTTTTTGTGCCTGGTTACTTATGTAGGCAAATTCATACTACTCTACTACTGAAATATTATGATATTGGACAATTTCATAATTAAGTTAATAAGAAGTCATATTCAAAAACGTATGGGTTGCTTCACTAAGTGATGAATGATGATATCAAGAATACACTTTATAGTGGATTTGTACCCCCAGAGGCCTTTTTGTTTTTGGACGAAAGCGATTTAATTCGAAACAATTTAACCATACCAATATTTTATCCCAGATACAATGAGCCAATGTAAAAGCTATTAATGCTGATGTTCCAGAAACATCTCCAGATAGATTCGACCAATTTATATCTAATAAAGAGGTGTAGTAGCCAAGGGGTTCACACTTGGTTACAACGTGTACTTTATTAACTTTTACTTAAAAATTTATAATTGCATCTTACACGCTAGAACAATAATCACGACTCGTAGTTAGAATATCCGTCGGGGTATAACGTTTGCTTGCGGGCATGCCGTGTTGCCCGATTCGGCTGAGTCACTTTTAATTGGGTTGCCACATCTACTACCCCTTCTGTGACATCGAAGATGGGCGAGGGTAACGGAATATGCTCATGTGGCTGTGAAGGCGATGTTACTGGCGGCATTGGCTCTGAAACTTCCCTGTCTGGTGATGGACTAGTTGACACATGTTCGCCATCTGGAGTGTTGACGTTGGCAAGGAATGCAGGCTTGAGTAGATCAATTGAGATGGCCTTATCCTCGCCATTTATGTTGTTTACCTAGACCTTGTCGTCTATACGCCGAACTGTTTTGTACGGGCTGGTGTATGGTTACTCGAGAGGTTTTTTTACAGACGCCACTAATTTGAAAACGTGCGTGCAGGTTTGTAGTTCTTTCGAGCAAAACACTTGTGGCTCCTGTGATGCGCCGCTGGAGCTGGCTTCACTGTTCGCATTATTTTACGAAGCCTTTCAATGCAGCGGTGCTGGTCGACAGAAATTGCTGCATTTCTCGATGTGAAGAAATCGTTGGGAATACGTAGAGTCGTGCCAAAAATATTTCTCCAGGCGATGATTGTAAGTCTGATTTGAAATCTGTGCGTAGTCCCAGCAAAACTGTCGGTAGAAGCTCTGGCCACGAAACAAGTGCGTTGCACATTAGCGCTGCTTTCAGTGTGCGATGCAATCTCTCCACCATGCCATTAGATTGAGGGCTGTAGACTGTAGATCGAATTCTTTTAGCTCCTATCATTTTTGCCAATTCAGCGACGAGCGCGGACTCGCACTGTGTGCCTTGATTTGTGGTTATGGTAAGCGGAATACCGAAGACGCAAATTTATTGAGTATATAAAGCTGAAACCACAGTCTCCGCTGACATGTTTGGTAAAGGAATAGGAAGCGGCCATCTACTGAACTGATCTTTAATAGTCAGGCAGTAGCGTAGCTCGTTGACTCGTGGTAACTTTATTAAATCCAATTGGATATGGTCGAAGCGATTGTCAGAAACTTCAATTTTGTTAAGAGGACATTTGTGACCAGGCGAGGGCATCCCTATTTATATTTGGCCAGATGTATCGCTGTTTGAGAATTTTAAGTATTGTACGACCACTGGATTGCGCCAAACCGTGCACTGAGTCAAAAGCTCGACGTCGCAGGCTGGCAGGCAAGTATGATCTTGTGTGTCCAGTTCATGTGTCACACATAATGTCGAACTGCTCAACACGCAGTGTTTGCAAACTGAGAGATGCGTTCTGTGCTAGCCGAAGAATTTCGTCATCAGTTTGCTGGGCATTAAAGATCGTCTGTGCATCGAGGCTGCTGGGCATGTTAATCGTGTTAATGCGTGAAAGTGCGTCAACCACGGCGTTGTCTATATCAGGCGTGTGGACGATTTCTGTGGAGAATTGCGAGATAAAGTCCAGCTGGCGAAGCTGTCGGGGAAATACCTTTGTTGCCTTTTCTGAAAACGCATACACTAGTGGCTTATGGTCAGTTTGGAGAACAAAAGGTCGGCCTTCCAGAATGTGTTTGAAGAAAATTATGGCGGCGAACATGGCAAGTAGTTCACGATTATAAGTACTGTAATTTTTTGCTGCAGAACTAAGCTTGCATGAGAAAAACCACACGGCGCGCCAAACATTGCCATCCAGTTGCTCGAGTGCGGCGCCAATTGCCGTATCTGATGCGTCCGTCTTCAAGACTAGTTGGGCTGTAAGCGAAAGGATCGCTGCTCGCACTGCATCATTAATTCCTTGTTTACAGCTTTCAAATGCTTTGTTTGCCTCAGGTGTCCAAAGAATTTCACACTTGTCGTTCTTGGTTGCGCCCTTAAAATAGTCTGTAAGCATAATTTGTGTTTCTGCTGCATTGGGAATCAACCGACTGCAATAGTTGACCATTCCTAGGAACCTTCGCAATTCTATAATTGATTTAGGCTTCGGAAAGTCGTTGATTGCTTGTGTTCGCTCAGCAGGTGGCTTAAAACCCTGATGGTTGACTATGAAGCCCAGGAAATTAACCTCACTTTTACCAAATTGGCATTTTTGCTTAAGCGGTTTTTTCTCAAAACTTCAAAAATTGATTGATCGATTATATCATCGATGTAGCAGCCAACAAATGGAATTCCACACATTCCACATATTTATGTGACGTTGGAAAGTTTGAGCTACGTTTCGCAAACCAGGCGGCATGTTAACAAACTCGAACAATCCAAAAGGAGTCGTGACAGCGGTTCTCGGAATGTCTTCAGGCACAACTGGGATTTGATGGTATGCACGTACTAGGTCGTACTAGGTTGTAGAGAAAAACTTGGAGCCACACTTCCTTTGTTGAAGTACTGAGTGCCCATCTACGGGACATTGTGCATTTAATTAAATAAATAAACTTTGTTAAAAAAAAAACCTCAACTGAAGAAAGACTGTAAATTCAATTGGGATGGAACGTAAAAGAAAGCTTTCGAGGACATCAAGTTTCGCTTAGCTAAAATACCAAGTCTGTCATATTTCAATCCCACTTACAGAACGCGGTTGATCGCAGAAGCCAGCCTAGTTGCCCTGGGAGCGGTACTGTTGCAATTCACGGAAGGCAATGAAAGATGGCTTTCCCGCCTGCAAGCATTCAAGTTCAAAGTCATCTATAAGGCTGGTACAGAAAACATTGCAGATGCTCCATGCCGACTGTGCGAATTACCACCAACAAATGTTTTCTGGCGCAAGGATGAGTATAATATCTTTCGGATTATCGAATATACAGTTCCCGCATCATTGAGTGTTTCGGGAATTTCCCGGGAGAATGGCCTAAATGAGAAAATCATCGACACAATGACTTGCCTGGACGAGAACTATTGGGTATACTGCACATCAAACAGGGATGTGTATCGACCAACATAACATCGATTAGTGACATCGATTATTATTTTTTACAAGTCAATCGATGTGTCAATTAATTCTTGCTTAAAACATGGATTAATCGCCGATTAATCGAAGCTTTAAAACCATGACAAAAATATGTACGAGAACTCATACTGGTTGAGTAAACCCAGCACAAAAATATGTTTGATTTGCTAGATCAAGTCGACAACGTGCCTGCTGAAGAAAATGTCGCTGGGGTAAGTAAAGAATTCCCTGATAAAACAAAAGCACAGGAACTTCCCCCAATATACGTGCAGGATGTAGAGGAAATCCGTAGCTTAACCTCAGCATTAAAAGAGACAAAACAAAACAAAGAAACTTTATAATAATAACTCTAAAGAACAACGAAGTGCGCATACAGGTACTCAATGTGTTACTCAGCGGAGGTCAAGATGCTTCAGCACCACAAAACCAAATACTACACGTTTAAGCCACAGGAGGAGCGGGATTTTAAGGTTGTGCTAAGGAATATGCACCATGCTACCGACCTCGATGAGATAAAAAACGAGCTAAAGGATCTTGGCCATGAAACTAGTAATATCCACAACGTGCAAAAAATAATTACAAAGAAGCCTCTCCCACTATTTTTTTTGGACTTAAAAAAAAATCTAAAAACACTGAAATCTACAAAATAACTCTGCTTTGTAGCAAAATAATCTTTGAACCGCCGCATCACAAACGCGTAGTTGTACAATGCTCCCACTGTCAAAAGTATGGCCATACGAAGAACTTTGCACTTTGCACCCCATATGTGTTAAGTGTGCAGGTAAGCACAAAACCATTGACTGCAAAATATCTAAAGACAGCCAAACCAAATGTGCACTATGTGGTGGTGCACATACGGCTAACTACAAGGGCTGCGAAGTGTATAAGACACTTAAAATTCAACGTTTCCCTTCTCTCAAGGAGAAAAGCGCTAAAAAATGTGATCAATCGACAGCGTATCAAGAATCAAACAAAATAAAAGAGCGAGTAACCTACGCCCAAGTCGCATCAACTACTCAAGAAAACAACTCGTCAAAAGAACAACCAAAGCGCACAGAGAATGAACCTAAAATGAACCAAGAAAAGGAAGCCTATAATGGATTAGTGGAAATCCAAGACATGCTCAGACAAGTAACCCAGCACTAGAATAACTCGACAAATAAAATAAGATAACATAAAGATTCTAGCCTGAAACGCAAACGGTTTAAGACTCCATCTAAATGAACTAAGTCCATTTTTAAATAATAACGACATTGATGTAGCATTAATCTTAGAATCGCACTGTACAAGCGAAAAATACTTACAAATTCGTGGATACAGTATACACAAAACAAACCACCCAGATGGCACAGAACACGGCGGCACTGCCATAATTATTAAACATTACATCAAACATTACGTGCTGCTCCCATTCCAAAACGACCACATCCAAGCAATGACGGTCCAAATTTTCAGTGCAGCTGGCCCGATCACTGTATCAGCCATTTACCGACCTCCCAAGTTCAACATTACCCAGTCACAATATCTGAACTTCTTAAATACACTAGGACAACGATTTATTGCTGCTGGAGACTTTGACGCGAAACACACAGAATGGGGTTCACGAACTTCAAACAAGAGAGGCAAAAATCTTCTGGAGGCACTACACTCTGCAAAGATAAGCTATATAAGTACAGATGAGCCGACATACTGGCCAACAGACATCAATTATATGCAAGATCTTTTAGACTTCTATATAGTAAAAAATATAGATTTAAATAAATTCGTAATCAAACCAAGTCGGGATCTCTCGTCAGGTCACACAGCTATAGTCTTCGAACTCAGAAAGTTTTCGGTAGATTCGAACAAAAATAATTCCTTGCACAATAATCGAACTGACACTGGAACACCTATATCAATTTACACCTATCCATAGACATTCGTCTAAAACCAACAAAGGACATAGAATCTGCTTTAGTAATTTGCAACGACACTATTGAAAAAGCAGTGGATAACCCACCTCAACCAACAGGTCACTGAGGGCACCACCAACAGGACACCAACAGTACTGGACGTACACTTGGTCCTCCGAGGCCAAAAAGAAATACAACAGGGCAACAAAAGACATTAGGAAATATCTGCAATACCTTAAAAACAACCAAGTCACTAGTTACCTTCAAAACATAACACCGACAAAATACACAGAGTACAAAAAAACTGACTAACAAAACTATTCACCAGGCACCAATAATAAAAAACAATGGGACAATCATGGGCAACAACTAATGTAGCCGAAGCATCAGTTTTAACAGATTATTATGAGAAAGTTTTTGCTGACGAGCAACAGAACTTAGACGTCTCACACTATAACCCGGCTAATAAGCGCCAAACATTGCGACTTAAAAAAACTACGGCCTCCGGAATTCTACTCATCATCCAACATGATGTAAACCCTAAAAAATTACCAGGCTATGACAAAATTAACGATAACCTCCTAAAAGAGCTTCCACCAATTGCGGTGTTTAATATACACAATATATTTATTGCCCTACCCAAGATAAACTACTTCCCTAAACTCTGGAAAGCTGCCGAAGTCATTGCGATTTCAAAGCCGGGAAAAGACCTATCTCTACCTTCATCATATAGACAAATCGGCTTACTTCCTGTGGTATCCAAAATATTTGAAAATCTCTTGCGCATGCGAATCCTACCTATTCTGGATTACCTATCCTAGATCCTAATCGATTAATCTAGAAGCTAAGAACTATATTTCCCCACAATATTGTACAAATGCTGAAATACAAATGCCGGACGAATATTCAAATTTAAGGAATATTAGAACAGAAGTTCCTCAAGGTAGCATACTAGGTCCTCTGTTGTATACTATTTTCACAGCAGATATACCAACACCAAGACGAAAATCATCAATGATAGCTACATTTGCAGACGACACCATACTAAGTTCCCGAAGCCATGATCAAACCCATTTGGACATAGATATAAGTACTAGATAAAAAGGTTAATAAAAGAAAATAAAAAATAAAAAAAAGAATATATGCACAAGGTTCTGAATCTGTAAAACTCCAAATGCGTGCAATTCCAGACAACAGTTTATAGGAGCGAAGCAAATGATTTCTATAGTGATCAAAATAGTTTTACCTCATTTATATCTACTGCATTTATTTACATTTTATATCCACTGCTTCTAAAAAAAAAAAATTTTTAAAAAAAAGCCCTTGTATTTTCTCGGTGCAGAATAATCTTCATAAACCATCGATTATTCGATTAATCGAACCTAAATGACATCGATTAAAAACACAGATTATTTCAACAAAACATCGATTATTTATAATAATCGATTAATCTATACCCATCCCTAGTTATGAGCTTTCTGCGCTTGGGAAAATCCTTCTGAGGGGAACACGTCTGATCATCCCGAGTACACTCCGTCAAAGAATTCTTGAATTGGCTCACGAAGGCCATCCGGGAAAATCAGCGATGAAACGTCGGTTATGGGTTAAGGTGTGGTGGCTGCACATTAATGGGGATGCGGAAATTTCATCAAATCGTGCAAAGACTACATGCTCACAACCTGTGGGCCCAGTACCGATGCCCAGAACACCCTTCCCAACAAGTCCATGGAACTTCATAACTAGTGATTTACTTGGTCCATTACCAAACGGGAAATATGTCCTTGTCTTCATAGACTACTTTTCTATGTTGAATGGGCTTCTCGACGTATCTACGAATGGACAACGGCAAACAATATGTAAGCCTAATAAGCAGTATTGCAACATGAGTGGCATTCAGCTGATTCGAAAACATGAACAGGTCCCTAGTTAAAACGAAAAATTGCTTATGTAAACAAAAACAAATTTGAATTGGAAATTCAGGATTTCATTTTAATGCACAACATCACCCCTCACAGCACTACTGAAACAGCTCCTTCAGAGCTTCGATTAATGTTAGATCGTATGATTCGCGAGAAAATCCCAAATGTGCAAGACCTAGTGTGGGAATTCACGGATTCGGTCAAGAAAGATAATTTCGATACCACTTGATATGGAGTTTTAGAGCGAGAGCAGAGCATTGTAAAAGTGTCGGGTGGGTGGAGGTGGTAGAAAGCTACTGAGGGATGTAAGTCATCTTAAAAAATGCCTTCTGCCTGCAAAACGTCAGACGTCCTGGGTTCAGCACCTACAGCAATGGACTTGGAGAGGTCGTTTCAACATCAGTTGCTCGAACTAACCGCGCAGAGTGACGTATCGTCCGAAACTGGGTTGAAACTCAAGCTGATTAATAAAGGAGGGAGATGATGACTCTATAACCGAATAAGAACCGAATAAGGTTGAGCAGTTCAGCGTGTAAATTAGCAGTGAACTGTTGCGTTAAATATTAATGCAATAAACTAATAAAGTTGTTAAAGTTTATATTTTAATTAGCAACTCTCTAATAACTTCAGTTTCTAACATCGTTAAGTATCGAAATATTTAACGAATGATTGGAAACACTATATTTAACATTAAAGAAGCCAAAGTTAAGCAAACTATAGGAAAACATAGGTTATCTTGGTATGCATTTTATAGTTGCAACAATTGTCATAGTGATGAGTGTTTATTAAAGTTATTAAAGTTTATAACGTTTAACAAATAAAAACTGTCAATTAGGTTGCATCTGTCAAATATTTGTTCTAGCTTCAAACGACATCAAATAGCAAACCTTCTGGTGACTTTCTGTCACCACTTCTAGTAGAAATAATCGCTTTACTTTTGTTAGTCCCCTCGTACGTTTTCCTGATATGTCGAAACAAATTAATAAAGGATTGAACAAAGTCCACAAAGCTCACAATGTCCTTGTGTTTGACGATCACAATCCAGGGGAAATGCCACAATACACAAAATCCATAGAACCTTTCCATTCATTGATATGCACTTAAAATAACTGTTGCCTACTTTTGCACTTCTATTTTGTTCAATTCCATTTTGAAACGAAACAGGAATAGGAATCCACAGATAAGGTAACTTCATGGTCATGGGAATGTGTAAATTTTTTGAACAGTCAGGCAGCAGTAAGTATTGGCCATGTAAGTGGTCATGTAAATGGTGAATATATTATAATTAAATGTTTAACAGTCGCTCACTAACTGCTTACATACTTTTTGGATCAATAACGAGTACACCCAAAAGTATGTATAAAATTGTAATTAAAAAGAATGTAAAAAATTATAGGCGTACTCACGAAAAGTGTAAGTGCGTTGTATATTCCGCATAGCGTATAAGTTTGTCAACGCGATATTTAATTGACCGCTAGGTGAGGTTAGACCCACACTATTTTTGTTATGTGTGAAATTTTTTGAAAGCGAAGCATTTTTACAAGATTAAAAAAAAGCAAAGCATTATGCATACCATTTTTTCTGTGCCGTTAGATGGTGCAGGCTGAAATTTTATAGGGATGTGCTTAAGTCTTATATTGCAAAAATTGGCCTGCAGAAAAAAAAATTGTGCAAAATTTCATATATGTTTTAATTTGCAACACTCTAATCACTTCAGTTGCTAACATTCGTTAAGTATCGAAATATTTAAGGAATGATTGGAAACACTATATTTAACATTAAAGAAGCCAAAGTTAAGCAAACTATAGGAAAACATAGGTTATCTTGGTATGCATTTTATAGTTGAAACAATTGTCATAATGATGAGTGTTTAAAAAGGCAATAAAAATCAACTTTGCTTAGCCGTATGTGCACAGTAGAGAGTAATAACTTAAACTACTTGGATTTTGGACTGATAAAAATATATTCCTGAAAATGAAATGAAAAATGCACACTAAATTAACGCATGTGCGGAATACTTGCTTAGAGGCATAAGCCATTTTTTTGTATAATTTAAAGTTGTTTTCTGGATTGATGAAATTAATGCGAATAGAACAATATTTCTCATCATTGTTGTTTTATCGGAGTCGTCGGGAGAAGATGTGTTTCTCGCGCGTCTCGAGTGATGTGAAAAAATATTGTAAACAAATTCACAAATTTTTATAATTGTAATTAAATCTGATACATAAATAAAAATAACAGAAATACGCTTGTCAAGGTAAACGGTGACGCCGCGGTGCATTCGGCTTGGAATTTTGTGCTTTGCTTGTCCAAACTGTGCATTTTTAATGGCGTGTCTTGAGTGCGACAAGAAATATCAGTACAAAAGGAATGGAAAGAGACAACAAATAAATGAGTTAACGAATGCAATGCAAACAAAAAAGCAATAAAATACAACAACAAAAAAACTAAAGTGAAGCCGAAAGCGCAAATAAAACAACAACAAGAGGCGAAAGCAATCTGAAACGAAAAGCACAAAAATAATCAAATAGATAAATATGAAAATTAATTCGAAAATTGTTGTGTTTGTGTCGAAATCTATTTAAATTCAATAAGGAAGAAATACATAAATGATGAATCATGGCATGCAAAAGAGCAAGAAATATGGTTATAATTAATAAAAATTGTTGCTGCAAAAGAAGTTAATCAGAAATAAAAAAATAAGAAATTTATAAAAAACAAAACAATAAAATTCCAATTACTTCGCGTTGTCAGGGCGTTCGCTCTCACGTGTTCTCTCTCGTTCGTTCTCAGTGACATGTGCCTCGCCTCCCTCTCTTATGAACATTAATAAAATTGCATTTTTCCACTGACGTCAGCAGCAATGTTCGCAGTGGCTGAGATAGCAGCATCGACAGTCACAGCGGCGGTTGCAGCCGGTTCGTTCTTCGTTACTACTTCTATTGCTTCTTTCTGTTCTAAGCGTGCGAAGTAAGAAAAGAAGCAGCAACAGGAATTTTTTCTAAACCGCGTTTTAACTTTGAATTTATTGCGCTCCGTCTTTCTTCCCCTCACTCTAGTGCGCTCTTAATACTTTAATACTTTTATACTTTATTTTGTTTCTTGTTTTTGTTGGTGCATTTTTGTTTGTTTATTTGATTCCGACCGCTTACCTGACTCGTTCTCATAACGCGTTTGCGACTCTTGTACGCTCCACTGAGCTGCTCTGCCACTGCTATTTCTCCTTTCGTCTTCTACCTGCGCGTTTTCGTTTTATGATTGAAGTTTTTCTCTTGAAAAATTATCTATTCTATCTTTTAGTAAATTAAGCCCACATTTTCTTTCGTGCTTGCCGCATTAATTTGTCGCACCTCTCACGACGACGACAACGACGACGACGGCGGCAGTGGTCGGCTGTCGGCGTCTACTCGGGCTGTGGTAAAGCCCATAATTATTCTTCGGTACATTTGAAAATAAACTAAGTGCAGAAGTATCTGGATTATAAACACACACACAAAGCGCATTTGGATTAATTTACCAAGCAAAATCAAAAAATTAAATTTTTAACGCTGGCGGAGGAGCACGAAGCGGAAAGCACCAACAAGATGAGTTGGGGTACTGAGTTATGGGTAAGTGCTTACGATTTCAAGATAGAATCACATAATCACTTGTAAAAAAAACTCTGGAATTTGTCTTAGGCGTTCTTAAATAAGTTTAAAAACAATAGGTATACTTTTGATAAAGCAGAAATTTTGCTTTTTTTTTCCTTTTTTTCGATTCTAGAACCGCAGTCTCAAGTTTATCCTACCTCCTTTGTATTTAAAACTCATTGTTCATCTTCAATTTTGAAGAGTACTTTTCCTTAATAATGGCTTCCTTTCGTGTTAGTAAATTTCCAAGACATATAACATATATTATCGATATATATAAAATTCGATGTATGTTTGTTTGTATGCCCGTTATGGACGCCGAAACCAATGGATCGATTTTGATGATATTTTCGGGGAATCTCTATAATAGCGTTATGCCTCTCTCATGGCTCCCATTCAAATTTTTAATGACTTCGCCCAAGCGTCTATCCAGGTGACGTTTCTTCTGCCTGTAGCGGAGTGAAACTAAGTTATAGTGAATTATAAAGAATAATTATTCAACGTATTGTTTCTTAAGAGTTCTTTTGCAATGAAAAAAGTGAAAAAGCTTAAAAAGTAATTATTTTCAAAGTCATACGACGGATAGACCAATCTACTAAGAATTGTCACAATAAGCATGCATCTCTTATTTGCGGTCAACGCTTGTGTAAGACTCAGATCTCAGTATAATGATAGTTGTTGTTAGGGGTGTTGTTCTCATTGCTTTTGGTGTACTTTTAACGAATTTGTATCTAAAAGTTTATTTTTCACATAAGAGCCTTCGTACATAGTTGAGCAGGCGTGCTGTGCTGTCGTCTGTCGTCTGCCGCCTGTAGCCTCCTGCTGCTGTCCATTTCAGCCATGTCAGTCAAATTTATCGAAAACTGGTTTTGTAGCTTTTATGTATGTAAATCGTCGCCATCTGAGCGCCAAACTTGGCTTGGAGTCGTTGTGACGCGTTCTTTTCATTTTTATCATTTTTTTAAATTCTCACATGTTTCATATACAGTTTGTCAAGAAATTGTTTGCAAAACGAAAAATAACTAAAAGTATAATTCACCTCTTATTTATGATGTTAGGAATTACTTAGAGAAAAAAGTAAAAATGCAGTTTTTTGCTCCAATTCATTTAGAGCAAAACTACATTAAAAAAAACATTTATTCTTTAAAATTAATTTTAAAAAGTACAAATGAAAAAATATAACATTTTTCAAATAATCTTTGCAAAATAAGAAAGAAGCGATGAAAACAAACAGAAAAAAGTGATTTGAAAGAGATTTGGGATTTCTAGTACTTGGTGTGTCCACCACCAGCATTAATTACAGCTTAAAGTGTTCTTCGCATTGACGCAATAATTTTTTTTATATCATATTCCTCAGAAATTTTGTTCCACTCCTCACGAATGAATCGAATAAACTCGTTTTTGTTAGAGGGCACCCGTTTTGCCACTTTTTTTTCAGGGGGCTCCACAAATTTTTAATCGGGTTTATGTCTGGACTTTCGGCAGGTGTGTCTATAACTTTTGTGCAGTTATATAGTAACTAAGTTCTACATAACAATGACATGTTTTGGGTCATTATATTGATATTCCTTATACTTGAGTTTCTCTGGGTTATGAGGATCTGTAAATCCGAACTTTTGGGCACTGCTTATTAGTTCCTTCTTCAAAATATCCAAATACAATTCTTTAGTCATAATATCCGTGAAAATCCTCAATTCACCAACGCCTTCGCTAGATATACAGCTGATAATTTGCCAAATTTAATAGTAGCTATAAAATTTTTCCTTGGGAGGGCTGTATTAGGTTGCCGCCAAACCCTGTTAGGACCTTCTTGACAATACAACATTATTTTACTTTCGTCACAAAATATCACATCTCTCCAATACTCCAAAGGCTGAGAAATGTGTGTCGTAGCAAATGTCAACCTTTTCAAAATGTTTTGTGTTGAGAGTAAAGGTTTTTGCGGGCAACTCTTGATGAGTATTTGAATTTTTTTTAATACCTGTCGAATAGTCTCATGAGACACCACAACTCCACAGTAATTTTTGAAATCCGCTGCTAACAATCTTGTTCTTCTTTGCAGATCAATGTAAATCGTGTTAATAATCTTTGACTCATCTCTTCTTGACAACTTTCTTGGTCTGCCTGCAGAGTTAATTAATTCCAGACTATTTTCTTTCTCTGCGCTATAAATAATATTGTAAACAGTTCTCAGTTTTACCGGAAACATTTCTGACAACTCTTTAGGAGATTTACCCTTATAGTAGTGGAAATGTACCAACTGTATAACATTTTCATCATCAAAACACTTAACACAGCTTAAAAATACTACGCTGAACACCAAACAATGTTTTGTACACCTTCCAAACCAAGCCGTTTTTCCTGGAACGGGGCCTTTCGATTAAAATGACTTTTTTTCTGTTTGTTTTGCATCGCTTCTTTCTTATTTTGCAAAGAATTATTTGACAGCTGAAAAACGTTATATTTTTTCATTTCTACTTTTTAAAGTTAATTTTAAAGAATAAATGTTTTTTTTTTTTTAAATGTAGTTTTGTTGTAAGTGAACTGCAGAATAAAACTGCATTTTTACATTTTTCTATAAGTAATTCCTAACATTATTAATAAGCGGTAGAATTATACTTTTAGAGTTATTTTTCGTTTTGCAAACAATTTCTTGACAAACTGTATATGGCACGTATTCGCTTGTTGAGCAGGGTACTCTGATGCCTAAATATTATTCTCCACATTTCGTCGGTATTAAGTTCTATGCTTTTAGATACAATTGCAGCTGGATTTTGTATTGCATCGTGCTCACGGGTTTAGCACAGAAAAATACTACCAAAAATGCAGACACACCCACGTTTACCTGAATTTAATGCCGGCTACTTCCCCTTACGAACTTTCCCGTCAGATCATTCGATATTTGATGCCGCTTCCTGTATGTCTCGTGTTCAGCGACTTCATTTAATATGGATTAAAATTGGTTTTCTGCTTTATTTGTTTTTACACTCTTCACACAGTGAATAGTGTACTAACTTTGTGATGAAGCTTGTAACGTAGACATTGGAGACTATATACGCATTTAAATCCTTGCTCAGCCCGACAGAGCAGGTTGTTTTAGCTACGTCCGCCAATAAACTGGTAAGCCAGACTTTCTCGTTTTTGAGACACACAAGTGAGATTTAGCGCGAGACCTCTTCTTCACATAGGCTGAACATTTGTCGGTACCAGTCGGATTCGTCCATTAGAAGGGGTGCACCTGCAATAATTAGTATAAATGTAACGTATCGATTCCAAATGTGGACACATTGTACCTGCGTTGTATACACAGATTCTCTTGAAGAGTGTATCCGTTACATTTTCAGTGCTTAACTGCAGAATGTAGTGTGACCATTCCTTAAACATACTTTGAATCAATATTTTAATATCGTATTTTGTTCAGGTGGTGCGTCAAGAGTATTACAACTTCGGCATCGCCGAAAGTATCGTTTTTTGTGTGTGTGTGTTTCTACTGCAATATAGTTGGAAAGAAAAGAAAAAAAAAATTATCTGTATTACGCTTACTCAGCTGTTTAAGTGCGTCATTATTTTAGGGGTAGTTTTCTGTGCCTATTGTCCCTGGCGCAAGCCCGCTTTGTGATTTTATCGGGTATTTTTGTCAGCTGTGCGGATTTGGCTGGTTGGCTGGTCTGATTGACTGTGTGTATACTTCCTTTAACTGCTGCTGCTGTGTGCCTTGTATCCAAGCGGAGTGTGACGTAGACAGTCTAGACAATTTTAGGAGTTTTTCGGCCTTTTTTGGTCGGATTTTATCCTCTTGCTTTTTGATGTATCTGCAGTTATTAAAGCTTTTTTATGAAATGCAATTTTTTTTTCATATCAAATATGTTGTAGAGTGGGTCATAAATGTAGACATATACAGCTATGAAAAAGTATTTAATGTAACATGCAAAATTAGCAACAAAAGAAAGCCCCAGTTTGAAAAAATATTTGCTTAATTAAATTTCGCACGTTTCGTGACTAGAAGAAATAACTAAACGAAATATAGTTGACTACCTCCTCCATCATATCTTCATGCTGATGCGACGCGCTTCACTTGTCTCAATAAAAAAAATTAAAAAAAAAAAAAATAATAAATCATTTAAATCATCTATTTGAGGCTGGTCAACTATTCAGCACGCTAAACTTGTCTAATGAAAAATTTAACTTGCAGTAGCAACAAAAATAATAACATAACAATAACACTACAAACACGACAACGTTTCGCTTTGGCTAAGAAGGTCACGATGAAAAAAAACTTTCTTTGGTTGCATTAACAAAAAAAAGTTTGAATAAAGTTTTCACTTTAATTACATTTTATTTAATTGAAACGCGGTCATTGAAGGCGAAAAGCAATCGAGGTGCGTGGTAACGACGATTAGCGCCTCCCCATTACATTTCCCACCCACTGCATCCACATCCAACCACCGTTTGAAACAGTATGGCGTCTTAGATTCTGCCAAAATCGAATAACCTCAAAATAGGAAAATTGTCGCCAAAGTAAAACTTAAACGTTTCTAAAGACGCGTGCGGATAATTGAAGAGCATACGCGCTGGAGAAAGTGTTGGATAACTGCGGTAGATAAGTGTGGTGGGGTATGAGCTATGACAGGTCGTGAGTGGAGTTTGGAGCATGTTTTTTGTGCAGGAGGAGAGGGAAAGATAGGAAGGAATAGTGAGTGCGAAGCGCGAGAAGTTGAATTGCTTGTGACGTAAGAATTATCTACACGCTTGTTTGATCAACTCGTTAAGGTAATCAATTGAATGGTTCTCATACACAAATACACAGTATTCTGTACTATATCTTTCACGCAGAGCCATAACATCACTTTACATATGTACGTCTTGAGTTACCTCTTGGTCTGGCTACGAGTAAGCGTCGCTTAACTGCGCCTGTAGTTGTTATTGGAGTTGTCATTGCTCTAAAAATACTCCACTGTTACACATACAACAAAAATAACAAAAACAAAACAAAATAGCATTACCGACAATATGATGATGTGGTGGAGAAAAAGAAGTGCTTGGATTTTGTTGTAATTTGTAATAGTTTTACCTTGCCGCCTTTGTTGTTGGTTGATTTCCCGGTAACAGTGCGTGTGAGTATTGAAAGCCAGAAAAAATATTTAAAAAATAACAAACACCTACGTGCAATCTATGCGATTCTTTGTTTATAACAATTACACATTGGCTTACACTCATCTTAAGACGTGAAGACTTCTTGTTTCTTGCTTCTCTCTGCATCTATTCTTCTACGGCACCCTGTAGCTTAAGACATACAAATAACGATTGATAACAATCCTATTTTAAACATTATGGTTGTAATGGTGTTTGAAGGCAGTATTTCTCCACCAACGACTGTTGGGCTTCATTAATGGGCAAAACAATCGCAAAGTATACCAAAACAAAACTGAAGAATTTATTTCGGAACTGAATCCGTGTGGGTGCGGCTTTACTTTACAGATACATTAGTTGTGGATATTTCTTTTATATTGTCAATTAGAAGATTTTCAATTGAATAGTAACTGCAGATAACTGTTATACTTGGCAATTAAGTAGACTTTTTAAAGCTTGGTCGAGAAGTCACTTATTCTCCACAAAAGATGACTGAAATAAAATATAAATTTTACAGCTTATTAAGCCACTAAATGTACAAGGAGATGTCGCTGTGAGATACTATCTCAAACATAAATATGCATGTAATGATTTTTGGTTCAAAATAAATTGTAATGTAAAATTCTGCTGCTGCTACTGGTGTCTTGCTGAGCTTTCAGTTTTAGTTGCTTTTTGTTTTTTACGGTACTCACATCCTTGCCCGTATTGTCATGTGCAGTACATCCGTGGCGATATTAACCAGCATAAAAAGAACGTGTGTTCGGAACGTCCAGTTAAATGCCGTTATAGTACTCTGGGCTGTTTGTGGATTGGTCCAAAAACTTCTCTGTCATCGCACGAATTGAACTGTCCGACATCCCGCATGACGGGCGATGAACTTTTCGAATATATGGCGGAACGTCAGCAACGCATGAACGAAAAGCAGCAAGTAATGACTTCAATCTGCCACATGTTGGAGAGGACCAATACCTCATTGGTGAATATGATGGTAAGCCACTAAATGTACAAGGAGATGTCGCTGTGAGATACTATCTCAAACATAAATATGCATGTAATGATTTTTGGTTCAAAATAAATTGTAATGTAAAATTCTGCTGCTGCTACTGGTGTCTTGCTGAGCTTTCAGTTTTAGTTGCTTTTTGTTTTTTACGGTACTCACATCCTCCTATGCTGTACTAATTCAGCTTGTAAGAAAAAGGCTGTCAAGGACTGCTTGAGTTCGTGCCACAGTTCATTTCTGTTCGTTTCAGTTTTTCGATGTTTTTCGTAACACAAATTCAAGCTGACGTCAAATACAATGTCTGTCTATCTGAAAGTATTTCTAAGCAAAGCACACGCATCAATTTTCAATCGTAACGTGTTATAATTTTAATTTTAACGCTACACACCCTTGGAGTCTGCCCTCTTACTGATCTAGGAGTTTGCTGAATTTTATGTATAAATTACCCCGAACTGACTCGAAGTAAAACGTACATAAATATTGACACTAAGGCTTGATGTCGTTGTTGCTATGCCCAACTTCCCTTAACTTCATCGACCCACGCCCGGCCCTCGTTGCAGTAGCAACTTGCCTCAAGGCCATTGCAGTCCCCCATTTATGACAGCGTTCTCTTCTAATATTTGCAAATGTTGCTGGCTTGATTTTTGGTTAGAATTGAGTTCAGATGTGAGTTGTGCTCGTGCTTTGTCCTTGGTGGCTGGTTCGGATAGGGTGCTGTCGCCATACTCGTTGGGCAATCACATTTCTTTTCCTGCCACACAAGCGGTACAACTCTTAAAATCAAATAAGTCGTTAAGAAAAGATCTCTGTTTCAGGGTGACATTTTTGCTTTTGGACATGTGAGCTTACGTTTCGGATTAGGCGAAGTCGTAGCTGCATGTCACCCCAAAGACCGAGAAATTGCAATTTATATTTGCATGTGTGTACTCAGACATCTAGTGTATCGGCTTCCCTGGCTAACTACTAGATTTTTATTAAATGCGACACTTTTTCAATTTTCCTGACCCCTCCGTATAATTTTCTTGTCGCGAAGTTGATTTAGTTAATATGAATTTGTTAAGTAAGTCGTTTCGTTATGCCAGAGATATGCAAATTTAATAATTGTCTAATTGGTTACCAGTGGAATTTCATCCTCGCTTGTATGGTACATATACCATAAACGAGCAACATGTAGTAGCTATACAGCTCCTGTGTGCCGTAAGCTGCACACGAAAGTAGCTCCCAAGTAAACTGGCGCATACATTTTGAGGTATAAAGTACGAAGCTAATTAAGCGGCTGGTCACATACAGAGTGCATTGTGAAGTTATAATAGCTCTGACAGACACGAACAAAGCGTGCGTCAAATACATTTTGGCTTTAGCCTTCAGCCATTTTATGCCAGTTGAATGCTAAGTAACTCGTATCTTGTATCTATAGTAGTTCCAAGCACGCACTTCATTTGCCAATAAATTGACAAAATTATATTGTTTTATATATATATTATATATATATATATATACATTTTTTAAAATTTTTTTCTTCTTTGCGCTTCTAAAAAGTGTTGTCAAGGCGCCAATGAAATTTACGTTTCGCTTGTATAAAAACGCGAATAGATTTGAATTTTGCGATTTAATAACCGCACAGCTGCTGCCTTGAGTTGAGAGTGAAATACATACAAGGTGTATAATGCCTATAATATAATAATTGATAACTTCTTATCGCATTTACTTTTCGAGAGACTTCAAAATTTTTTGGTGTATAGTCATAAGCAAAGAAAACACGTTGCGTGGTGGGATCAGGCAGTTGTTACGTTAAATTTGGAATTTATGCGAAAACATTCACATATTTTCTGCCATTAAAAGTATCTCACATTATTTTTTATTAGCATATTTTTATAAGTATTGCACAGCTATCAATTTATTAGTTGTACAAACAGAAATGTGTAGAGTACTTAAAAGAAGAACGAAAACGGAATGTGGTAAATCATATCGGCATATACAATATTTATAGATAAATGTTAAAAACCGCATAGAAAAATAGCGAATGTAGTATTGTTTAATTGCGTAGAATTTTTAATACCTAATTTTATTTATAACACAATCTAAAGAGTTCCTAGTATAAAAAAAAAAAATTTGGATGACTCATATAAAACATTTTAGGAACGCGGTTACTACTTTTTGTTTCTAGTATTTTGGTAAATTTCGTACCTCTTTTATGGCTTTTGCGTCATTTTTAATTCTTGGTAACTATAAAAACTTATTGATTTAAAGGTTGGCGTCCCAAGTATGCTATTCACCTGTTGCGCTTGGCTTGAGACTTTACGGTTTCCCTTATTGGCCAACCTGGGTATTTTGTAGAAACAACTACAGCCAGCTTATCTAATTATTAATGTTTGCTCTACTTTAGATATTGTGCCTGCCTGATTTGCTGTTGATAAGTTGTGTCAGCTTGTAACTCAAAACAATAAGTTAATAAATTGAAAAAAAAAAAAAACAAAGCTAATAACCGATCTATCGATATAAAAGTTTTTGGTGTGATAAAATGATTCATTTTTTAGCTTTATATTCTGGTCATGTCTGATTTTTCATAAAACTAAAATTCTTCTTTGTTTAGTGTTTCTGTGTTTAGTATTATATCTGTGGTGTCAGTGTTGACCACATTGTGCACTCAAACGTCGGATCGTTGGCAGATGTTTCTTCGGTGGGGTATTAAACGGTCGGCATAACCGAAGTTAACGATTTTAACGATTTTAACTAAAACTGGTTTGTCGCTAAGCTCGTTTCATGTTTTAGCTGATTTAGATTGTGTTTGTTTTTATTTATATTATTCTTTTCAACTAGTTTGTTTATTTCAATATTTATGTTAGAATTTATGTTTGACTTTGTGTTAGCACACCTTTGATTTGTTAAATGACGATATGCCAGCGAAGAAGCACGAATGGGAGACATACAAAATAAAATGGGTTATTGGGTGAGCAGCACAATGAGGAAATCTTTGCTCTAACAATTATCGTAGTCTTCTCATTTCTTTTTTCAAATTATTTATTTACACAAACACACTATTTGGAGATACGAGTATCTGGATCACATGCAAAAAGATGGCCTCCGACCAAATAAACAAAACCCCATTAATTAATTCTAAGATTTATCGTTATGCTTTCATGCGTGACAGCCATGCTTTTTAAAAGCTCACTTATATCCTGCCATAATTCATTTATGCCTTGTGACGGCCACAACAACCTTCACAACGACGACATCACGCAGCCATGTGTCCAAGTTGTGGCACACACTTTTTCGATAGCTCTTGACTGCACATGTCTTCCCTTGTGTGTTTTTGGTACTAGTGCCATTTTTTGATTTCGCACAAAATTGCAAAAAGACCACCAATCACTTGTTTAATATTTTGACGGTCGCCGTAACCCTACCAAGCCGAGCTATGAAACAAAGAAAGACTACAAAACACACCCCGCATTAATGAAACTTTTTCTTTGTGATGTATATATGGGCACATTCAAAGACCCTCATATATGTCAGCGTTTTAACAAAGCGTGCGTGTGTGTGCCACACACATGCAACACGCTTTAAATAATTAAGTCTGCTCAAGGATGCAATCAGTACACTTGGAACCCAGAACTGCATAAACATTGCAACAGGATGGTGTGGTGCTGACGATAGACACACACAGGGATTACATATATAGCCGCTTAGTGCATATTTATGGTTAATTCTCTTTGTACTTATTAGTTATAGCCATTGATCTGCTTTCATCTTCATGCTCAAAGAGTAGACTCATCGAATTTGTTTTGGTGGCGCAAGTGGCCCAAACGATGTAATACAGAAAAGTACGCTAACATAACAAATAAGGACCTGAGCGCTGCGCTGTCGTTTCGCATATTTTACGCTTTACGGCTGCCAGCACATTTCGCTCTTATTTTGCCGTGCAATGTATATTCTATACTCTTTTATTTCTTCGAATCCGTCACCGCTTCTGATAAAAGTCTGTTGCGGCGCAACTATTTAGCACTGCGTTGCAATGCGATGAGTAATCATCTCGTCCAGGGTAGTGAGGGAGTGAATAAGTGAGTAAGCGTGCGAGTGAATCAGTGACTGTGTATACCATTTAGTTGCAGGGTTGAGTCTTACCACCTCCACAACCACCCAGGCAAGTAGCAAAACGAGTGGTCCCCCAACTTTCGACTGTATGAGTCATCTTTCTCCTTGTTTACTTTCGTTGAACAGGAATGTCAGTGTTTGAATGTACATATGTATGTCCTTGTCCTTGATAGCTAGCCTTTTTCGCATAAATTGACACTAATGCTAAAAAAATACAAATAAATTGATTGCGAAGTGGAAAATGTTGCAAAGCAGGAGTGTTATTTAAATATGCAGTGGCTTTAGGAAGAAAATTTTGGCCGCCAATGGAATGAGGTCCCAGATGGATTCAAATGTAGATTGTTAAAGATTTTTAAAATTTGTTGATTTATTTTTTTGTTTGTTTGCTGCCTAGCGTTGTATTTGAAAAATTATTTTAATTCATTTTCAATGCCGATCGAAGCAAGCACTAAAATTTTTTTTCCAATCTATTATGCCATGGTTGTTGTTATTGTTTCCGAGCGATTCTACTGTTACAAACTCTTATTGCAAAATATTCTCAAATATCATTCAGACTTCATACGACATCTTTTTCATCTAATTGTCGATTATGAGTTTATTAATAAAATTATGTGATTTAGGCATTGCACTACATATATTTAGCTAATAAATGTGAATTAAAGGGTATTTTTTGATAATAATTAATATGTACTTAGGTTACCGGCAGTTCACTCAAAAGCCCACCTTGAGCCAACCACACCCTAAGGTTTTTTTATTTTTATTTTATTGTCTCTTTCCAAACAAATTAGCTTCATTTCCTGTCACATGACACGCTGTTGGAACCCCTTTATTTTCCCTTTTTGTCTTTTACTTCTGCTAATATCTACTCGTATCCCAATTTTTCGCAACGACAACCTCAAGACCGTGTTATTTTTCTGATGAAGACGCGTGGGCAACAACTTCAAGACGCGTTACCACTACGCCAAAGTCAATATGCAAAAATATCAACTACGGAAAACATGAATTTAAACGGAAATAATTTATTGTAAAATAAGGAGAAGCACTAACAGAAAAGTTGTGACTTAGCTTAAATGCATCGCCCAAAATTATTTATTCATGCTCAGCAACAAAAGTGTATTACCGCAACATGTTTCACTTACGTGTATCAACTGCTGAGAGCCGAGAGCATAGCTTTTTATTATGACTCGTTAATGTTTTGTATCTTTTGCTCATATATGATACATCATATTTTGCGCATCGAAATATTTACATGTAAAAATGCCAATGAACTCGTTAGCCAAATCAAAGCGAAGACGCTTCGGAGCGAATTTAGGCGCGCTGAGTCGACTTGCGTTGTGTTGAGAGTGGCAAGAAAAATCAACAATGACATCAATTCTTTGAAAATGTTTTAGCGCGCGTAGTTTTTTATTTAGTATTTATATATGTGATTTCTCCATGCGCATGAGAGCGAGTTGAGTTTTTATTTCATTAGGACTTTTTTTTAGATAATTTTTTGGCAGCACGTTTCTTTGGCAATTAAATTATACGTGATAATTTTTAAGTTCCGCTGGCTTATGTTTTTTAGCACGTTCCTTTTTGACAGCTAAGAAAAAAACGTTGTTAGTTGAAACTGATTCACCTGTCTTAAACAAGAAAATGTTTACCATATCAAT
Organism: Cacoxenus indagator; assembly: GCA_035041755.1. NCBI lineage: Eukaryota > Metazoa > Arthropoda > Insecta > Diptera > Drosophilidae > Cacoxenus > Cacoxenus indagator. The sequence continues at coordinate 1,249,786 of JAWNKX010000018.1, read as the reverse complement.
TGTTGAAATGATTTTTTAATCGATATTTGTAAAAGTGCGAGATTGCCTTCCTTCACAGTTTTGCTCGTTTATTGGCTTTCTTCTTTGTCTATTAAGTTTAAAAAACGAATGACTAATCTAATTCTGGTTAATAACAAAAGTACTTTGTTTCCACAAGAGATGTGTAAAATAGCCACAAAGCAAGTCAAGTCAATATTATTGCTGTGTAAATTAATTCTCCTGAATAAATATGTCGTTAATAATGCTTTGGTCAACTTCATGCTCATCCGATCAACTTCAACAAATTTGCAGCCATTCTTGGCAATCATTCAACTGAATTCACTGCAACAACTACACTAATTACAGACACACGGCATCAAATATATCTAAATATTTTATTTTCTTCAAACTTTTCAGTTCGTTATATTGTGGATTTTGGGCATACTTTCCATTTGCGGACACAGTAGATTTTCCATATGTTTGGCATAAAACTAGAAAAGTATCTCTAAGATATTCACACCAACTAAGCCCATGTGTCATATAATATGTACAGAAAATTTATTACGACCGCAGATATGTGCGTCGAAGAGCAGCTAATTTAGGCGAGCAGCTGCACGTAAAATGGCAAGCTGACGGAGGGACGGACAGGCAGCCATCCAGTCAGACAGAGTGGCGTAAAGACACACAACCGTACGTAGTTGGCAACACTGTTGTATATCAACGTCATCATCATCATCAGCAAACGTCAGTCAGTCAGTTGACCAGCCAGCCTGGCCAAAAGCATCTTCTAGCTTGCATAAATGTAACAACATTAAAAAATAATGTGAACTGTAGAGAGCGAGTGTAAAAGAACACATGAGTCTTCATATGTGTGTGTGCTTTGAAAGGCTTTAGAAGTTATTGGCTGCAACAAAAGTTGCTCATTGTTTAGTTTCGTCGTCATTGTTTAGAGGCGTCGCAAAATGCACATTGAAGTTGCTCGACATACACAGTGCAATGCACTTTGAGCGTGGCTCAGCATGTCTACATGCATTTTCAGCTTTGACTTACTTTGAAGCTATTTGAAAGTTTAATAACTGCCACTCCGCACTTTGTGTGTTAACAATAACAATGTTATTAAACAAATTAACATTAAAAAAGCGATCAAGCAAAAGAAAGAAGAAAAGAGCCACAAAAAGTAAAGTTTTACACAAGAAATGGTAGGAGGCAGGCGGGAAACTAGATTTCATGAGTGATTTGAATTGACTTGACTGGCGTGGGCTTGGAGTGTATTTGTCACGGTTCTGGCCTGCGGTGTGTGCGGTTAATACTGTATGTCAGTGGCAAAGAGCAGCAGCTGTGGCACATTGACTTTAAGAAGTGCTAGTGGCATGAAACAGCAGTGACTGCTGTTTTTGATGTGACATCTATTCGCGACTCTCTTCTGGCTTGTTTTCATCTTGGCATGCATCAGCTGCGCTCGTAGTTTTACAATAAACTTTGTTTTTCGATGTGATTTCTTACGTATATTCAATTTTTGTCTTTACAAAAGTTTATTAAAACGTGCCCTGTCAAGTTTTTGTTACCGGCTTCCTTCTTCTCGTGACGACAAAGAACTGAACTTTGCTTTTCCGACATTTTAATTTTGCAAGTCATTTCGAATGACAACACGATGTTGCAATCATAGAAAAAGTAGTTAAGGTTTGCTGATTACTTGATGATTAAAATCGTTTACGTTACAAAGAATATCGAAATGTTGTAATACTGGTAACAATTCTGTACGTTATTTTCTTTGCAGTTAAGTTAATTCAAAAAGTGTAGTGAATTTCCTTTTGGACCCACTCAAGTTAGTAAATTCTTTGGAAAATTGTACCTCAAGTCTGTTTATGAATTCGGAAAAATCCCTTTATAGCTTTTGTAGCATTGAGTTTATTTTTAAAAGTCAACAATAATGGTAAACAAAATGTTTTTCACTTCTCTCTATACGAGCAATTTTCCGACAATTTCGGTAATGTTTACGGTAACATTGACTTGCTGTGGGGCCTTGCCTAGCCATCAATGTTCAACCCATTACCACCACCCACAAGTTGCCACTGACGCACGAAGCAGTTTGGGATTGATTTGTTTACTAAACAAAAGGACTGAGCCATTTGTACATGCTACGCGTTGTGTTAGACCATTGCTGCAGGTGAGAGATACATTCTATCTACAATTGTTTATGTGAAAAGCAGCAGGTATAATCTGATTTTATATACAACGTTAGTTTTTTGTTAAATCATTAAAAAAACATCAGAAATAAATTCGTTTGTTTCTTTTTCCGCTTTTTTTCTGCACCACCGTTAAGATCTTCCGCATTTCATTTGGCTCCATTCCAAATGGAAACACACACGTCCACTTTCGGTTTCCATTGAAATTATTATTTGTGACTAATGAAGTCTCTTATTCATCATCATATAAAAGTAAGAGGCAATGGAATTTACATTATAAAATGTTCGTCATAATAGGAACGGCCAAAGCGGTCGCAAATTTGCATTACAATTGTGTTTACATGTTTTCAGATTCAAATTTTATTTTATGGTAATTCGTTGTGTTGTTGTTTTAAATATTATATTCATCTCTGGGCTTTGTTTGTTGAGTTGCAGTTTCTATATGATATTTTCTTTTTTGGTTTGTTTATATTACTTTTGCTCAGACAACAAGTGTAAACCTGTTTAATCTTAACTCTTGCGATCTTGTATAATTTAGTTCGATTGGTTGGCTAACATTCATTTCGATGAGTTTTTATTTTTATGCAAACTTCTATAACGTGGAGTAAAGAAAGTGAACTACTAATTTTTTGTTTTGCTATTTGTACTATATCTGAGGTGCTATTCTTCATTTTGCGAAAGTAAAATTTCTATGAGAGTCTTATTTTGCGAACGGTGGTGCAAAATTTTGCTTTCATCTTTGAATTTTATTAGTAAGATGGCTACTTTCTGCAGTTACTTAAACCAAACGTTTGTATTGTGCCCGTTTCTGTGGGCATATTTAAAAATAGCAATATCGGCATATATTTTTATAAAATTTTATATGTTATAGAATTCACTCAATCACTGGTTTTACGCGTACACCCACGTAGCAATTCAAAAACAACGTATTTTGTTGCCAAAACATGGCGGACAGCTTCATTTTATACAAAATATAGATACATTCTGGCAATAATTTTGTGGATTAAGAGATTTTTTGTTTCTTGCTAAAAGTAGCTTTGATACGTAATTTCAGTGCAGTCATAAATTACGTAGAGACGGATTTAATAAATTATGCTAGGAAACAAGCAAAATATAATACATATAATAAATAATATATATGTATAAGGGTATCTATCGAACTTTTATTTAAAAAACAAGTTTATCCAATTATCAACCGATATTACCGATAATCTTTTGTAATAAATCAAAACTCGACTTCTCAACTGCCTACAAACTACAATTCGTGATTCGAAATAAATAAAAGTCCGTCCTTACTAACATTTTGAAAGTCCTTAAAACAAAGCATTAAAAAAGGATAAAAAACAAGTTCATGTTGTCACCTCCTTAGCTCGGTTACGAACGGTGTTTTTCCTGTTAAAAAGTCTGGCTTAGTCTCTCTTGTTTTTCTGTTTCCTGCAAAATTGGCACACTCCCAGCGGAGTTTGAGAGATCCACAGTCCTTACGGTGTGTCTGGGACGAACGTCTCACGGGCGGCATTACTAAATTGAATTTGGTGTTCAGACATAGATAGACAGATAGATAGATAGATAGATAGATAGATGAACGAAGCACACACCTAAAACAATGAGCCAACCAGCACATCATTGTAAACGTAATAAGTTTGTTTTTGTCTGAGTGCTGAGTAAGACCTCGTTTGAAAATCATTTACAAATGTTTTGTAAGCCAGTTTTATAATCTTTCGGCAAGCGAGTAAAATTGGCTTTATTGTGTACTGGACGCGATGCTGCGCCGACTGCTGACGGCTGTATGTTGTGAGCGGTGTGTGTGAGTGAATAGTATCGCTTCAAGCAGCTGAAACGGAACGGGCAAAAAAGTGAGCATAGATCCACTGAACCGTTTTAAAAAGCGAACCGAAAAAAGGCAAAAACGAAAATAAACGAGGTAACTAAAGCAACAATTGAAACCAGTAACACGGTAATGGAGCTACAGCAGCAACACCAGCCACAACGCCCGCAATTTAAACAGATTTTCACTTTTGCAAGCCTCAAATTGTGGGCTGTGCGCAATTGTATTTTTATATGTAGATATATTTCTGAATTCTTTGGGGGTATTTTTCACTTCTACATTGTGTTTTGGACATTGTGTTTTAGACTTTCATTTTAATATGTGTATTCGAACTCGTATCTATAGTGCGGCACGTGCGGCCAACTGCTAGCTCATATTGGCGTAGATTTATATTGCGGCCCTTAATAAGCGAAATAGCGAAAAAAGAAAAGAAGGGCTCTTTTTATCTGTTTGCTAAATTTAGCTTGTTGCTTCCTCGATGCCGCCTACTGCTGCAGCCAGTTTTAAGTGGCAAAGGTTCGCTGCCTTTATGTGACCCGCACCCCGCACTACTAGAGTGCCTTGCATCGGCCAATTGCCAGTTTATTGACTTTTGCATAGCAAAAGCTAAGAAAAGTAAAGAAAAAATAACTATATCTGAGTATGAGTGCGTATCTGCGTCTGAGTTGCTCAAGTGTTTACTCATATAACTCTGCATACTCTTTTGTAGCTGGTGTAATAGGAATCTTCTTCTGTGGCTTTTTTTATTTAATTTTTGCTTGCCTTGCCGTCCCTCTCCTCTAAATTGTCGTCTCAATTAACTTATGAGTTAAGTTGCTTTGCGCTGAGTTGTTGTTTTGTTAGACATTGTTGCGACATTTGTTAGCTATGGTTCTTGTTGGGTGCTGCTGGCAATTAACTTTTGAGTAATTGTCTAATTACCAACTTCTTCGCCGTGTTTTGCTCTTAGTTGAGAGATTGTAATTCTAAAATTCCATGCGGATTTGAAGATTTTGTACAGCGATTGTGCAAATTGTGCTTGGCATGCGAGTGTTGAATGTATCTGCGATCTTAGAATGTGCTTGGATGGTGATGAATGCAAAGTTTACCCTTGGCGCTTTTAATCGAGATTTATTTAGACAAAGTATAATGACCTCATGTGCTATTTTTCACCAAACAGTCAACTATTCTAGCGATTATTTTCGTGTGGCAAAGTATTAAGGATGCATGTATACTTGTTTCTTATGAAAAACATTACTGTTGAAAATTATTACTTTTATAAACAATGGGTTCTTTTCTTGAACTCCTGTGTCGCCATCAACTCGGCTATTTTCAGTTGTACCTTAAAAAGTTACTTGAGTGACGCATTGATTTCTAGGATTACTTGATCACCTGATTCACTTCAAAAATGCAGCCAACTACAAAAAGTGCCGGATGCGAAATGAAATATTTCATTGGCCACGCTTCATATGAACTACACCTATCCGTAGCAGAACAGATTGTGTGCTGGGTAGCATACTGAGCTTTCGTCATTTGGAGTGTGGCTAGGCTTAGCCATATGGTTGGCACATTTTTACCAGCCGCTTTAAACTTTAACTTATCCATTGTAATCTATATACAAGTTAACCAAGACTATATAACCAAAACTATGTAACCGATTTTAACAAAAAAATATACCATTCGACAGGTTTACATTTGCAGATTTTCACCATATAATAGGTGGGGAATTGTGAGCGTAAAAAGAGTTAAATGTTGTCACACATACAACTTCGCATAACACACGCTTATATTTTGTTAAATTGCCTTAAAGCGTGTGGTTACTAAGGGTAGGATGACATACTACAATCCAATATTATTTCGATTGTGGTTGACTTTCAACCGCTGGACGAACACTAGTATACCTTAACAAACACCAACTCTGATCACCAATAAATACGATTCGTTTTATAAATTAGCGCGGCCCTTTTATTTTTCATTTATTTAATTTGGCTAAAGATGAAGTAAACTAACTCCTCCACGAAACAACACTCACGTTAACTATAAGCGTATAAGCTTTTCTGAGAAACAAACAATTTACACATATGAACAAAAATTTTATATGAGATCTTTCACACGCTTCGCAAAAGCCCGCGAACTCTCTGCGTTTAAATATCTTCTCTTAAGAGTTGACTAATGTCAAAAAATGTGTATAAACTGGAGAAGCCAAAATGATGTAATTTAACCTATAACCTGTAAAATATAAACACTCAAGCATACATAGTCAGACACACAGCCAGTCAACCAGTCAACGAAAGTCAGCCTAAGCGATATCTTATCAAGTCAATAGCGATGACTGACGTGAAGTTGCCTGCGTTATTAATTGACTTTGTGGCTTGACTTGTATCGAATCGACATCAGCGATACTTAATTTATTACTCATACACTCGAATGTACCCTTTGCTGTGGCTGTATTTGTAACTTTCCACCAACACTTCCACAACATAATTTAAATGCACTTTTTTTGTCACGAGAGATTTTGTAGTGCATTGTGACTAACGAGTTGGCATTGTTCTTCTTCTTTCTTTTTGTTTCTGTGCAGATAGGAAGTAGTGCTTGCTTCACAGTTGATAAATTTCACTTGATACGGTGAGGTTGCTTATTGGTTGCAACTGTCTTTTATCAGCTAAAGCGGTCATACGAATGAGTGGGAGAAGCAGCAACAAATTTAAAATAAGTTGAACAGAACTGCATTTCCATGCTTCATAAATAGTGAATTGTAGATACAGAAATGTACTAAAGATGAATAGTGGACTCAGTACTGAATCAAGCGATAAGCTGGCCCGTTTCATTGAATTTGAGCCAGCTGATGCCTATTAAAGTTTACAATAAAATTAAAAAAATAAGTTTCAAGAAAAACAACAAAAAAAGAACTGTCTTTAAAAATAGCAAGTGAGAAATTGGCAGCTGATGGCGGCAACAAAGCAGCAACAAGGAAAGTATATAATCACTTTTGCCCAACGAAATCTTATTTTCGTTTGTCCATTTCTCTACTTCACTTATTTTTAGTTTGTTATATTTCCCATCTTTTGGTTGGGCCTTTTGTTTAAATGCACAAATCTACTTCGTGTAACATTATTTATTTTGTTTAGTTTTAATTTACTGCCGAGATACACGCGAGCTATTTTCTCCCAGCATGAACATTTTTATGTTAAAAATAAAATTGGTGATCCACATAGTCCGGTTTGTATCGAACTGTTATTATGGTTGGTTAAGTTGTTAAGGAAAAGTAAGCCAGAACAATTTCGGCCGCATTCGTTTGTCATAATTACAAACGCAAAACTGTCTTGGCATAAGTCGTCGCAGATGAATTTTGAGTTGTGCGATAAGAGCGCAAGCAATCCCTGTCTCAGTCTCAAGTAGCGATCAATTCAAAGCCGTGTGTGTTGAAGGCAGAAAGCACGGCATGCACGGCGTGATCCGTCCGCGATAAAAAAGCAATAAAAAACGCATGGTAGAAGAACAAAAAAAGTGACTTCGTTTGACTGACTCGTACTTGGAAGTCGTCGTGTAGTCGCCGTGGTAGTCGTCGAGCGCTGATAGCAGTGGGACAGACTTACTGGCAGTCAGGCAGTCGTGCTAAAAGTGAGCTAGTTTCTTGAAGTTGAGGTTGCTCTATAAAAATCATATAAAACGAGAAAATGTTGAAAGCAAGCAACGGAAATGCAGAAAATTTTAATGTTTTGAAACGAGTTGATTTGTTGTGAGTTTTGTTGTGTTGTGATTGAGTAAGTGTGTCTGCCTGAGTGCGTAGTGTTTCTCTTTTGTTTCATTGGAAAACTGTAGAAGGCATCATCGGGTTAAATAAAGATAAAGTATCGTGAGACAACTAGGGAAAAGTTTATATGTATTTGTTGGGTATAATTGTGCATATTTGTTACTTTAACACTGATTATAATTATAAGGTCTTCGGAAGAATGTTATCATATATTCCAAACACGTTATTACTATAGCTTATTAAAAGATCATCCAATATCCAATCTTCCATATCTAGAACCACTTTTGCTAAATCTTAAGTTCAATTAACGTCCCACATTTCAATAACAATTTCCATTTAAAAAAAAATAATCCAAAGTAAATTAACTACAATGCAAAAAGGCGCTTCGCGGAGTCAAGATAAACCAGGTAGACTCCCTTAAAAGATGTAGATGATGTGAAGTTCTACCCACTTCAAAAAGTGCAGTCACTACAAAAATTTAAAATTAAAAATAGCATCAACAGCTGAAACAACGCCGACAAGCCAAGATGGATGCTTGCTGCAAAACGCCCATCGCATCGGAAACTGTTGCCCATGCGCAGACACACAGATACAACGTTGGTTAAACGCAACTCAACGCCATGCAGTGCAACAGAGCGCAGCTCAAGTCGGACTGTAAAGTCGCAGCAGCCAAAGTAGTTCAACCTGTTCGGTGGCTTTCAAAAGAATGTGGCTGCGAATTTGTGGCTCTTTTGCTTGTAACTCTTCAACTAAGTAGAAACAAACTTGAAGATTTACGCAAAACTAGACAAAAAGTGGTCACCGCATCAAATGGGGTCTACTAAAAAGTCGAGATTATGCGTTTTAAAACTGCAAAGTCAGCAGCGAAAACTACTCGAGTATCTGCAATAATACTAGCAACGGCAACACCAGCTTTTATAGGTGATTTTATTTTATGTTTTGCATGCGAGAATTTCACATGGCGAATTACAAATGACTTCCTGCTTCAATGGCCAAATTTTCTGCAAAGATTTCCACTTACAAAAAAGTTGTTGTTTAATTGTTTGCGTTGATCTTTCGCATCACTTGTTGCTGCTGCACTTTTATTTTCATTTTTGTTGGATTTTTGCTTTTGAAAACCTCCTCGAGTATCTGCAAATTGTTGTTGCCTCTGCTTTTGTTTTCTTCGTTGTGATACGCAGCTGGCATTTACCAAGCATCTTGAGACATCTCTTCAGCTCTAGCGATGCTTTAGTTTAGTTTATAAAGCATTCCATTCTTTTATTCCAATCTCAATTAAGTTAATGAGCACATGAGCATTTTCATAATTGGAGCAATCTAACTTGATAGTGAGCTCGAGCTGAACCCGGCACAATCGAGTCGAATTGACGTTGTCGCGGAAGTTTTTATGCAAGTCATTGTCGACGGAAGTTTTATAGATATTGTATCTTTTAGGCTGCTTGAACTCGATTTTTCTGTACAAACGGAAGTTGTCAAGCTGCATCTCTTGTGTAGTATATGCCACGTTTGCTGACCTGAAGACCCTAAGTGATAATTGTTTTGAATTTGAAATATATGCGAGCAGCAAGCACTGCGTGGTGTGGTGTCAAAATAGAGCTAAAGAGTTTTTCTCCAGATTGTATTTTTTTTTTTTTGTTGAGGTTTGCATTATAAGCTAAAAAAAATAAATAAAACATTTCTTTGCCGTATGGAATAAACACGTGCACGTCGAGTGAGTGTACCAGTTTTTGAGCACGTTTGGAGGTTACTTGACGAGCACCAAAAACATCAATTGCTGCGTTAACAAAATACATCAACAGAAACTGTAATAATGTTTCAAATTAAAAGAAATAATAATAAGCAAATGAAGTAAGCGCACTGAGAAAAATACTGTGTAGATGCAGGTGCATTGAATAAGTATTGAAAATGTAATGTATGCAATGGTTAGTTGAGTAATCAGAAACACATATACACATATATATGAATTCGTCCCGCTTGGTAAGTCAACGTTCTGTAGTGTCAGTTGATAGATGTGGTGAATAAATTGCAAACTGCGAATGTATTGATTTTTTACAGTGTGCTGGCATTTTAAAGTTGCTTATTCAAATTGGCGTTGCAAACAATTTCAGTTGAGAGTCTTGGGATAAGCTCAAATTTAGTATGTTTTTCGGCCATGTCTCACTTGGTCAGAATCCGACGGCAATTTTAGTTTTATTTTGAGAAATTTGGTGTAACCACTTCAACCAATGGAGGACTCGATGCAATTAAATAAATTAATAAATTTAATCAAAATCAAATACCTTTATCAAATGGTTGGCTGTTTATCCTATACGTGTAGATAAGCTGTTGCTCATATCGAAAGACGGCGTGAAATTGCGTTCGTTGGTGTTTTTTCGGTGAGTGGCAAGTACAAAAAGCCACTTTATAGTTTTCTAGATTGTTTTCATATTTGATAATTGTAAGTTCGATCCAATTCGATCCAATTATTTAAAAAAAAAAAATTTTCATTTTTATTTTAAGCGGTTACCTGTTTGACGGCTTCATTTGCATATCCGCTTTGTCGTTGGGCACTTTATTGCCATGGCTTGTAATAAGTGCAGGTGCACAATTTAGTCCGCAGCTTAGAGGTGCAAATCACGCCGATTTTTCTAAACAATTGCAACAATTCGTTGGTATGGTGCAACAAAACTGCACCAACGCCGACAAGTGAAAACAAGTTTTCAATTGATTTGAATTCTCATTTAAGTCATTGGCTTCACGATATTTCACTTGACTGTGATTTAGCTACAGTCATTTGTCTCGTTTGCCTTTTTGTTTAGGCATAACAGTATTTTGTATCGCTACCAGTTAATTTCATTAATGTTGTGCCCCCGACAACGTAGACTAGATCATCCAGTAGGGTGTCCCAAAACGATTACTTTATAGGCAATCAAAAATGTTATTCCAAACTCCTCACAAGTTAAAGTTCAGCGTATTTGTCTGCTTAACTGAAGTTGCTATTACCAAAGCACATATACGAGTATGTATGCTCTGCCAATTACAGAACTTGTATAAATTATGCTCAATGCTCTTGCTCATCTATTCAACCAATGTTATGTCTACTCCTATTTTTTGCATATTTTTTGCATTTCCTGTTATTTTTTTCTCATGTTGCTGCCTTTTCGTAACGGTGTTCGGAAAAAACTGACAAACTCACAAGTGTTTAACTGTTAGAAACGCTCTCTCAGAGAGTACTAGTATCTCGTTTTGTATATGCTTCCTGATTATTATCAGTAAGTGTCATCGCCATCAACAGCATCAGCTCGAGGCAGTGCTGATCACGTTGTATGCGTATTTGTTGGAATATCTTCTGGGTATTTTCAACTTGACTTTTGCAAAGTTGCCAAGTTATTTATTTATTTATTTCCATTTGTCTTGAATTTGTGGCCTATTTTAATAAACTATTGTTTTTGTTGCTGCTGCTCTTTTGCATTATTGCTTAATAGTCAGACAGGCAGGCATAAATAAATTGTTGCCCCATTCAAATTTCACAAAGTTTTTTTTTTATTGCCTGACTTTCTAGTGGAAAATGATTGCATAAGATTTCGGACTGAATTGGAAAATTTTGTTCGATACGTGTATTTTATGCATTGTATAATTTTCATTAAAAATGTTTGTAAAAGATCTTACAATCTTAAGAAAGAAATTCGCAATGTCTCTTTAACTTTTTCGTAATGTCTCCACCACTTTGTGTTCTCATTTCCTTTATAAGTATATATACGCATTTTTACACAATTAGCTTAGAAGCTTTTCGAGTCAAATTCTCCAGACTGGAATAATAAGAATTTGTTACTGTGCGGCGTTTGATTTTCAGTTTATTACTCGTACATTCGGAGGGGTTAAAAAGGTGTTAGATGAGAAGCTTTTACATGGTTGGTTTACGGCAGTTTCTGAGTTTTCCAACTAGTTGCATACATGCAGCCCAAAGCTATGCGCAACTTAGCCTAATTTTCAAATGACAACTGACGGCAACGGTCGCTACCACATGACGATCGCCAATCGATTTGTATCTGACTTTTTGCAGACGAAATGTATTAGGGATAAAAAGAAAAACAAAAACGTTTTCTTTTTCTTTTTTAATCAATAAAAACCTGTGAAATAGAAGTGAGTTAGTGCCGCTAAATGAGCAAATAAACAAATAAAAACAATGAATATTGTTGCAAAAATAATCGGCGTGAGAAGGGGTTAATGTGCTAAATTCGTATTTGTCGGGTAAGACACTTAGCGAGTGAGCCAGTGAGTGAAATGTAAATAACCCAAAAAGGAAAGAGTTACCAGTCGTAGGTACAGTTAAAGTTTCATGTGGCCAACTTTGCTTAATTGCAGGCAAAATAAATGTTGAAAGCAAATTGACTGAAAATGAGAAAATTATAGGTTACGGTTGAGACTCGATGAAAGCATTTGATGAGACGAATCAATCGAGGTTGTCAGCAGAAGTTACGAGGGCACATTACATGTGTCCTCGTATAAAACATAGCAGGGTTGAGGTAGTGATGCAAATCAGTGAGAATTAATGCCAAAATAGTATAAATGATTGATCGAATTTAAACAGAGTGCTGGCGCAAATTGATTTTAAAATAAACTTTCGTGGTCACACATCTGCACATCTGTATTTGAAAGTTTGAGTAGCAACCGAACACATTAAACGATTAAATTTAACCCTAACCCTCATCACCAGATAAACGGCGGCGCTTTCGACATTTTCCGTTCATTGACATGTAAAATATAAAAACGCATGAAGCCGAACAAAAACTTGCACTGTGAATCGTTGCATTCGTGAGATCCGTGAATGATAAAATAAAAAAACGGCGACACGCAAACTTATTTGAAATAATTGTGAAAAAATGAAATGTTTATGTTGCATATGACATTTAACAGACAAAACAAAGGCGGCACCGACGACATTAACAACTGCCCCTGGGTAGGCCGGGTTAAGTGTGAGCGGGCGGGCGAATGGCTGATATGCTTTGCGGAAGTACAACGCTATGTAATCAACAGCGGGACGCGTTGTCTGCTCCAATAGTCCCTCCCTTGGGAGAGGCATAGATATTGTAGATAGAAGAAACTGCCTGCCAATGTCAAGTTTTGAAAAATGCATTTACAATAATAATGATGAGGCAAATGAACATCATGCAAACAACAACAGCAATAATAACAAAAAATGCAAGTAGCACATTGTTGTGGCATGACATTGCGCATTGAATGAGTTGTCGGGTACATTCGCGGTGGGTAAAATAAAAAATTATATAGAAAATAAAAATAAAAAGTAAAATAAAATAAAAACAATATCCAAAACCGTGTCCGTCGTATGCCTCGTTGTCTCGGCTTTTATCGATGGCTTCAGTGGTATTTACTGCCGCGGTGTCAAAGCGGTGGTCGATCGGTCGTCTACCATCAGGCTTGTAGAAATTAAAGCGTTCCTTATTCGTTATGGAGTTTTTTTATATGCCTGGGGCCGTGAGTATGCTTTTAATCGCAACATTTCGCGACTCTTCGCGACTCTGCCATTGTAGATAAAGTTCTTGCAGCTGCTAATGGTTATATGTTTCTTAAGTCTACTCCACTAGACCCACTGCGTTCAAGGCAAATATATTTATAAATAAAGTTCTCTATTATTCGTAGTCAACAAAATATTTACATATTTTTAAATGAAACTTTTCACATATACCCATACTCTCTTTGTAATCTAATTTTAACATAGATGCAATCATTGAAAAGTATCTAATGAATTATGTGCCTTATATGACAACTGTTGAACTCTTGCGGTGTTGGTTTGAACACCCTGCAACCGGCATTATTTTCGCTTGTCTATCTACTCTTACTTCCATTTTAAGTAAGAATCGTTTCTAAGGTTTCATTTTGCGATATCTGTAAAAAAACTAGACCACAAAAGAGCGGCCTTACTTCACGCCACTTACTCCACTTTAAGTGTACCTGTTAGGGGTGGTGAGTGTGGCTATTGCCTGGTTTAGGTGGTTGTTTTGTAAAGAGCACCATTTCGTTTTATGTGGTTCGCACGTACCTGAAACTAGGCCTCAATTTTAATTTGGTGCAGTTGGCTAGTGCTGCTTATGTTGGCAACAAACACACCCACAGATACATACCCACTCACGCAAGTACATAACGAGTGATACCGTTTTGTGTTTTAAAAAGCAAAACTAAACAAAAACAACAACAAAATTACCAAGAGATGTACAGAAATAAAGGAAGCCAATATTTTTGCTCGAGTGAACAGTACTGGCCCCGTGAGTTGCCGTGTTCCTGCTTATTGTGTTTGTAATAATTGTACCTACATTGCATCCAATCCAATGAACTGCAATTCATTTCGAGCGTTGCTTTCTGCTTCAATTGACACCCTTCAACAAAAAGCGCTGCAACGTGTCAAATGGTATTGCAGCCAAACTTGGTTGGTTATATAAGCAACTCACCAAAACAAAAATAAAAAGCGGACAAAGAGAAGTTGAACACAGCAGCCCAAAAGTTAGTGGAATTTGTGAACACGTTTCTTGCTACATAATAAGTTGGGTGTAACGTGCTTTTTTCTATCTACACATACATATATAATTTTTTTTACACTCCCTTTCTGCAATTTTTGTGACATTAGAGTGGACTACTCCAGGCATTCACTTTATGTCACCTAATGCTTTCCTGAATGGGTCAAATTTTGCACTCAGTTGATCAGCGGTTGTTCAGACCAACTGCTCTCAGCAACGTGGCGTGTAATAAAAAAAGCCAACTTATTGATTTTTTCTGTATATGTTGTACCTGCTGATGAAGTCGGTTATTTTGGTGCTGCAATGTGGTGCATAGGTGGTTTGAGCTTTAAGTTTGCGTGCCCAGGCAAAGTAACTGTTCAAGTGATTTGTCGTTAGTACAACTCTGTGGTGAATTGTATAAACATCGTTACAACTGCTTCTTAATGCCGACTCTGAAGAATTTTTTCCTTGACTAAAAATTTTGCAGACAGCAAAAGCCACTTCCAAGCAAACGTGGTTGCCCCTAGCTAGAGACTACAGACTTGAGTCTAAGTCAAGATCACTCTTTCTTTGTATACCATTTGAAATCCAAAAAATTCGAACCAGCCTCGAAGGCAAACTTTTCATGCTGACAGTATCGAACATATTCCTGCCACCCTGGAGGTTTTTCCATCTGCTCTCTGCCTGCTGCTTGTTTACAAAACTTTACCGACAAATTCGACGTACTCGTACAAACGTATTGTGCCAATTTCTCATTGACAACAATGCTTCTTTTGTGCCATTTGACAATTTCTGTTTACTATTTGCGTGCATCTATGAAGTGTGTATGCCTATGTGTGAGTGTGTGTATATAGCGAGTGCACATTGTCAGGAAGTCATTGTATGAAATTGCGAACAAATCCCAGGGCAGAAATACAACGCCAACATACACGTATGTGAAGTGACATGTATGCCTTGCATTCATACAAAACGCTTTGTTTGTTTAAACCACTTTAGCTCAATACAGTCGTGTAATAAGAATGTATTTAATTAAACCACAGCGGGTGTCATCATCGGCCATATCAATATAAGCCACATTTATAGAAAAAAGCCCAAAATATATGCGATACAAGCTGCGGTTAATAAGAGGCGCCGCCTTTTTACACACATGAAAATAAAAATATTGTATAACGATTTGTTTATATGCATTTATAATGCAAAGCGATAAAAGCCTGAAGTGAAATCCAAATCGGTTTATCTGTAGATACGCGTGTCCGCTGCACGCTGCTTTCTATCAGTCCCTATTGCCTGGTCAAACGTTTGAATTATGAAACGATCTATACAATTCAGAAATCCAATCAAATGCTTTGACGGTTTGGAATTTAGGAAATCAATAAAGTACAATACTTCAAAAATGATACATTTGTCAATTGCTGCTGTAAGTGTTGACACTCTTTCTTTACAACTTTATTGCTCGCAAGCTCTGCTTGAAATTTGTAACACTCGTCGTACTGGTATATGCTCGTGCGTTCGTAACATATATTCGACTAATCGCACTTGATATCGTTTTTCGCTCTATGCTCAACAATCTTTAATTGAATTTAACACTTTTAATTTCTCGGTCACGCGCCATTGAATGTGCTCAATGTATGCGACCGTCTTGATTTTGGGTTCGTTTTTGCGCTCGCCTTGGCCCATGTGTAAAGTTGCATTAAGTAATTGTTTGCTTCTCACTTTGTTTGTCATATGGAATTTTGTTGTACACTATTATTCGTGTTGAGAAATTTGTTAATTTGTTTAGTGGTTTTTATTGTCGTTGGTTTTTTTCCCTCCTTCTGTTGTCACTGATTGTATCGAAAGCGTAAAATGACGATGAATTTGTCTTTATTTCAAACAATTCTGACTTAAAAAAATTTTTTTGTTTTTTTTTTTCAAATTTGTTTATTGGTGAAAGTGTGTTTGTTTATACGTCTTTATTTTCGATTCATTTAGATACCCGCTGTTTTAATGCTAAAAGCCGAGTGAGCTACTAGTGTAAAACGTGAGTGACCGTTTTGGGCTGATTTGCTCGCATTTGTATCCTGCTATATTTTACCCCTATAATCACCAAACTTTCACTGCCAAAAATGCAATCCTACATTTGGGAGACTTGTTAATCAAATACGTAGAAAAGTCAACAAAAACCGAGTTTGTAGACTTACTCGTGCATTAATCTTCTTCATTCGAGTTTTTCAACGTTTTTTAATAAATTATATTTTTTAGCACGCATTAATTAGTATTTTATGCACATATGCAGTGTAGTGTCAATGTTGGCATGAAAGATACTCTCTGCATGAACGAAAAAATGTCGTTAACCTTCTTTGGAGGTTGCAAGTTTATCTCAATCTGCCACATCACTTGTACACATTTGTTTTGTCACTTCTCTTCGTGTATGTGTGTAATTCACCATTTCAATTTCTTCTTTCTGTCGCATGCGACAAAAACTTGACATTAGCTCGCTCCTTGGTGACACGGCTTATAGATACCGCTGCAGATGTCTTTGGCGATCGCGAATTTACTTTTCACAATGACGGCGCCAACTAACATATTTGTGTATTTACAGTTTTGGTGTGTGTGTGTGCGTCACGCATGCTTCTTGCACAATTGGCAATGCGATCCAGCGTTGGTTGGCAGATGTACAAACATATATGCATGCCCCCGGTTGGATTGGCACAACTGGAGGCAGAAAAACATGTGTTGTTGCAAGAATGTTATGTGATCGGCAGTGCACGCTCATATTTAAAATGCCCCAACGCATAAACTAAAATAAACATACAAGTTTTTATGGGGCCAATGTTCTTCTTCCCAACTGCATTCTGTAGTCTGCTGTAGTCTTTGTAAAATTTGCCACGAAGCACGTAGTAATGCAAAATATGCTGCATTCATCTTTAGAGATCAATGTAGTACAAGCGTGCCACTTGCTTGGCTTTGCGGCGAGTTAAGTTGAAAACTTAACTTTGTCACTTTGTATTACCAATGTGAGTGGGTCGTGTATTTTGATATGTAAAAAATTCATGTATTGTCGTATAGAAACAGATTATAGATTTCAAATCGGTAGACTGCAGACGTTTACTTAAAGAATTACAGTCTTCTTACATATTATATAATGTTCTTGTCAGTTGTCGCACTACCTATTTACCTATTCATGCAAACAGACATGAAACCCTCTTATGATTAAACGAAACCAATAAGAGAAACATGAAACTGTAACTAATAAGCTCATGCAAACAGAGAAATTATGGCAATAATTTGTATTTTCCGGCGACAAACAACAATCACAATCAAGAAAAGTATTGGATTTTCACGGAAAATCGTTTGCAAATGGTGCGGAAAAAGTTGCGCAAGCGTTGAGCAAACTGTGGCTGTGGCTGCGTCTGCAGCGAACTCAATCAAGCTTTTAAGTGCCGCTAACAAGCGCAATACGGCTTTGCCGGTTGGTGGCCTGTCAGCCACAGAAAAGTGAAAAATTAATCGCAAACAACAATTTGGCAACGCCTGCCAATCTGACTTACTATCAAACTGCTGCTTTTCTCTCAAGTCCGAAAAGACAGCGCTGTCAGTGTAGCTTTTTTAAGAAATAAAAAAGTTCGTAATAATAAAAGAATTCTTATAATAAAAATTGTTGGGATGCAATTTGGTCACAGCGATGTCTACGGACGGATTTAATAGTGGAGATAGACCGTTTTGAGACTCATTGAAATTGAATTTGATACCCGCCCACATTTTCACCATCATAACTTTTTCATAAGATTGAAATAAAAACAAATTAAATAAGAGAAAAGAAAAGCATGTAAAACGCACGCCAACAAAAAGTTGAACTCGCTTATCCGTCTGCGCATGCCATTGCGACGCTTGGCTGTGCAAATACCGCGTCAGTTGTCTAATGGAATCACAAACTCTCTCACGTCTTCAATTGTTTGTGTAAACCACAACAATTTTTCCATTACGCGAAGCATAGCCGATAGGTACTCCTGCCCCACAGTAACCGCATCATTCTGTTGGTTTTGTTTTTGCACTCAGGTGTCTGATGCGCGCTTTGACTTTGGTAGCGTTTTCACCTTTGCTTTGCGCTCGCGCACATGTGTCGCATTGTTTGGCGATGGTTTTTATAGCCTTAGCACCTTTTTCCCCACGCACTCGTACACACGCGCAAATCCTCTGCTCAAATGGCTGAATATATTTTCGATTTGAAGACGCCAGTGAAAGTTTGACGTAACACGTTTTGACAAATTCTATTCGAATGCGCTTTGTGCGTGCGTATTCGTGCGCCTTAAGAATTCTTAATTAAGCAAAACATTATTTGAATAATAGTAATGTTTATAATTATAAACGGGTTCATTATATATAAAGCTGATATTAGTATTGAAAGTAAAGTGAACAATTTCATAATTTGACAACTTGAAGCCTAAAAAATTGTTTTTGGCTTTTTCTGAACTTAAAGGTTGATTTTGCTCTTTTAGATAGCAATCATGATCGAGTTATGTCCGTGCATTGGGTACATAATTACCACTTAAGCATAAATAATAAGTCACTTTTCTGCATATTTTTCCGTCTTTAGTTATCCAATAAAAATATTTGCTACGTCAAAACAAATTCAAAATCAATATTAACTAAACCAATCGCATAACTTCGAAATTAACAAAAAATTGCTGAGCACAGCCAGCAGCAAACACAAAAATCCACTTATTTGTACAATGTTAAAGCGGGTGAAGCGTCGACTAAGTGACGACAAAGACCTGAAAACCTTAAAATGAGTTAATTTTTTCGAGTTTTTGGCCAACGAGCCAGCTGAGAGATTGCAGAGGAAGATCAAGCTTAAATTACATAATTGACGCTTTTTTTTTAAAGAAACGCGCCGAGGCTCAGATAACTAGAATGGCGCGAGCGAATGACTCTCCAGCTGCCAAAGGATGGCTGGGGATTCTGCTATATTTTATGCATATGGAAAAATTATCGAGTACGTAGTTTATGCAAATGGCAATCTCTGTCCCTGATCGAAATGGCCTGGTACGAAAAGCGAATGAGGTCAATCGCTGACGATATCGTCGAAGGAGAATTGCTTGGAACAAAAGTTTCTGTTTGCGGTCTAAATTGACGCGTTGGCGCAGACGCTCGGCTTGTTAATGTGGCAGCAATGTTGTTGCTTTTGTCGTAATTGTTTTAAACATTTGCTTATTATGTATTTTGTGTTTGTAAGTTGTCTGCTTCTCTACTGTCGCAACGCTGCCATTGTGGCCTTTCCAAAAATGATTGTGGGAGCGATGTGAAGTGATTAAACGAACGAACGAACAATCTACCTGGATTTGTGTGTATTCTTCGCTGTTTACAAATTATGCTAAAAAATGTTTCCAATTGTGTACAACAATAATGATTTTGTTTTTTATTATGTCACAGCCACAACTACTTGCTAAGAGAGGAAACGAAGCAAAATAAATTGTGCCATCAAAGGTTTTCGAGTCTTTCTTTCCGTCATTGCGAAACGAAAATAAACAATTTTTTTTTGTGTTGCCTAAATTTAGCACAAGATATATGATGCCATTAGAAAATCCATTCTACTTACATATATCTCTTGTTATCGGGAAATAAAATTAATCACAAATTTGAAAATCGTGGAAAAAGAAAGAAAGAAAAAATAATAATTAAGACAAATTTGTTTGGAAATTTTAATAGTTTTTAAACAATGAAAACTAATTCATTGGGACAAACCTGAATGGCACACTGAATGGCACCACGTCTAGGCGGGCGCCATATGCAGATTTTTTAAGATTATTTAATGGATGTGTAGGTCGTTCGTGAGAGATATATGTCACAATATAATGTGGTGCTCTTAAGTATTCTGACAAATTTCGACAGGCTTTTCACAACTTCACTTCACAACGAGTTGCTAAACTTATTTTTAAACCGCCCTCGTATATTATTATTTGCGTCGTATTTTTAACCCCATCCCATGTGTGTACATACATATATATTTTTGCCTCATTACTCGTGGCACACCAACAATGACGATCAGCGCACATTGATTTTGTTTGGATATAAATACATACGTCGAAATTAATGAAAAAATTCCATCCAATTTGTGGCAAGATCAAATCAGGGTCAAATTCACACTTATTTCTACACGTTTCGATAATAAATCAACCTATTTAATAACATTAATCTTATTTTTTGGCATTCTTTTTTCATTGCAGGATCAGTACGAGAATTTATCTATACACACAAACAAAGGTATTGAATCCTTGGATAGGTATGGCAGTCTAATACGCGATCGTCTGGCAATAGAAACCGAATACGCCGCCAAACTGAGGTGAGTACCGAAATTTTTAAAAATTTTTCTGACACGAAAAATAAATAAAAAACAATCGTTTTTACACTCGGTTCGAATTGACTGGCGCCAATAGCCAATAATTTTTTATTTTTATATTTTCAAACACAAGACGCAAACTAATTTTTCTTTAATACATGTGTTTGTGTGTGTGCTCGCATATGTATGCGTAGTAGCAGCCAAACCCATTTTAGCAAGAATTTAAGGCGCCCCGAGTTCAGCTGCAGCTGCAAGTGAGCTGAAATTCCTGTTGTCATTTTTATGTAACCGTTTATTAAATTTATTTATATAGCTTTTTACTCTTTTTCATTAAAGCAATAACAATTTTAAAAAATCTATATTAACGAGCACAAGGTCAACACGTGACTTCTTAACGGTTGTGCTCGCTGAAGAAAAGGCAGACTTTTGAAGTGTCGACTTATTTAGACTCTACTGTTGTCAGTGTTGGTTTTGTAATGGTAAAGGAAGTCACTTATAAAACAATTCTATCAAGAAGCAACTTAGAAAGTGACCGTTTTGAGTTAGCAGCTAATTTCTGATACGGTGTTGAGGTAATTCACAATCGTACCTCATTTTCAGTTTTTGCCTGGTACTCATTAAATTCGAATTGATATTTATGTCAGTTCCATAATTGTACTGAAACGTGTCTCTCTGTGGAGAATCGAATAAGCCAGCAGATTAAACTCGCACTTAAGTCACTGAGTGCGAATAGATAGAGAGAAGCGTGAGAGAGCAACCAAGTCTTAAGTAGATAAAATACAAATGCCCAAATTAGTATCTGTCGACCTTCTATGTATATCGTGTCACATGATTGAAAATATTACTGATCAATTGTGAAATGTAGGCAATGAGGATTTTTGCAATAGAAGCAAAACACTTTGTAAAAAGGCATTTACGGAAAAAAAATTGGTACAATATGTATTATTCCATCCATATTTTCCATCATTTTGTACAATATTCTTCCACCTTTTTGGCAAGATGGCAATACCGCGTCGAAAGAACGATGGTGGTTTGGCAGCAATCCAATCATCGATCCATTTTCGTACTTCCTCAGCACCTCGATACAGTGTATCCACCAAACCATGTTGCAGCTTTCCTGGGTTAACCCATGATTTCATTTGTTTTAGTAGATCCCCTTTTCATCGCTGGTCACAATACGCCACAAAACCCCCCTCTTTTTTTGACTAGCAAGCAATGATGCTGCGATGGATATTAAAGTGGTTTGAAATTGAATTTTCACTCAATTCGTGTGGTAGCCATTGTGCCTCTTTTTGGATCTTTCCCATCGCATGTAAGCGTCTGGAAAGAGTTGATTCATCAACTGCTAAGCTGTCTGCAATTTGCTTGAGAGTTTGTGCCGGGTCTCCGTCCAATAAGTCTTGCAATTCATTATCATCAAACTTTTTTGGTCCTCTAGGCCGTTCTTTATCATTGACATCAAAATCACCACTTTTAAATCGTTGACACCAAAGCCGACAATTGGAACAAGACAGAGCAGCATCAAAATCATCGATTTACACAGCTGCTTGGCAATTATTTACTTGGAATGTAGGCCATTAGATGTGACTGACCAGAATTAATGTAAGCACCTAATAGTAGTTATTTTAGGGAATAACTTTTTTATCCCACATTTCCATTATTTTCTACACTATATTGTAAAGTTCACCTAAAGCGCCCTGACGGAATCATCTTCAGAATCACACAGACAATTTTAGTCAGTAATGCTCTCTTTAAGTCTCTTCTCATTGGATGCCTATTGATTTAATGTGCCCCATTTGCCAATTACTTTATATGGAATGTGCTGTAAGGGAAGCGTGGATCTATATATTTTTAGCATAAATTTTTTCTAAAGGTCGACCACAATTGCTCATACGTTATGGTTTCACACCTCCAAGTAATTTACACGCATTCGGGGAGCGCCAGTGCTCTAATGCCATTTTTAACACACTTGGCGAAGTAAATCGAGTTTTAATTTTTTCATGGTTTGTAACACGATGAAGAAAAGTCTCCATATTGAGTACTCAAATTATTTGTAGTCTTGGTCAGCTTGACGAGACGGACATCTTTTTGGATGCATGAAATTGCTCAGTTCTCAAAATTCTAACTGAAATCATCTATATATATAAAAGAGGGTGTTTGTTTGGCTGTTTGAGCCCTATGGAATCCGACACCGTTTGACCGAGCACCATGAAAATTGGAACATAGATGGATGTCATCTTGGAGAATGTTTGTGGCTAAGTTTGGTGCGAAAAAATTGTCGAATTCGCTATATATTAAGACCAACTCAATTTTCTAGTGCTTCTCAAACTGTATGGATACATATAAAACACAAAAACAAAGTAGCCTCCGAGAATTGAGTTTGCCAGTTCAAACTGTACAAAGTAGAAATGTTCAAATATTCGAATGAAAATAAAAATAAAAAAGATGAAGAGTACGAAATGCCACCCAAAAAGTCAAACACTGGAAGATCAACGAGAAAATCGTAGCAGTAGACAGAGCGCAGAAGGCAGCAACGCGCTGGGGCCCTACTAGTAGCTTTATATGTAGGAGCTATATAAAAATCCATATCATAGGATTACTGGATGATACTGGACCCTACAAATTTATAGATCAAATCAGATCAGCGTAAATATTAGTACCATTTTGTGTTGTTGCATTCTGGCACAACTAAAAGCATTGCGATGTTACATGACTATAGTGATATGTTCGACCGTCCGAAACACACAAAGTGATTAAAGACACACTTCTCGCATGCGACAAAAATTCTAAGTTGCAACAGAATTTGTCAGGGTGTGACCCTTTCAACGCGTTGATAACTCTAAACGTAGCCACATCAGCTGCTTAACAGTGTCGAGCTAATGTGATTAGGCTTAAGTTACATTTGGTGACTTTTATATTTTACATACTGATTGGGTGTTGATGTGTGGTGTGTATTACGTGTTTGATAGTGTGGGCGCTCAGTGTACAAACCACATTTGAAGGGGCTATCACTAAATTTGTCCAACCATGCCTTCCCCCATGCTTTATGTCAATTGGTTAATTTGCTTGCCTTCCGCCCAGTCACTCTTTTTTTTTATTGTATTTATGCAGCCAACGCAACTTTTTCATAATTATTAAATTTGCGAGAAAAATTTTTAGCGCTGCATACAGAAAGTATTTGGGAAACGTCATCGGAAGAACGCACAGACTATCGGTTGCACGCTGTATGTCACTTGGTTGTACTTTCCGTTATTTGATTTTTTGCTGTACGTTTTCTTTTCCCAAAGTAAATGTCAACCGTAAAATAAGTTGTATCTTTGAGTTATTTGTAAGCTGTTGCATTTTCTGGCCGCATATGCCTGCGACAACTTCATTGATGCTGACTTTATGACTCACTTCGGTTGACTTTATCTTTGTTGTTTAGGTTTGCCTTTTAATTTGCTTTGTTTTTCTTTTCTTCATTTTTGTAATGAGTTTATCATGGGGCCGAACCCCCGCCACTGCTGTCATCTTCAAATCATAAAAAGTTTTTTATTTCCCGTGCAGCAGTCGTGAAAAAGAGCATTATAAAAATTCCCATGATTACAAGCAACTAGACCACAACTGAAATTCAGCACCGCATTCCATTCCTTTCTCTCTATCTCTCTCCCTCCCTCTCTTCTTACCTTTTCGCCGATTAAACTAAAACGAAGTATTATTTATGTAGTGAAATCTTCGCCGGTTTTGTGAAATTTAATTTTACGTTCAAGTCTTCTTTTGTATGTAATGAAGTGTTTTCTCAAAATTTCACTTTCAAACAAACAAGAAGAATCAGCAAAGGCAGACTAGAGAGATATATTGCTCGATTCAAGTTCTGAATCCAGTACAACTTCAGTGACTTGTTATAAAGTGACGCAGATATCGGAGTGCTGCGCTCTAGAAGAGCTATCACCCTCACCCTTAGCAGGCTTTTTTAAGGAGAAGAAAAATAATTTAATATTCTAGGTTTACAGGACCACATTCAGCCAAAGTCAAACCTTTCTGTCTTTCTTGGAAACGTTTTTCTTTGATATTTAAATGGTCCTTTTTTCGCAACAAGAGTGCAACCTACAGACACTTTGTGACCCTGATTTTGGCGTTATGCGATACAAATCTGGGATACCGCATCTGACATTTAGGGCTCCCTTAATATCCCATCTCTGTTGGAGGAGGTCCGTGAAAATTGCTGTCGCTATCACCAGAGGCTCCAATCTCATCCAAGCAGTCTCCCCAAGACCCTCACTATTTGCATGTCGCGTCGGCAACTTAAGAGACTCCACCCTAATGATCTTCTAAAGAGAAGGTCCCCAACTATGTAAATAAGCTCCGCTGCGGTATAACCGCTTCAGGACAGTATTCTTATAAAATCACACTAATGTTCTATGAAAATACCGAAAATGTTGTACTATTTGAATTTAAAACAAGTCCTATTTTAGGGTCTACAACACGATAAAAATGCAAGATACTAGAGTGACCGAGTCGCAAAGCTTATTTCGGTACAAAACAATTTTTTTTTTTAAATTATTTATTATTATTTCACTTTGCTTCTAGCGTCAAACAAGTGAAGTAAAGTTATCAAGGAAAAAATAAAAATAAATAAATTTTCACAACTTTGTTTAATAAATTATAAAAAGAAATATAAAGAAATATACGATTTATCAACAAACAAATCCACCGTTACGTTGCTCCAACAACCATACATCAAAAGTGAAAAACTTAAAAATTAAACGCTGCGGGCTGATGGTGATGCGTCTGACTCATCAGTTAAAATAAATATCCCGAAATTTAAAAAAATTGCAAAGACCCACAATCTTGACAATAGTGAGTACACAAATTATTGTCGTCCTCTTCAAACATTGTCAGATGATGTCGCTAGTGACGCATTGCCGACCTAGTATAATACCGACGAGGAACCAGCTGCTCCACCTGCAATCAGAGTTCCGTCTATTACGGTCTTAAAGAAAAGCCCTAAATATGTTCACGACTTGTTGAAAAACATCAATATAAGTGATTATTCAATAAAGTCAATCTCAATTGGCATTAAAATCTTTGTAAACTCTAAAGATTACTATAACACAGTGTGCTGTAAGCTAAAGGAGTTGGACTGTGAATTATTTTCTTACGAAAATAAAAACTCCAAACCATACAAAGCAATACTCTCCGGTTTGGATAAAATGTCGAACGATTAATTAAAATCAATACTAATCCAACTGGGCCTTCACTGCATTGATGTGAAGACTGTAGAAAAAACTACTACTACTGGCTATAAAGTGCTACTGTATGTTGTCTACTTTGCAAACAAATCCATTACTATCCAGCAACTACGTAAAAATTATAGCTGCATTAACCAAACCAAAATTCGTTGGGAGTTCAAGACAAAGATGCCGAATAAATTAACACAGTGTAACTACTACCAGCTTTTCTCCTGGCTGACCCTGAAGACGTTGGGAAACATCTGAAGCCCTATCGAGGTGTATCTTAGACCACAGTCCAACTAAACATATCATCCCTGAAGAGGTTGTGACTCAAATTCAGAGATTGAAATCTAAGAAGAGCCCCGGACATGACCATATTGACAACAAGGTGGTGAAAGCCCTCCCTTGTAAGGGAGTGATGTTCCTCACGTTGTTGTTCAACAACATGCTGCGGATCTGCCATTTTCCCACACAGTGGAAGTGTGCAACGATATCCATGATACCTAAACCTGGTACTCCGGAGAACCTTGTCACATCATATAGGCCCATAAGCCTGCTTGCAACTTTTTCCAAAATTTTTGAAAGAATATTTTTGAGTAGATTGTTGGCAGTACGGGGTGTTCAAGCCAGCATGGCACTCCCGAACAACTGCATCGAGTCGTTAATCACATACTTATTGCGTTTGAGATGAAACAGTATTCCTCTACAGTCTTCCTAGATGTCAAACAAGCATTCGATAGAGTATGGATCGATGGACTTCTGCATAAATTAAAATTACTCCTGCCTGGCAAACAGTTTTTACTAATGCGAAGCTTTCTTCAACGACGAACCTTCTCTGTGGCGGTAAGAGACAAAATTTCCACCATCAGGCACATGAGAGCCGGTGTCACGCAGGGGAATGTCTTAGCTCCGGTCCTCTACTCCTTATATACGTCTGATATGAATACAACTAGAGATGAGCATTCGATTATTGCTACTTACGCGGACGATACGGTAGTTATATTCAACTCTGCCTCTCTGAGCGAAGCTGCGGAGAAATTGTCCAGCTACCCGGATAGATTCCACTCATGTGCCAGGCGCTGGAATATAGCCATAAACTCTGAGAAATCAGCTCACTGCACCTTCACATTAAGGCAAGGCGTCTGTCCGGCTGTGACTTACAACACAAGCATCATTCCGCAAATGGAGCAAATCCGGTATCTCGGTCTGATCCTGGATAAGCGTCTTACCTGGCGTGCACACATTAGGGTAGTTACAGCGCGCTGCTACCAAAAGCTCAAGAAACTGGAGTGGCTCCTCCGCCCATCTAATAAGTTATCTTTAACTAATAAAAGGCCCATCTATCTGCAAGTAGTGGCACCTGCTTGGCGCTACGCCATACAAATTTGGGGCACTACTGCTGCCTACAACATCAGAAGAGTGCAGGCGTGTCAGAGCAAGGCTCAGAAGATTTACGGGCGCCCCTTGGTACGTCCGCAACACCACGCTGCATAGGGATCTTGCCGTGCCAACTGTTATGGAGGTGATTAATTCTCACAGCTGCCGTTATCACTACAGACTTTTATTGCACCCAAATCCGCTGGCGTCCTCCCTCACCCGTATCTCAACAAGGCGTAGACTGAAGAAGCTACACCCGCATGATCTCCCCCTAAGAAGGATTCAGCCTTCCATATCATTGCCTTTTCGGCGCAATTTGCATCATTTTTAATTTAGTATAATTCTAATTTTTTTTCCACGTCATTATTTTTTTTAATCCGGCAAATGTGTTATGCAGTTTACTTCGATAAATGTTATAATCTAATAATGAAAAAAAAGAAAGGTTCCAAACAATGCAATGTCAAGACATCCTGTGCTCGTTGTGCTGGCCAACACCCTACGTCTACTTGTACAAAGAGTGATAAATCCGGCATCCGTCTACCGACCAAAGCTGCCCGTGCCGTATTTCGTACCAAAACTTACGAAAAAGGAGAGAGCAAAACGGTTTTCGGAAAGCAAAAAGCTCCAACAATAACTTCACAACAAATGTAAATGTCACATAAACAACAACAATAGAAGTAGAGGCATTCCAACTCTCACGTTAAACGGTACTCAACAAGCAAAACCTAACAGTTATGTTTTCAACTCTAACTTGCATGCTGCCTCTAGTAATAATAATCGTCACACAGACATTCTTCGACTTCTCTTACATATAGGAATGGTCTTACTGTTACGCATCAAAGAGCAACATCGGTTAAACCTTCAAACGATCTCTTCACGTTCGATGAAATTAGCTCGCTCATGACGGAGCTTATTGATAACCTTGGTGCCTGCACCTGCAAATTAGAACAATTTAATGCAATATCCCAACTAGCTATAAAGTATGTGTACACTAATAAGTAATTTATTAACTAACTATTATGGCATGGAACTCTCATGCCGTTCGTAACAAAAGGTTAGAGCTCCAACAGTTTTTGCATATAAACCAAATTGATATTTGCTTAATTCCTGAAACTTGGCTAATGAATACTGACAGGTTCTCCATTCCAAATTATATCGTTTATAGAAGTGATCGTTGTTCTAGCAGGGGTGGTGGAGTAGCTATTATTGTAAAAAACGATATAAGGCATAGGCAAATCCCATGCCTGCAATCACACCTAATTGAAAATATTGGCTTACAGGTATTTATGGATGCACAAATTTCCTTAAAATTTTTTATTGTCTATTACCCTGGACAGTCTGCAAAGTGCCTTTCAATCCTTGTATAGCATTAAACAACAATAACCACAGGAAAGATATGTTCAAGACTGATTTAATTAAAATCTCACGCGTAGAGGGTAACTACATTGTAGCTAGTGATTTGAATTGCAGAAATCGCCAGTGGAACTGCTCCAGAGCAAACTGTTGGGGTAATACTCTCCATGAACTGGCATCTTACGGTAGATTTTCAATACTACACCCAAAGGATCCAACTTATATACCGGCAAATCACAAATCTAAGCCTTCAACCCTAGACCTCTTTGTGACAAATTCGTCTAACTCCTTGACTGAACCCGTAGTTTACAATGGCCTTTTCTCTGACCACCTCCCAGTTATCACGTACTTAAAATGCAACATACCTTACACAAATAATACGTATTTACAGTATTCGAATGCAAATTGGAAATTATACAAAAGAACCCTAAACGCAGTTTTTAGAGACAGGCCAACTTTTGACATCCAACCCACTATTGAAATAATTGATATTATGGTTGATAAATTAACCTCCACTATTATTGATACGATTGAGCATACCGTGCCTAGGAAATCGAGTAAACAATACTGCCAAAGATTACCAACTTTTATTACAGCCCTTATAACCCATAGGAACACCACTCAAAAACAGTGGACTAGATATAGGCTTCCAATTCTAAAGGCCACACTAAATCATCTAAACCGCCTTATCAAAGCTAAACTTCTTGAATTTAACAACAAAAGTTGGAGGAATCATAAAACCATTCTGGAACATTACTAAAGCAATCGAAAATAAAAAACAGTTCGTCCCAAGCTTCTATCATAATAATCTGGTGTACTCTACGGGGGACGAAAAAGTGAATATACTTAGCGACATTTTTGAACAAAACCATCATTTAACTGATTTATTTTCTAACTCAAACGTTGTTAGTCTAGTAGACGGCTCACATGATGAGCTAGGAAATAATCAAGATTGTAATGCTTCCAGCTTTTCCCCTCTTTAAATTAAGGACATAATTCGCTCCCTTAAAAATAAGAACGCTCCAGGACAAGACTCCATACCAAATGTGTGCATTAAAAACTTGCCAAAAAATCCAATTGAATATCTCTCTGACATATTCAACTACTCTGTCCATATTGGTTATTTCCCACGCAAATGGAAAATTGCTAAAGTTATAGCTATTCCCAAGCCCGGTAAACCTTATGATACTCCTAATAGCTATCTTCCTATAGCCTATTGAGGCTAAATTAAATTCGCACATAGAAGCAAACGATATCCTTCCGCCCGAACAGTATGGCTTCAGGACAAAACTTAGTTGTATCCAACCACTGAACAGACTCAAAACGTTCGTCAAGCAGTCCGTTGGGATGGGGCGTTAGATGTGCAGGCTGCTTTCGATTCGGTGTGGCATAATTGATTAATATATAAAATGAAACGCTCTCACTTCCCTTTATATCTCCTCAAAGTCATCAATAGCTTTCTCTCTGAGAGGAACTTTTATGTCTTCATGGAAGGAACAAAATCAATCAACAGACAAATTCCTGCTGGAGTACCCCAGGGCTCTGTTCTAGGCCCCATTCTCTATAATATCTACACCCATGATATACCTATATTTTCTGACGACACTGCGATATACTGCTAAATTCGGCACTTAAAAATAATTTACAAATTGCTCTTAATAATTTATCCAATTATTTCAGAAGTGGGAAAATCAAATTAAATGCCTCTAAAACGAAGGCAATATATTTTACAAACAAACGTAAGGATTGTTCTCTGCCAAGCTCTAACCTTTTAGTTGACTCAAATAGCGTTCCATGGGAAAATGAGGTAAAATACCTTGGTTTACACTTAGACACGAAGCTAAAATTTAATATACACAAAACAATAGAAATTAATAAAACTACCTGCATCCTCTACCCCTTTATCAATCGTAAATCTGCACTATCTATCCGAAATAAAATGACCATCTACAAATCAATTTTTCTTCCGATAATGCTGTATGGGTCCGTAGTGTGGGGTGACTGTGCCAACTGTCACACAAACAAGCTCCAAACAGCCCAAAATAAAATTCTTAAGATGATCATAAATCTACCATTTCATTTCTCTACAGGTCGTCTGCACGAATTAGCAAACGCTAAACATATTCACGACAACATAGCTCTTGCCTAAAGAAACTTTATATACAAAACCAAATATTGCGCACTTACATGTATCCGATCGATTCTTTAAGCCTTAACCACTGGTTAATGCAATTAAGATTCAGTCTAAACTAGACTAGATAGTTAGTTTAAGTTTATCATTACTCTAAGGTTTTTTTCCTCTTCCCAATTTTCCTTGTTAAATTTAAATTTATGATCTTATGAAATTGTAATAATAATAAGGATAGATATAATTCAGAAGAAAGCCACATTGTATAGCTAAACTCTGTATAAAATAAATTTATTGTTAACTCTAAGAACATATTAAAAATCTTCTGGGATTAAGACATACAAAATTATATTATTATTTCAATTTTTGTCGAATTTAAAAGATTTTTTTTGTTTGAGTAGAGTGATGATGGCACCAGAGGCTTTTATAAAGATTTCTTTACTTCAAGAATCTACGTCGGTCATCGTCTACGATCTCCAACTTGCTTAAAACTTAGCATCAAGCCACTGCAGATCTCGTCACAATTTTAAAGCTCTCAATAAATTCTTGAAAACTGTTAAAAACATTTTGTTTAAACCATTTTCTTTTCTTTGCTTTTCCTTTTCAGACGTTTGGTAAAAAACTATCAACCCAAAAAGAAAGAAGAGGAGGATAATGAGTAAGTATTTGTATTACACTTTCTTTCGTATCCGTTAAAATTAAAAGGGCAGAAAAAGTTAGGACGCATGGAGTCGTAGCTTTGACGCAGTTCGTTTTTAATTATGCGTACGATTAAATTTAGTCTCTGTGGCGCATTTGGTTTTTTACGATTTGAAAATTCAATTTTGGCTTAAGTGGGTTGTGTATTTTTTGTTGCGTGTGGCGTTATGCCAAAATTTTACAGATTTTCATTTTCTTTGCTTATCCGATTGTCTGGGTTGCTTGACAGTCACGTCGACTCGCCAATTTGTCTGCCTCAAGTACTCAGAGGCAGCAGTCATTATTACACTGAACAAAATTGACTACACTATTTGCTTTCCACACCTCTATTGAGTATAGGAAGCGGGAAAAGAATGTTAGCTCAAAGCGGAAAAATCTTCATTTTGTTGTGAAAATGAATTTGTAGAAATCGGCAATTATTTTCCATAGAAAAATGGGAAATGCTTCGCTGTGTATTTGTGTGCCCGTCAGAGTCTTAACTATTTTATTGGCGCCGTGATTATTTACAAATGCTCTTAACACTTTTATGCACGACGCCTTGCTCTTGAAAATTTTCCACTTTTGCCGGCTACTCGGCAAACTTTTTATACCAAAAATCACTTACGTAACAATCGTGGGTTCTCGAATGTTTATGGCAGAGGAATGACGTGTGTTTCTCGGTTTTCATATTTGTACGAAACACATTTTTGAATTCTAAGCTAGTTCCTGTAAACCGTTTCTATTCGTTGTAATTTTTTTGTAATATGAAAATGGATCGATACTAAAATTGAACAAATTCACAAGAGCCCCTCCAAGTCAAGGCCTTTCTAGACTTGACTTAAGTTGAGTGCTGGAGATGGTAATGAAATTCATCGATTGCCATATACAGTTGTAAAATCACCACAAATTTATGCGTGCTGGCTGACTGGCAATGGCTGTTTTGAGCTAAAGCCGGTCTATGATACAACGAGTCAGGCGTCAGACTGTGAATAAGAAGCGAGCGCGTGGGTGGGAGTCAACTTTTGCGGGCATGAAATCCCAACCGATATCTGTATTGTCGGCCACATACGGCGAGACAATCCGAGTTGTGCCTGGTCGGCCACGAATCACATGCCACTCAAACGCTACAAACAATTTACTCAATAAATTTCTTGAGCCCGCACATATAAACCAATCCTTATAGTGTTTGTATTTCTACCTGAATGTCACCGTTGAATGCTGATTTTAAAGTGAACTGCGAATAAAGGTGTTAAGCACCACGCGGGCCGCGTGGGTGCAATCGATCGACGCGACAAGCTGTTAACTGACTTAAGTCATGTCATATCTGAAATGAATTTATCATTTATCATTTCTCTGCTTGCAGATTCACATCTTCGCAAGCGTTTCGCAATGTGCTTAAGGAAATCGGCGATTTGGCGGGCCAACGCGAAGTGGTCGCCGAATCGCTGCAATTGCAAATTATACAGGGCGTCACATTGCTATCGAAGGCATTACGGGAAGAGCGAAAGGTGAGTGAATTTGTTGCATTCGCTAATCTCTTTTCATGTTTCTTTAAATTGTACCTCTATTCGGCTTACAGAAATGTCTCAGCGATGGCACTACGCTGCAACAGAACCTTCACATGCAACTTACATCGCTGGAGCGCGCCAAACGCAACTACGAAAAGGCCTACCGCGACTCGGAGAAGGCCGTTGAGGGTTACAAGAAAGCCGATCGGGATCTAAACCTTAGTCGCGCCGAAGTAGAGCGCTACAAGAATATAATGACCACAAAAATACAACAATCTGACGATGCGAAAAACGAGTACGCTAATCAACTGCAGAAGACCAATAACTTGCAGAAGCAGCATTACAATATGTTATTGCCGGCGGTATTCAACAGACTGCAGGAGCTGGATGAGAAACGTACTTGCGGTATCCGCGAGTTCATAATTGGTGCAGCGAATGTCGAGTCGTCAGTGGCGCCAATTATAGCGCGTTGCATGGAAGGCATAGTGAAGGCCGGCGAGTCCATCAATGAGAAGGAGGATTCATTTAAAGTCATAGAGAGGTAACAGTTGCTTAGCTCAAACGTAATACAATCAAAGAATGTCCACTTATCTGTTGCTCTTGCAGGTATCAATCGGGCTTCACGCCTCCAACAGATATACCATTTGAGGACCTATCGAAAATGGACCCCGACGCAGTGCAAGAGTCCCACTATAGCAACATGCAATCGAATCATCTGACCATGAAAGGCACGATTAGCGCCAATAAACTGAAAAAGCGTGTCGGCATCTTCAACATATTCGGCAGTAATAAGGTAGGTTCCATGTTAGAATGCGACCTGCCTGGTAGGCCTAGTAGGTTTTTCTTTGCCGTGTTTTCCGTAGTTAGGTTTTTTATATTGTTTAAGCAGACCAGACAGAATTCTTTTTTTTTTTTCTTTGTGTGTTAGTTTTCCAGTTTTTTATCGAATAAGTTTTCCTTATGCTCTTCCACTCAACGCCACAGAAAGTGTGCTTTTATTCGAAGGTTCTGGGCCATTTTCTTTAAATGCACCAACATTTTCAACAGGTGTTTGTACACAACTGATTTTTTTTTCCTACTTTTGACTTTTATTATTTCTTCAATAATTTACTCATAAATGCTTCCTTCTGTTCTTTACTTTTTTCGACAACTTTTATGTACTCCAATATCGAAAACAAAATCATATACAAAATGTTTCAACAATAAATCCGGAACCCAATCGCTTACAAACATGTTAACCTCAATTTATGTAAGTACGAAATGTGCAAGCGAAGAATCCAAGCCGGTTCAATGAGTTCTTACTAACTTCGGGTGTTGCACTAAGCAAAACTCATTTAGCAACCGCTAATACACTAAAATAAAAATCTAACATAAACCATACAAACCCAAAAAAAATTTGTGTTTCATTTGTGTTTTCAGTTAATTTCTCTCTTCGACTTTCAATATTCGTGCTCGTCTTCTATGTTTTCTGTGTACATTTGTGCCTTAAACATGTGCTTACTGCTTAGTTTATTGTAAAATTTCTGTTGAAAAATTCTGCAAGGCTTTATTTATCACTTAAATTGGCAATATGCGTTTTCTCTGTGGCTTCTTCAGGCTGTAAAATCAGGCATCATTACACAACCAAATGTGGTACATATATTTTAAGTAGTATCTTTGTCTTATTTATTGTGCAATTAAATCGATGTCATGATTTCTTTACATTTAAATTGCTTTCAACCAGCAACAAAAACAAAATGGCTTTTTAAACAAAATTTTATTAACTGATTTCATTTCTTTTATTCTACACGAAACATGCTTAACTAACTGACACAAACAAACAAACCAACAAACAAATAAATCAAAACACGCATACTCACGATACACACACACACACATACAAACACATTCGAACATTTTAACAAACACACGCTAAAAATTATGATGTGATACAATTTCAAAAAATACTCTGTCACAGCAACAGAAGATTATTGAAGCCTGTATCACGATGAAGGTATGATGAATTTAACTGCTGTCCTCTAATATCTCTAAACTATGACTAACATAACTATATTTTAACGCTAATCTCACTAATATCGCTAAACGCTAATTGCTAATCCTAGAAATCTTAAACTGACAGAACTACATTGTTGCATAAATTGTAGTTGGATTAACCATTAAATCAATCACTTGAATCATGCCTCACCAAGTCATTCATCACTCTTTCACCGACTTGTGCATTCAATGATTCATTTAAATTAACACTAGACTAAATAAGCAAACCAAATTTAAAAAAAAAAAAATTATAAAATTAGCTAACCACACTGCAGCACTGCATAGCCTCACAACTCACAAACTCAATACTGACACCTTCTTCTTTAAGGCCATTTTTTACTCTTCATACTGTATAACTTTGATGGGAAAGAAAACTGTGAAATAAACACTAGCCCTACAAAGAACACAGATATTCGATAAGATATTGAGATATATACGTTTATTTTTCTGGTCGCGTATGAACTATTTTTCAAAAATGTCAAGCAAGTCTATGAGAGCAAGTCAGACTCAAGTCCACACCAAATTCCATTAGAATGGCTAAACTTGATTATTGATAACCTTTGTGTTGCAATAACAAATTGCCAAGGATAGACTAATGTTTCAAGGTGTGAACTACTACAATTTAATTTCAATTCGGCATTTATATATGGTGAACGGATATATATAACTATACATCCGAAAGGTGCAGGATTATCAAAGCAAAGTGGTAATACGAGTCCAAGCTCCCCTGGCTGCATGCTTCATTGTGACACGAACATCCCAAACAATCCATTGGCAAAGTAACTCTTACACAGTTAATATCGTCAACATCATTCAAACGTTCTCCTCAACCGGAGAATAGGTGTATAAGATAGATGTATTAAGATAATTGCTGCTAAATATCAATAAACAATAAAAACAAGAAACGTTTTTCAAAGTGCATTGAAGAGTATTACAGCTTCGGCATAGTCGAAGTCTTTTGTTTTCCTTTTTTTTTTTTAAGTTTTCCACTTTTTACTTTTCTTATTTCAGTACGAACAAATTCTACTTTAAGTTGTAACTAGAAAATAGTTCTTGTCTTAGAACGATTTAAGTAGTTAATTAATTTTTTAGTTAAAATTTTCAATTTAATTAACAATGAACTTTGTTTCATTCGTGGAGGTAGCACTAAAACGTATATTTTTGCCTCAAAATGTTATTTTATTTAAGATGCAAGTAATGTACTATATTGCATGTTCTGACTCGTTGTTTTGCATACCCGTGACTATATACATATATAAAAAATTTTTGTTCTTGTTGTCCTCCTATCAAATCAAAAAGCAATTTGCACTAAACTCTCAAACTGTTTTAAAGCATTTTATACTAATCTATGTACAATTTTGTCTCCAATAGAACTCACTCACTGCGGATGGTCAAAAGGAGGACTTCAGCGATTTACCACCGAATCAACGCCGTAAAAAACTGCAAGCCAAAATCGCCGAATTACAACATAAAATCGCACAGGAGACAAACGCGCGGGATGGCCTAATGAAAATGAAAGTCGTCTACGAGGCGAACTCATCGCTGGGCAATCCAATGACCGTGGAAGGACAACTCAACGAATCCGAGCACAAATTGGAGAAATTGAAAACTGACTTGAAGAAGTTCCAAGGCTACTTGGAGAAAGCGAATCAGATGCAGGTGGCGAACAACAGTCCCCAAGCGAATCGCAATAACCTGCAAAATGGACATCGAACATCGAGGTGGGTTTAGTCGAGATGATGTTGAGTGACGAAGGCTCTGAACAGGCGTTATTAATACTCAATTGTTTGTCATCGCAGACATTCCAATGGTAGCGCTGACGATCACAATGACGATGGCGACGATCAGCCCGACGATGCTGGCAGCTTAAGCAGGTCAGATTCAGAGGATAATGTGGCGCAAATACAAAATGGGCATAATAATAATAACGGGTACACTTATAAGTCTATGTTCAAATGTTTATATATACATACTTATCACCTACCCATACATCGACACATACAAGAACAGTAATTTGCGATTCATTTTTATTTTGTTGAATTTAATTATCCATGATTTCCTTCATTCATTTTTCATAGTGTGGCATTTTGTTAATAAGAATTTACATCATCTCATTTCAAATTTGGTGTCGTTCACGCATAGCGCACTTTAAGCAAACTCACTTTCAAAGCCTTTTCCTCTAAATTATATAATCTACTAAGTTAAAAAAGAAAAAAGAAAAAAGGAAAGACCAACTAAAATGCCACAATTTGCTTTATCCTCAAATGAATTTTTTGTTTTGGAAAATTTTTCGTACCAATGTTGATTTGTGTGTTTTCGCTGTGTATTTCGTTTGTTTAACCGCTTTGTTTGTTTTGTTTTTCTTTGGCGACACGGAATACAACGCTTTCGATTAATATCGGAAATGCAATTCTTCAAATATTTCGTTTTTCTTTTGCATTTTCCATGGTGAAATTCAGCAGTTCGGCAAGTCCTGAAAGTGGGCTCGGTACATCGCACACGTCGTTGCCTGGGTCAGGTCAGGGTAGCGCCAATGATAACGCGATCGGAGAGGATGCCTATTACGAGGGCGAAGCAGAAGCACTACCACCGTTAGGTACATGTCGAGCGTTGTATCCTTTTGAAGGTGAGCTTAGAGCGACGAACCAATTTTGATAAATTACTTTTATAATAATTCAATCTTATCGAACGACAGCAACCAGCGAAGGCAGCATACCAATGAACGAAGGCGAGGAGCTGCAAGTGATTGAAATCGATCAGGGCGATGGTTGGACGCGTGTGCGTCGATTGAATGGCACAACGGGCTGGGATGAGGGTTTTGTGCCTACGAGTTATATAGAATGTACGCTTTATGCTTAAGCCGATCAGATACACCCACACACACACCTACACACACTACACAGTTGAAAGATACCATGCAGTTATATAGACATAAGAAATAATGGTTGAAATAAAAGAAGAGCGAAACAAAAAATTGTTATACTAATGAGTATAAAAACCCTTACTAGAAATTGATATTACTTTACGTGTTGTATTATTTCAACGACCTTATTTAGCCATACAAAATTGTATTTTAATCACGTTTGATTTTAAGTATTTGTTTTTTAGTTGCAACACGTTTTGTATATTTACTTTTATTTTTAAAATAAAAACAGTGTACATCATAATAGAGAACACATGCAAACCACTGTGCACCGCTACACAACGCAATTAAACTAAGTGCACCTCCTGCACTTATATAAATATATATAACTAAATAACTGATAAAAAATGACTAATAAAATAAATTTATAAACTTATTTTGAGCAACAATTTATATATTGT
The DNA here is from genome assembly GCA_035041755.1 of Cacoxenus indagator. Taxonomy (NCBI): domain Eukaryota; kingdom Metazoa; phylum Arthropoda; class Insecta; order Diptera; family Drosophilidae; genus Cacoxenus; species Cacoxenus indagator. Next base: position 1,211,632 of record JAWNKX010000018.1, on the reverse strand, counting down.
CATTAAATAAAAAATAAAATATTGTTTTATTTAATAATGGTTATATAAATGAAAGCAAAGCTGCCAGTGTTCTTTGAAATACATTTTGTAAATTATTCAATTAATAATGTTTGACAAAATAGGTTTATAATTATTATTTTATACTACTTTTCAATTAATTAATAAGTTGTGAGGTTTTCATTCACTGAAAGGTTTAATTCTGTTAGCGAAAAATATAAAACTACTGGTAAATATGCAAAATGTTAAAACTCAAAAATGAAAAAGAGAAAATCTTTTAAAACAAGTTTAAGCGACGCCAGAGGCGCCATCACTTGAAACACATCAGCATTGAAAAGAAAAAAATTTAATAAACGCAAAATTCACGATTATTGTAAAACATTAAAATAATTCACCTTATTTATCACTTTACTCATCAAAAATGGGAAATGAAATGGAAGCAGCATTTGAATAAAATTGAAAAAGTAGAAGAAAAAAACAAATAAGAAATAAGAAAATATTGGCAAAGGTTATAATTGGAATCAAAAATTAAAAAGACTTCATAGAACATAATTTGAATTGCTTGTTTTTAAGTGTGCGCGGAAAATAGTGAAAAAATTATGTATCTGGAATTGGAATTTCTTTATTTAATTTTTTTAATTGTACATTACTTCTGAATTTCGCTGGTATTTTTTCTTTTATATATAACGAAGAGAGTGTGTAAACTATTTGCTTAATTGCTTAAAACAAGCTTTGTACATTTTCATTTCATATTTGAAAGGCAAGAAAAATCCTAGTTTTAAGTATGCCTAAGTTAACCGAAGGGCTTTTTAATCCTTCATAGCGGAAACTTATTTGTAGCAAGTGCGATAATTTGTAAGTCTTAAGTCAATTCGCTCCTGAATGAATTCAAGTGGAGTACGACAGCGCAGTGCAGCAGGATTCGCGCGCTGCTGGTATTTGTTATGCTTTTTATTATTTATGTATGATTAATTTACTTTTATAAATATTAACGATAATTAAATCAAATATGTTTAAGTGACTCTGTAGACAGTTCACAGAAGCGGCATAAAAACAAAATGAACTGTGTATGTGTAAATTTATAGAGAAACTACACGAAATCCATTTAGTTAAATATAAATTAAATTGTACGAAAGCCTTTTGTTTACCGATAGATGCGATTAATAAATATTCGATTATTCGCTTAATTACTTTAGCTTTAAGTAAATTTTGTGCAAATTAAAAATTCCGAAATTCTTAAGAAAGAGAAAAGAGGAGTTTAAAATTTATTTAAACGAAAATAAAAAATTGACTACAACAGCATAAAAGCAAATGAAATATGGATGTGTTTCCTTCCGCTCTTTGCCTAATGACGAATTGACATTTGTCAATGTTAACGAATCGAGATTTTGAAGCCATGGAAATTTCTTAGAAGGGGTATTTCGACGATGTGGCATGTGAAGAAAAGTTAAGGTCTTAAACAACCGGCGCGTCAAAAATATGTACAAATGTTTTGTTGGTAAAATATGCTCTTTAGCTGCAGCACACCTCCGGAACTGGATGTATAATGAGTAAACTATTTGATCATCCAATTCAAAATTTCGATTTCATTGGCTATAAAAAGGCACTTCTCTCCTACGCTTTACCGATTCAGGGCTGCGTGCTTACTATTCCACATTTGACAGAATTCCCTAATTTGGGAAACAAATCATTGTTTACAATAAATGGGTATTGGACATTTAATGTATTGCCAGATAGACTTCAAGTAAGTAGCACTTACAGCATTATATAGTCTGGTTAAGCAGACCACAAGACTATTCCTCATTAATACAACCAACACACTGCTATCCGTTCTAAAATTAGTGCAGCTTCTAAAACTCGTACTGTTCTATGTGAATGTATACTCTTTGTTTTTATTGGTCATGAGCAAAGAGCTTTCAGGTATACATTGGATTTTTCCTTCAAAAAAGCTTTTTGCATTTACAGTAAATGAAGAAATTATTACGTCAGTTTAACAGTCTGTTAACTTCGAATTCAAATTAAGGCGGCTGTAGACTAAAGCCTAATGGCCCTATAAATGGGATGCCTCACATTGAAACCTCAATTCAATAAGAATTTCTTTGATTGCGGCCTTACTTTTGCATTCTTCGTTAGCGATAGCGGCTTCCTTTTTTAAAAACTGAGATTTTAATGAAATTAACTTCAAGTCCACACACACAAAACCTGAAAATTTGAAGAATGGAATTATTGGTTTATGGATCTCACACACGAACAAGTCAATGAGTGTTAGTGTTGAACTGCTGTAAGTATAACAACATTCCTAACCTTCCTTTGCGTCCTAAGACAGAACCGTAGGTTAGGGTTTATTTCCTTGGCCCTGTGAAGTGTAAAAAGTTTTTTTATTGTTTTTATTCCTTTTTAAATATATTTTTTATTGAAACTCAATTGATATACATAAGTTCTTTGTTAGCCATTAATACATTTAAATATTGTATGTATAATAGGTATATAATATTTTTGCTCACAATTTATATATCTCTGCGCTGATATTATATTTAACAAATATTATATATTTATCGCTATCTATGCACTTCTCTTCTAATGTTTATTGCACTCCAATTCACACAATTTGCAAAATGCTCGACTCAACTCACTCGATGATAAGGTGTTATTTTTACAGTGTTCTTCACTGACTACTTCTTTTTTAATCTGTAGTAAGGTTTTTAAGAAAATTTTTATAGTTGAGTGTAGAGTGTGTTGAGTGTAGTTTTCCGTAGTTTCGTGAAAAAAGAGCACAACAAATTCGCCGCAGCTTCTCAGCTGAAATTTAATTACTCTGCTTTGTTTATTGTAATTTAGTTTAAAGCTGTATAACAATTACAATAGTTTTCTCCATCTTTCTGTTTATTATTTTTATAGTCCTTTCTACTTTATAATATTTTGCACAACCATTTCTTTCCTTTTCCAACAAATTTCATTGATTTTAACTGACTCAAGTTCTCTATTAGACACCTTCAAGTGCGACGATTTTACCTGCTTTTTAGTGTTTTGTTGTTTTGCATATAACGAGAAATACTTGCATATAGAAATTAATAGAGAGTTTTTAAGTCGGAAATGTATGGGAATAAACATGTTTTAGTTTCTCTTATGTTACATACATACGCCCTGCCATGCAACTTTGAGTTCACCCTGACTAACTTACTCGCCTGAGTCGACTCCTGTGCGATGAATAACCGCCAAGTAATGAAGTACATATTGTATTCACACTAAGATATAGCCTTCCCAATTTGCATTTTGCATTTCACACTTAAAAAATACATAGATATACACATCTAAACAATTATTCTCTATACATTTAAATATGCGTTTTCACTACGAGTTCACTTATAATTATTTTGTAATCTTGGGGAACGCTTCAATTGTAAGCAAATTGCGTTTTTCGCCTTCAGAGTGCGCTGCTCATTTTTGTGTAATTTATAATAAGTAGATAACGCTTTCTCTTTTATATATATATATATTTTTATTATTATATCTTTTTTTTTTTGAGTAATATGAATGGAGTAAAGATCCACTTTTCTAGCAACTTCATAATTTAGAGTGTGTGCGTCACTTGAAAATTTTGAAGAAATTTCGAAGGCGCCAGATGTCTCGGCTAACTACGAGTTACTACACATACAGATCCAGATACAGATAAATATGCAGATTCAGAGACAGATTCAAACCTATAAATCTGTACAAGTACAAGTAAAATCATCTGTTAGCAGTCATGCAAATTGCAATAGATACACGTAGAAAAATTTTCACTATTAGTTTTCGCTTACAGTAGAAGTAGCCTGCAATAGAATGCAATGCAATACAAATGCTAATGCAATATTTTTTCTCTGTGTATATTTTTTGTTTTTTTCCCAGTGAGAAATAGTTTAGTTTAGCAACCGATCAAGTTTGAAACTCTAAGTCAATTTTGTCCTTCTTTCAGTTTAAGTTTTCTACTATAAAGTTAAGATTTAAAGATTCGCATTTCATGAAAACAGATTGTCCGGATTGAAGTCATTTTTAGGAGTCATTTCAATTTTACATATATGTATATTGTTTCTTATATATATATATATATATATTTTATTTATTTTTTGTTTTGAAACATTTTATGTGCTTTTCTTAAGAAACTTTTCAAGCAAATATATTTTAACTACAATCAGAAAATAGAAACATGTAAATAAAAAAGTTCCTTCTATTAAATTCGATCTGATCATTTTAACAATCTTCGTGATGCGAGTTATTTTCAAGCGGTTTAATGAAATGACAGATGTTCAGGTGGGGGCCCTGAACGTTGTTAGATTTAAAAGTTATCTAATATTGTATGATAGACACCAAAGTGAGTGCCAAGGGATTGTGCATCCAGGATCGCTTTTGATCTTGAGTTCTTTGTCGATGGAAGCACGTGCGTCATCGGACTTTCAAGAGTGAATAACGTGTACGATAGACACGTTAAATAAGCTTCTTACTTTTTAAAGATTGTCCGATTTCCATAAATAAAGAAAAACGAAGTTCCCTTCGATTCAACCGAAGTTTTCATACCCTTCAAGCAAGACAAACTACGAGTATATTTAAAACGAGAGGCGTTTGAATAGGTTTTCCAAAAATATATGGATACTTACACAGACGGACAGCTGTGCCTACTACAGCTCTGTTCTGACTCTCATATATAATTATTTCATAATTATTTTTGAAAACTTCAGAAACAACCTTCTTGCGGTCTTAATACAAGTAACCGTCCCTACAGTGGACACGGAATCCTCTTCAAACCAGTCATTCGTATTTGAAATCCTATGCGTAGCTTTCATCTGCCTCTCAGCTGCTCTCACTCACAGTTGAAGTTACAATGCAAAAATGACAAATACAATTTATACGAGTAGTTATTATAGGTGTATGTGACATATACTATATGTATATAGCTTTTTCTATGTTTTTTATATGTAGGTGGATGAGGTCAACAGAATGTTGAAACCTTTGGTGTGCCAATCGATTAACAGCACATTGATTAGAATTGAGTTGGTTGCAATGCAAGTCATCTACTGCGACTGGCACTTCTCTTTAACTTCTTAAAGTGTTTTCTTTTGTACTTGCAAGCCGTAATTCTTGTAGGTATTTTGCACATTGGGATTTCACATTGCCTTCTCTACTTGTTTTGTTTTCGGTTTTTGTAACTTACAACAATAATTAGTGCATTTAAATCTGGGTTTCCCTCTATTGAATAAGCAAATTACATTTTTGTTTGCTACTCTCACTGTAACGCCGCTAAAGCTGGCCATACAAGACGAACATGCTCGTGGGATTCCCTCCTATTTGAGTTCATTTGCTCGAGCATGTTCGTCGTATATGGTTGGTTAGCTTAAGCGAGGACGGGTATTTTGACAGCATATTGCAACACATTAATGTAACTTAGAGTGGTTTCATTGAGAACGAAGCACGTTATATTTACTTATTTATAAGGATCGGAAATTCACGCCTACACATTTAACAAATGTTCCGGGACAGGTGCAAACTACATTTAAACAAATTAAAAAATGAACAGAAAGCCTTAAAACATACATATATGGTATGTCTGTATATATCCTTTGGTGCGGGGGTTTTGCTGGGTGTCTGAAATTAATAACTAACACTCATGTGTATTTTCATAGCACAACGTTCAATAAGCTGCATTCCAGTGTTCGCACTTTAAGCTCATTTGGTTGATGGATTCTTTGTTTAAAACCAAATTATACTTGCATTCATCTGCCGTAGAAGATCCCCTTCTTCGCACACCTAAAAATTGAGCACTTAGTTCGTTACATTTTGGTGTTGTCATTTGCATAATTATTGTGTTCAAAGCATTTGGCTTCGAGTCCTTCGAAGGCGTTTTCGTTTTTTGTGTTTTTGTTCTTAGTGTTTTTGCTGTTTGTTGACGGGGCGTATTCGGTCAAGGAGAATTATCGGAGTCCGTGCCGCCGTAGGAGTGCATCGGAAAGAGTGGATACCAGCCGCCAATGTGCAAGTCGATGTTCACCTTATCCAGATTGACTTCAGTGCCGCCGAGGCCCTGATTGTGTTCGAAGCCAACGCAGCGCTGCCAGACCATGATGACGATATTACGCCCAAATACGTCAGAGCTCTGCAAAAAGGATGAGGGCATTGCGTTAAGGCAGTTGACAATCATACTAAGCAGCAAATATAAGTGAGACAATGCATAAAAATTTCAAACGACCTCAGGTGCGGAAAACATATTGATTTTCAGTTCTGCCGCGTTACCGCCGACTAGTTGTCGGTTAACGAGAATTTTCGCTCAGAATGAATCATTCAACACATTGGTTCGTGGTAGCAGAGCTAACTCTCAATTGGCAGGTTCGCTTGAAAACACCAACGTCCATACAAAACTGCCAGGCAAAACTGAACTAAGTTTGCCTCTGGGAAGGCCATTACTGGGTAAGGTAAGGTATGAGTAATGCGTACTTGAGGCACTCACCTGATACTTGATGACCTGCTTGTAGAAGGGTTCGGCAGCATGGCGCACCACACGTGTCTTTTTCTTGTGGCGCAAGCGTTCGCCATCCTTGATGTAACACTTTACATACGTGTCTGGCGGTGTTTCACAGTCCACGGGCACAATGTTCCTTGCGCAAATCAGCTGGTAGATCAGGGCGACTAAAGTTAAGCAGAGTCCGACTACATCAGGGAAAGAAAAAACTCACCTCGACTTCAACGGTGCCTTTGACCTTCATAAAGCCCATTTTCAATTCGGCAGGTCGCTCTGTCGTTAAGCGATAACCCTTCGGATGTATTTGACCGGGCCCCAATTTGAGACCGTAGCTTGATTCGCCGCCCGTTATGGATGCCACATTGCTGTAGTTGCCACCCAGTCCGACGACACTCTGCTTGCGCTCCGAACTTGTAGCGACGCTCAATGTTGACATCGTTGTGTTAGTCGACGATGTGCCCGCCTGATAAATGCTGCTCTTGCGTCCGAGGGGCGCTGCCTGCTCGCCCAGAGTACTGACGCTACCTGCACCAGCACCTGTACCCGCACCCGCACCCGCATATATGCTCCCCTTGCGCTGGTGGTGCACCGGAGACTCGGAAGCCGTATTCAATTGGAACATGCTACTCTTTCGTTGTTGGCTCAACTGAGGCGAATCGCTCGTCTTCAGATTTATCATGCTGCCCTTGCGCAATTGTTGCTTAGCGTTGTCATTTCGCAGATTGCCGCCGAGGAAGGCGTCGATCCCTTGGTGTTGTTGTTGCGATGCCACATTTGAAATAGAAGCGGCCTGTTTGAGCTTTGAGAGCGCTTGCTTGGCGCTTTGCGGAGGTAGATTACCACCAGAACCCTTCCAGCGGGGTGTAAAACGATTCATTCCGTCATCGTCAGAGGGTGGACTCGTTGCCGCATTTCCAATACCAATGGGCAGTTGCTGTTGCAACCGCAATTGTTGTGGTAGCTGCTGCTGCTGTTGTTGTTGCGCCGTCAAATCTAGTATGGAACTCTTGCGGCTATTTGGCCCACTTGGCAGGCCAACGCGGCTGACACCTGTACAGGAATGGCGGGAGAATTAGAGAACTCACAAAACGGCGCATGCAACTAGACAGATAACTAGTCAAATTTAACGCGAAATAAAACGATTCTAAGCAAATAGTGAATAGTGAATTATGTGAAGTGAACATGGAGCTTGGCGACTAGCAAGCTAAAATTCGCTGGCTTTTGGTGAATGATTACGCATTCATAGATACTCCAAATGTAAAACGCATGCAGTGACGACAACGTAAGGATTATCGAAACGACATAAGAAAAGTAACGCTGTGTGAGTCGGTGTGTGTGGAGTCGTGACGGATTTGAGAGAAATGCTTCTGTAGATATCAAATGAAGAGATAGTAGTACTTTTGTAGCGCAATACGAGCATGTCATACATATAGGACGATTGACGTGAGCCAAACTTCGGTTATGTAGAAGTCACAATACTCTTCATACTACACTCAAACAAAAAGCACAATTTTTGAGCACACTACGAACTTACATTATTGATTTGACTTACAATGGAGGATAGTCACATTTCATGTTGCTATTCATTATTGAGACTCATGGACTTATGTGTATAATAGGCGATACCCTTCATTAGGTAAATTATTCAATAATATGTCTCCTTAATGTTATTAAAGTGCTAGCAACTGTGGCCTTCGACTTTTATTATTATTTTTATACTTTTGTTATGCAATGGAGTCGCCGCGACTCGAACCCGGGGAGATGAGAAACCAAAATGCAGAAGGCTGAGGCTCTCTCCGAATGAAGTACTGCTAAGTTGGGTTTACATCCCAAAAATGCACTTTTGTCTGTTGGGAGGAGTATTCACGAAATGATGCATTTCGTAATGCTAAAACCTGCAACAACAAAAAGGGCAACTCGATGATGCAAGACCGCACTACGTAGAACGAACCCTGTAAAACAGTGTTGATTTGGGGAGGGCGTACTGAAGCGCCTACTATACTGCCAATTATAGCGATCGTTACAACCCTTTCTGAAAACAAATTACAAATTCTGATATTTTTATGGAAAACCAATTCTTGATATGGAATCGCTATCGAAAATGTTCACACTACACGCCATTATTACAGCTCGAAAACAACAACACTTTCCGGTACCCCAAATATATTTCAGGACTTATCTCAAATTTCAGATCGATAGTTTTACACGAAACGGGCACTATTAAGCACGACAGCAACGAAGGTGGTGTCAAGTATTATTGCACAATGAAAAACGCAGTTACTCGGGCCCTCGATGGCCCAATCTACACCAAATCGAAGAAAAACTATTTAAAATTATCCAAACAGGTTATCGAATGCCCCCTTATGATACTCCTTTTTGATGTCAAACGTCTTTGGTTTCGGTAGAGTGAAATTTGACATGCGCGTCATTAGCGTAATCGCGTCATCCATCATCCTTCTTCTTGTACCATTCCAGCGTTGATCCGCAGTTGTGAAACGAAAACGAAGTCGTTAGCTGTGCAAACAACAACAGATATATTTTGATTGAAGTAGAGAAACGAAATCAAAAATGTTACTCTGTCAAAACAACAACAACAACAAGTGCATGTGTCAGTACTGAGAGAGAAGCCATTTGCGCGAAGCATAGAAACTAAAACGAAGACGGTCAAAGATGATCCATTCTTATGCACTCTTAGGAATGTATACTGCTAAATGTTTCCCATCGAAAGCTCGTGAGTGCTAAGCACTTCCACACATTTTTGTATCGTTAGCAAGACTTCGTGTTAATTTTATTTTATTTTAATTTGATGTAATAACTGGGCTTTCGAATAATTTTTTTCCTTTCACAGCTCTTGTCAAACTCTATTTTAGTTCAAAATACACAATTACCAATATACGAAGTACGAAGTACGAGAATGTCAACCGGAGATATCGACGACATTTTGGAAGAATTAGGTAATCATTCGTAATTAGCCGATTGTGGCGTGAGTATGAAACGTTTTCGTGCTTTTCGTATTGAAGGTTTCGGATACCCCCAGCTACTGACGGTACTGGCATGCGGTATCCTAGTTATGTTCGTTGTGAACGAAGTAATTGGCATATCGATTGTGGCAGTGGGCATGCAGCGTGAATTTAACATCACGCACGAGCGTCTAGCGCTCGTAACAACTGCCAGTTTTTACGGTCCGTATACGCATACCATTTTCAGTTGTCTATCTGTCAGAAATGAACGAGTATAGGATTTCTTGTCCGTAGGCCTGATACTCTGTGCGCACTACATGGGCCTTCAAATGGATATTACCGGGCGGAGGCGCCTTATCCTGATAACGGTAACTGCCGGTTGCTTCTCTTCGATAGTGTCGTCCTTGGTGCCGAACTTCTGGTTGTTTATTTGCTCTCGCTTCGTGGTGGGGGCATTGTAAGTGTTCTCGCATAGATTGAGAATCTGCTTAGTTTAGCATAATATAGTCTGCATAACATCATTGTAGAGCCGCCGGCTATTCCACAACAAATCTGACATATCTTGTGGAATTAATAGCGCCGCCATTACGCCCACAGATGATCAACTGTATGTGTTATTTCAGCGGATTTGCTCTCCTCTATGCAGCCAGTGAGTACCAAAGCAAGTAAAGCCTTTAATAGTTATCCTTACTACTTCACACAGCTGCCGCAAGGTTTATTCTACCGCTGACATTTCGGTTTGAAATAACCGATTCGTACAGCCTCTCCCCTTGGCGTATACTCTTGTGGGTTAACTTAATACCTGGGGTTTTGGCTATAATACTGTTTCTTTTTCTGCCCGAGTCACCGAAGTATTTACTCAGTGTCGGTAAAAAACAGCAAGCGTTCGATGTTCTCGATAAGCTTTGCCATCGGAAGCACGGTTATGGATTGAACGAAATCGGAATTTATGACATCGAAGTAGAGGCCTTACAACGAGACTCCAACTATGAAACGAAGTAGGCAAAATAAGCGCTGCCTACTTATGAAGCATAAGTAATTCTCGTTATTATTCTCATCTACAGTTGGTTCACGCGCCTCTATTTGCATACCAAGCCTCTTGTGTCGCCGCCGTACCTGTCAAAATTTCTTCCTAGTTCGTTGTTGATGTTCGGGTTCGCAGCGGTGTAAGTAATGAAGGGAGTAAGGAGTAGTTTTTGGCTTCTAGCCACATCTTTTGATCCGTTGTCCCTTGCAGCGGCAATGGTATGGGAATGTGGTTCCCCAGACTGCGCAATTGCTTCGACGTCTTTAACAATTTGACCACGTGTCAGAAGATAATCGACAACCATGTGTACGGCAACGCCAGCAAAATTGTAAGTGATCTCGGGGTGCACATGCCAAACACCACCGCTAATGCTCTCTCTATCTCTATCATCAGACTGTGTGCCACGAACATGCTCCAGACTTCAACGATTCAATGATCCTTGGCGGTGCGGTGCTGATCGTCTACATTCTGTTTACCATTATACTCTGTTTCGTCTCACGGATATTTTTGCTCTGCTGGAGCGCGCTGTTGTCGGCCATTCTCGGTTTTATGCTTAATTTCTCAACCGAAAACTCACTGGAACTGTTCACATTTTGTGGCTTTATAATTCTGCCTATGACTCTGATTACTTTGACGGCCTCGGTCGTCGCTGAATTGGTGCCGACGGAACTCAGGTGAGTGCCAGAACACGACAACAGTTCGATGTGAATTTGTAGGAATTCTCCTTCCTTTTGTCAGAGGCAAAGCGGTGAGCCTCACATTCTTGTTCAGCCGCATCGGCACGGTGTGTGGGAGTTTATTAATTGGTAATTCCATTGGATGCTATTGCTACGTGACCCTCAACTGCTTCGTCGCTATCATGTTAGGTGAGTGATTATTGAAATAGGAACGCGTTTACCGCAACATAATTTTTAATAACATCATTTGTAGTATGCTGGTACCTTGCTTGGTTCATTTCTAAAAACGTTTCTGATAAGAATAAAAATTTGAAATATTAAGCAATAATTGTCAAACCTCTGTACTGTAAATATATTTGCAAATTCAAATTCATCACTACATAATGTCTGCGTCCGATATCGATGATGTCCTAAATATAATAGGTTGGTGGAGGCTGCCCACTTGCACAGAAACTGCGACTGTAATCTTACTTTGTATTTGTAGGCTTTGGTCGCGTACACCTGCTTATTTTGATAACCACCGGCTTAATGATGTTTTTGATGGTCAATGAAGGTCTGGGCGTGTCTGTCGTTGCTGTTGCTGTGGCCAGTGAGTTCAATATGTCGGATGAAGAGCTCTCCGTTTTCACAAGTATTGCATTTGTGGGTTCGTGCCAAACTAAGTCAAACTCTATTTGCATCTTGTAATCGTATTAAATGTATTACCATGTTAGGCATGATAATGTCGTCCTACTACTCGGGCTATAAAACGGATAAAATTGGGAGGCGACGTATGCTGATCTACACCCTAATCGGAAGTTGTACATGCTCAGCGATATCGGCACTCATGCCATTATTTTGGCTCGTCGTTTTCTGGCGTTTCCTAATGGGTCTTTTGTACGAGTCACATTTTATTGTACTCATCAACAAAGCGCTCACTGTGTTTTATTTGCAGCTTGATAACACCGGGCTGTACGAATCTCACATATATGGCGGAGTTCTGCAAGAAGAGCATACGGCCGATGGTTCTCAACTTCGTGAGCTATTTCGCCGGCCTGAGCTTAATTTATGTGTCGTGTGAGCATTGATTCAAATCTGTTTATATTGAAATTATATCCTAGGTAATGCCAATTTGTTTGCCATAGGCGTCGCCAAGGTGGTTCTTCCTATGAGTTTCACCATTAATATCACAGACGATTATACCTTCACCTCATGGCGTTTGCACATGCTCTGCCTTACGATGCCCGGTGTTCTAATAATTGGTATCATGTACTTCTTGCCTGAGAGTCCCAAATTCCTACTGTCCGTACAGAAAAAAGACGAAGCGTACGATGTGCTCAACTGGCTATCTATTAAGACTCACGCCCGTGACTTGGCTAGCTTCGGCATCACAGACGTAGGTGACAGCGAGAAGATAGCTGGGAACGGAGGAAACGAAAGTCGAAGGTTAGCGAACTCGAACTATATATGTTCTATATACGATTTACCCACTCTTACTGGGATGGACGGTCAATCCCATCAGTTTCTTTCAGGATTTGTCCTCGCTATTCAGACCGCCATATTTGGTCATTACTTATGCGCCACTGTAATATTGTTCGGTTCATTTTTCATGTAAGTTCACGTAAGTGCAAGTAAGTTTAATGTCTGAAAAGGTGACTTAATTTCAGTGGCAATGGCCTCGGTGTCTGGTATGTGATATTGACAAACGATATCGGCGCTGACAACGCAACCTTGTGTGAGGTTATTGAACACGATGGTGGGCATAGTCAGAAGACGGTGCACAACCACATGGGCATCATCGCTTATGGTCTATTCATTATCATCGCTTGCTTGGTACAGAGTTTTATGCTCTATTGCTTGCAGCGCAAATGGGTGTTCTTCATCTATCTGTTCATAGCGACAGCTTGCGGTATAGGCTTGAACTTTTTGCGCCATCAGCTTTTGATTGTGCTATTTTTTATTCTGTTAATCGTCTTACCAGCGTGCCAGATTCCGCTCTCAATATCGGTTATTGTTGACATCGTGCCCACACATCTGAGGTGAGTCCATGTTTAACCAGTTATGGAGCTAGCTGAGAATTTAATTTCCTATTTAAGGGGTCAAGCGGTGCTCCTCTCATGCATGCTCGCCCGCTGCGGCGCCATTGTTGGGAGCGGCATTATTGGAGCCTACATCCATGGGTACTGCGTGCTGACTTCTAATATATTTGTCGTTTACATTTTGTGTAAGTTTCAACATATGCGGAGTGAGGAATTTATGCTGAAATTTACTAATTGTTTTCTGCACAGTCTGCACAGCGCTAACTTTGATTTTACCTGGTAACAAAACCATAAGAGCAATGAGGGCAGAACAAGAAAGGGCCAACCCCTCTGCAGAATAGCGATCACAAAACCTTTGGCCATATAATAGTGGGGTGTTACAGCCAACCGCGTAGTTGACTCATATCTCATAAAAGAGGATGAACTCGACAAATGTGTATGCTACATTTAAAATATAAGCATATTTTATTACGATGAGGGTTATAGATGGAAATTATTATTGATTAATTATTGATTATTATTGAATTAAAAAAATTGTCGAACGCATCAACTTTTATAAACGTCATCCTTGACCCAACTTAAATTCATAATTTAACGTAATTCCACTTTAATAGGACCTCCAGTCGCGTGCTCTTATTATCACCTATACCTTTGCCTGCTTGAGATACGAAGGTCGAATCGGCGGTGCTTACCCAAATTATGCCTGAAACACTGTAAATTCTCTGAGGATAATCTGATGACGGCAAGTTCTTTGCTCTGGCAAAAGTAATTTTGAACGTTGAATTGCTCCGCTGCGCAAACATAAACAAAGAAGGGGGTGGTATTGGTGGCTTAGTACAACGCAATTTTCCACGGATTTGCGCATTAAGGGGTCATGAATAAATTTTTTCTGATTTATCTTTCATTCACTGCCATGCTAACGCATGGATAGCCTTAATGGCCTTGGACACGGTACTGCATGCAGTTCAATCAGCTGTGTATGTGTGCTTGGAGATGGGTACTGCAACGCAATTCAATCGTTCAATCTTTCATTTCTTGTTATCTTTGGAGTGTACAGACGTCGATATAAGTGATGGACATAAATTAATTGGCGATTGTAGCTGTGTCAATTGTCATCCACCGCGAAGTTTACGACGTGAAGCACAAAGCAGACTGAACAATTTCTATGGTAAGCGCATCTTCGTTCACGTGGCGAAGCCCTTGTGTGGGCAGAATTATTCAAACGATTTGGAAATCACTTCAATCATCGCATGTGAGACGCACACATACATATATCACTAAAGCTGATCTTACACGACCAACAGTTTCATATGATTCGGTCGTGGATGGCGCTGCTTTCGAGCAGATCCCATGTTAGTGAAACATTTCAAATTTTATTGATTCGCTGGCGAGTATGGCGAGTACGCCGTGTATGGCGTTGTTCGCGAAGATTCGTCGTATGTTCGTCGTCTATGGAGTTGTTCTCGGATAATCTCTCACTTTGAGATTTTATTGTGCGCACATCCGCGTCTGTCCGACCCATGTTTACTCCATGATGAAACTGTGGAAATACTGTGACACGAATAATTCCTCGCTTAACAATATGATAATGATTGAAACTGCATGCACTATCCTGTCCTTTACTTTATTTTGCAATTTAAATTTGCATCAATAATCTTTGGGAAACCAAATTACAGGCCTTGTTTGCGTGTCTGTTGCATGGTGTTAGACGAAAGGTTTTATCTACATTGGTGGCTCTCTAGGGTTTGCGTGTTTTTATTTGATTTTGTGGCTGCGTTTTAGTTGTTTTTGGGTGTTTATGCGCTACAGTCTATTTGTGTGTGTGTTATTAACAGACATGCGAACACATACATAGCTACATAGTTACTTACATATATATGAAGGGCATACATGTATGTGCGTGTATGTCTGTGGGCGCAAAAATTGCAAGTTTATTCACTGCAACGGATTATCTATATTCAATGATTCATAGGCATGCAGAAGAAAAATGTATGACACACGAAACTTTTTCTCTAGCTGCTTTCATGCATTTATGTTTGATTAGTAAATGGGTATCGTCTACAAGTGTTTTCTTCTTTTCTACTGCTAATTTTAAAGATAAGATGAAATTAAATCTCATTTAAGCGAAACTTTACAAATATATTTGACAGACAGACAGACGGCTAGTTGAATAAATGTAAAACCTATTGCTCATTGAAAATATATAAATAAATAAATTAATAAATTTTTTTTTTGCATGTTCATTCCTTCTTTGAAACATATATGAAACTAGGAAAAGCCATTGAACTACTTCCTTACGTGGCGACTCCGATTCACTTTAGCAAATAGTTTCGCTTCTTGCATTTAGTTACACTTTTCTCTTGGTTTACCGACAATTGTCAGCAATAAATATATGCATTTCCAATGTTTTCGCAAAAAAATATATATTTAAATTCGAAATGGCTGCAAGAGGAAACTTCATATTTCTACTCTTCCGGTTCTACTCTGCTTAACAGTGAGCAACGGCGCAATATAGCAAAATAATTCCTTAAGCACTACTCAACTGAATACTCAGTAGAACATGATACTAGCGTGTCTTGTTTAAGATAATACTTGTATGTATGTATGTATGTATGTAAACGAGAATTACTCGGAACGCTGTCAACTCGAATAGAAATTGAAAAATTACTCAAAGGAATATTAAAAAATTAACCCAAGGAACTCAATCAATCTTACCATCGGAAACAGTGCAGTGTGGTGGTTATTGATCTGTTTGGATTGTCTGTTAACATTTTTCAATAAACGCTTAAATATTTCTTGTTGGTTTTGGATTTGGTTAATTTATTGTTGTTGTTGTTGTTTTGTTGTTCACTGCTTTGTGCATATGTTTTCATAGCTTTAATTTTTGCGTATTAGGAATTAATTTCAGGTGCAGCTGTGCTACTCGTATTTTGGTAATGCATTGTTGTTGTTGTGGGTGTTGTTGAGATTTTGTGCTACGATTAGGTTTCTATACAGTAATATATTATAATTATTATGCTTGGATGATGCTTTACGTTTAAGTGGTTTTGCATTTTAATTTCATTTCGTGTTTGCCCAAGTGTAGGGAGTGTCAAAGCTTTGATAATGTGACACCGATATTGTGGCTAATAGATGAGAAGAAGTAGATCAGAGATAAACGGAGAGAAAGAGAAAGAAATATAGATAGTGTATTATATAGAGACACAAAATGCATATTATGACAATATCATTAAAGGAAAGGATAGCTTGCGTAGAGTGAGGAGAGACGCTCAGATGAAGCCAGATAGTGTTGAAAGAGTTGCAAGAATAGCAGTTGCTAGCAGATGCAGAGTTCGTGTCAGGCAATTAAAGATTAAAATGTAATATCATTTTTTGTTTTTTTTTTTTGTTTCTCCAGTTAATGGGCCTTGCAACATATAGTTGAAATCGTCCAAACGGTGTTGTTCAATGCAGTACGGAATATGGCAAATGTGTACTTACGCCTCGAGCCGACACGCTTGTGCTGTTCCGTGCCCAGACTCATGGTTCGCCCAAGTTCGCCACGCTCAGCTTTTAAGGACTTCAAGATCTCATCGGGATCCCGCCGCGCCACAGACGACCGTCGTCGGCCCACGAGATAAGACGTTGGCGGGGTTGCCATAGCCTCATCTTCGCGATTCTTTTCGGCATCTTGAAAACTCGAGCGCCGCGAGCCCGGCAATGAGCGCGAGAAGTCTTTGCCCAGCTGATAAACCTCGACTTCCATGGTCTCGGACTGTGAGGAACCACGTCGCGAGCTACCGATCCATGCGTGATCGGGATGCAGTAGCGCGCTGCCGTCGCCGAGTGAGTCGACGTCGTCCGAAATGGAACGTTGCATGTTATAATCGCGACGCAGCAGCCGCGAGACATCACCACTGTGCACACCACCACCCATGCCACCGGCGCCGGCAGCGATTGAGCCACGCGGCGAAACGCTCGGTGATTTCGACATGCTGATACCGCGTAGTCCTTTCGGATCTTCGAGGCGGCACCAGATGGCGCGATCGTCGAGAAAAGCCTTCTGCAATTCAATATTGCACTCGCCGAGAAAAATTGATTCCGTGTGCGGCACGAGATCCCACAGTTGTATGTCGATATAGCGGTCCATTAGGCTCTCCGCCTTGACATGCGGAAATGTCAATGTCGCATTCCAAATGGGATTCTGAGTAGGATGACTGACCTCGGTCTGCTGTACGCTGCCATCGCCGCTGTGTTGTGGAAAATTAAATCATTTTATGTGTATATAATAATAATTATAATTTATATATTTGTGTAGTTTTTCTTATAGCTTAAAACCTACCACTTCGGCAGCACGCGCACCTTGGCGTATGCCTCCGGCAGATGCCCATGGCCATAGGCCTCGTCGCGCAAAGCTAAATCATCGGCGGCCATTAGCGAGACGACAAGCTCGCTGC
Organism: Cacoxenus indagator; assembly: GCA_035041755.1. NCBI lineage: Eukaryota > Metazoa > Arthropoda > Insecta > Diptera > Drosophilidae > Cacoxenus > Cacoxenus indagator. The sequence continues at coordinate 1,194,027 of JAWNKX010000018.1, read as the reverse complement.
GCTCCGCATGGTACCATACCTGTATCTGAACCCGTCCGCTCACTTGTTTCTCGCGTGCGATTTGCTCCTAAGCGTTTCGATTTTGGGGTGGGTTTGTTGTGAAGGGTGGCCAACAAAATAGAAAATATTAATAAAGGCGTCGAGAATTTCTATAAATTAAGTTATAAATTAAACTATTATTTACAGCATTTAAATTACTCGACTATTAGATTCGATATGTAATTATAGCTAATTACAAGATTTATTGTTTCACTTCATTTGGCAGACTATCACTGCTTTTGGGATGTAGTGGTGTGAGTGTGATGAATGCCCGAAAAAGCAAAAACAGATAGTTAATAAATAAAATAAAATAAAACAAAAACAATTAAACAAATGACTGCAAGTTAAATAAAAATTATTAATGAAACTTTTTTCGTAGAAGAAACTGAAAACTGAATACTTTGTGATTGTAACGAGCACATGCAAGGCAAATATTGTACCTGAATATATCAAACTAATTAATACGGCTAATACATATACGATAACACGTGCTATTTACATGCACACATACGTACACATCTATGGACTCAACACAAAGCCGCCAAAAAACTATTTACTGGGGCATATTCTCAGTTCAACGTCTTTCCTTTTCTGTTGACGCGCTCTGAATATATCCGGCTGTTGTGTGTGTGTGTGTGAGTGGTATCGTATAGTGTTTGCTGACACATATTAAAAATAGGTATGATTGGCAACATTTTCATAATGCTGTTCGTCGCACAACAATAGCTACTCTCTTCGCTTGCTGTTGCTTTCTGGCCAGAACTATGTTAGGCTGTGTTGTACTCGTATTGGGCCAAACGGCTGAAAAAAAGCTGCGATATTGCATAACGTGTCGAGCAGCAGCACACACCCAATATTTCCAATGCCTTTTACGTGCGCAATTAAGTTTTATTTGCTATTCTTTGGTAGTCACCACAAAACTGTTGCACGTCGCAGCACGGCATATACGTAATATTTTATTGCCCATACGCCATGTGTATCATTTCTATATGTTCACAACATTGCGAAATAAAAATGAAATGTTGCTTCATATTAACAATAAATGATTCGGCAAGTTTTGTCAGACAAAACCCCCATTTAAGTCCATCGGAATTAAACAAGTTCATCTCTTAATGAGGCGAAAGTATATTCTTGCTATTGTGTCTTAGACAGCAGACTATACAGACGAGAATCGGCTGAAGTCGGAGCTGTATTTGTGAACAGCTTGGCGGCAGAGTTAAAATAAAAGTATCTGGCGGTGTAACTTGTGTTTACTTTAGTCAATAGACCCATAGAACGTAGTTGCTAAGAAATTTTATATGTAGACTTTGTTAAAGAAAGAAAAGATGAGTGAGAGTGAGAAACGGGCCAAAATCGACTGTTCTCGAAAGATAAAGTTCACATTCCAACTGATTGTTATTGAGTGCGGGTGCGTTCGTTGGTTGTTCTTATTGTTGCCTCCCTTGATAGTGATAAAAGTTTTCCAATTTCGATATTTCAAACAAATTATGCCTGCGAGCTGTCAAGTAAATGCAGCGTCACCTGTTGCTGACACCCGTGTCTACAGTTAGTTTATGAAGGCGGTAAGTGACAGAGGCGCAAGTTTGTTTGAAAGTCTGAAAATAGCAAGGGCGCTGTGATATAACGACGGCCACAATGTGCCGATTTTTTAGAACTTCCTCTTTTTCATTTTATTTAAATTTTACTTTTACTTTCCATTGAGCATTTTAGGTGTGCGAAAACATTCATCGCTCAACAGAAAGTTCAACTTGTGGTTTCATGCGTCTATGCGTGTGTGTGTGTGTCGACGTTCTTGTTATTATTGTTGCTCCTTTGTAAATGGCATTTGGTTAATGTTATATGTATGCGTGCATATCGTATAATATCGTATAGTGAAAATAAATCACATCGCAATGCGCTTCATCGGAAATGGCTTATTTACGCAATGTTGACTACATCAATACATTTTAAGTTATTTTATCAAAAGTTTCTACGCTACGTATTTATACACAGATACAATGCACACTCACAGTGACACAAGCATACAAATGAAGTTTAAGGCTTCTGTCTAATTAACGATGACACATTCTACGCCGGCGAAGAAGAGCTGGTGAAAAATCTTTAGCAATTTCCGATTTCGTGCTTGACTAAGTTCATTTCCGGTTTGGTTTTTCTGAGCACGCATTCGCACTTTAATTTCACCGTTTCGCGTATGCACGAAATTTGATTTTATCGCTCCATATACAATTCAACGTAATGTTTACTTTTAAGAATAAATCAATTGCATTAAATTGCAGTCAATTAGTCATTTCATATTCGTATAAATCAATTAAGCAAAATATTGGAGTGAAAAATATTTCGAAGTCAATCATATGCCCAGTAATATATTTTTTTCTTTGCATTTTTATGGGGCATCAAAAGCGATTGAGTCTTATTGAAATCATTTCTTGTTATTTTTATTTCATTTCTTTAGTTTTTTTTTTTTGCTTTTTTTTGTTTTCGTTTTATTAACTTTTTTTCTCTCAATTTACACTTTTTTGTTCAATTGCATTTTCATGTTGGTTGCATTTATTGAAATTCAATGAAATCAGTTAAAAGTTAATGATGGTTTCACATAGCATAACTCGTGCCAGCTGGGGTTACATTCGCTTAAAAATGAAATTTAGTAATTTACAGTTGTTGTTGCTTGAGTATTTATAAAATTACTAATATAATATAACAAACAGTGTCTAAATATATTCAGAAATTACTATCTGATGATTAGAATTATAAATCAAAGAACTCAAAGAACAATAGGTAAGTAAATCATTCAAAGGAAACTTCTAATTTATTGAGAAACTCATAAAACAATCGTTGAAGACGGAAATCATTAGGAAAAGCTTGACAGAATTGGTGCGTTTGTGGTTTTGGTAGTCTTCTGTAAAGGTTCCAATACAATTTATTATTTAATGACCAGAAGTAGTTTTCGCATAAGTCGGAAGTAAGTCGCTGCTCAAGTCAGTTGGAAAACAAATGAGTACAGACAATTTGCCATTTCGCATCTAAATAGTACTTGGCTTGACTCTATGCAGTAGAGAAGTCGGCTATTTTTTATATTTTTATTAGTCTCAGTGTCATCAAATGCTGGGCTCTTAATTTTGATTTCATATTAAAATTTATTGTTTATCTTGTTTGCAATTTTCCTTGTGTCTGTTTGCATTAGAGAATATCTAATAATCCGAATCTAAATGCTATAAAATGAAACGTATTTACAAAGAGCAATTAAAACTTGTGGATGCAGAAAACATTTTACAAAGAGATTGAAAATTCGCATTACTCAGAGAAATGCATGGCGATACGAAGAAATTGCTAAGGTGGGGAGGTTAGGAGAAACAAATACTATATATAGTAAAGGGATGAATAAAATAAAATAAATTACTTTGGAATTAAAGGCTGCTTGATATAAAAGTATTGAGAGCGGGAGAGAATAAGAATAAGAATAAGAATAACGTATAAGAACAGAAACGGTGGACAAGGCAGAACGAAACGAACCGAAAATACGAAGTTTTGTACAAATTTATGAAGGAGCATTTATATAAAGTTCATGTATGTTACAAAGTACTAGTTTATATATATATATATACAACGAAATAAAAATGTTGTTTGTTTGTTTGATGCGATTGGTTTTTATATTACACTGGACTGGATTAGTTGCGTTGAGGAACTGTTTGGGTCAGGCGGGCAGGCGGACGGGCAAGTTTTTAATGCTAGTACTAATTGCTATTTGAACTTATTGTACGAGTAGAATTTTGCATTTACCAGGGTTTCATCTTCATAATTTGTTCTTTGGTGCTCGCCCTTCTATGGTAGTGGTATTGCGGCTGTCGTTGCATGTTCTGCAGTTGCTGAGCCATGTTGGGGTAATATTGTAGCTCAGTTACGCTACTTTCAGGAGGCAAAGAAAACGGTTAGAAATCTGAGCACTAGTCGCATTTGTTGGTGAGAAATTAATCAGATTCAATGCTTGTTTTGCAGTTAAATAGAGTGACTTTATTTGTGACTTTTTTCTTTTGCTGTAGTTGTAGCTGTTGTTGTTGTTGTTCTTGTTGCTGCTAATAATTGTTTGACTTAACACAGTATTTTAAGCTTTTTGTTCAGTTTTAGGCTATTATATGTGTACTTTTCAATTCGCTTCCTCGTTACAAAGCTACTTTCAATTACAGATGAACATAGTTCGATAAATAATTGTATAAATGTAAGTATATGCATATAAATGTAAATGTATAGGTATGTATACTCTTGTATAGATATATATAGATATATATATATATGTAGGATTTACTAACATGGTATCTTTAACGCACGTTAACGTCACACAATCGAACAAATTCAAAATTTCATAGCAATTCTTTTTTATTTATTTTTCTTTTTTCGCATTCAACTCATTTCCACCATTATCTTTCCCTTTTCCTGGTTAGGTAATTTCCATTAAAGGAGTACTTGTGTGTGTTTGTGTATGTGTGTGTGTGTGTGAGTTCTTGTGCTTTCTCAAATTTACACATTTCACTTAACAGTCAGTTTTACATTTAGATTACATCTAGCATTATGAGTATAAATAGTATTTGATACATACAGACTAAGTGATTTAGCTTAGTTAAGCTTTGAGTTTCAGTTACATGTTGATTTGTATAGTACAGAGGTTCATTGATTTGATTTCGAGAATGACGCAAGAATAACTATTTGAAGATAACCATATAATACAGAATAAAAGAAATCGCACTTTGAATATTTGGATGTGGTGCCTCAAAAATGTTAAAAACCTTTAAACGGTAGGGCACTGCTTATGGAATCCCACGAACGACTTATATTCGTTGTTAGATTTCTTCCCATTAAAATAACCATCAACTTTTCCTAATTTATTGGCTATTTACTGATGAGTTAGATTAATAACGATGCATTTGTAATGAATAAAGAAAACAGTTAAATACCAGCACATTGGACGAAATATTATAAAAGTGAGAATTATTAATTCTCGATTTTCATTTTAATTATTGAAATTTCTTGTATTGTTTAATATTTGGGATACTCAAACATAGTCACATAAAATGTTTCTCACGTCATTCTCTTCTTAAAAACATCCACTTAGACTAACAATAAAAAATTTTCTTTAAAAAGTGTTTTGAAATATGTTTCCATTAGATTTATCACCCATCTGACAGGAGTTGCACAGCTAAACGCAGTTGATAGCGTGTAAATATACATAAATATAAATGATTACAGATTTGTGTCTGTATGTAAATATGAATACAATTCTATTCAACGCAATGTAATACATTTCAATTAAATGCCAATTTATTTAGCAATTCATTATTGTGTTTCATATATGTGTGTATAGGTGGGCTCCACATTGTAATAGGCGCTTACTTATGCCAAAGCGAACATTTGATATTTTGATCGATCGATGATCAGTCAATCAATAGTTGGTCAATCAATCAATCAATCAATCATAAATTAGTAAATCAATTTATCATTATAAATCAACTGCTGAATTGTCATTCAAATCAATGGTCAATCAATAAATGAATAAATCAATCAACCAATCACCATTACATAAATCTTCTATACGTCATTAATCAATCAATCATAAATTAGAATATAAACAATTAATCAATCCATCAATCCACCAATGAACCAATCAACCAGTCCATCAATAATCCATAAACGAAAAAATCCCTCAATCATTAACCAATCAATAATCAATCAATGTATCACTTATCGGTCAACCAATCATCAATCAACAAATCAATCGACAAACAATCACGGGTCAGTAGATCTATTAATCAATCAATCATCTATCAATCAATCAACTGGCCATCAATCAACAAATCAATCAATAATTATATCAATCAATCAAACCGTTTATCAAATATTGTTGCACAAACAATTATTGGTATATCCTTAAAAATATGTCTTTAGGCGCCTTATCGCTTATATTCCTGCAATAAAAACATCTAAACAATTTAACAACGAACTACTACATTATTTTTGTTTTGTTTTGTTTTGTTTTTTCCAATATTTTTACTTTTTGTAGCCACTACCAGTTTAATTTATAACATTTAACACACATTTATAACGCTTTGCTACTACAGTACTATTCTTAGGGACTCGCTAATATTCAACATTTATAAATATATATTGCATATTGTGTGCTGTTCAATTTTCTCTGCAATAAGTTCAAAAATGCTCAATTTTAGCTTTATTTAAATTTTTTTTTTTTTTAATTTTCGAAATGATTATTGTACTAAATTCGAAAACAATTTTAGTGCTCTGTTTTTGTTTTTAGCTTTGTTTCAATGTTTTAGTTTACTATTATTAACTGTATGCTAGGAATTTAATTAAATTTAACTCATATTTCACTATTGATGGTGCTTTGCTCTTACTATGTTTTGAGTAATTGCATTACCCGAGAAAAATGTTTGAACCAAAGTTACAAGAATTTTGTATGCTCAACGTTTACTGCAAATACCAACGTTCGTTTCCAGCATTGGTGGATGCCAGCCTTGATATTTACAATACATTGAGATAAATGAAGGCATTTTCACATTTAAAAACTTTACGTGATAGTTACTCTTAGAGAATAGCGCTTGTTTTTTTTTTCCCCTAATTTTAAGTTACAATACAATACACTACTTTCCAAGCGCATTGGGCTGCAGTTGACGCCACGGCGCATCGCTTTTTCCGCCGCCACTTGCAAGCCAAACGCGCCTGAGGTTGTTCTTAGAGGTACAGTTCTTCTTCCTCATTTTCAGTTGTTTGTCTGTCTGTTTATTGTACGAAATACACAAATACATACTTATTCAGGAATTACTAACAACTACGAACATCAATTAATAATGTAAATACTCGTGAATATTACAAAATTGCAACAAAAAAACACATTTATCTTTCGTATTATGTAGGTATGCGTACGTACGTTTATATGTAAATGTAAATAGTAGTAATAATAATAATAATAATGTTACCATATATCTTAAAAACATGTATATCAAATTACGCACAGAATCATGAACCTCAATTTGGCAAGTGAAACGCAAAAGGTGGGAAATCGAATCAACTTGGATTCAGTCGAACTAATCGATCCGAATCAAAATTCAATAATAATCGTCATTAATAATTAAAAGGAACGGGGAGCAATAATTCAGTAAAATCCACAAACTTTTATAAACGCAAGGGGAAAATGAATAATTCTGCAATATCGTAACTACTACAAATAGAGGCCAACATATTCAACAAATCGAAATGAGGACAACGAGAAGCAAAGAAGAAAATTATAAATATAAAAAAAAAAATATATTAAAAAAACTGGAAAAGAAGAAAAATTCAACGAATACAATTTGAACTGTAAAGAGTGATTTGGGGCATTGCGTTAAGCTGCCGTGATAAACCAAGGATGTGTTTCCATGTGGCGCACGAGTGGCAAGGCAGAGTCGCATGATAAAACAAAAGCTTCATATGTAGTGTGCACCAGTTGGGTTTATATGTAGTGTGCACCAAATTCGAGCTTGCTTAACAGAGTCTTTGGTGTATTCATAAGGGTTCTCTTTGGATTTGCGTGTGCCGCAGTTGGTTTTGTTTAAGCTGCTGCGTCATTTATTTTCATACTTCATACATATAAAATTGTCGAATTTCTTTGTTTTGGCTTTTTCATTGTTGCATTTGCACTGTAATTCTTCTGCTTCTTTAGTGTGTAATTTATTTAATTTATTATTTATGTTTGGTTTAATTTTAATTGTTGAAAATAGCGAAATAGTTTTATACCGGAGTTTTTGGTAGTTTCCGTCTGGTCGGCGAGACCGGTGATTTGTCTGTGTTGGTTTCGGGATCTGCGTTTGGTTTTTGTATTGGTTGCGTTTTGGACGAAACAAGAAAAAATATGCAAGAGTACAAATAATTTTTCTCTTGATGTTGTTTAGCATAACATGAAATTGAAACCAAAAAGAAAAGCGCAAATTGGAAATCGGAAATCGGAAAAACACAAAAGGTCTTTACGTTGTAATTATATACAAGGGTCAATATTTTTGGCACTGGATTTTGGAAAGATGGCTTAAATACTAAGGGCAACTTGCATGACTTACCGGCCATGAGTCCCAGACCAACAGGACCGTCTCCCGAACGGCGTGGACCACTTTGCCCGCCACTATTGCCGGGAGGGAGATTCTCATCGAAAAGGTCGCACATGCGGAAATCAGTGGCATGCTCGACAAGCAGCTCTACGAGGTCACCGGTGCGATCCATGATGGAGCAGACCTCTTCAAAGCTGCGATCAATCAACGACATACCATTCCACTCGAGTATCTGGAAATATGAGTTTGGCAATAATTGTAAGCGCCTAATACCAATTATTCTAAATAAAGGCTCCAAGAGACTTAACAAAGCACAAGTGAAATTGGTTAAAATTGAATATCCTTTTCTAAACAAGTATCTGGCTTTCTGATATTTGTTGTCAGATACTTTCACTGTCATGTCTTGTTGAGGGCTTGCCTACACTTTTGCACTTTATTGCGATTCTGTCTCCGCCTGTCTCCTTGGTATGCAATTGGACGTGCGTCTCCTTTGTTAGTTAGCTTATCATATACTGTTGTCTGACAGATTTCTATATTTTTGATACAAATGTCTTAAAATAAGATAAAAAGCTTAAAATGTTTGGCTTAGCCAAAACAAATTTTCTATGGGCATTTGAGAAATTAGGTTACTGCATAACAGCATATAATAAATAAATCACTTACGCTAACCTTTAAATTGACCTACCTTATCGCCCTGTTGTAAGCCATTTTTCTCAGCTGGTCCCCCGGGCACGGTCCAAACGACATAGGCGAAGAGACGCCCATCGGTGCCGGTTTTGCCGCCAACAACGCGCATCCCGAACCCTCGGGCTGTTGAGTGATTTGAAAAAGGAAGAACAAATAAGACTTTAAATTTCGTTTTTTACTTAATCTTGTTTTTTCCTGGGCTCTGCGAGAGGAAAACGTGTCACGTGTCGTAAGTTACGAATATATGCATTCTGTGAGGGGCGTAGGAATTTAGTGCTGCACTATACAAGTGTGGGTGGCTTGCTAATAACGACCGGAAAAAGTTAATTCATCTCTTATTGAAAGGTCATGATTACTTTCAATTACCATCAGTAATTGAAAACCGAAGAATTCTTTATTATTTGTCACACGAATTGTTGAACCAATTAGTCAGTTAAAATGGTCTCATTGAAATTGATTGATAAGCTTTGTTCCGCTTAGTTTGCGAATACGGACACATTTCACACTAGGTTAATTCCCAAGGGCAACCACATTGTATATACATCAAACCTTGATAACAGAGGAATAAGTTCGAGATTCCAACGACAGCGCCAAACAATTTAATTAATTTAATTGGAATTTTGCTTCAATGACTTAGACGCTGTACGACTTCTGCGGGCCTTCGCCACTACCCGACCAACTGTAGCTTGCTTTCAACTACTTAGCGTTCGTCGCAGAAAACCAATTTCAACAATTTGTGCAGAAACTCACGAAAAGAGGATTTCCGTTGCTGCCGCTCTCGATGCTGCGCTGAACTTTCAAACGTTGACAAGCGAGCACACTCCTTCGTATGGCGGACGCCAAGGGCGCGACTAAGAAGTTGTGCGACTGTGGGTCAACTTTTTAGGTAGACTGTTGAAGAACGTTTGAGCGCAGACAATTGTAAAATAAATAACAAAAAATATGTCTCCATAAAAAAAAGCACAAATACGACAACTTGAAGTTTGTGAAGTTGGGTTGGTCCGTAGGGGGAGTCAGATAATACAATTTTATTATTTTTTAAACGTCGGTGAGAAAGGTGGAAGCCAGCAAGCGAATGACTGAACCGGCTCAAATACTTTTCTTTTCATTTTGTTCAGCGAACAGCACGCGTCGACAATTTTCACAAGTTTCCACAAGAATTATTTCTCGAGTGCATTGCGTGACTTGAGGTAGAAAAATTTTCATACAACGCACTAGCGACAAAAGACAAGGCGAATAAAAAAATAAGAAAGGAAAACTTTTGCATTCAGCATTTCAAGAATTATCGTAGAATAATAATAATAATAATAATAATAATAATAATAATAATAATAATAATAATAATAATAATAATAATAATAATAATAATAATAATAATAATAATAATAATAATAATAATAATAATAATAATAATAATAATAATAATAATAATAATAATAATAATAATAATAATAATAATAATAATAATAATAATAATAATAATAATAATAATAATAATAATAATAATAATAATAATAATAATAATAATAATAATAATAATAATAATAATAATCATAATAATAATAATAATAAAATAATAATAATAAAATTTTAAGAAAAGAGCATAACTTCATAACATTAAACTCGGCGGAGAATCTTCCAGTTCACACAATGAAGAAGCGACGAACCTTTAAAAGAAGTTGAAGCAAGTAATTGACGAGTGGGGATACACCTCGTAGCAAGTTTTCAATGTCGATGGGGCAGGCTTCTTCCAGAAGCGAATGCCATCAAGAGCGTTTATATCGAAAGAATAAAGAGTGGCACATGGATGAGATGAATGATGAAATAATAATTAAAGTCATCTTTTTACCACAAAATACAAGGCGTTATCGCTGCATTTAGAAAATCCTATTTACGACGAACTTTAACAATCTAATTGATGCAATTAATGAGGAATCAGGTCTCTCTAATGAAAATACCAATATTGTTAAATAGTTTTGGAGCAAATATATTATGATGCAAGCAGTAGGTATCATTAAACAAAGCTGGGAGGACGTTTCTACATCGACCATGAGAAATGCTTGGAATATATATGGACTGAATGTATATCTGAGGGTGGAGCAGAAAAAAACCTGAACGAGCTAAATGCAGAACTGATAAGCTTAGTACATGGTATTGGGTTTACTGATATTGATGAATCTGATCTGATTGATGTCTCGGACCATCATCGGATGCACCTTTATCAAGTGAGGGACAAACTACGGTTCGAAATATGATGATGATAAATTAATGCTCGAGTAATCCTGTGAAGTTTCGTGCGTTAGTATACCGAGAAAGTTGGGGGAAAAAAATAAATTGGATAATTTGTATGAAATCAATATTGATTCATCAGTTTGCCTCTGAAAAGTATGTCAAATTAAAAACAGAACGACAACATGAATCTCGACATGGACAACAGCTTGCCAATAGGCAGGAACGCGCCGGGTATCTGCTACTTTGTATCATAAAATATAAAATATACGACTAAACAACGCTGTAACAATGCCAAAACAATTAATTAACTCGGCTTCATAATCATACGAAACTCTCATAATTAGGTTCACGTTTTACGTAAATCGAGGGATGACTGTACTCCCATGTTCTGTTTAAAGTGGCTTGAACGTTAAAAACCCACTTGACGCCGCAGAAAATGTTCGAGAGCCGTACCTTAAGGCAGATTTCAATCATTGATAGCCAATAAGCTTTGAGCGCACATGCTGTTCTAATCAAAACTTCACTAAGCTCGCCCATCGAAAACGAGGGGGCGCGGATTGGGACTACTTTTGCGTGCCTTTCAACGAGGTTATCGCATTCTTCAACGGCTACATAATCCGACGGTCAATATTGACCACATGCACGTGTGTGTGTACCTTAACACAATCATTTTTTTTGTGTTCTCTTTTTTTACTTCCCTCTTCCTTTCTTCTGCGTGTCCCTTTTACCCTTATCTGGTCAGTGAAGTGGGTACTACGGGGGCGCAACAGTTACAAGTTGATATGTTGCGCCTTCTCCTACTAAGCCCTCTTTTTCTTCTTCTTTGCATTCGCCTTCTGCTACTGCCTCGTCATCACTTTATATTATATGCTCCCCGCCGCCCTCTCTGTTTTCCAACATTTTAATTTTACGCCAGCACTTAACATGCGCCAAACGACGGCGCTGAGTGAATTTTCGATTTATTCGTGCCAAATTTCATTATTCTCATAAAAACTGTGGTGTTATTGATGCACATAAAAATCATTGAACGAGGCCAGCGCAAACTAAGCTCAGCTCAGCTGAACCAAGTTGAACCTCGTCCTGCAGCTCTACCGCCTTATACACTTTGGCCTTGTTCTCTTTGTCTTTCTCTTTATCCTCTGGCTTTGTTGTTATTTTAAAGGTAATGTAAATGTAACTTTTTTTACGTTTCCCACCCTCATTTCGCTTTTGTTTCCACGGTGTGCAGCTTTCTTTTTAGCTGTACGTTGGCTTTCCTTTCCTGTTTGCTCCTTTTAGTTCTGTGTGTGCTTGCGTGTGGCTCTGTATGTTTTGTAATGTCATTAGTTGTTCTCTCTTTCAGTCGGGAGGTCGTTTTTCCAAGTTTTATGTTTTTACGCATCATTTGGATTTTAATAAGCCAAGAAGGACGTCATTTGTCACGATATGGTCGCGTGTATCCTTTTATGGTTTATACCTTTGTTGGTATTGAGCGAGCTGTTAAGAGCGGTTACTTTATGACCCAGCGGCCACTGTAACCGTTTATTAAAGAATTTGTTGTCGTTAGCCGACTTCAGTTCAACTTTTAATGACGATTCGCCTGATGGCGGAACACGTGTTAATGCATTCAATAGATTTCTTTTTAAAACCAAACCGGTGATTTCTTCTTTGTTACATAACATATTTCATATACATGGATAGGTCAACGTTTGAAGGGATATAATTCACGATTTAATAAATACTAGCTGGACCAGTGAAGTATTGTTTTCCATCAAAGAAAGTTTGTGCAAAATTGGAAATTAATTGGAAAGAAATTAATAAAACACTTCTGTAGAAAGCATTTAATTTGAGTGTGGAGGGCGTATATTATTATTCAGAAGAGTCTTCGAATAATAGAAATAACTTTGTCAATGGGCGATCCAACGAGTGCAAAATAAAAAATAAAAATAAAACTTTGAGGTGCTCGAAACGAAGTTCGATTTTTTATAAATCAGTAAAACATTCATCCCTAACAAATGCACGAACGATTTCATATAGGATACAGACCTGCCTTTATGGTTACAAATATCACAAATTTTGTATACAACTTTTTTCTTCATTTTTGCGTTACCTTTTTTAATTCTCTTGTACATCTATCATATTCCCTTTAGATAATGAATTTCTTAGATATTCTTTAAATAGATTTAAAAATTTTCCCAAATCATTTTCATTCCTTTATTAAATAGTGCTTGCATTTTCGTATCTTAAGACTTATCCACCTTAAGCTCTGACGTTCACGTAAACACTTTCTGCCAGTCCCTGTGCTGACGATATCGATTTCAATCAATAATTTTAAGTAATCAGCAAACTGACTAAAGGTGCCCTATGAAAACGCACACTTAATTAAGGCAAGAAAATTGGACAAACGAGTACATATACACGAATACAACCTTAAATTAAATGATAAACGTGTACGTGCACTCGGCTGGGTTATCAACTTAGCAACACTAAATGCATTATTTAAACTAACTAATAAACACACATTTTGCCTTGCTGTCCAGCTGCTGTCTTTCTCTGCCGAGCCCTACCCATCGCCAACCACGTTCTCCATATTCCCGTTTTATAGTAGCATTAATATCAACATTTTTGTCTTCACCTTCAGCCCCTCCCACATCAACCTGGCAGACTTCAAAATTATGGTAGACCGTTGACCACGCCGGCCAGCCATCTTGATGTGTTACCAACTAATTGGTTGTTTTTCACCTTTGAAGAAAGTAAGCAACAAAGGGCGAAGGGAAGAGTAGGCAGTGGCGCCAGGGCGTCTTGCAAACTAACGCAAAATATTGCATGTGAAATTAGGGTTTTCAAGCTAAAGGCGAGAAAGGAGAAACACAAAATTGAAAGGAGCGTTACAAGGAGAAAGGAGCGTGTCAGAAGAAATTTTAGGATAGCAGCGTGTGTGTCTATGTGCTTGATTTGCTTGGTGTTGGAAATGGCGTGCGCTCAAACACGCTCATACGTGCTTAATGTTTCCTGCTTTTCGAGCTATTATTTCACTTTGCTACACACTCCACTTTCACACACCCACATTCCTTCTGTTGAATCGAAACCTTATTTTCTTTTTCTTTTGCGTGATTTGCTATAATAAATGAAGAAATTATGATGCCCATAAAATTTAATAAGACGTCTAAGCGCTACCTGGGCTTGTTGCTTACTTCTGCGCTTATACAATAATCGGTTTAAGTGACACTACAAATGTTTGGGTCGAACATCCATTCTGTGCAACAACTGAAGTTATCTTTGGCCTGACGAAGCTCGGAATGATGCGGGGAAAACATCCGTATTCATCGAATGATAATTGCACCGCATAGCTTATATAGGTGTACAAAAGGAAAGCATAATGCAAGCTCAGTATAATCAGAATCAGAGGTTACCTGCGTAGATACGCGTAGCTATAGAGCGAGCAAAGCACACTAATTGATGTTCACAGTGCCAGAGCGAGGCAACATTTGCAGGCGAACACGGCACAGCAAACCTCCGAGTCAATTTAGCGTGTACAGTAAATAGCAAGCACACTCAGACAGTGGTCCGGTGAGAAAGTCAGTTTGTCAATGTGTGTGTTTTAGTTTAAGCAGCGTTGACTACTCGCCTTCACTGCACGCTTGACATTTGGCATTCCGTAACATTCGGCAAGCGGTGGCAATCGAAAGCAACACGATGTTTGCCACAAACTACTGGGGACGTGTTCGAGACAAACTAGGTTAAATGCCACACTTTCGTTAAGAGCATTTATATGTATATTTCGTATGCATAATCGCAATCAGTTGATTGAACGACAAACGAATTGCATTTATGACTTCCTGCATTCTTCAAATTCTGTGTGAAGCAGAAATCGAGAATCCTATATCGTTACTATAAATGCGAAAGTAACTCTGTCTGTCTGTCTGTCTGTCTGCCTCTCTGTCTGTTACCTTTTCGCACCTAAACATCTCTGTAGCAAAATACTGAAAGATTTCTGCGAGTGGAAATTTTATTCAGAAGTACCGCTTGTGCTCTTGTATCACAGCAACACAAAATTCATAAAATTCAAATAAATTCTGTTTCCGGGGAATATTTTTTTCATCTTATACTTTATTGATGACTTTTATTGTTGACTTTTTCATATTATACGTGATTTTTTTATAAATTTATATAAAATAAATCATATATATTATTATATTATTTATATAAATTTTCCGCTCTTTGGAAGCCTAACTACTAACCAACTAATCCAATTAATAAATATAATTTATTAATTAAATGAGTTACTAATGAATTGCTTGGGAAGATGGGAGTGAAGAGGAAAAATTGGAAAAGTGCGGGTACCATGTCCGAGGGGGGAGTCGAACCCACGACCTCTGGGGTGGCAGTCAAGTTCACTAACCCCTAGGCCATCATCTTCTCTGCCCAAAAAAAAAACATCTAACACGGTGCATGACTGGCAGTTCGATTAACGGAGGCCCTATGCTCCTTAGTGAAGCAATGAAGGACAATTCAAAATAAATTCGATTAACGGAACCCCCACAGTCTCGATTATCAAAAATTGACGAGACTTGCCAGAGGCCCTATGCTCCTTAGTGAAGCAATGAAGGACAATTCAAAATAAATTACAAGTTAGAAACATACAGGTGAAGCTTAGAAAAGCGTGTTAAAAATTAATGTACACGTGCCACCATTTCAGATGCTATTATTAGAAATAGAGATCAAGGATTGATATATACTGTTGTTTTACATTCAACTGACAGTTGAGTTTGCGAGAACAGTTGGTTTACGCGATGCGAAAAAAACAGGCCGCTCAAGAAACAGGTCGTATAAGTTTAAGCAAATATAAGTTTCGTAGATCCTATTCTATATGCTTGCGAATCTTAAACGATCTTAATGTGCTCCCAGTAGTATAAAACTGGATCTCATTTCACTTTCTAAATCTTTCTTTATTTAAACGAAGAAGCGAAGCAAAGAAAGTGTTACAGCGAACGACAAAGAATGTCTCAATGGTATAATTTTCTATTAATATTTTTAATTCCACTGGACTGAGCCCTAGTGAGGATGGGTACGCTAGTAAACTATATAAATTTAATACAGCCAAGTTTGTCTGCTCGTCTGTACATATGCAAGCTAGTTCTAGTCCTAGTTATTCACATGAACAGTAAAATTATCAATAACCTTCGTTTGCTGGATCATATCTGGTATCGGACCTACCTCGATTTCTCGGAGCTTGTCTTAATCTTCATCATCATGTTGGTGGTATCCTTCAAAGTAGTCCCCATTTTATTGAACAACACTCTCATATCGATGCTTCCACTTCCTAAAGCAGTCTTAAAAGTCAGTTATTGGAATCGCCTTTAGTGCATTCGTCGCATTGGTTTCAACAGTATTTTTGTCGTCGAATCGGTCGGGACTATATGGAGGCTAGCGAAGCTGTACAACCCCGTATTTTGATAAATACTGCTGCACAAGGCTTGATGCACGCGCTGGAGCATTGTCGTGGTGAAGTGGGCAGTCACCGGTTTGCCAAAAGTACGGCCGTGATTGCATCACGCAAACTTTTCAAAATTTCAACGTAGTACTCTTTGTTGATCGTCTGATCACAGGAACATATTGGTGAAGCACGACGCCTTAATAATCGAAAATAAACAATCAACATTGATTTGACGGCCTTTTTTTGGCCGAGGCTCGGATGGAAGCTTCCACTGCGAAGACTGTTGTTTTGTTTGAGGATCATAACTTTTTGAGAAAATTTGTATTGATATTAATCATTTGCAGATTGTCCTGAGCGATTTCTAATCGAAGGGTTTTTTGCTGTTCTCAGAGCAGTTTTGGGATGAATTTAGCACGCACGGCAAACAGTACTTTTTGATATTCCAAGGTCATCTTCTAGTTCCCTCACAGTCACACTCACAACGACGATCTTGTTCAATTACCACTCGCACACTCCTAACATTATCCCTTGTTCACTGTCAACAGATGTTCGACTACTTTTAAAGCGCTTATATCACTCATAGAGTTACGCACAAAATTCTAAATGGCATTGAGGATAATAAATTTTGTTGTGGAAAAAGCTTTTGACAAGGTTTGGCATAAAGGACTCAAATGGAAACTTAACAATATATTCCCTCAAAACATATCACATATATTAACATCATATATCACAGGTAGATACTTCTTAGTTAAATACTCAGACTAATACTCAACCCTTAGAGAAATAAATTCAGGAGTTCCACAGGGAAGTGTGCTAGAACCTTTATTATATACCCTATACACAGCAGACATACCATGTCCCACTCACAATTCGTCGATGATTGCAACTTTCGCCGATGACACAATACTCCTAAGTGCTCATAAAAACATAAATACTGCAACATCCATGTTGCAAGTAGAATTTAATAAAACACTTGACTGGCTTAGAAAATGGCATATTAAAATAAACAAAAACAAAACATTACAGGTTATATACACTACTAAGACTAGATTCACACCAATCCATATAAATATTGACGGAGACGACGTAACCATCCAAAAAGAAGCCAAGTACTTAGGATTACATATTGACAGTAAACTAAACTGGAAACACCATATACAAAAAAAGCGTGACCAAATCAAAATGAAAGTAAGACAACTGCACTGGCTGCTCAAACCAAATGCAAACATTTCATTTGATAACAAGCTCCTAATCTATAAGACAATTATTAAACCAATTTGGACATATGGAGCCGAAATATGGGGAGTTGCCAAAAAATCAAATATAAAGCTAATCCAGAGGCAACAATCAAAAATTATTCGCACCATCACCAAAGCCCAATGGTATATCACCAACACGGACCTTCATCGAGACCTAAGAATTGCGACAGTAGATGAGGAAATACCAAACCAAACTTTCCCAGCATTCGAACGATGGTGTGAATACATTACCATTAGATGAACTAACTCGGAAACGTAGGCTAAAAAGGGTGAGACCAGTGGACCTCACATAACACATTACTTCCAATTAATAATTGTTAATTGGTGTTATCTTTAATTGTTTATTTATTGTTAAAATACATGTATTGTTAAATTCCAGTCACAACACGACTTTACAAACTGATTGTAAAATTAAAATTCACCCACTTGTCCTAATAGATTAATATCTGTACAATAGTCGATTTATTTTTCTATAATAGACAATGTACTCTTCTTTTGGGAAATAAAAAAAAAAAAAAATATATATCACTCTTTTATTTGTGTTTTGCCCATACACTCGTGTCCAAAGGGCTTTTGCAGCATTTCAATAATTTCAGCACAATTTTTTCCTAGATTAAAACAAAATTGTATGCAAATTCGCTGCTCGGTTCTTTTTGTCATTTTTAACAATGAACAAATCCGACGAACGTGAAACAGACACTGCAAACAAATACACGCTGAGCATGAATTAAGCGTCCTATTGAGAACTGCGAGCAACTGGTGAGTTCTTGAGGAGTCGGTCATGTTTGTACCCTATAGAGGTCGCCTGAGTACTGTGGCGCGAAGATATAAATGCAAGTCGGATACTTTTAGGAGACACCTTGTAGATACCATAGGAGGCATTTTAGGTTTTTTCAGGAAAACTTATTTTATCATCATCGAAGTATGACTTGGCATCACACGCTAATGCACTTCCCTATTATCGAAACACTTTCTGGTGTGAAAGGTAAAGTTTTTCTTTCATGTTGAAAGTTGTAATATGTTGACTTGGACGTGACGTAGGGGCATGCGTTGTTGAGGGCTTTCATTTGGCTAATGATAGATGAATGCGAATAGAATCATTCACTTTTATACACTTCGCAAGCTTAATTAAATTCTACATGCGATCCAATTTTTTTGTCGGCTTGTATGCTTAAAATTGGCCGTTGGTCACACTTTTTATGAACTAATTACGTTAGTAATTGACTTATCATTCAACGAGGATTGCTTGCGCGCTGTCGTTACGCTTGGCAGCAAATTTGCTGGCGCTTTTAATCGAAACATTTCTGTAGAAAAGTGAAATTTTAGACGCTTGCAACACTTTGCTGGAGATACTTTCATACACTTGCTTGCACCTTAATTTTCTTTTATTTTTTTTTATTTTCTCTTTTATCTTTCCCTTTTTTCTGTTTAAGTAGTGAAATAATATCACTTTACGCTGCGGCAAGTAAATGGCTTAGCGCATTAGAAAAATGAGAAGGTGGCAGAAGCAAATTCTACTTGAGCTGACTCCGCTGGCATTTTTTTTTGCTGCACATCAAGGGTGTTTGTATGTATGTGAATGCGCCGTACGGCATGTGCCACGCTGCCAGAATGTGAACAGCAAGAGAAATGTTTCAGCAAGGATAACGTCGCACTTGCTTGAGTACACTGGAATATAATGCAAACTAAGTGTGTGTGTGTGTACGTGTATTTGTGCAGCCGCTTAAGTCGTGATGTGAAAACAGCAAATGTCAGCGTGTGTGTATACCTGTCAATGCGTACGTGTTAATATGCACCTTACATCACATCTCGGTGCGTCTGCATTGTTGACTTTCTTATGCAAATTGAAATTTCTCATATAATTTCGAATATAATCGAAGGAAAGCACACACTTTTAGGTACGAGTTATTTTCCTTTCGCAATGCATTTTGATTGAAATTGTCCGCATATTGTTCATGTATTGAACCAACCACATTGACGAATGGCTCATGTTTAGATGTGTTTATTTTTTGTAGCATACTTCCAAGCGCAACTAATTCTACAAGTTGGTCGCCTAATTTGGCAGCAAAATGAAAGATTTGCAAATTGTGCAAGTGCTATTTACAAAACACTCACACTCACACACACACACATGCATACATAAGCACAAAACTCTCAAAAGCACATTTGAACTGAAATATTCGTGTGTGCGTCTACTTATAGCTTCCTACAAATTGCGCATACAACTTCTTCCAAAACTTCGCTTTTCAATTTACCAAATGGCCATAGCCAAAGTCATTTTCCATGAGCTATCCGTGCCTTCTCTTGTTCCTCCTCCACCGCCGACGGGGTAGGAGCCTTTGCATTCTCATTTTGCTGCTTCAGATGCGCTGCTGCTCAGCTTCCAGTTCGACAGCAAAACTTCGAGTGCAAATGAGAATTTCCTTGCAATCCTCTGGCGTTTTAATTTTTTTTCTGACTTTTGATTTCTTTCCAATTTTTTATCTCTCAATATTTTGCTGCTTATCGAATTTCCTCGTTGTTGTTGTACAGAATTTTTTCCAACTGTTAATTAAAAATTCATTTACATAGAATTTGTTGCAGCAAAAGCAATTGAACATTTCCATATTGGCGTTCGCCGAACTGCAGTTTCATGTCGTATTGTTTGTACTATCCAGAAAACGCAATTTGCGGACTCACAAAATTCAATGCAAACAAGTTTTGCTTCTATCTCTTTTTGTATGTGACAACTTTAGTGTGTTGAGTGGGTGTTGTGTGTGTTGACGCCACAAGCAAACATAAATTTGTAATTTGTTCACAGATTATTGAGTTTTGTCAGAAGTTTGTATAAATGAATAAGAAATCAAGGAAGGAACCAAGTGCTCCCAAAGGCAAACACGATGTATACTACATTTACTGTTTGCTTTCCCATTGTGGTTTCTAGCAAATATGGCCACGTCAGCAAAAATCAATTAAATGCACTGCTTAAATAATGATATCCTTTGGATTGACGCCTTGCGTCAGTCGGTTGCACATTTCCGTACTGTGGTCACCACAAGTCCTCTTGTGTCGACTCCTGCGTCTTGTACCGCAAACAAAAGCACATACAAATAGTTGCAATCTTCACTGTTCACTGCATTTTACAAAATTCGCTCAGTTTCAGTTTAATTTGCAGAGCTTACTTCCGCTTTGGGGTTCATTAAGATGTCGAACGACGGGACAGGGAAAGTCGAATGCATCGCATTATCCTTTGCAGTTGTTTCGAGTTTTTTGCATTTGGGGAATTACAGAGCAGCACCACACAAAGATCACAGCAGCGGAGATAAGGCACACTGAGTTAGTGACGGGAGTGAGAGAAACAGAAATACGACACTCTCGAATTAGCATAAAGAAAGACGGTAATAAGACTTATCTACTTTGTCATTTCCGCTATGTGAGTAGCGCAACGTACCAAAAAAAATAAGCTGAAACCAGTACTTCACTAGTTAGTTCAGTTTGAATGTTTCCGTCTATAAATATATAAGTACGTGTTTGTGTTTGTCACTGCGGCTCTGTGTTTTGTGCTTTTGCCGGATGCCTTTAATGAATGTGCACATCTACTATTCCAGCATAGACTTGAACAGAACTGAATGTTACTCACTGCGATGTGCCTTGTCTGACGGATCACGCCGTAATATAATACGCCGCTTTGAAGAGCAAATCGGACCGGAGTCGACATCGTGTATGACAATTTTGATAGCCTCGCCATCCATCGAAGTTTGGCGACGTGGTGCCTCCAGGTCCTCGAGATTGGGACCAGTCAATGCCGCTAATGGTGGCGGTATGGCCCCAGGTGGAACGGCAGGCAAGGCGCCTCGATTCTGTAGAGCAGTAATGTCGGGCCTGCAAAAACCGAAAAATATTTGAAAAATAACAACCACAAAAAATAAGTGCTTGAAGCAAATAGAACCAGAGTTTTTCATCATGTTGCTGGTACTTACAATTGAGAGCCGCGACGTCGCATGCGTCGATCTTCATCAACGGTCAATACTGGACTTCCCTTATCTGGACTTGGTGACTCGTCATTCTGTAGATCTTCAGAGGGGTGTGGCACACGAAATGATGGTCGCCGCGAACCGGGCAAAACAATTTGAGGTGCTATACCACCAATATCGCCTGGTGAACGCTGTAATTGGGTGCCTGGCGCTTGGCCAGCCTGAAGCATTCCCGGCGCAAAGACATCATACGCCGACTTTCTGGAAAGACCAAGAAAGTGGATACACATAAACACATAAACGCAATGCTCACTTTGGGCATGGTCTCACCTTCTCGGCATCGCCGGTATACCCAAGCCGCTCGGATCGCCGCCCAAACCGAGACCACCAGCACCTTGACCACCAACACCAACACCTATGCCGCCATTGTTCATCTCGTCGTCATAGCTGTGCTGACGTGCAACACAGCGTGAACCACGTCGTGAAGCCATGCGTGATAGCGGTGCACCAAACGGGACTGTCGATTCCAAATCGCCGCGTGGCGGACTGTTGGAGCGGCTCGGAGCCATGCTGCGGCCACCGCCGCGCCAGTCGCCATCTCCACCGGGCGTCTTGTTGCCTTTCAGCTGCTTTTGTATCGAAGTATTATAGTGCGGTTATCGAAAAGTTAAAGTGAGCCTCAGAAACAACTAGAAGATGACTACTACAACAACTTACCCGTTCGAGCTCCTTCAACGCAGCAGGTGAAACATCCGAGTGCCTCCGTAGCTCAGGGCTGCGAGGTGGCGCTAATGCTGCGCCATTGGTGGGCGCCAAAGTCTGAGTGCTCGAGCCAAGCTTAGCGTCTGAATGACGTCGCTGCAGAGCCTCCAGCGCGGGAACATCCAGCATAGAGTCTGTCGAGTCCTGCGGTATGCAGACACGCGATGCCATCTTCCGTCGGCACACGCTGCAACGCCACATATTCTGCAAGGTAGACGGAATGAAAATCAGTTAGCAACACTCATAGCCTCGCCGTTCTCGACAGCTACATATTTAATTAAGAAATTGAAATCTAAGCAAAGCAAAGAGCAACTCACAGCTGAGCCCCAAAGTTGCTAAGCTGCTTGCCATATTTAGAGCGAGCGCTTGTGCGGCTTACGAAAACCTATTATTGCGCTCGTATAGGAAATGACGATTACGCTGAACGTTCGAAATAAATATTAATTGCTTTCTCCAAAAACGAAAACCAACGACTAACAACAAAAGTCCAACAAAAAATCACAAACTAGTTGTTGTTTTTTTGTACTTCGTTTTGTTGGTGCATCGGCCTCTGGTGGCACCAGCACATCTTGACGCGTGAGCAGATTACCAGAGTGTAACTTTGGTAAAGTACTTCAGATACCCTCCGCTCCCCTACACACCGCACATACAGGAGAATGGGAGAATTCGTTTACAGTGAACGAACGTGCAGTGCAGTGCGGCCCGGTTGCAGAATGGCACCGCACCGCGTGCTGCTGTTTATGCATGACTGCACTTCCTATTTCCGTCGACAATGGCACAAGGGCAACGTTAGTAGCATTACTACCTCCACACACACACACTCCTGCGTGCTCACACGGTGTGAGTGACACAGCAACTGCACTTCAACTTGCTTGCCACGTTTTGTTCTTTGCTGCCACAAAACGTGGCCATCGCAATGCCAGCAACTGGCGAATGAATTTCAACCAAACTCTGCGGAAGTTGCGGCATTTTAATTAAGTTACACAACGCACGAGTGACGATGACAGTTCGAAGTGGCGCTGTGATTATGTAAGCCACGTTGAAATACCCAAAATTCTGATATCGCCTTCTTTTGGGTTCACCGTACTCACAATAATTGTGGTATTAGTTCGAATTGAACTTTCTTTTGTGCAATCTGAGAGTTTCGATCCTAGTTTCAGTATATCGAGATTGTTCACGTTAATTGAATATTCCGCTTTTTCGATTTTTAGGTATCCTATCCTAAGTGAAGCTTACATATAATAACTTCATATTATTAATAGGAAGACCTGTGTGATAAGCTCGTTTAGGCGAGTTGGTGTAGCCATGTTCGCCCGTCGGCATATTGATCCCTAAGTTGTCGAGTATGACGTTCCTAAGGTCTATTCAGATAGCCGAACACTATGTTTACTAGATAGAATAACTTCCATACGAGAGGATGATTTCCTCCACTCGCAAGTCTTACAAGGTCAATGTTTTCAGGTGTTGTTGTCAGGTGTCAACAACGTGCGGCAGCTTTTGGGTCGCTTATGTTACTCCTTTATCTTTGTTTTTCCCAACCAATTGCCGATCATTAAATAGTAACTGCGGCACGCGGCGTGTTGGTGGAAAGTACCAAGTACTTTGGCATCATCGAAGTCAGACTTGTAAAACACACAAATGCTGACGCTATACCCAATTATAGAGCTAGTTTTTGATACGAACAGTATTAAACCATCGACATGGCCGATTTTCCTTCTTTTTTTTAATGGATATAATGAAAATACATTTTTCTATGACTTGCTCAAAAGTCCTGGCCAGAGTGACAGCTTTAATAGTGCATTGAACTTCATAGGTTCACGAGTCCCTTCAGCGCCGATGTTTACACAAAATTTTGAATTTTTCACATTAATGTGTGCATGGCGTGTGGAAGCAAATGTAAACGACGCCAAACATCAATTTCAATTACCCAAAGTGGCAGTTGACACAGACGTTAATTTTACGAGTTGGGCGTTGTCGCACTCGCCATGCAGCAGTCGTGCCGGAGCCAGCGCTGGTGTTCGCATCGGCGTTGGCGTTGGCGTTCGCGTTGGTGCTGACTACAGCGTTGGCAACAAATCGTCATCATCAAAGGCAGGCAAAATGACGAGCTACAAGCGCACAAGCAAGCATGTACGAGTATTGGCAAAATTTGTCAAAGTCGAGCCGGTTGAGTTGAACGTTTCTGGGCGTTGTTCAATGCTGTTAGAGGTTGGATGCTCTGCTTGTTGTTGCTAGTCGTTCCGCTCGCTTTTGTTCTTGTTCTTGTTGTTATCGTCGCCCCAGTGAGTTCGTTCATGATTGAACCAGCAAATGAACGAGCGAACGAACGAGTACAAATCATTGTGAACGAGCATATTGATTATTAATGTTTCTCCTGAACAAAGTCGTCGCCGGAGGACAATGATGACGGGCTGAAGTGGGCGCTTCTAAAACTAAACACTGCTTAAGGGTTACTTGTGGCGATTTGAGTGTATATGTCACTTTTGTGTTATGCTTTGACAGGCATGTAACACTTTTATTGTTGTTGTTGTTGTTGTTGTTAATATTGTTAGTCTGTCTTTTATCTTGTTTATGCACGACTGTCAACGATATTTCCACTACGACCCACATAAACAACAACATGCATCAAGGACAACATAGGTTCCCGACAACACCAGGCGAAGGAAGAGACAGTGCGCTAGCAACACTTTCGTTTCCACGAGTCGTTGGTGTTGTCGTTGATGACGATGCTGGCGTTGCACTTAGAACGCCATAATGTAATCTAATTTGCGGCTGTTTTATTTAATGTCAAACGTTGGCCTATGCCAACCACCTACAAATCCACCACACCAAATCCTCCAGGCCTGCGTTCATACACAAACGTATGCACACATACATACATATACTCATCCACACATATACATCTCTTCATGGCCGCACATTATTAACGCATCCATTTCGCTGCTCTAATAATAACGCCGACCACGGGCAGCTAAGCTCAGCTCCGCAGGGCTTGGCTCAGCTGAAGCGTACTCACCAACTATTTTTACATCAAATCCGCTTCTGCCCGCCTCATTTTTGAGGTTGTTTTGTTTAATTTTTTCTGTAT
The DNA here is from genome assembly GCA_035041755.1 of Cacoxenus indagator. Lineage (NCBI taxonomy): Eukaryota > Metazoa > Arthropoda > Insecta > Diptera > Drosophilidae > Cacoxenus > Cacoxenus indagator. The sequence continues at coordinate 1,168,510 of JAWNKX010000018.1, read as the reverse complement.
TTCGTATTATATTTTTGTGTTGCTTTTTGTGGCTTATTCTGGTTTAATTTCGCCATTCTATAGCACAGAACAACATAGTATTGTACGACTAATGGGTAGTGTTACATGCCTTCACATCATCATCATCATCATCATCATCATAATCGTACTCGTGCTCATAATCATCCGTACAATGTTATGGCAAGTGCACCTTGAATTTCATTCATGCTTACCGCATCCTCGTTTTCCTCCAGTTTGCTGTAGCTGGCGCAATCCTCGCATACGCGTTGCTGGCACTCGAAACACGTCTTGTGGTAGTCGTCCGGCTTGAAGGACTTGAGACACACCCGACAGGCGCCAGCACGTCGCCCCGGTTCGTTTTTGCATGAATTGCCTGATGTCGATGTTGTCGATGTGCTGTTGTTGTTGTTGTTACTGTTCTGTATGGTAGACGCATCCTGTTGATAGCTGCCGGCGGCGCTGGTACTGCCGTAGCCACTGCTGCTACTGTCCGCGTCCATCGGCACAAGCGAGGGTCGCGGCGACATTTTATTGACTGCAAAAAGAAAATTAGATGAAAAATTGTAAGAAAGAGTTTTCTATTGAATAAGGCAAAGACAACGCGGCTTATTTGTTTCGTTTGGTTGGGACAACTGTTTGTACATCGATAATCTCATTGACGCCTGCAAGTGATGCAAAGTAAATTAAGCGCGTAATCGAATTTATGGAAGAAGGAGGGGCTAAGCAAATATACGCTGATTGGCGTGACTTTTCTCACTCCATTCTTTGTCACTCTGCACAGATGTTCACTAATGCTGAACACTAAGCACACACACAGATACTAGACACAAATAACAGTGGCAGCTTTTAACCAAGCTTAAGTCTCATGTAACAAGAAGCGGGTTAGTTTACCAGAATTGAATTGTGTGTGGTATGAGGGGTTTTTTTTATTATTTTATTTCCTTTATATTTAATTTTTCTGTTATTATTAGAACAACTTCAATTAAACTGTATATACAAAAATTAACAAAACAACTTAAATTAGTAAGTGGGGATATAGTATAGTGTGGATATAATATTAAATTTATTTTTGAATACTCGGCAGTCCTTACTCCAAGCAGCATGTTTCTCACCACAATTTATGCAGCAAAGGTCCTCACAGCCAAACATTGGGTGGTTGTATGGTTTTGCCAACATTTTCCACAAATCAATCAGTAATTTTTGGTGAGCATAAATCCAAAGCATCTATAGCACTGAATGTACAGTCAGGTTCTTCTTTGGAATTTCCACCAGGACACATTGCCTGTGCTGGCCAGGTTGCGAACCACTACCCTGAAAGCTTTATCCTCCTTAAGCTGGTACGTGTAGTGTTTAATGTTACGCTCTTTTAGGTAACGAACCAGAATATGATACGATTCAGAATCCCCAGTATAGACCCTTACAGTATCATTTCTCATAACTTTAAGCGCGAAACTGTTTGGTCCGGAGACCAGAGCCAGCTCCTGTTCCAAAAGGTGAGCATTGCTCACATTATAAATGTTGATAGGGGGTGGTTTTCTAGTCCTGCGAGTGGTTTCAGTATCAATTCCCTCAAGCAAAGCATCAGCGTCAAGGACCATTTTCTTGGCTTCGGAAAGTTTCAGTGGTCTCATTCTCATTCCCAATGTCAGAAAGCAGAGCAAAGCGATTTGGTGATGTGCCAGGACTTTCCAGAGAAATAGAAGATTGGGCTGACCCCTTTTTCCCCTTCTTTACCCTACCAAGTGGACTAGGTGGTCTTTTTGACGCAGCCGTCTGCCAACACACCTGAGCACAAGGAGTCCCAGTTGTGGTACAAATGTCGACCGTGCTAAAAGAAACAGCTGGCACCGGGGCAGCGCCAGTCAAAAATGGACTCTGCAAATCAACGAACGAGCACATTTCAGGTAAGGCGCTTGAATGCGTCACTATATTCTAAGATTCGGAATTTTTACCATTTTTAATGCCTTTGCCACGCAGCGAAGCGAAGGATGGCGCTTAATTTCACTCGTTCTTTTTTTTAATTTTAGTTTTAACTGAGGTTTTAGCCAAAGGAATTTCCCTTTTTAATTTATTTGAATTCTTCACTTGACTTTTTTGACACAAGAACAACGAAAAACTATAAAATTTCTTGGTATGAGGGGTGCTGCTCAAATGACTTTGTTATTTTTTATCACTTTACTCTTGTATGTAGTTATGTGGACAACCATATTTAATGGTCCCACTTATCAGACCCATAAAGAGCACTCAAATACTGCAATTGTGCAACAGGGTGAAAGCGAATTGTTGTTACGTTTCGGCAGAATTCTAATTTATTACGAATAAATTTTCAACATGCCAAACAAAGCGATAATCAAAACAGTTGGTGCTGTTTCCGGAGTGTCGTGCCATAAACAAATTGCTGAAGGCGCATTTGCCAAGGTCATTAAATGAATTATTTGCAAGCATATTTGGCCAGAGAAAATAATAAACGACGGAATGTGCAAACATTTTAAGACGGTTGCTAGCAGGCAAAGGAGTTCAAGAGTAGAAGCGATTTTCAGCATGTAATTAAAGCAAGTAATACTGTTAATGACTAGGAATGTCCGAAGCCGAATTTACGTCGTTTAATGTTATCGTATTTATTAATGTCGGTATTTAATGATAAGAAATCAGATAAAATGTTTGTTAGGTTCGATTGGCACGCGAAGGCGAGATAGCAGCGGAGTCGCTGGGTTCATCTGTCTTAAATATTGTCTGCATTTTTCAGGTTTCTACTAATTCTTGTAAGCAGAATTGTTTACTAGAAAGACACTGGGTCTTATTCGACAAGTGGCAATTGAATATACAGTCGAAATCGCTGATAACGATATTCAATGGACCGACAAAATTCAGTCGCCATAACCGATATTCATTGCAAGCGATATTCGCATGAACGAACGAATGAAAAATTATTTAAAATAGTCTGTTATTATCAATTGACATGTCTTCGATTGTATAATCAGTCATTGAGGATACTTCTTAAAGAGCTGAGTGTAGTACTTAAATATAAACTAGTGGCCCCGCCAAACGTTGTTTTGCGAACTCTTGTATGTGGTGGGTTCTCAGAATATACTGTGTGTAAACAGCAAATGAGAATTTTTGCTCGTGATTTTGCCTCCCTCCTGCTTCAATCACAGTAAATATTATATACACAAAAATAGAACGAAGAGCGCAATACTTTGTGCGAGCCAAACAGAGAGCAACTCACACAACGCAAACACAAAAGTTAAGAAGAACTGTATGTTTGTTTGTTTGTTTGTGTGATCCCTATGGAGTCCGACACCGTTTCCCGAGCAGCATGAAAATTGGATCATAAATGGATGTCAACTTTGAGAATGTGTGTGGCTAAGTTTGGTGCGAAAAAATTGTCGAATTCGGTATATATTAGGACCAACTCAATTTTCAGATACTTCTCAAACTGTGTGGATACAAATAAAACGCAAAAACAAAGTAGCATCTGAGAATTGAGTTTGCCGGCAGTGTTGCTCAAACTGTAGGAAGTATAAATTTTCAGATATTCGAATGAAATAAAAAATCAAAAAAATTAAGATTACGAAATGCCACCCAAAAAGTCAAACACTGGAAGATCAACGAGAAAATCGCAGCAGTAGACAGAGCGCAGAAGGCAGCAACGCGCCGGGGCCCTGCTACTTGTAAATAATAGTATAGATATATGCCCTTTATTTGCAATATCACTCGAAGAGGTAAATGTTTGCAGTACCTCAACAGCATGGCAGCTGTTGGCAAGAGATGATGTTGTAAAGTGTTGTTCCCCTTCGTCACCGCATCAAACATTTCATCTTGATCATTATTTACAAAATCAAAATGTCATCATCTTCGAACAGCCCACAAATTTGTGGACCAGCTCGCCTACTATATACTCAACTTCAGAATGTTCCAATGCGGTATGTTCAGGAGTAACATGTGTTACTTCTGGTGGGCCGTCTAGAATAAAGCGGTGGTTAAACGAGTTCTGAATTGTGGTCCCAGGCAGCTTCTAACATTAAAACTGCATTCTTTTTATCATCAATGTAATGAAAAGATTTTGGAAACATGATCATTTCTATAGTGACATTTTAAAGAATGTATAATGCCTTGGTTCACCGGTTGTAAGAGAGCTGTTAGATTTGGTGAAAGAAAAATTAGTTTTATCTGTTTCAGTCCATCTTCATGAGGATGAGCAAGATAATTATCCGTCACCAAACATATTTTGTGGCCTTCTTTTTGTAGTTGTCCGGTAATGCAATAGGTTGATCAATTTTTTTGCAAACTCATTGGGGCCCTTAATTGCCATGTTTGAAGATCCCGATTGCTTAAAGTATTTAAATAAGCTAGAGTCTTTGTGTTCAACGGTCGACTCTCTAATGCGTTTGTTCTTTAAACAAGTGTCTTCAAGTGGCTACTTTTATTTGTCCTTGTTTTTATGAATTTCCCTTATTGCTGAATGGCTTTCGCCTAGCTCTTTGTTTGTCTTTGTTTATCATTGACGGTAGAGCAATTGCAGATAACCGACTATATTAAAAAGCACTGCTCTGCGCATTTTCATGCGGTTTTTTTATTTGGCCATCGCAACCGAGAGCAGAGACTAAAATTGCTGGCAATTATGGTCACTGTAAGCAATGTCATTAAAAGCTATGTCGTTATAAGCATTTTTAGATGGTGTAGTAAAGCAAACCAAACTAGTCATGTTGCCATGTTGCCGATGTTGTCGTTGGCGATTTCGATTGTACTTCAATTGAAAAACATTTGGTTTTACCTTCACTGCCCGTTCAACTTGCCCTAATCAGGACATTCGGACTTCGCTAACAATTCAACATAGCGCAGACATTGGCAAGTCTTAGTAAGCGTAAGAAATTATTTTCAATACAATTTTGAGTTTGATCAATTATAATTCACACAGTGGCAATGAATAAAGCCTAACTCCTTTTGCAATTGCGCCAAATTCTTGCCATACCATCAGGCGATTTATCAGCGGCTCACAACGTACTACACAGCAACATGTAAATGCCAACAATAAATTAATCTAACTGGCGATAAATTGTGCGGATATGCGCGCAACCATTGATGCAGCAGCGTATTTATCACGCTTGAGCGCACCAAACCCGGGTTACAGTTGCACTTTGAAAATGCACGCAGCTGAGGTACGAGTAATGCAATTCAGCCGAAGAGAGTCGACAGCCGCACTCAAATTGTAAGCACCCACGCACACCTGAAAAGTTTCAAGTCAAATGCTCAAGCGGCTTTTCAATTCCTACTACAAAGCTGAACATCGAGGCAGCGAAGCGGAAGTGGAATGTGCACTGTTGGCGAACATAAAGTTATGCCACAGAAGTCACATCTACACATGTAGCCCGGCAGCTGGGCAGGCCGCAAGCCACATGAGTAAAGTGATGTGGAGTGAGAGGAATTGAGTTGGGGCCGCCCACTCGCCCCGGCTAAACAAATTTATATTTATTTGACTTTACTCCTAGCTGCCTAGTATTCCACTCGTTTTGTTCGAAAAGTAAATTTTTCGTTTTATGCATTTCAAGTACTTTTGTGTCACTTTCGAAAAAATAGGAGAAACCTGTTTCCCTTGGAAATGTTTTTTTTTTGTGTTCCTGCTTCGGTGCTTCCATTGAATAAATCTGTACTAGGAACTTTGTCTTTTGCCTTTCCTTTTTATACAATATCTTTCTCTTTGTCTCCCTCTAAGCACTAGCATGCTGCTGTTATGGCCTGCTACTTCGCAGATACGCACCCAACCAAAGAAATGAGATTCGACGCCGGTGCCAGTAAATCGCAATCACAAGAAAAACAGTCAAGGATCTTTTTCTGTGCAAATTATTCCCATTTTCCATTTTCAAAGCGCCCAATGCATAATAAGCTCCACCATGTATATAATATGCTAATATTATTTCTTTATTACTTCCTCTCTCGGTTGCCTACGCAGTACCAGTCACTTACCAACTGTAGAGATTTTCATTCAAAACCTGCAAAAAACCGCATTCAAGCAAAAAAATAAAAGAAATTTACAATAATATTTGCAAATATAATCTTGCTTTTTCAGAGGAACGCTGCTTGGCTCACTGCTTGATTGACTGGCAGAGCGCAAACAAAGACTGCTACACAGATACACACACAGATGCATTGAAATGCCACAGCGGTGCGAAAGTACTCACAAGTCGCTGTAGTTCTGTGTAAACAGATAAACGAAGATTTTGGCTGGCAGATAAGCTTATACATAAATGTATATAATAAACAAATACGCGTAATAAAATCTGGTCTCCAACGTTGGCGTCGTCCTTACCACTCGTTGTCGTTGTCAATGGCCAATGATGTCGTGTCGGTTGAACTTCTCGCTGGATGTGCGAGAATCGCCGAGGCAACGTCAACATTTGCAGTGAGCTACGCAGCGTGCTTATTTTACGGCCATTGGTTTAGTGGCGCGCTATGATGCTTGCGTCAAATTAAGAGGAGTTGAGTAGCGAACTCGAGTGGCACTTTGGCTAGTAATAAGCGCGCATTTCAATTTCATTACAACGTAATGACGCATTCAGGGGCTCACTGATTGCAATTTTGCAGTGCCTCTGTGTATCTTTGATTTACAGAGATAGCTATTTTCATAATTTTATTAAATGTTGATGGTTGCTAATACTGAAGGTCAAGGCAAGCGGCAAAAGTGATGTGATTGAAAACAGCTCAGTTCATAGATTTCGCTTGAGAATTTCAAGTAATGGATGTCACGGTTATTGTTAGGTTAAGCTAAGCTGCGACTCCTGAGCCCCGGGATACAAATGTCTTGTTTGCTTATTTTGTCCAGATGTGTACGAGTATATGCGACAACTCAGATCCTGCTTTGTCTTGAAGACAATAGAGTTGAGAAACTTTAGAGCCGCGTGACTGTCTGACTTTGTTTATGTTGCTATTCAGAAGATTACAAACTACTTATTATGCCTTATTATGTGTAATTAGTGTGTGATGATTCCTTTCGAAGGAGATTATTGGGCTGCAGTAACCTCTTTGTTGTGGGATATTCGCAGTGGCTGTCATCAACTGCCATGCATTTTGCATTTCCCAATGAACTCACACCCCACTCCTCATTTGTTATATTCGTCGAAAATTGCTTTGTGCGAAATGTCGACGTTCAACAAACGGATTATCATGGAATTTGCATTTGGCGACAACACCAATTAAAGACAAGAGAAAAATGCAGTCAGTGGAAAATCGGGAATTTTGATTTCATTATACACGACTTCAGAGGCAGTTCTGTTGAACTCTGTTTATACCGTACTGTTAATATTTAATATATATAATAATTCAGTTCGCTGAATTTCACTGAGTGCATAACTCAATCACCCTGTGCTTACCCACGCCCGCTCACCAGACTCTACACGCCCCAAATCCCCAGCTATGAGTGACTCACCTCGATCCTGTGCCGTGAGCAGCGACGAGGACAACGTCTGCTTCAGCTTGCCAAAAGTGCCACCCGCCTCTGGTGCACTCTGGTGCGACGATGGCGTCTCATCTGTAGCAACCATCTGCAAAAGAGACAAAAACCAAAGCGTTGCTTGAAATCCGAGAAATGTTATTTTATGGTGAACAATCACACACTGAAAGCTAACTTATTCCAATGAAAAAATGAAAAGGTGAAAAAAATTAAATCAATCACAAAGTAGTGAAAATCGACAGCGGAAAATCTATAAGAGCCAGCACGAATGATATTTGACACAGGAGTCGCACCATCAACGAAGAAATTGGTTTGATATGCTTGTTTGCACGGCGAATTTAATGTTTCCAAAATTCATCGAAGGTTCATCAAAGTATGACATGTGTAGGCGTGGGCACAGGCGACTTCCTTTGGCCCAGATGTCATCTCATGCCTTATCGCTATACCCTATCGGATATTTGATAATTTCATTTCACGATTGAAAAGCAGGTGCCACTTACGGCAGGTGTAACAGCCGTCAAATGTGCCATGCGGCGTTTTATTTGATTCTTGGCGCTTGCTAAAAGCTGGAGGCAAATTACCGAGAAAAACATAAAAAATAAAATAAGGGACATTGAGCAATTCTTACTTAAACGCCAGTGGGCGGGTGTATGAGTTTGGGTGTATGGCACTGGTGTCGGCGCAGCTTTCAAAAATTTCCGTCATTCGTTTTAATGCGCGTACAGCAACAAAAAAAATCAACAACACCAGTGCAAACACCAACAACAACACCCATAAACCTACTACAAGCGCAATAATACTAAAGAAGCAAGAACAACAAAAACAATAAGAACTATAATCCAAGCACTAAACTGACAGAATCATGGTGAAAGTGCGACTGACTACGCAACAGATCGCCAGAAGCAAAGGAAAAAGAAAGAAGTAAGATGGTTTTATTTCGCTGTGATGTCAGCATTTTATGAAGTGGAAATTTTCTATTTGCCGAGTAGAGTAGTCGTTGTCGATGGCGTTCCCTACTCCTTTGTGTGGCGTCTTACGCCAGCAGCCAACAAAAAGGCAACCAAAACATACACACACATGCACACACACAGCCCAATGAAGGACGTTGGACAAATTACACTAAGTGCTTTTGGTGTTGCTGGTTGCTGACTGCTAGTGGCTAGCTGCTGTCGGCGACTGTCGCTCTCTAAAATTTGTTTGGCGTGCCAGTATTATTGTATGACGGCATATATGTATATACAGGGTGGGTATATTCTTTTTACTCTATAAGTGAGAGAATATTTTATTTGATTTAAGCAGATTTGCTTACATCATTTCTTGAATATAATTCGCGTAAAAAAAAATCACCCTTATCTCAGATAGGGCAATGTACTCGTTCTTCAGCATTTTGGTCTATTTCCTGCCGGCTGTTGGCCTTAAGTTCCTCTAGGGTAATTGGCTGGTTGATGTAAACCTTCGACTTTAAGTAGCCCCACAAGAAAAAGGCCGACGGTGCCAAATCAGGCGAACGTTGAGGCCATTCAATATCTCCGTTTTTTTATATCAACTGATCGGGGAAAATGGCTTTAATAAGTCGATTTTGACAAGGGCGTGTGAGGTGGTGCACCGTTTCGTTGAAACCAGAAATGGTCAATACCATTTTCAGGAACAATTTTAATCAAAAACTCGTTTATTATAGCGCAAATTACGGTATCTTGATGTTTGTGGAGATCTTTCAACACTCGCTTGTTCACCCAAGATATTTTCATCAGAACGTTTCGGTCGCTTTTTCTTTCGACGCCTCCGATTACCGACAGTACCAGAAGAGAAAATGCTTTCATGCAAACCTGGTATTGTGTATTTTCACTTTTTCACTTTCACTTCTCAATGAAGAAATCATTTTGAATGTTCAGCTAAACGGCGCGTACGATTGCTGTGTATTGCTCCAACAATCTCCTAAGATGGACGCTTCAAACACGTGCTGCTATCAGTCCATCAGATGTTTCTTGTCATTGTTATAGTGTTGCCAGATGGGTTCACCTAATATGCCCCATCCTGTATGTGTGCTGGCGTAAATTTCTGATTTTCGACTTTTATGTGTAAAGCGGGTTTTCTGTTCTGTTTCTGTTTCTGTTTCTTTTTGTTTTTATTATTCATCCCAGTCGCTTGCCGACGCCATTCGTCCGCTCGTTATATTTGTGCAGCCTAATTTTTAGGCACGACTTCCTCAGTTACACTGAAGCTTCGCAAAGGGAGTCAGCCTTTGCAGTTTACACAGTCTTGTGTGGACTTCCAAAGTTACTCTTCTGCAACTTTTGCCTGCGTTTACTATTGATGGTAATGGCGTTCGTAATAATGACTGGGATGACGATGATGATGATGTCATTTGTGTTTTAGGCATATTCCGAGAGCTGGTTTCATGCTGGATTTTGATAGGTTAGCTCAAAAGCCGGTTTTGCGCCTTACCTGCCTTTTTCGGCGTTCCCGTTTTTGCTCTCAAGTTCGCCTCCTAATTTATGTAAGCAGGTGCCTTTTCTTAAGCTTAATGTTTATTCTAGTGTTAGCGTCAGTGCTGCAATAACTACCACATCAGCAGTAATCCTTCTACCTTTTTCGGTGTAGCTGCCGCTGCCACGAATTAATGCCGTGTTAATTTCGTCATTTATTATGTTAAGTTGTTGCTTTATAGCCACCTTCCTCTGCGGATGTGTGTGCATACGCGTGTGGGTGTGTCTGTGTATGAAGTGTGTAACATAATTAAAATGCATGGCGCTCCGCGCTGCCAATTAACATGCAATAATGTAATATCGAAATGGAATTGAGTTTTTAATATGAAATAATATGAACTTTACCACTGCTACCGAAAACCAATTTCACTATGTATGTATGAGTTGTACTTGTTGCAATGACTGCCTGCCACAAGTTCATAAAAACTCAATAGTTAAAAAAAAAATAAAATACACAAATAACGCTTCTGATATATTAAAATTTCAAGCTGTGGATACGATGAAACTTTTTGGCCGTCTGTCGTTCCAACTTTAAAAAAAATATTCAACGATGCTACATGTTGCTGCAAGAGCTTATTTGAACGTGTGTGTGTGTATAGGTTTTCTGACTGGGTGATTTATTTAATATCATATACATCACCTGCAGCACAAACGCCAGCCCTAGCGCCTTCAATATGTACGATATATATGTATGTAAATATTTTTAAACACTACCGTGTACAGATACGAACATTTGATTTGCCTCTGCACGTGTTGCATGTAATGCTTTTTATCTGTGGTCAGCAAAAAATAAAATTAAATGAGATGGAGTGGATTTTTTGCTTAGCAGTCAGCAAAATCAACTTTCGTGGTAAAAAGGAAAGAAGGAAATCGTTAACTGCACACAAGCGTGCCATCGATTCAAATGAAATTGAATTGAATTTGAATGCTTATGAATTTTTATGAAAATGCAAACCTTTTAATAAATCATCAAAGGTAGCAGGTTTTTCTGTTTCCTCCCATAACTTTCTCCACGCATTTCTGCAAAATTTTACTTGCAAGGAAATGCCAAAAAATCTCTTCAGTTACCCTATAATAAAAATAAAAATCACGAAGATTAAAATGAAAAGGAAAAAATAAAAATTGTTCGCAAGGGCTCTTTTTTAATTTCTGTCGCTTAAAAGTTCTTCCTGCTGATACAATCAACGCACGGAGCCAATCAAATAAAAAACTTTTTCTCAGAGTTGATGACAGATTTTTTAAGGCATTTTTGTCAACGACAACAACAATCGAATTATTTGTGTTGGAATTCCTCTTAATCAGAAGCAGCTCACTTCTGGTTTGCGCTTCATTTGCTTTCATCAAACTTTTTTTCTAAAAAGAGCCGGCGAGCAAACAGAAACAAAATCTGTGCCCGATGTGGGCTTCTGAGAAAGAACATTCTGAGAAGTGGTAGAAGATCAATAAAAAAGAAGTGAGAGAGAAAGAAACAAATATCATTACGAAGGAAAAGGCAGAAGAAAATGCTGTTTTCCACTTGCCATATTTTTGAGTTTTATTAACTTTCGCAAGAGTTTTCTTGCGCCACTTGGCCAAACAAAATGCGCCAAATTGAGAAGAATGGTTTGAAGCATGTCAAGTTGAGTTTGCAGAAGAAAAAAAAAGAATCCTAAAATCATTGAAGACAATGAAAACTTTCGGTGTCACAAACTTTTTGTGCAGAAACTGCTGAGGCTTGGAGATTCATGAAGCACGGTCCGCTGGCGTACACCACGGTCCTTTTTCTTTACCACCGATTCGGATGTGCTTACAAATAATGAATTAAAATTATCTTATTTCTTTGCTTTTCCTCAGGAGTTTCTCGCTGACCTCAATAAAAACACAACAAATTAAGACAATTCACCTGTATATATATATGTTGTTGTTGTTTTGTTTTAGTGTGGGTCGTCCACTCATTGCATAAATATTTATTCTCAAAGCTATAGCGATATAAAAAACTGTTTTCTAAGAAGTACTGTCTGGCTGAAAAAGTATTTAACAAATTCGGCTAATTCCCTTCTGCCCTTCTGTTCAACATTTCCTTTTTGACAAGAGCATTAACATCCAGGTTGTAACGTAAATATTGTAAAAGTCTCGAATTACGAATATAAATGGAAAAGTGGAAATTGAATGTGGCCGAAATTATAATGCAATTTTCGATTTTTATTGCTTGGATAAATGTTTAATTCAGTAAGCTTTACTCTTCCTATATATAAATAAGATTTAATCCAACATAGCAACATCCGCAGGCAACAAACAAAAGATTTAACAACAGATTAAACAACACTCCACGCCGCACCCCTGGAAAACATCACAATTCACCAAGAACCCAACAATGACGCCCGCATTGGTGGAAATTAAGACAGTTTCAGTATTCATACAAGCCCACCAGCGGGTACTCCTACTGGCAATTAACTAAAATCGTCGACGCCACGAGGGGTAACGTAATGACGACCTTTCTGCCAGCCACCAAAATCACCGTTCTTACTCACTTGCTTGCCGAAAAGCAAATTACAAAGCCGGATTAACATTGAGTATATAAGTACAGTTGGAAGCGGCAACAACTCAATCGAAAGGTACTCGTACTCCTATGTAAATGTCGATTGTTATAAAGAAGAAATAACAAATAAGGAATGACGAGGTCTTATGGCAAGGCAAGTGCTTTACTTTGAAATTGATTTACTTTTTGTATTACTTGTTAAGGTGAAATTGCTTCTAATATCATTTATTAATATTATATATGTATGTATGATTTTACTTTAATAGTAGTAAATTACTCTGTGGAATGTTATAATTTCAATGTTTAGATTTTGGTTAGACTTTGGTTTAACAGTAGTCTTAGTGTCGTCGTGGTTTCTTTACGTCTTTTGTTCGACCAGCCCCGAACAGGGTTGTCGGGCCTAGCCCCACATATATATATTCGACTGCAAATAATGTCAATTTATTGTTTTATTTCAAATTAAGCCAATAATTAATTATTATATTATAGTTCCAAAGAGCAAAGAAAAAAGTTCGAAGAATTTTGGAATGGCCGTTACGACTCGTGGTAAGGACTAAATTTTTAAATAAGGTCTTGATATTGATGTTGCTATTGTTGTTGTTGTATTTTAATAGAGTGTATGGCGTAACGAGAAGCGTCGGTCAGAGGTTATGGCCTGGGTCGCTATAAGTGATTTAGAGTGAATTGCTTAATTTAATTCGAGGGTATTATGAATAATGAGTTGATAGGTATTCATTATAACCCTTAGGCCCACCCTTAGACCCACATATCTGCTGATGCCATGTCGATTTGGGCAATTTTTTGTTCTATTGATTGTAATTAAAAAGTCTTTTATGTAAATCGCGAGAGTCCGCTAAAAAAGCCAAAAAGAAAAAGGAATCAGTGCAAACAGTTTGAAAATGGAAAATGGGCGGCAAACGGCAGTTAATCCCTTTCATCAGCATACTGACATAGGGACACTCTTAAACCCTTTTTTGAGTACGCAACTTTTTTAAATGGTTCGTTTGTCTCGAAAAAATCAATTTCATTGAATCGCCTTTGAAAGCGCCTATGTGCAGTCAACACAATAAGAGGTGAATAATTGAAAGAAATTAGCGTAAACAAAGCAGTAGGCGAAAGAGAGTGTGCGAGCCAGATTCTCTTGAAAATGTAACAAAAGTATTTTAAAACAAAAATTACTGAGATTGAAAAAACAAATGGAAAGTACATTATAAGCACCATTTTCATCATGTTTTAATTGCTTATGTTTTTCTCGCTTGCTGTGGATTTCGATTTATTAATTAAAACTGGAGAACCAGCAGAGAGAACGAAAACAAAAGAGGAAACAGTAAAATAAAATGAATTAAAATATTTATGGGACCAACCTTTTTCATAAATGTCATCACATTTGTCGGCAACATTTTGGCGGCGTTTTTTAAGCTTCTTGCCTCGATGCGATGAAGAGTATAACTTTTTCGGTCGTTAAATTGTTTGATGTTTGTTTTTATTGTAGGGTTTTTTTTTCTTTTCTTCTCACTGCAACAACGATGCTGTTTATGTTTTAAATCGCTGTCTTAGTTCGCTTCGTAAGCTGTTTTAAGCCATTTCCTCTGATTTGTTTAAAGCGGCTCTCGCGTTTTATACAATTTTACAATATTTTTCACTCAATTATTCAGGTACACCTGTGTTTAGTCAAAATACTCGTCCGTCATTCATTTATTCATGCTTGCATTGAAATAAAATTGTTTTATATATACACACGTGTTCATAAACAATTTGTGCGGCCACAATGCATATTTGTATTGTACACATTCCTATGTGATTTATGCATTCCCTGGCTGTTTTTTCCAACAGATTTTTTTATTTACTTATTTATTTATTTGGGCATTTAAATGTAAATATGGTAAAGTTGCCACTTTTCAATTCACGGCGATTGTTGCTGTTTACATTTTGATATGTTTTCGCTTTGTATGTACCTTTTATTTGCTCAATATTTGCAATCAACTCAATTACATTTTCAAAGTAAAGCTCAATCGGCCGCATCAGCTTCCATTTACAGGTCTGCCTTAATTATAATTGCAACACATTTGCATTGAATGTGAGCTACTTTTGACTTCATTGTCCTTTCAGTTGACTTTTAAACATTTTTCCGTTAAACCCGCCCGCTTTCTGCACACGAAGAGAACGCTGCAATTAAAAGTAAAAGATGCGAAATTTTAGAATAAATGAATTAATAATGTTTTTTTAATTTTTATTTTTAATTGACTCTGCTACTGTTTAATTTAGAATGGTTCACTTGGAGTGGTATAACTTTCACCGATTCAGGATTTATTGCATTTTCAAGCAACAAAATTTAAGCAATATTAAATATATACAAAATATAAAACTTTGTGCTGCACAAGTACAATATGTTCCCAGAATTAGTCGGCCTGACATAGGTACATACTCTTTTTAGCTATTTTTCCTTTTAAAAAGCCTAAGTTTCTTAGAAGCTTAAGTTGAAGAATTGGCAACCATATGACTTATAGCATAAGGTTGACGAGCCTTTTAAAAAATATTAAAATTTTAAAAGGCTAAGTCAAACGGATATTAAAGCTGAGTTGGATACAACACTTGGAGGGTCTGATCCTTCATTTTCAACCATAAAACATGGGTGGCCGAATTCAAAGGTGGTAGCAGTCGCCGCGAAGATGAGCATCGCAGCGGTCAGCCGTACGAAGTGGCTACGACGGGTATAGTGTTAAGCATTTATACAATTGTAGTGGATAACCGCCGTATAAGATTAACGTAAATAGCATTAATTGTGGGCATTTGAAAAAGTGCAGAACATTGGCTGAAGATTTGGGTATGTTAAAGCTCAGCGCAAGGTGGGTGCCACGTTTCCTAACAGTTGAACAGAAACTGAGCCGTGAGGATATTTCAAGAGATGGCAAAGACAAATGAATTCGAGTTCAAATTGCTTGCCCATCCAATCCATTCGTCGAATTTGGCTCCACCTAAATATTTTATCTTCGCAACCCTGAAGAAATGGCTTGGTGGGAAGAGATTTGATACCAATGAGGAAGTGAAATGTGCTGTAAAAGACTATTTTGGGACTCTGGATGTTTTACTTTATATGATGTAGTGGCCATTGCGAATCACTGGTAAAAGTATATGGAGATAAAAGGGTACTATGTTGGTAAATAAAACCAATTTTGCCTAATTTTATCTGTTTTGTATTTTAGGCCGACTACTCGTGCTAAGTACGTTTGAGAAAGACTGACGTTGTTTTATTTTATTTCTTTTTTTAATTTTATAAAAAACGCATTGACGGTATAAACAAAAAATAACCACTCCATAACGAAAGCCGTGCGAATAAAACAACCAGAAACAAGTCTATCCGAAGTTTGTTAAAAAGTGCACTCAACAGGATTACATGTGTTAAATATTTAAATAATTAAGCAATAAAAGCCATTTCATTTATTGAACTGCACATTGAACATAAGCAACTAAAGTTACTAATTTCTCATAATACGCTTTCGAGATAAATTTTAATTAAGTGTCGCTGGGGGAATCGGAATTACATGTAGTTTTTTTTCTCCGTTTTATTTATTTATTTATTTAGTAAGGTTAATAAAATTTAAAAAGCCTCGATTAACCAAGGGGGCCCGGTGATGGTGTAGGGTTATTACAATATATTATTATTATTATATAAATTGTGTGTGTGTTAGAGCTAAGTCTGGCTTATATACTATGGTACAATATTAGAATTTACACATGTACATGTCGTTTGGCTTCAATTTTGTGATATATGTTTATTTCTTTTAAGTAGGTTATGATTTTGATAATGTTTTCTTCTGTGGGATTTGTGAGTGCGGTTTTGGGGTTATTATTTTGGAAGATTTTATTTTTGGACCTTGTGGTTGCGGGGCATGATGTTAGTATGTGGTCTAAGTCGGTGTTTGTGGTTGAATGGTAGTTAGCACAATGAGGTGTTGTATTGGGGTCGTTGTAGTGTAGGTGAGTGAGTTTGGTGTGCCCTAATCTGAGTCTAACGATTTTGATTTGGTCGTTTCGGTTGACTTTTATTTGTATTAGTCTCTTTGTTGGCTTGGTACCATTTATTGCATTTGGTAATGTTGTTTTTGAGGTTGTCTGATAAATTACTTCTTAGATATTTGTTAATGTCTGTTGGGTTGGTGTTCTGGGTTAGGATAAGGGGCATGTTTAGGGTGGCTTTGGCTGTTTTGTCTGCCAGCTCGTTGCCTTTTATATTAGAGTGGCCTGGGACCATAGAATTTTAATTCTTGGGACGGCGCTTGTGAGGAGGGATCTTATGGTGTAGGGTTGCGTATTGTGATTGTTGATGTTAGAAATTGCGTCTATTGCTGAGAGTGAGTCGGTGCAAATATGTGTTATGGTAGATTCGGAGTGACGTGTTTATTAGGGAATCGGCGAGAAGCCAGGCGGGTTTGGTATCTAGTGGTTTTTGGGGGATATATGGTAGGTATGCTGTTTTTCTTGCAAGTATTTATTATTCTTGCTATGGCCGTTGTGAGTTTAGGAGTTTTGTGTGGTGAGTGTTGTTTTGTGTATTTCTTGATAGGGGTGTCTGTGGACTTTAGTAGTGTTTTTTAAATTTTAGATAGGATGTAGTCTCTTTTTGTTTCGATTGTAGGTGTGTTAGTTTCGTATAGCATATTGTTGATGGGTGTGGAGCGGAGTGCTCCTAAAGAAAGCCGTATTGCCGCATTAAGTTGGGGTTTTAGTTTATTAAGGGTAAATTTTGGCGTGTGCCCATATATGAATAGGGCATAATCAATTTTTGGGATCAATGTCGCTTTGGTTATGTATATGAGTTTGTGTGTGTTGCAGTTGAATTTCTTACTGGCCAAGCATTTTATTATATTGAGTTTTTAATTTGAGGCAGGTATAAGTGTTTTGATGTGTGTGTCCCACTTGTACTTGTTGTTAATGGTTAGGCCGAGGATTTTCACTGTGTAGGTTGTCGAGATTTGCATGTTGTTGCATGAGATGTTGCACATGCAATTGTGTTTGCGCCATATATGTAGGTGTACGCAGTTTTGCAATGATAGGGATGCACCCGAGTAGGCGCACCAGCTTTGCATGTTTTGGAAAAGGGTGTCCAAGTTGTAGCTGATATTTTGGTCTATTGAAATTGATAATTAGAAAGAAGTCGTCTGCAAACGTACTGAAGTGGATTTCTTTGTGTAAGCTAAATTTAGTAGCTAATTTGTTATAGGCTATTAGAAACAGTATAACGGATATTGGTGATCCCTGTGGGATGCCGTTTTCAAGGGGGTACGTCTTAGAGGTTTGACTCCCAACAGGTACTGTGATTTTCCTGTTTGACATAAAGTTTTGTGTGTAGTTGATAATTTTTGGCCCAATCTTCCAGCAGAGTAACTGGTCTATAATGGTGTGAACACCGACTCTATCGAACGTTCTTGAGAAGAGAAAGGTGTGTTTTTTGGTAGATAACGATCGGGTTATGAGAAGGTCTGCGAAAAGCAGACTTTCTGCAACCGATTCGCCGCGTTTAAATCCGAATTGGTTGGTATGAAGCAGATTGTTTTTGGTTAAGAACCACCATACTCTTTTGGAGATGATTTTGTCTAATGTTTTCGCTAGGCAGCAGTTTAAGGAGATGGGTCGGTATGATGTTATTTCCGTTTTGTTTGCTTTTGGTTTTAATATGGGAATTTTGAGGCTGGTTTTATACGATGGGTTATGACGTTGTTGAAAATGTTGTTGAAGAGTTGAATTATTCTGGTTTTTGTCGATTGTGTGTTGTTTTTGATCTTGGGGTATGAGATTCTGTTAAGTCCTGGGGTTGACCCTTTAAGTGATTGTAGAGCCGAGTTTAGTTCGATTAGGGTTATATCGTTTTCTAATGCTTGTGCAGTTTTTTTTGTTGTGTACTGGACTTATATCGGTGTGTATTTGTCTTTTATGAATTGTGTGTCAAAATTGTTGTCTTTAGATAGGTTGGACCAGTGCTGTGCAAATAAGTCTGTTATTATGGTTGGGTTTGTGTGAGTTGTGTTGTTGGGTGTGTCTGTGATGCAATGGATTGCTTTGTTGGGGTTGAGTCCACAAAACCGTCCTATGTTTGTCCAAATTTTGGTGGTGGGTGTGATTGGTTGTATAGTCGACGTAAATGAGGTGGAAGCTTTTTTTTGGATCGTATAAGTTCCCTACGGAACATGGCATTGGCGCGCCTGTAGTTGATGATGTTTTCTTTAGTGATGTTGCGTTTGAGGATGACTTTGTTTAATCGAAGTTATGTGAGTGTTTTGTTCCACCATGGAACTCTGTGTGGAAGTTTTTGGTGTGATGTTTGCGGTATGGAAAAGTGTGCGCTTTGCAAGATTATTTTGTTTAGGTTGGCGGCTTCTTTGTTTATATTCGAGCTCATTGGAATTCTGTGGTTAATTTGATTAGATAATTTTTGAAATAAACTCCAGTTGGCTTCTTTTGTTTTAAAATATGGGCGGCTAAAGTTGTTTGGAGGACAGAGAGCGGTGTGTGTTTGCAATGCAGCGGAGCTTTAGATAATAGTGATAGTCGGTTGAAGACTGTTTTCTCCATTTCTTTTTGCTTTTGTCTTTTATTTTGTCTT
Source organism: Cacoxenus indagator (assembly GCA_035041755.1). Taxonomy (NCBI): domain Eukaryota; kingdom Metazoa; phylum Arthropoda; class Insecta; order Diptera; family Drosophilidae; genus Cacoxenus; species Cacoxenus indagator. The sequence goes on along the minus strand of JAWNKX010000018.1, from coordinate 1,149,458 downwards.
TCGGCCATTAATTATTAATAGATTATTTTTTAAAATCAGATTAAATCTTAATGGATTTCAAGCATTTGAAAATCACTAAGACAAAATATTATTGAAAACCATTATTATATAAAACAATGTCAATAAATTATACACTGCAAACAAAAGCCAGAAAAACATCAGCTATTAAATAATATACGTGTATTGGTTATGGCAATGCATAACCACAAATTGACTGTAAAGTTTCAACACGAACAATGGCAGTGGGAATAGAGAGGGTAAGGGCAGCCATAAACATAGCGAACTGCAAGTGACAACTTGCTTGTGTGAGTGAGAATGTGTGTACGCATGTGTGCAGTCAACACTTTGAATTTATTTAAAATTACGCATACGCACAGGTGGGCTGAATCGAACAGAAAAATGAAGTAAGGAACTCACGCCTTCGCTACGCTACGCAAAGAAATTCACAATTTGTGTGTGGGTGTGTGTATTGTGCGTTGTGTGTATTAGTGCACAAAATGCCTTGATTTTATTTCAATTATAATGAAAGCACAAGGGCATACATCTGTATCATGCCTTGCTCAACACAAAAGGAATTTTCTTAACCGCAATCTGAATGGCGTCCTGATTTGCTTTTACCGCCTGTTGATGACACCTTGGCATCTGACTCGTCATAGTTGTGCTTGAGTGAGGTTGGGCGGTTGTGCGTGGGTACGTGGGTGCGTGCGTGTTCATTTGAATTTGCTGTATCTGAACTCGTATGTTGATTAAATGTCAAATTGCAAGTATTACTTGTACACAACAACCACAAAATTTATTGAAACACACACACATGCACCATATAGTACCTTAAACAAATTATTCGTCAAGCCACGTTTCGTCTTCAATTCGGCCTACTTCAAAGTAATTGAAGCGTGTGCTTAGCAAAACAAATCGAAGTTGGTCTCGTCACTATCTCACTTAAATACGGCTTGGATTTATTTATGCTTCTATCTGTCTGTCCTTGCGTCCATCTTTCTTCAGCAGCTGTCTTTGTAGTGTATGTGGGCGTATGGGTACCAGGTTCTTTTTGTTGCTGGTTACTTGCTATTGGTCTCTTTATATAATTTTGTTGTTGTCAAATCAGGTTTTTAAATGGCCTCACCAACATTGCGGCTAAAGTTGCCAACGCCAACGTACGTGCCTTGTATGCTCAATCCTAACTTATGGCAAAAGTATCTACACACAAACTTCACTCGTACAACTGTTTGGTGTGTGTAGCCCTCTCGCTTTTGCTGTGTATGCTATTCGATTTAGTTTTGGATTGCTGTTTATTTTTCGCACAAATTATTCATTAAATTCATGCAGGAGCATGTGTGCATATGTGTTATTTCCATACAAACAAAAGTGAGTTTTTCATCGTACATTCTAAGTTATATGTTAATAGAAGGAGGTAAAGAAGAAAGCCAGTGAAAGTTGGGCTGTCCTGTTAAAAGATATCGCCTCTCCAAACTTAATTGTTATGCTATTATTTCATAAGCTCCGTTTAAAAATCACCCCACCCCAAAACAACTTTGACTGGCTTAGAGAGAACTTTGACAGATTTCGTTGTCTGTTTTTGTTCGCCAAGGCAATAGAAAGAACGAGTGCCAAGCATGGACAGACTTTCGGTTTACTTTTACGAAATTTCGTTAAAGAAAACTCATTAGTTTTTCACATGTAAACAAGTGAAATCAAATGAGGACAAAACAACAATCACCAAACAACTACGGATTGCAACATTTGCAAACCCGAACCTGAATCCGTAAACGAAATCGATCACGCCTTTTTGATGTTTGCCTCAAAACTTTGTGTAGCACAAACAACCAAAACTTAAACAATATCTTTGAGGCCAGAAAAACAACGCCATAATGCGATTCAGCACTACCCAACAATTAAAATATCACAATTACAACTTAATGTTTTATACCTTATACCTTGCTGCAGCTGCACTGTGCCACGCTTGGAAGCAGAAATTTCATTTCCACAACAGCAGCAACAACGAGAAAAATGCGGAAACCCCGCCGCAACAAAAGTCAACCACAAAAACCTGAGCTCTCAATTAAACTGCAACACTGCCAAAGAGTCGTCGCTGCGTTGGCATTCATTAGAAAGTTGCTGCCGCTGCGGCTGCCTCATGCCACCCGAACATGAACTACTACGCTAGCGTTTAAGGTTACTACAATTTAAACAAAGAATTGCAACACAATGGCAGACACTGATGGATAGTCGAATGGATGAAGAGGCGGTAGCAGTAGTGTTGTTGGTGTTGATGTTTGCAGCGAAGAATGCACAAAACCAATACAGCAGTACAAGCGAATGGCAACAATAACAGAGGACGCATCCTGTTGCTGACATTGTTGGTGCATAGGAAAAGTGGAGGACGAAAATAAACACTGGCATTTCCAGCTGTTCATTTTGTACCTTTTTCCTCCTCTTCCCAAGCGTCATCCGATTGCTGATGATGGCGATCATCCTTGTCATCGTTATTGTTGTAGTCGATAGCATCAACGCCAGCAAACCCAACAAGGTGAATTCAGGACAATTCAGGCGTGTGTTATGCTTGCCAAGGCTGCCTACGCTTCGCTAACAACGCATACACACTCACCACCACACACACGAAGCCAAGAGCGATGCGAGCCACTCATCCTGTGACATTTGCTGTGTGCCGTTTCTGTTGCTCATTTTTCGCAGTTGTTTGCTTGCCCATTCGCTCCTTCATTTATGAACTGCACGACTGCTCAACTGAAATTTTAGTTGTTTTTTTTTTCCTTTGCGGCTGCCGCTGCTGTTGTCGCTGCCGTTGTCGTTGTTCTCTTCGAATGTTTTTCAGTTAATTTTGTTGCCCCTAGCACAGGCAACAATTCACTTTGACACTTCATTGACATGTGTGACAATAAATTACGGAGCATTTTACATTTTCAGCCAAACACAAAACGTGTCCACTGGAATTCACACCACTACTCGCCTGCACCCACCTAACGTCAAACGCATGTCTATCCGACTCTCAATCTGTGTACTGTTCTTTGTTCCTTTTTTTGACCCACTCTTGCACTTTTGAGGCATTTTTCGGTACACTTTCCCACACAATATTTTTCCGTGCTGAATTGAGTGTTGTCCTGGATGTTTTTGTTTACCTGTATGGGTGTGTGTATATTATAAACCATTTTTTATTTTTTATTTATTTAGTTTTATTTTCTAATATTTTCATTATATTCCTATATTTATTCTATTTCTCTGCGGGATTTTCGTTCATAAAGGCATACTTTTCACATTGTTTTTCCTGCTGTTGGGTGCCAGTGAAAAAAAGTCTTTTCTTTTTGCCATTGTTGTGTGTTCGTTGGAGTTACACAATTTTTATAGTCAAATAATTCGTCCCAATTTCCCTTTTGGGTTGACTAGCACTCAGAGTCACTCATGCGACTGCCGATTTGCGATTTGCGTGTTGTCTGTGCCAAGTTACTGATTGGTTTTTCATAAATGCGTCGCACGGCCCTAATTCATATCGGCTTACATCTAATGCTTATTCAGCACATAAAATATTGACATTTTTTATATATACTTTTTATCATTTTATATATTTATAACCAAGTCGTACGAGTAACCAAAATGTGTTTCATATACAATATTTGTTAATAGATTTCGGTTGAATTCTTCTTAACCACTTCATTCATGTGTTCAACTACAGTCTCCTTAAAAGTAATACCCAACTGATTCAATCCACTTTTTTCAAGGTTTTTGTAACTCCCGAAAGAGTATCTGGTATGGCCCAGAGTGCTTTCATCGATTCGCCGGTAATTCCTCGATGGACATGAAACTGCGTCTTTTCAGAAGTGACACGGTGCGAATTCAGTACAATATGAAAATATGACTTGAATATTTAATTAAATGGTCTCGAAATATCAAGGAAGAATGGTTGTCAAAAAGGAGAGCACAACCTCATACAACATCGTGCAACGCGTTGTCACAAGCAACGAATTGAATACGCAATTAGCACAGGCGAGGAGAGGCAGTGACTTTAAGTTAATATGAAATAGATCATATAGTGGATACCACCAGGAGTTACACCGTGGCCGAGAGTCAAGGGAGAGTATGACTTGCATCTGGTGGTACTTTTGACAGAGATTACTACCTCGAACAACTTCATCGCTTGAAAAATGCAATTCAACAGAAACATACGCTATCACACGTGGCATACACCGGTAAGGTTATGGTAGGTTCTACCACATTCGCCATACTCTACGAACCTTATATAGCTTACAGTCTTTACCGTTGCAAACGATGAAGGCGTCACAAATTAGCTCATGCACGTGTTCAAAATTTAATACAACGAGATGATTTTGACGAGACGACATAAATTTGTTGTTGTAATTATAGTGTTCTTCAATAAAACTTCATTAGGGAAGAAAATCTTTGCAATGGAAATTGGGAATTCCCCACAAATAAGCGCATACTTGTATCTTTAGATTTCCCAAAAAGTACAATAGCAGCAAAAAGTTGCAACATCAAAACAATTTTCTTTTGATCACTTACTCGTATAAAACTTTCTATCCTAAAAATTAAAGTCATAAACATTCAACATGAGCTCTTTTCAAATTGAAATACAATTTCAAAAAGCAAAAAAAATCTCAGCTAATTAGTTGAGTACTCCTAGGAACAAGAAAACAAGCCCGCTTAGAAAAAGAGCTGTTAACAAGAATTGCTATTTATGGAGCTGTACGCCCACCAGACACAGCCACATAGCATGTCTACAACTGCATTTGTGGTTTTGTGTAATTTTCAATTTTACTCAGACTCAACAAAGTGGATCTACACACACCCACACATGCACAAATCTCGCTTAGTTTTCTGACATGCAACCAGTTTTGCGCCAGTTTACTTAGCTCTCGAGTGGGCGGCGCCTCTTAAATCGCCCAGCAATGAGAAACTACCGAAACCAGCGAACGAATGAACAGCTTTGTCTGTCTCCGACTGCCTTGAGGCAACTCATTTCAAGTGCGTCACCTTTGAAAACCAGCGAATAAGTCACTTCCTGAAAGTGATGAACAGAGTAAAGATAGAGTATGTCGTCTGTGCGGTACTCTCTTATTTTTTAAGCTTGGGTACACGAACATTTTTTTCATAGGCTGTACGGATACCAGTTAACTGTCTTTTGATATACCAAGCTCAAATTTGAACAAGCACAAACCGTGAAAAATTCGATTGCCCATTTGATGTGTGTTGAAATAATTATATTTACGTCTTTGAGCACATAATATAATTTGGACCGACTTCACCGTCGCCCTGAAAACACAAACTTCATTGGATCGAAAAGTTCTATATATACCAGTTCAGTGTTGGACTGGCGTATAAATTATGATGGTTCCCTAAACATAAGTGAAATCAATAATATGATGTTGTTGTCTAGGGAGAGGTTCCAAGAGTATTGCAACTTTGTCATCGACCAAGTTAACCATATTTTAGTTGTTTTTATTTTTCACTTATACATATGTACATATATATTTTTTTCATTGAAAGCTCCCCCCGCAAAAATTTCCGTCTGATAACACAACGAAAGCGTAAACGACTCTTAGCAACTTTCGTTCAGAACGGGCCATAAGTGGCACATTTGCGAACTTGCCTGAGTGCAACAAGAAACTACAAGGAAAAGTTCACAGTTTTGAAATTTGTATACCAATGACTCTGACTAACTTTCGCCATAGAAAGAGGTGGAACAACTTCCTGAACACGAAAGCTAAAAGCATAACTGAAAAACAAGAATAACAGCGACAACAACAACAATAAAAAACAGTCCAAACAATGCGAATGGGAATGCGAAATTTTTCTTGCATTTTCGCTCAGTTTATTAAGGGATTTGAAATGCATGAAGAGCTTCGCTTATGTAGTTTTGCCATTGATTGCTTGCAGTTTTGTGCGTTGGGTTGTGGGAAAGCAAACAAAAGGCTCTCAATAGCAATGGATGGCATGGATGGTTGACAGAGGCGGTAGGAGCAGTAGCTTAAATATGAAGCCTCTCACGGCCTGTTATGTGTATGAGGCAAACTGTGTGCATAAAAGCTGCTCCACTTCTCTGTGCTCAATGTATAGTTATATGCTTTGTGTGTGCCGGTCTACTCGTATCTTTGTTTTCGAAGCCAATGCTTTCTTATTTATTGTCGACGATTGCAAAATAAATTCGGTCTGCACTTGCGCAAGCAACAAAACTGCTTAACTTAGCAAGCTCTAAATAAATAAAAATATGTTCAATGAGTAAATTGTGTGTGTATGTGTGTGTGTGTGTGTATCTCGAATTTGAAATTAACAAAACTTTTAAAAAGTTGTAATTTTGCATATTTTTGTTTGTTATACTCCATGTTGATTCAACCTCTACAACAAAATGCTAGAGCAATTAGAAATGAATTTATACAATAAATATAAATACAGCTTACCACCCAGAGGATCTTTCTGACAGAGTCCTCTCTTAACATATATATATATATATTTTTTTTTCCTTTAGAGCTGTGGTTAACATATTAACGCAGCAAAACTGTGAGTTTTGGCATCACCAGCTTAGGGAAAACATACCCTTCAGATTGGTGTTGGAAGATATACACCCAAATGTTTCCAAGGACTTAATTAAGCGTACTTTCTCCGACAGAGGGTTTGAGGTGCTTAACATTTATAGCCCAAGAAAAACTGATTGGCGTAATATCCCTACCAAAGAGGAAGATGGTGATTTAATGAACAATGCCAAAACCAGGATAAATATATTCTACGTCAATATTAAACAGTCTCCCAATTCGGTGGAGGCATTAAAAATAATTCAAATTGGTAGACACAGGGTTATCATAATAAGGGCAAACCGTACGTGCATTGAAAGTCCAGTAAATGTTCAGGCGAGCACCCTACTGGTTCAGCTTAAGTGAGTTCGAGTGACAGCAACATGTGTGCCAACTGTGGTGAAGATAATATATCCACGTTTAAGGGCTGCAAAGTAAGAATTGACTAGGCCAAAAAGTTAAAGCCAGGAGTAAGTTTACCTAGTGACGGTCTTTGGCGTACCGTGCATAACAACATAGGTAGTCCAATATGGAGTTCATCCCCAAAGCTGTAGTTAAAAATGACTTTTCGTATGCTGACGCCGTGAGAATTAACACCCGAAAACACTTTAATAGAACAACAACACCAAACTTCTCACGTGCAAATGATGTTGGCGCAGACCAAGGTCTCTCCAAAAAGTTTAGTTTCTTGAAAAAAGTTATTCAAGATATTAATAATAGAATGGACCAAATGTATGTATTAATCCAAGATTCGATGGAAGCTAACAAAGCCTTCCGTGAATTGGTGCAAAAACTATTATCAAAATGATCCAAACAAAAATCGCATTATGGAACGCGCGAGGTATCGCCAAGAACAAGGAAATGCTTCGACTTTTCCTCAATGCGATCTCTATCGACATTATGCTGTTAACAAAAACACATTTATGACCTGGAAATAAGATATACATACCTGGCTATGACGTTTATTATGCAAATCATCCTAGTGACAGCGATAGAGGTGGTACTGCACTTTCAAACTGAGACAATCACGCGCATGAATGTAGAAATAGCGAGCGTGAATGTTCAGATGAATGGTGGAAACGTTACAGTTGCTGCCTTGTATCTTCCTCCCAATGTTCCGTGGACAAAGGTTGAACTTGAACAATTAATAAATTCCTTAGGAGGCCGTTTCATCGCCGGGGGTGATTTTAACGCGAAGCATTCATGGTGGAACAATTTAAGATCATGTGTTCGAGGAAGGCGACTGCAAGAGGTCATAATAAACAGTTCATGTCAGATTCTAGCAACTGGTGAACCAATTTTCTATTCGTACAAGTCTCAGCTAACACCAACTGCCTTGGACTTCTTTATTATCAACGGAATTGCAAGAAATAGGCTTACTGTTGAATTAAGCCATAAACTTTCTTACGACCATTTGCCAGTCGTAGCTATCTTGCATCGGACAGCACAAATCAAGCCTAAAAGACAGCGACTACTTCCACCCGGCTCTTCTAACCATACTTCTAAAGCTCAGTTGAACAGAGATTTAAACCTGAATTTGGAAATAAACAATTCAGAAACTAAAGAAGATGCTGTATCTATCTTTATGTGGAACATCAATCAAGCCTGCTGCATGCGTCGCTTTAAATATTGCACAGTCAACAAACCAAGGACATACAACTCATCTGACTCCAACAGCTGCTGTCCTATTGCATTTAAAAAGAGAAGTCAGAAAGGAATATGCCAGGTCGGGAGACGATCGTGTGCTCCAAATTTTTAAGAGACTGTATAATCGACTGCAAAAGGCGCTTGCTAGGGATCGGAGAGCACAAACTAACACCATGCTGAATAACGTAAGCCCAGATGAAACCACCAACTATGCCTTGTGGAAGTTAACAAGCCGATTCAAGAGACAAGTTATCCCGAAGGCCCCCATTAGAGATTCAAAAGGTGGCTGGTGCTTCTCCAGTCAGCAGAAGGCCAAGGCCTTTGCGGATAGTTTGGAGGAGAGGTTTACACCGCTAGATCTAACGTCGAAAAGACATACAGAAATATCCCTGGAGATACCTTTCCAAATGTCCATGACTGTAAGTCCAGTGACGTTGCAAGAGATCAGGCTACAAATGGTAAAAAATCGCCTGTAGAGGACAACATCCTTGGTAATAATGACAATAAACCGCTTCCAACCAGGACGGTAATCTTCATTGTATTGCTGTTCAATAGAGAGATCTAAAAGTCGACTCTAATTACGATGATCCCGAAACTTAACAAGCAGCCATCAGAAGTGGACGCATATAGGCCCATCAGTCTCTGACCTGCCCTCGGCAAGATGTTGGAAAGGGTATTAATAAATCGTATCCTGCAGCTTACTACAGTGGCAAACCTGATTCCTAATGGCTTTTCGGATTCCGTAAGAGTCACGGTACTCCAGAGCAACTTAATCGTATGGTCAACTTCGCACTTGATGGTATGGAACACAAAGAGTACGCGGTGGCAATATTCTTGGATATCCAACAAGCTTTCGACAAGTTGTGGCACTGTGGTCTAAAATACAAGCTGAACCGGTCGCTTACTTCACAGGTGTTTCAGCCTGTAAGCAGTTACCTGAACAATAGTTCCTTCTGAGTGGTTGTTGATGGCACCAAATCTTCTAAAAGACAAATCTGCGCTGGAGTCCCACAAGGAAGCGTACTAGGACCCACTCTCTATACTTTATATACAGCAGACATGCCAACACCTAACTCTATATCTTCTGTAGACAGGAACGACATTCTCATAGCCACATGAGCTGATGACACCGCTGTACTGACTAGAAGCCGTCTTATAAATGATGCTGCAAGGGCGCTCCAGGACAGGAGTATGTACAAAGTTTTGAGATGTGGGCCAAAAGCTGGAATATTGGCATAAATTTAAACAAATGTGCAACTGTCACATTTACTACCAGATCAGCGACTTGTTCAGCCATTTCAATGCTGGGTTCTACAAACAAACACGAACTAGCACACAAATACCTGGCCAAAGCCAAGAAAATTGTGTGGCTACTTTCCCCCAAAAACAAGCTTTCTCTAGCCAAAAAAGTCGCTATTTACAAAATTATATTGAGCCCGATCTGGAAGTATGCGATGCGGAATTGCCGCCAAAACCCACTTAAATAAAATTCGAGTGGTTCAAAGCAAAATATTAAGGAGAATTTCCAATGCTCCATGTTACATGCGTACATGGGATATTGAAAGTGATTTAGGAGTTCCTAAAGTTGGTGACGTGCTACAAATACAAGCCAAAATATATTTGAAAGGGCTTAGTTCCCACCCGAACACACTAGCCAGGCGTCTTATGGGTGAAAGGCGAACAGCTAGGATAAGAAAATTAAAACGATGCCACCCAGAGGATCTTCCTGACAGAGTCCTCTCTTGACATATATTTTTAAGTTAAAACATAAATTTAAATGCATAACTGTTAAATTTTAATTGACTACTTTTGTGTAGTCATTATTGTTTGTTAGTTTTTACATATAATTCGTTGAAGCTGCCAATAAAATAGGTAGTAGTTCACTAGTTTAAGAAAAATTTGTAAACAGTGAAAATAAATACATAATATTTACGAAAAAATTAAAGAATTAGCAACACTAAAGCTTGGGTCACATAAACAAATTTCAATAATTGGCTTGTGGAGTATAGTAGCCGATAGAGCGCTGAGAAATATTCTGGATAGTAGATAACTGTCCGACTCATCTTTATATTGACGAGCTTAAGTAAATAAGATTTGTAATTTTGCCACCCAACAGTAACGCAAGCAATGGACCACGGCTTTATAAAAGCATTAAGGAGTCATTATACAAGTATTTAAAATGTGAGAATTTTCTAAAACTCTGCAAAGTATTGTAATTGGTTCAGATACAGAGATACATAATTTATGCCATATTAAATGTTAGGAGATGTCTAGCAGTAATTGTTGAAGGGCCAATCCTGAATATTGACGATATGACACCACAGTCCAATATGCTGAAAGCAGCTGCAGTCTTCGAAGCGCTGTATATCAGCCACAAAAATTTGTTGGTTTAACTGTCCTCAAAAACAAAGACTCTTTATTATCCTTTACGTACTATAGCATTTCTTTTTTCAGGATCCTTCTTTTCACAGGAGACTTTATTTCAGATGTAATATCGAAAAGTGAACAATCGCATAGGTACCCCCAGAAAGAGAGAGGGTTAATTGGTAGGCCGCTGACGACGTATAATCTTCTCCTTAGTAAACAAATGTATCTCTAATAAGACGTGGGAGGACGCAAGGATGCACTGAAAAATTGCAATGCAGATTTGGCCAAGACGGAATAAAAGAGGTCGTTGCCATTGACAAGATACTGCACCAATACCTTCTTAACCGATGGGTCCATCCACCATGCCCTCTCTACGGGATTCACCTCACCGTATTTCACGGTCTGGACTTTTCCACACACTTGGAGAGCGTTCTGGTGTCTTTTTTATGACTCTCAAGTCCCATCCCATCTTCTAAAAACTCCCTCACCACTAAACATTTCAACGTATATAATTAACGTATTAACGTATTACGTAAAATTTCCAACATAAAAGGGTCCATTATCGGCAGTCACAGGCTCTAGAAGCTGGTTACTTGTTAAATTAGTATTCAATTTAGCATTGTATATTAGATTCAATCTTGTTTAATAAAATAGAAGAAACTATACCAAATGCTATAAGTCAACGCTTCTGTTATACAGAATTTAAATTAAGCAAAATTCAGCTCAAAATATTTAATATTTAAAGCCTTTTAACTAATTTTTCCAGAATTATATTTAAACCACTCTTATAAGTAGACCAATATGAGCATCACTAAAAATATATTTCAGCTACTTAATAATGTCAAGTATGTGAAATATGGAGAACAGAAATAAAAACTTAAATATATGAACCCATCCCATCACTCCTTCCTATGCTTTTCTCGATGACATGGTCGAAACTATTTCGTACTCATCCTAAAACTCACTTATGAACTCTACGTCGTCCTCTGCCAAACCTCATCTCTTGGCAGACGCCAACGTCCATTTGAAAAGTTCTCGTAGCCACGCTGACTAGACCAACTCCAAGTCCAGTGTTCCATCAACCAACCACTACTGCTTCTATTCGGCTGTATTACATATAAAAGATTTATGATGACGCCGAGAAACGGCGTGGACAAATTTGATATGCGTGAAACCAGGCGAGTTTCGTGTAAATCGTTATTGGTGCCAATTTCGTTGACACAACCACGACGTCGAAACGACCAAGACGATGGAGCGACGTCCATGACAACAGCCGCCTGTGCGTCAAACGAGCAGTTAACCTTCTAATATAAAGTATGCTTTTGCTCCCTGACAACATTGAGACCGTAAATGTATACTTGATTTGATTTATTTGAATTAATTGGTCGGGCGTCGAGGTTCGGGCATCTGGTGTTGTGATTTGATGAAACACGTCAAATAGGCACGATTGATGTCCATGGGGTTGAAATGTTTAAATATGTATTCACTTTACATAATAATGAGAAGAAATAACCTAATATAAATCATCCCGTAGGCCTGCAGAGAAACTCATTTAGAATAATTATGCCAAACGAGTGTGAGCGGAGAAAGGACACAAACGTTGAAACTATTAAGATGAATTTCATTACAGCTTCAAACAGCAGGGAATAGCGCTGGTCTAAATAGCACAGAAGTGCTTTACACGAAGAGCTTGAAAAAAGTAATTTGACAATTTATTTTGTTTTTTGCAGCGTTTTGTTGGTTGAAAGAAATTTTGCACTAATTGACGCCATGAACTTGAACGAGTAACAAGAAGCGCTGCTTACTTAGAACCGCTAAAATTACACGTTGCTGCGTTGCTGCCCTGCCATTTGATGTCTTTTGCCGCTGAGGACGTCAGATTATGGTTGGCGCAGTGACGGAGCACACGCTGTATCTACAGGAACCGAAATGACCGCAATTAATTAACAAAGTAGCAAAAACAAAACCGTAATAAAATAAACAAGAAAAGCCCTTAGACAATGCGGGATAGGCAGTCGTAACCAGCGTGTGAGACTTAAGCAATTGAAAAGAGAGAAAAGTACTCACACAACACGTGAGTTAGCTGCTCAACGTGACGGGGTTCAACGGTGTTCAAATGAAAAGTACTTAGTGGCTCTTACCAAGAGGAAAGATAATCAAAGAAGTTAAAAGAATAAAATGGCAAAAATTATGAGGGCGTGAAAAGAGCAAAATCCGTGCACATAAAAAGTTTGTTTCAACCTTTATTTTCTTACACCGCAATAAATTAAATATCAGCTTGACTGCAAATACATTTTTTAGAAAGTAGGGATGAATAAATCGCACACACGGATTGGCACAGAGGCAGGACGGCAGGACCAAGGTGATGGCTGCCCTGGAATAAGTCGCACGATTTACCAATGTCAATGTCAGCATCAATGTCAAAATGTCACTGCCTGCGAGTGAACGAGCGAACGACTGAGCGAATCAGCAATCCTGTGTCAGCTCTCAGCAAGCTTGTGCAAAGCCAAGAATGTGGTAAGTGAGTTTTAATGCTTGTGCGCACACAGATACACTCAGGCTGGCAATTACGCTAGCGCATTTGTTGTGTTAATTATCATTTATGCACGAGTGACACGTTCTAACTGAGTAGAAGAATCATGTGAGAATGGAGCGAAAGAGCACGAAAGCATAGATGAGCACAGGTATTTGTGTAGGCGTGGGTAAAAGGTCACTCACGTGGTCTTTAGACAGTGACAAAGTGCGCGCCCCTTTATTTAACGATGGTGTAGCGTGATGCTGCGGCAGATGGTAGGGCTGCGACAGTGGGTGCGGCTACGGCTATGGTTGGCCTTATGAATGGATTCATGAACTTGCATCTAATGCGAATTCAATGTCTCTGCCAAACGTCAAGTGGACATGACGATTAATATTGAAGCGGAAACGGGAAAAAATCGGATGACGCAGACAAAGACAATGACAAGGGCGGCAACCATAAAGTGAGACTGACATTTCGCGAATTAATTTAATTAAACTGTCAAGAATTTGTTAATATCGAATGTCGTATCGGCTTAATTTCTATCGACCAAAGAGCATCGTTTTTTAAAAACGACAATCTTTATTACACTGATTTATCATCTGGTAATTGATGATATATAAGAGAATGATCTAAACTAATATGGTACACCTTTCGAACATTGAACAACAAATATGAATCTGTGTTGTCAATTATAGAATATACTAGCGGGGACCCGTCGCGTATCTGCCTTCGCGCCCGTCTCACTGTCCGGATGTTTCGGCAGCTCTGTGCTCTGTCTACTGCTGCGATTTTCTCGTTGATCTTCCAGTGTTTGACTTTGTCGAGATTCTTGTTGTAATTTTGTTTCTGCAGCCCTTGATGTTGATTCTCTGTTTCGGGCTTGTTCAAGTCGAGATTCAAGTTGTTCTTCTGTTTCAAGTGCTCTCTTTTTACATTTTCTCGTTGCTTCGGCTGTTTTTGGTGGCAATATTTTGCAGTTTTGATCGATTAATACACCTTCTATTTGATAGATTGATAGTCACGTCTTCTTCGTCACGTGTTCAAATTTTTACTGGTTTTTTTTTTCGTATTTTTCAATTTTTTGTTTATTTTTTTTTTTGAATATTTGAACATTTCGACTTTGTACAGTTTGAGCAGCACTGCCGGTGAACTCTATTCTCAAATGCTACTTTGTTTTTGTGTTTTGTTTGTAACTGTACAGTTTGAGAAGCATCTGAAAATTGAGGTGGTCTTAATATTTAGCGAATTCAACGATTTTTTAACAACAAAATTTGCAGTTACCTTTTTAAGGCTATTATAGGGATTTCCAGAAATTTTCGGGAAACGGATTCACACAAGCATACAGACAAACAAACAAACAAACATACATCGAATTTTATATATATAGATTATAACATACTACGATACCATATATACTCCTAAGTACATATATATATATATATATATCAGAATATATATATATATATAATATATATATAATTACAGAATAGGCACCGTAGGATTCACTTGCATTACTGCACGAGCTGTGGGGTTGAAGGGAACATGAAGTTGATCCGCCTTCTTCAAAGAAGTGACCTTGGATATTCTGGAATGTGCAAAGTATGTGGATAGGCTGGCTAGCAGACATTACTGAATGGCGCTCAAGGATAACTATTATAATAATATATATCGTTTTTCTTGCTGTACTCGTGTCACTTAGATGAATGCAGGCGCTCCATTACGTATGCTTTTGTTTGGGAATTTATGTCTTTGTGAGAATTTGAAAGCTTATGTCTGTCCCCCCGAGTATAAGTGTGAAGCTGGTTGTGTGTATATATGCATGTGTATCTATGTCCATGCTTGTGTTGTTATTTGCTGCCGTTGCCACAACAAATATGCACGTGTCGTATTTTATTTTCTATACTTTTATTCTGGTACATACATTTTCATTTATTTTTTGTACGCTTTTGCCGTCAGTGAGACCTCGATAATAAGGCCAAATGTCAATTGCATTTGCAAGAGTAAGGATTTGTTTTAATGGAGCAGCCAGCGGCAAAGCCACTTTTGTGGCGGCTTTTTGGAAAATATTTTAATAACTGCGAAAATGTTATTATTTAAAGTTTAACCAATACAAGGTAAATTGCAAAAATAATTCAGTATTTTTATTGCGTTTGTTGGATTTTTCAGTGATCATAGTTTCGCAATGCCAAAAAGAATATTTATATTCTCTCATATACAGCACTGTTACAATGTTTCAATCATATACATTGGTATATATATACAAACTTTATTTTCATCTTAATTTTTATGCCCAAGTGCCTACTAAATGAAATCCAACGAAAACGGTGAATTCAAGTTGAAAAAAATAAAAAGAAGTTAGGCATCAAATCACATTCCGGCTAATTGAAAAGCAAATGTTGTGTGTGGAATTATATAAAATAAGAGCGTAAAAAGGTAGAATAAGAAAATTGGAGTAATAAAAATCATCAGTCAAAATAATTTATGATGTTAAGAGTAAGCCCGCCATTTACTTTGATGTTGGTAATATTGAGACTCTCAGTATTACCAAGCAAAGTGTTCCCCACGGACCGTTCACACGTTCGCCTCGAAGTGGTTAAACAACGTGTTGCGTATACGACGCGTGTGTACACGAGCGAATCCTCATTTTTCATGATAATGTCTTTGGCATTGATATTAATCATGAGCAAAGGGTATGTATACGGTAATCAATATACACGCCCACACCCACACAAGTACTTACACGCTTCAGGAAAGGTAGGTAGCAAAGAAACCACAGCTATGTGGAGCTGAAGGCCCAACTATTTAAATTGATCCTTAGTAAGGGCAAAGCAATAATTGTTGTGGCTTCCTCAGCCTGCGTCTTACAGTCAAACAATGCGCTACAGTCAGCATAGACCACCACCCGCTCGACTGTCGATTTTACGGTAAAATCGACGAACAAAGCCAACCGCAATTGCCAGCTGCCATTGAACATTATGACGATCTGCTGTTGCTGCCGGCACAGTTTGCTGCTTTGCCTTCCCTTGAAGTCTTATTGTGTCCCATTCGCCTTGCAAACGAAAATCGAAATCGCACTAATACAACACAACGGCAATACAAAGAAGAGAACACAGACACATTTACAATTATAGTTAGGACACAAATACAGTTGTTGAGGCAATTCGCATGGCTTTTTGTTTGTGCTTGCACAAAGCAGTCAAAGTTAATCAACTGAACAATAATCTCAACTTTTATTATGCATGCCACTAGTCAAAGTTTTGGTTTTGGTTGGACTTCACTAGCAGACGCAAAAAGAATAACACGTACTTCTTGGAATCTTAGCAAATTGTAGCATACCTTTATTTGATGTTGCCACTGCCATTTTTGTAAATTCACTTCGCACGATTCGATTCTACTCGATTGGATGTGGCTTCTGTGTTGTTGAAGTAAACTGCAAAAAGTGAAACATTTAGTGAGAACTAAACTTCGAAATTAACCTTACACAAAATTTCAATAACACACATAGGCGCTGGCATGGTTTATTAAATTTTGGAACAGATTTCCATATGCATGAATTATATATATATTATACCTTATGTTTGTGTTTAAGCAAGTAAAAGATTTGTAGTAGCAAATCTCGGGGCGATTTAATAATTAGTTTTGAGCTTATCACCAGATTTTCGGTAGACAAATATAGCTGAGAAAATCATTATCATCTTCAATATTTGCATAATTATTGGGATAACCACTGACAATTTGGTAGGTGCGTGCATAGCACTCCCTCGCTTACTCTCGCTTTAGGTAGAAGGAATAATTTTGAAGGAGCACCGAAGGCTTTTGTTCGCAAGTACCCTTTCAAAATTTGCTTTTGGTTTGGCTTTGGTTTTGCCACTTGGAAAAACACACCAAGCACAAGCTCATAAAGCAGCATCAACGTAGAGATAGTGTTGGCGATAGCGTTGTCGTCTTCATTGTCGTGGAGAACGGACCAGCTCATTATGGCTGACATTTGGGCCAGAAAGAGCGAAGGAAAACTTTTGAAAGTCGCCAGCAAAAAGTTTACACCCAACTCGGGTGTCAGTGTGTGTTTTTCTTCTTTTACTCCGACTCTTTTTCCGGTTACTCCTTCGAAAAGTTTATTTAAATTAGAAAATTAGGAAATCTGAAAGCCTTTCTGTGACACGGCATTATGCTATAACAGATGTGGGCCAAGTACGGTTGACTCTTCGAACTGCGCCTGGCACTCGTTAACTGTTAAGCTAAGCGAAAGTTCTCAATTTCAGTGCCTCCAACAAAGACAGAAGAAACATGGGCTTAAAAGAAATAAAAAACAGTTTTCAATTAAAATATTCGCATGCGCACGACGGTGAAGTACCCTAAAATTAAAATGAGGGTATCCCGTTAAGTGCTGCCTCTTAACATTAGTGAACATTTTAGTACACATTTTCAGGCGAAATTTTCAGCAAAACTTAACTCGAATGTCAACGTTTTGCAACGATTACCAGGGCAAGTGATTAGCATTGCGTAATGACTGTTCGACAACAGAGACATACGACAAAGCTGCAGCAAAGGAAAAGGGGGAAAGTGGAAAACGAAACGGCAAAAAAGGCAAACATCAACAGAAAACCAGAACAAAAGAGACACCGATAACAATCATCTTGACAATGTCAAAGTCAATTTTGGTCTGTGTCCTGAAAATTACTCAACCAAAAGAAAATTCTGAGCGCTCTGAGTCGAAGGCGTCTGCTTCAATCAACAAGGGAAGGACAAAAATATGCAAAACATTTGCAAATTATTAAAATTTTCATACGCACCAAGGCTGACATCCTAAGGTTCTGTCCTTCAATAACACAATTTCGTTAGCTGAGTTAATACTAAAACAACCTAACGGTTTTCTTTACTTAACGTTCCTCCGTCATAAGGTTTTAGCTGGAATTTGGTTCGTTCTTCGTTCATATCTAACTATTTTATCTTTAGCCTTCTGTCGCCACAGCACGTCAAATTATAAGCACACACACCGCTTCACCGACGTTCACAGTTAGCTATGCCAAAATGTTGTTTGTCTGAAGTAAGTCGAGCGTTAAGAAGATACTAACTATTCGATATGCTACAACGTCGTGTTTGTCGTGAGGCTAAGTGTGTCTAAATTTTATGTTCGCGGTTCGTGTTTAATGAAGCAGTAAGCCGAGCAGCGCATTAACTTAGGGAGGCGTATATATAGACATATCATACACACACAATCTAGTGTATACGAAATTTTTGTTTAACTACATGAATTAATATTGACCTAACTGTAATTGTAGGGCGTAGACTTGAGTACGACTTCTATTTTAACCACTTTTCTTAGACCAAAGGACTCGACAATAAAGCAACCCCAAATACACAGCCAGGTTGTCTTCCTTCATTATGTGTCAAGCAATGAACACTTTTGCGCATGGCTCATTATAAAAAGGTGTCTTTAATTTATAAGTCAAAGTGATGTGCCCATCGGAACCATTGCGGACAGCGAAAGGCAGTGCACAAGGCATAAGCAATCCACATTCTACTGGACCAAGCTCTTGACTGTAAGGGCAGGGCAAAGTTTTTAATCTAAGCATAGCCTTGTTGGCGCAGAGACCTTAAGCGCGCTGCCAGAAATGCCTGAGTCACTGAAAGCCCGTCATCATACACAGCGGAAGTGATGGTATGGCGCCATGCTGTGAGGGCCTTAAGCCATAACTCAAATGAGTTGTCGACTCGAAAACGCTGACGCAAAAACTTCAGAAAGTCATCGGTGTGCTTACTTGCTTTCACAAGTGATTTCACATTTTTGCATAAATAAATGTCAAGTTGCGAAGCAACATTTTTCTAATATACCGGAAAAAAAGGATAGTCATCGTAGCAAGGACAGCGTCGCCAGCACATGACCACGCACAAAGGCATTCAACAAGTTGCACATGTGTGTGTTTGGCTGTAGCCCACATGCATGGAGTCGTATTACAGGGATGAGTTGAGTTGGATACGCTTCTGTAGCTCGCGTGGGCTTACAAGCTTCGATGTTGTCTAGCGTCAACCCCACTCGAATGCACGCGTTAACCTTGGGTGCTACTCGTACGTAGATGATCAAATTCTGCCACTTTTCTCATTGAAGTAAGTGCGTTGTATATATTTTTCTTGTCTTTATTTTGTTGTTTTTTATTTTTTATTTTATATATATATATATACATATATTTTTTTTTTTGCTAACCAACACACGAGCATT
This sequence comes from Cacoxenus indagator, assembly GCA_035041755.1. Classification (NCBI taxonomy): domain Eukaryota; kingdom Metazoa; phylum Arthropoda; class Insecta; order Diptera; family Drosophilidae; genus Cacoxenus; species Cacoxenus indagator. Next base: position 1,130,170 of record JAWNKX010000018.1, on the reverse strand, counting down.
ACGGTCGGCTTTGTTTACGCCAATATACAATTTTGTGTTCGCAGGCGTTTGTATGTGGAGCCAAAGAAATTTTAATAATGTTTATTTAAGACAATGCCGCTATGCCACGACGTAAAGAAATAAACGAAAAATAGCGCCGTCTTAACGGAGACAAGCAAACGAAGAAAATGGCGAGAGCTCGATTGAAGGACACCGGCAGCGGCAACGGCGTCATCAAAGGCTGTCAGGAATTTAATAAGCCAGCGCCCACGCTCAGGTATTTAACTTCAAGTTGTTCCATCTTCACCTCTATGCGGTGTGTGTGTGTGTTTGTGTAAAAAACGCTTTTGTAGAAAAATTCAAATAAAAATAAATCCTTTGCACGTCTTTGATGTAAGCATAACACAAACTTTCTGCGTTGCTCCTATGCTCTTTTATTCTTAGCTCGACTTTGCTGCTCTGATCCGAACACAAAAAACAGTTCTCAAGTAGCTGCGATAAGAAAAATTCTAAACTAACGAAAGTCGTTACGAAATCCAAATAAAAGCAAACTACCAACTCTTTGGAGTGTAAGGCAACTGCAAAAATGCTTTGCTTGCCAAGACATTGTGAAAAACACAAATCGAGAATTCCAAGTGAACGCAACGTTCTTTAAAATCCCATCAGAAAAGCAAGTCAAAGTTCGAAAAGACCAGAAGAAGACGCGAGCAAAACAGCTACGAAAAGAAATAACATTGACCTGCTTAGCAAAACGTGGGTGTGCGTGTATTTTGGGTGCTTAAACATGTCGCTTCTTTAGTGCAGATTAGTAAGGATTTGAGAGTGCTTGAAAAAAAAAGTTTTATATAACAAATAAAGTACTAACCGTTATAAAATATAATACAAATAAAAAAGATCAATAAAAGTATCTTATGCGGTGCTAACAATAATTGCTTTTATTTCTTTGGATACAAATCGCATTAGAAATGCGTGTCTGACTCACAAGAAAACAACTCCCGTACCATCGCGATAACCTCACTCACCATCACGTTACCGTACGATAGCGCGTTCACTTTAATTTTTCTTTTTTGTATGACGTAAAAAAATAACGAACCTACATGCGTGTAATCAATGCCAAAAACCAATGCATTGCGTATACAAATATTACCGTGAACATTATGCTACAAGGAAGAACTTAACTCGGTGCTTGTCACCTAAATTACGATGAAGTCAGCCAAAAGCTACGATAAATGTGGCAGAATTACATTCGAAAGATAGACATAAATTTTAACATAAATTTGAAGTCTCAGTTACTTTCTTCATAAAAGAGTCCTTACATATTCGCGTAGGTCTTGACTTTTAAGGCGGTACAAAAACAAAAATTACTTTCATTAGTAACCTGGATCTAACATCAATTTCGCAACTAAGTACATATTGTTTTATATCTACCTGAATATATTCTACCTATATATATATCTTTATATATAAAATCTTCTATATATATAAAAAAGGATGTTTGTTTGTCTGTCTGTTTGAACCCTATGAAAATAATACACCGTTTGACCGAGCACCATGAAAATTGGTACATTTGGTAGATGTCATCATGGAGCATGTTTGTGGCGAAAAAAGATGTGGTTGGTGAGAAAAAATTGTCGAATTTGCTAACTATTAAGACGAACTAAATTTTCAGGTGCTTCTCAAACTGTGTGGTACGAAATGCCACCCAAAAAATGAAACACTGGAAGATCAACGAGAAAATCGCAGCAGTAGACAGAGCGCAGACGGCAGCAACGCGCCTGGGCCCTGCTAGTATAATTATATATAGATTATACTTCATTTGCGAAAAACCTTCATAAGTCTTTGAATAATATTTGTTTGTGTTCTAATAATCGTTACTTCTACTTATAATCGGCCCTACAACGAGACGACGACGACAAGTTGTCGAAATCTAGAACAAAAGAAAAATGAAAAATTGGCAGCGCTGCTCTAATTTGGATTGTTATTTTTCGTATTTATATAAATAATTTCATTATTTTGAATAAAAAAACATAAAATGGGTATATATTTCAAGGCGTTCCTCTTCACTTTCCAACCTCTTTGTTTGGTAATGAAAAATGTCATCTAAATACCCCTTATGGACGCCAAGCGATTGCCGTTTTCTTGTTGCACCTCAGTTTGCTTTCGCAATAATGTAATCCTTTCTTTCTCAGCGGCTTTATTAACTTATTGAAGTGGTTGTTATTTCGTCATTGTCGGTATCGTGGACAGCAGACGCTTTATTTATATTTTCGCCACTTTTACAATTTATATTAAGCGTCTCTTCGTCAATAGTCAGCCAGCTCCTCAATTTCTTCACCGAATCCTGCAATATCTCCTATTGCATTAAATTTTCCACCGCTTCTTTCAACGGTGACAAAGGAATCTGTTTATAGGCGCCTCCTCCTGTTGCTCTGGCTTTAGATTTGTTGGTCACCAGCCTGTTTTACTATAAATTTTAAGTCCTTCCATACCTTTAATATTAATTTATCTTAGATTTTATTTATTAAATTTTAATTTTTATTTGATTAATTTTTTGCAAATTTAGTTGTATAATTTATTTATTAACCATTTATTAGGTATTTACTTTGTGCCAACCGTTACCATCACGGATTGGAGGCTCAAGCGGGCTTTTTTTTCTGCTAATTGTTTCCAGAAATATTTAATATATAAGTTTTTTATGCCCTTTAGAAAACCCTTAGCATATTCAGGATTTTGTTCTAATTCTGAAACCATAATTTCGAATTGTCGCGGCGTTGTTATTTTCATACTTTTTAATTTTCACTACACTCGCTTCATCGTCGCCACCTCAAATGCTGACGACAGAATACGGATATTTCACAGTCGTTTTTCTACTCGTCGCAAGTTAGAGAATACCGAATTTCGTCGATTGACGACCAAAACGACAACGAGAATACCAACTTGTTGTTCTTGAGTCGTTTTTCAACATAAACTCCTACCGGAATACGGACGAATAATCTCTTGGAACAAATTCGGTTTGCGGAAGTAAACAAATCCATACTTCTTTAGCATTTTTTCCCGAGAAAGTGTATTATTTAACTGAATAAACTGTGTCGCTGTTTATGACTTTCTATTCTAATTCTTTATGAAGTTGCCTCCACTGTGCTTGTGTTATTCCTTCTTTGTTCCAATTCATGTTAACATGAACTTCGAGTCCATGTAGTCAAGTTGATAAGTTCTATAATTTTGGGCTGGCGACATATACGAGTGCATAGGTACATCAAGTGAGAAAAAATTGTTTTGTCCAAGATTATTGCATAGGTAGATTCCTTGAAGCTTTTTCAAAAAATTTATATCCGCAAACTTGTGCTCCAGACACTTCATGGATCTGTTTACTGCATTGAAAAGTTTCCAATTAAGTTTTGTAGAAAGACCACATTTTCCCAAAGGGTGTTTTGGTCTAAAAATAACTCCAAAATTTGATAATTTTATTGGCTTTACCGTGGCTCTTTCATTTTTTGGACATCTGAAGTCCACCCAAGATCGAAATCATTTTAAATATAAGATATATGTACAAGAGAACGTAACGCATTTTATGCTCATCACATAGACATGGCTGCAAACTGGAGTCCAAATCTTTATACCTGGCTACAACATTCACAAGGCAGACCATCCCAGCAACAGGCTTAGAGGAGGAGCGGCTGTGCTTATTAAGCAAGAAATCTGCTATTCTTTACAAGAGCCAGTGAGAACAGCGAAATTACAGATGGCCACCATCCATATTTCAACCAGTAGGGGCGTGTTAATAGTCTCTGCACTATATCTAACTCCGCATCTTAATTGGTCATCTGTAGACTTCGAAGATCTTTTAAACAATATTGGAAGAATGTTTCTCATAGGCGGAGACATTAACGCCAAAAGCAGATTCTGGGGAACTTTAGAGCGGGTACAAGGGGTAGCTGCTTACAGGAAGTTGTGCAAAACTCAACAGCTTAAATCCTGGCAACTGGCCAAGCGACCCATTTTCCGTACGCCCAAAGACACACACCCAGCGTTATTGATTTTTTAATTTATAATGGGCTGCGTTCAGACGAGTTGTCTATCAGGACTGAGTATCAACTCTCGTCTGATCATCTTCCCCTTCTGGTTGATTTTGATTCCGCTCTGAAGATCAAAACGATAAAAGTACGACTGCTGCCACTTGGAACTGACTTAGCTGCATTTCGCCGAGATCTGGATGAATCTCTATACTTAAACTTGGAAATCCTGATGCCCGAAGACATTGAAGATGCGCACTCGATCTTCCTAAATAAGGTGCTTTCAATGCCGCCCCCTTAAATCCACCACATGGCTCAAGAGTGCGTTCTGGATTCCTCCCAGCTATTGAAACACTACTGCTTCTTAAGAGGAGACTTAGGAGACAGTTTTGTCGCATCCGGGACAATATTGTGAACAGAGTTTTTCGTAGAGTGTCGAATAGAGTCAAAAAGCTGCTCACGCTCCATAAACAGGAAGAAAATTACAGGTTTTTGTCAAATGTCTCCCCTACTCCACGAGGAAGCTGGCGAGAAGGTATAAATAACAGGTAACCCCAAAATTTTCAATTAAGAAATCAATGCGGATTCTGGGCTAGATCTTTAAGAGAGCGAGCTCAGGCTTTCGCCAAGGATTTAGAAGCTCGATTTCCACCATTTGATACCAGCTCAGAACTCAGGGTTCGCCAGATTCAGATGAGACTTGAAAGCGTCAACCAATTCTGCCTCCCAGTTGCTCCCACAGTTGAGGAAGTCTTAGCACATATTAAGGGGTTGAACACAAAAAAGGCTCCAGGTCAAGATAGACTGGAGAACTTTACACTTAAGGCAATGCCGCTAAAAGTTCATTTTTAACTCAGTGCTGAGATTGGGATATGAGCCGAAACAGTGGAAGAAGACGATAATTTGCATGATTCATAAGGCCGGCAAGAGCCCTTACGCCTTAGATTCCTACAGACCAATTAGCCTGCTACCCACTCTAGTAAAGTTGTTTGAACGCTGTTTACTGACACGGATCCTGGACTAAAAAAAGGTAAAACAAATAGTTCCTTCCTTTCAATTTGTCTTTCGGACGGCCCATGGAACTCCAGAGCAGCTGAATGGGGTGGTTAACTTTGTTCTCGAAGGATTTGAGGCTAAGGAGTACGTGGTGGCAGCGTATCTAAACATAAAACAGGCTTTCGACCGAAATGTCTTGCCGCCTCAACTATGGTTAATAGTGCGCAGCTACCTTGATCATTACCACGTTTGCAGACGATACGGCCACGGACGATACGGACTCACTGCAGCAATACCTGCATATTTTTGAAAATTGGACACGACGTTGTAACATTTGATTTAAAAAAAAAAAAAAACAAATGTGCCAATGTGACGTACGCCTTATGGCCGGATTTCTGTCCAGGAGTTTTCTTTGGAAACCACCTGCTGGAACACCATTCAGGTGACAAATACCTGGGTGTGTTTTTGGATAGGCGGTTAACGTCCAAGATGCATATTTCAAATATCATGAAATCCTTAAGACAGAGGATTGGGAAATTGCATTGACTTTTAAGTAGCAGGAATAAATTTTCCTTTGGAAATAAGGTGCACATTTACAAAGCAAAGGTGTATGGAATAGCAGCGAGGTCAAACATCATGAAGTTGTGAGTACTGCAGGCCAAGACATTGCGTATGCTTACAGGTGCCCCTTGGTTCATGCGAACGGCGGACCTTAAAAACGACTTATAAATACCGAAAATTGGCGATGTGATAAATCGTCAGGCCAGAAAATATATAGAGAGGTTGAAAAATCACCTAGCAAGGCGCCTACTAAAACGACGCAGAATGGGAGGAGTTAGGGCGGCGAGACGGCTGAGAAGATCGCACCCTGTCGATCTCCGTAATAGATCCTTTTAATATTATTATATCCACACTATACTATATCCCCACTTACTAAATTAAGTTGTATTGTTAATTTTTGTATATACAGTTTAATTGAAGTTGTTCTAAGAATAACAGAAAAATTAAATATAAAGGAAAAAAATCAAGCAAACAGCTACCATAACTCTTTTTTTATGAGTTTGTAACGTTAACGCTACAAGTGAAACCCAAGACGGTTAACAGAGTTACAGCGATGCGAGCTTCGCATGTAGAATATGAGCATATGCGCAGGCATAAATATTTTATTTCATCCCAAGACATATGCGAGTAGTTTAACCGACACAACATCGTAATTATTACAAAATGCTCATGTCGACAGTAACGTTGGAAAATCACCATCGTCGTCGGTTTCGAAGGCGCCCGTATCCATTTCAAGCATTCGACTGTGAAAATATAACAGCAGCAGTGGCAAGTGAAGTGAAGGGAAGCACGCGCGCTCACTTTTTGACTTAATAAGTAGCCAGCTGCGTCCCCGCCCACAGTGAAATCCGAGCGCAACCAAACGCACGCACCTACACACACGCATAAACTTTCTTGCCAAACAACCACAGACATAGAAACGTGCCCAGCTTTTTACGCCCAGCGATCTCCTTACTCAGTTACTGCTACACCGCTGCCAGCGACTTTATACGCTAATTTATTATATAAAACATCCTACATACACCAGACGCCGTGTGGCGTAGCTACATGCTGTCGTATGTAAAATCCTTGCTCACATTAAATGGAAAGCTAAGTGAATGAGTGAGCTGCTTAGCAAAATATTTTTACTCGTACTACTATACTGAGACGTCTCTACTAAAATATTTGAAGTAGCAATGTTCATATTCGATTTAGCGCTTTCTTAGCACAACATAAAAATGCAAACTAATGAAACATTTGCTCTGCGCTGTCTTCAACCTTGCCTCCTTACCCAGCTGCGTCCCGACTGACTGCCACTTTGCCTGTTGCACAAAGTAACCCACACTGGATCTCAGTTCGTACCTAACAGCGAATTGTTTAATGCTAGTTGCTAGTTGCAAAATTATGCAAATTTTTTCCACGCTTGGGTAGCAGTTTGGCGTTATGAAAGGAAAGTAGAGAAGGGTGTGTGCAAGAAAATTGCAGAGAAAGTCAAGTCGTGTTTAAATTATAGCAAAAATTGCTTTGTTAACGTAAACACACATTAAATGTTGTGAAAAGGACTTTATTATCAAAGGAGTTCTCATCTGATCGCGGAAATATGCATGTACCAGAGCAAACTGTACGAAAAAGGGGTTTACGTTTAGCACCAACAAAAACAATCTAACTAACACTGCGACGTCGTATCTGTGCCTCAATGCAACAATGTAAGCGGATACGCATGGCGCATATAAATGTAGGAGACCGCCGACACAAAGCAACAAAGTAACGTTAAAGCTTACGAAAGGCTCTTTCTGGATGTGTTTCCTGTGTTGTTTTATTCTGTGGTAGAGCACAATGGAAATTAGAATTTTGACCGAGCGTGTAGAAAAAAATTTTCGTAATAACAGCAGCACCAACAACATCAACGAACATATTTTTCATTTATTATCACAAACGGGCAGTGAGAACAGCAGTGAAGCACACTAAAACAATAAAAGGAAGAAAGTTGAAAAACAAACAAAACAAACCACGAGCAAAACCACTACAAAAAATTAAAGGCTTAGAAAAATGGAAAAACAACACGTGCGCCTTAATGTATGCTGCAAAGAAATTAAAATTGTCGACTTTTGTCAGTCTTCATTGTGTAGAAAACTTGATTTTACAATGTAAGTAAATATTTCTAGTCGCAGTCAAAATGCCGCAAAAAGAATGATATACATAATACTGCCTGATGTTCCGCCTGGACATAGTCAAAGCGCACTTTGTTCACGACTTATTATGGTCTAGTTTAAGACAACGTGGTACACCCCACTTCCGATCTCAGCTCCATTTTGAACACTTACCAGTTCATTACACTTCCAACAGTTGGACCTCTTCGAGACATGATACACCTGTCATTGCTTAAGTCATGCCAATAATATTTTAGTCCATCTGGGCCGTCCAGGTAAAATTTTTTTTTCATCACTAAACACAACATGAACGAAAAAAAAATCCTGCTTTTGATTAAATTTTTTTAGCAAGCCCCAATTTTTAATGAGGAAGCTCCGGTTTTGGACATTTCCCTCAAAGCTGCACATTTTCGCCTACGAAAAATTTTCGGAGGGCGCCGAGAACGCTTCCTAAGCCATAGTTTTCCATTCCAAAAAAATTGCTGACCACTTCCAGAGATCGATTGATTTTTTTTTTTTTTTACATTTACATATTAGGTACGCAATGACCACACACTGATCTCACATGGGGCAGGCCCAAGTGGCATCAAATTCACCCAGTCACATAGACTGGGCTCAGATGGTGTTAATTGCTAATTTCTTTGGTGAACATGCAATACCAAAGCTAATGTCTACGTACTAAATATTTGGCTACAGATAAAAATATCATCAGCCTCTAATAAGCATGCAATATTAAACTAAATCTAAGACTTAATTTAGAATTCAATACCTAAAATGATATAGACAATTCAAACAAAAATTTAGATTACAAGTTGAGAAAGTAAGTTATGCATTAATTCAATTATGCCAATAATGTAGAGGTGGAAATTTCAGAGTTTAGAACATCACGGCGAAGCAAAGTCTCAACGAAAACAATAATGACAGAACTGAAAGAAAAACTTCTAAGATAAAATGAAGAAAGTTTACACTTTAGCCTTTCACTTGCAATCTCTCTTTGAGTTTGCCATCAAAAGCGAAAGCTTGAAATTGCGTGCAGTCGTCTTTTTGTTGTTGCCATCGTTGATGTTGCTGCTGTTTAGTTTTGCGCACAACAACAGCAACAATGAAATTCGCTCTCTGTATGAGCACAAAAGAAGAGAAAACCCAAACAGCAGCAAAAATACAACAAAATACAACAACAACGACGTTATGCTTTTCCCGTTACGATTTCTGTCATTTTACTCCTACCACAAGCCTCGTAAAGGATTTCGTTCCAAAAAAGAAATTACAAGGAAAAACCCAGAATAACATTGACTTCGGCTATTGCAAAACTGTAATACTGTAATACTGTATTAAACCTGCCAGAAAAAATGCACGTATTTGTTTGAGCATACCACGTTCGTTCGACCGAACCACAATTCGTGGAAAAAGCTTGATGAAAGCCCTTACGAAGAGTGTTAACAAAACACAAACAAAAATTTCAGCTGTGTAACTCAAAAACATAGTAACGAATTTGGATCTATACTGACAGACGGACATGTCTAAATCAACTCGGCTCGTGTGACTGACGAAGAATATGTATGCTTTATGCGATCTCTGAGATCGAGTCTTTTATACTGTGTTTAAAACAATAATATTCCAAGAATGGAGGGAGAATAAAAGTATGTGGAGAGTAAAATTGTATGATTTATAACAGAGACAAGCATAAACGGCAGCAATGGCGAATAAAAATATGATAAGTTATGTGCTTTGAAAGGCAAACGATGCCATTAGAGAAGTGAAATCAGCCCAGACAACAAACAAATGTAGTACTTTCTGTGTAGTGCGAAATTAATAAGTGAACATAAAACTCGCAAGGACTCGCATTCAAAAGTTGTATATTTGTTTGCATTAAAGACATTGTACAAAGAAAACATTTACGCAGTTGAAGCAACAAATTGTGACAGGAGCCACTGGCACATACGCACGTAACAGCTTAGAACAGCGAAAAACGAAATTTTTGACAACAGCAACAACAAAAACCGCGAAAAAATATAATTGCCTCGTTTTATTTTTAATATCTGTCAAGCCTTTAGCCTCAATGAGACAGTCAAATGACGCAATCAAAACAACAACAACAGCGCAACAACAGTGGTGACAATTAAAGCAGTTAAATGCAGACGAGCAGTTAAGGAATCACGAACGAGCACGCGCTTATACCCTTGCTAAATTGCTGCGAGCGCACGTTGACGATTACAAAATGAAAAGGAAATAGCAAAGCTTATTTGAGAGTAGGTCGGTGAAAGGATTTTAGGGTGTAGTGCTTGATATTTCTGCGGCACACTAAATCACAGAACCCTGCCGGCAACAAATTTGACAATGACAATGAATGTGAAAACGTCGTCGTCTGAAAAAGAAAATATGACGAAGTGAAAAAACGAAAACATTTCTAAGTTTTTCTTTCTAGAAGAAGTCTCATTTTTTGTGTTATTGTAATATTCTACTTCTTATGGCTGTGAAACTATTCGCAACTGCGTATTTCTCAAAAACGTTTTGCCATAACTTTTGACACCAGCGACAAGGCAAGGGAAAAAAATTGCGCAGCATAAGCAAAAGCAAACTGTTGCGTCTTTTCAACTTGCGCAACAATTTCTACACACAAAGAACTGTCATCGAATAACGAACACACACCAACGCACACAAACTCACACATAAAAGAAAAATGAAGAAAAAATGTCACAGACAAAGGAAACGAATAGCACAGTGGCGCAATCGTATATCACGCCAAGGCTTACGAACACGCCACTTCCTGTCTCGATATGTGTTTGACTTATGATTCTAGAGCAACTTAAACTGAAGTACATTAATCAGCAAAGCAACAGTGGAGCAGTGCTGACATAAACTACTCGGTTTCGACATTGTTATCCTTTTTTGTAACCGTTTAGCGATTTCGTTCATTAATCAAAGCGAATGTGTCCGTTGACAAATCAACGGTATTAGCTAAAGGAAACAAACGCAGAGTTCCGCAAAAGAAAATCAACAACAAAAAAAGGAGGGCCAAACAAGAAGAAAAGAGCACAATGACAAAGCCAAAGGCGTGGGCAAGAAGCACAATCCACATCAATTTGATAGGATAAAGATAAGAAAGGTAACGCTGACAACACAATGGCGTGCAGTGTGCACTGAGCAAATTAAGTTCTCTGTTTCTAAGAATTTTGCGTGGCACAAAACTACAAAGGCCAACGGACAAAGGAAAGCAAAATGAAACATTAGTGTCGTTTTAAGAGCTCCTGCATCATGGCAGCAGCAGCAGATAGCAAAATATAGCAGGGTAGCGGAGTGGCCAGCAGTGGAGAATAGGGTAGCGTAAACTCGGAACGACATACTGCAAATGATGACAGGCGAATAACACAAAAAAAGTATTGTCGAAAATGGCCAAGGGAAATTACATTTATTTTTCAAGTTGACGGAACGAAGAAAATGTTTACCCTCAAAAGTATGCAATGCAATGCAGACATTGCGCATCGCAATGCAGACATTGCGCATCTACTGGGTTGAGACAGTCATAGAGTAAATTTTATTTGAATAAAATTTTATTTCTATATATATATATATAAATTTATCTCTAACCATTCCGACTGCAACTAAACTTGTGTGTAAACATCACAAATGAGATAGCAGGCTGTACAAACATATTAATTGAAAATTGTACTACCACCACTTTGAGGTAAACACGTGGCAGGATGCGTAAGACTGATTTCATCATGACTGATTCTTTGGCACTGAATGCACTAATTAAATTATTTTTCAATTAATTATCAAAATGTTGGACATCACTGGGCCAAAATGAAAAGGCCTAACTCTCTTTAGAAATGCAATTGGAAATCTATTTGTGTATAAAGCAAATGCCAAACACAGTACCATAATAAAAACTAAAAAGAACATTTCACGCTACATTGGAATTTTGCACAATTTGCACAAATTTTCTTTATTGCATTCAGCAGTATGTTTTTATATTCTACGCTACAATAGATCACTGGTCCCACCCATTACATTGAACAGGAGAAGTGGACTATTTTTAATTTACGCGAATTATTAGGAACTTTCTATCTGAAGAAACATAGAAAAAAGGCATTGATTTAAAATATTTTTTCTGCTTTTTCATTATTTCCAAACAAAGAAGTGCACTCCCTTAAAAGTATGCAATATAAATGTTGTATTTTAGCATTATTTTTTTTCGTAAATATTAGGTATTTCGAAAAAAATCATGCCACGCTGAAGGCGCTGAAAATCATGCCATCTAAAGCGATCCTCTACATAGCGTTGATTTTTAATGCTATGCTAAGGGTGCAGTTCTTCCCAAAACAGTGGAAGATAGCACCAATCATGATAATCCATGAGCCTGGAAAACCGGAAGCTGACCTTGAGTCATATCGACCAATAAGCCTCCTCCAATCGTCGCCAATCGTCTTGGTATAATCCTCAAGGAGCGCTGTATCTTACCGGATCATCAATTTGGCTTTTGGGTGGGACACAGCACCGTGGAGCAGGTTCACAGATTATTGGAGCAGGTCTTTGATAACCTTGAATACTACAATGCTGTTTTCATTGCATGCAGCAAGCATTTGATAGGGTCTGGCATGCTGGTCTCCTGAGTAAAATTAAAATGATTCTGCCAGCGCTTTACTACGGTATCCTACGCTCATACCTGGAACGACGGAAGTTTATGGTCAGAGTCAGGAACACCTATTCGGTCCCATGTCTCATGAGAGCTGGAGTTCCACAGGGTAGTGTTCTTGAGCCGCTGCTCTATTCGATGTACACGGCCGATCTACCCTGCTCTACCGAGAATCATATGTAGGCTCCCACGAAGGCTCTTCTTGCGACCTACGCGGACGATATCGCAGTCTTCTACAGTTCCATGTCAGGCTCTGAGGCAGCAGATGGACTCCAGTTGTATCTGGACACGCTGGCAGATTGGTGCAGTAGGTGGAACCTAAAGGTCAACCCGCAGAAGACTACCAACCCCTGCTTCACCCTAAAAACACTATCCGACCGCACCCCGTCTATACAGCTGGAGGGCGTGACCCTGGAGCAGCCCTTGCAGGCAAAATACCTTGGCATCACACTGGATAAAAGCCTCGCGTTTGCCCCACACATGAAAGCTACGGTTAAAAAGTGTGGTCGAAGGATGCAACAATTGCGGTGGCTGGTCAACAGAAGAAGCACCATGTCGCTCAGAGCAAAAAGAGCAGTTTACACGCACTGTATAGCGTCGATCTGGCTATATGGTGTGCAGGTCTGGGGCATCGCCGCCAAATCAAACTATAAACGCATCCAGGTACTTCAGAACCGAACCTTACGGCAAACAACGTTCTGCCCCTGATACGTTCGCGGCTCTCCACTCCACCGAGAGCTCAATCTGCATACTGTAGAGCAGCAGATCGGAAGGCACACTAGTAGATACAGTGATAGGCTGATCAGGCACTGCAGTACGCTCGCGAGAGGACTACTACCCGCCAGGCCTTTAAGGCGAATAAAAAGACTGGGATTTGCCAAGACGGTTGGCCAACTCTGAGGCACTTCTCATTCAGACTCTAAGTCCTCGTGCGAAATACATGAGGTTTGGCTCCACTTAAATTATGATAAATGTGTTATATTTTGCATGTAGGGGTTCAACGCTTACTTTTTAATAAAAAAAAAAATATAAAAAAAAAAATAAAAAAAATATTATGTATTTATTTTCACTTATTACAAATTTTTCTTGAATTACTACCTATTTTATTGGCAGCTAAATATAATCTAATTATATGTAAAAACTAACAAAAAACTATTGACTATAGTCAAGTAGTCAATTAAAATTTAACAGTTATGCATTTCAATTTAAACATGAGTAGGAATCATATCAAGCTTTGTTTGGCTAACACGAATAACATCTTAATTAATTCCTATTGCGAGAGCAATGAATCCATTCAACATCCATTCCAAATGGCTTTACACCGCCGGTGACATTTTTGTATACATATTGGCAACAAAGGGAAAATGCCATACCCTACTAACAATTTAACCACTTCGAATAAACGATTTCATACATTCATATCTAAGAGAAACAAAATAATTTCCTATTCAAATAGAAAAAAAAGTTGATGACTCACAAGCTAAAGCACATTTGGGTGTTTTCCTATTATTTCATCCTTTTTAAAGGTTTTTTCCATTTTCATTTTATTCTATGCACATTAGACAATGTTTTTTCATCACTTTGCATTGCAATGCCAACTGACTGTTTCTATATTCCTAAGTAGAAATGCTTTGGCGTGAAAAGAGCCGTCTATTCGGTAGTACTTTATGAATTCAGAGCACGCGTAGGAACTACGTTTAGAAGATAAATTAACAATACTTCTTTTTAGTATTGAGTTTTCGAATATACTCTAAGCAAACAAGAAATCAGCGAACAGCAATAAATATAAATGTTTATAACTTTTGATAATGAAAGTCAACAGAAATAACAACAAACTTAAAAAAAATCGAAAAATAGAAACTACAACCAACTCCATTACCGGAAAAAGCCATTACCCAAGAGCGGACGCCAAATTGGGCAATTTGCCAAAAGACCAGCAACTGTTTTTTTTTATAGCTGTTATGCACCACTTTTTTTGTTGATTAAATTTCACACTTTTTCTTTGCCACAAACAAAAAAATAAATAAAAGACAGAAAATAAAATCTCGCTGTATTCAGTTGAAAAAAATCGTGGTCTTCCAAACTTTACCATAAATTGCATGTCTCAAAACAGTCGAAATGAAATTCCCACTTTACATACCAACGGGATTTGTACGAGTTTACATGCCAGCAGCACCTAAACAAAATTAATTAATTTCTGACTTTTCTACTTAAAATGGCCAAAAATATTTCAAGCTCCCTTAAATGTATCCGTGTTTGCCCAAAAACGATTTTGATCGCTCACAACTCAAACTTGACTCTGTGCCTACCGCATATCCTGCTAGGCCGTCGGTCAAACTGACTGTTAGGACACACAATAACGCACACAAACAAGCGTGTAAAATGCTCGTGTTGAACACTTTAAGTAGTTTAGCTTTGAAAATTAATTGGGCAGCATTTAGCATGATACGAATTTATATGAACGAACGGGCTTCGGGCTACATGCAGACAGTCAGATATGACGAGATGCTGGTGGCAAGGATTACGATTTGTCGTATTATTTTGTGTGTCTCCAATTAAAATGCTTGCTTTTGCTTAAGCACTTAAATAATTTAGCTTCACGCCGCTAGAATTTAAAGAGCGAAAAACTTCTTTTGACTTTCCAATGATTTAATTTTTTTTAAGATAAATTTGACAATAAATCTCCCTGAAATCTCTTGTGGATAAGTGTAAACTTGCAAAATGAACTTCAATCAATCATAAGTAAGAAGGAGATACTAGACATCCTTACGTTATTTTTTTTTTATGTTAAAGTATCACACACACATTACCCGATCTTTTCATTTAAATTATAGAATACGTAGAGCCATTTTAAACGTGTCTTCTTTACAGGTTACAAAATTACGGTCGTTTTAATAACAGCAGAGACAGAATTAAATGTTATTTCAAATTCGTTAAAATATTTGTTGAGACTTACGAATTGTTAAAAAAAAAGTTTATGGTGATGATTCCATCAGTCGTACAGGGCACCATTTAAAAGTGGCCGTAACGATTTAAATGATGATCCAAGATCTGGACAACCAGAAGCATCACATCGAGCTGAGTTAGTGGAAAGAGTACAGGTGAAAAGAATACGTGAAATAATCGCTAACGAGGAGTTTTCACTGCGAGAATGCTGGCAGAGGAATTAAATGCATCTTACTCTACAATATTAACTAAATATTTGTCTGTGCACGTTTTAATAATACACCACCGTACAAAACCAAAATGTCAACGAATTTTTGATGAAAAAACGAACGTGATCTATCAACGTGTAACTATTTTCTGTTCTCAAAACTAAGAACTGCAATGAAAAGTATGTTGAGCTCTTGAGAGTTTTCAGAGCTATGAGATATGGGATATGGATATGGGTTCCTATGTGTGACGAATTCAAAAATTCATTTGCACAAACTTATTGTTTTCAATTTAATTATTTATGCAATTTAAAAAAATCTTTATGATTGGCACTTTTCACACTTTCAATTAGAATACACAGAATACACAACATCTCAAATAAAATTCACTTGTTTTACGTCGAACTGTTTTTTTTTTTTGTATATACTAGTAGATGTTTTGCCTCAATAGCTTGTCTGCTTAGTGTGTCAGGCTTATCTGCTTAGCCTGTTACTAAACTTGAACATAGCATTTTTATATGGTGAAATCCAACGGCAAGAAAGTGAAATAAATATCAATATATAGACGGGAAGGAGCAGGGTAGGCAACGGGGAAGCGTACAAGAAACGACTACTAATACAGATTAAATTTAGTACAGAGACCAATTGGCCGAACAAGACATATAAGGTGAAGTTATCAGTTTCATCCGTAGCCCCAATTGCAGTTATGAGATGTGTGTGCGGCGCAGAACATCGGCTAATTTGTTCAGTGGCTTATTGAAGCTAAACATTTCGGAACTAATTTATTTCGGTACTATTTATACTAAAACAATTAAAGCGCTATATATAAATATAAAACAAAACAATCATAAAACCTTGGAAAATATATGTGTTCAACATTTTGAATACCACAGAAAGAACAGAGTCATTAAATTGACCAAAAACGGAATGCCATAAGAACTGAACGAATGCGTGAATGGCAAAAGTAATAATGAAGAAAGACGAGAGAAATAGGGACAGAGAAAACACTTATTACTGATTGATAAGCATCTAAGCAAAGCAGACGGACATAGGCATAGGCGACAACATTTAAGGTGAATTCAGTTGTAGCCGTGGTCGAGGCTATACAATGGAGATCGTGGAAATGTGAAGGAGTACGCGCATTAGACCGACGAAAAATAAAAACAGAGAAGAAACGAAAGAAAATTTCTCGAAACGTAGTAGTGACAAAGCGAAAGGAAATTTAGGCAGGACGAAAGCAGGTGTGCCAACATGAAGGCTATTAAATGGCGGCGAATGTGGCACGCAGAGTTTAGTGGTTGTGAATATGAAGATGAAACCAAGAAGTTGCGCACCCACATAGACAGAGACAGACAGAAACAAAAACTTTGGTTAGATAACTTCCCCTTATTGCGCCTTCTTCACTCAATGCGCCTCCGGCTTGCAAACGATTGCGATCTAAATTCAACACTCGGTCGCAAAGTTGGCAGTGCAAGCTAACATAAATTTTAATTGAGCAGGTGCAGGCAAGATTTTCGTGCTACTCAACAGCTATTAAAATGTCAAAAACGAAGCAGTTAAGTTGAGCCACTCGTGGATCGAGTTACTTTTCAAAAGCTGTCTTGGCAGGTTTTAAACGAACCACGCAATTTGTGGCGAAAATCTACATTTTTATCTAGCAACAAAATTCGACCCAAGCCTGTCCCCAACGTCGACATAAAGTGCAGAACGAAAATTATCCAACATTCTTAACTTAATTATTAATTAATTAGTCAAAGCATTGCTCGCCTTGCGGTCGGTCTCCCGCCCAGCTCTGCCCAACATCAAAACATCAATAATTAATCGCTCCGATAATGTTTTCTAATTTTTTGCATCATTAACCTATTTTCATTCGCCGTGGCTCAAAGTTATCTTGGCTGAGATGATTATTTTCGCAACGGCCATTAAAAACCATGAAATACAACCGCCCTCTTCAATGAGGGCCAACAACAGAATCTGAAATTCAACAATCTTAGGGGGAGTCTGCCTAGTCACTCTGATAGGCAGTCGGTATGCCCCCCGGTCAGTGCCGACGCCTTTTCAACTTCGATTTTCCGCGTTTTACTTGCGTTTTCTAAACAATTTCATCGCTTTTCTTTGTGCGCCTACGATTAAGACGAGTTAATGCATTTCGAATTAACTTTCGTTTGTTTCCTGAGCTCGTCTGAGCTGATAAATTATTTCGAAGCACTTTTTCCTTCTTTAACTTAGCAGCATTTCAAGTTGCTATGAAGTTCTCGCCAACCCAGCGTGGGAATTGTGGTTCGACTGCTTTGAGAGAATGTATACCTAATAAATTCGATTTGAGTGTTGGATCGGAGTTGGATTTGGGTTTAATTGTGTGCATTCGTTTAACTGCTGGTGATAAGCTTCGTTTGTCTTGGCTTTCTTTTGAGTTTTGTAAAGTGTTCACCTTTGTGGTTTGGGTAAATAAATGATAAAAACCGTATTATGTTGGCTTAAACAATTGCAATCTATGCCAAAAACAGATTAACCCGTTAAGTAAAGCTGTCCGAGAAACAATAATATCTCTAAATGAACTGAACTGCTGATCGAAAAGACAGGTTCGCTTGACCAAGACAGAAGATGGCACGTTAAAATGTTGTACGAATGTTGTAAGAATACCATAAAACTATTTTAAAACAGCCTTGACCGGCAAAGTAGTAAAAGGTCGAGCACTCAATGAGATTAATAATCGACAAGTCATGCCTTTGGCTGGTGTGTTCTTCCATGCTCGGTTAGGTCACTTTGTAACAGTTTTCAAAGTGTCATGTCCAAAGCAACATCCGTAAATACTTGACACTGCTGCATCTGTTGACGGCTGAACAAGTTTATGATTACGACCCATATTCTCAAACAAAAGTAGTGAGAAAGTGGCGCAATAAAGTTTTCGTTGAAGACGAAAAAGGCTTTCTGTAAACTACGGTCTGCTTGCCCAAGCATAGTTCATAAATAATACTTAAACTTCGTTGAATGGCTATTCACGGGATCAACTCAAATGGATGACGCAACCAAAACGCTTTTTATTCAACAGCTAATTTCAAACTTAATAAAGTCACTACAATCATACTACTTTCTCCAAATAATATACGCACCAATGCAAAAATCCGAAATAAAATCTAGACCACTTTCATAGTTTGTGTATGTGTAACAACTTTTCACAACTATGGCAGCGGCTAATTTCCATGCCAAGGTTTCACGCTAAGCACCTCAGAGCACGAGCGTTGAGTGTCAAGTGTCGGGTACATGTAAGGAGTGCCAGGTGAAACGGCAGCCGTAGAAAAAAATTTAGTAGTGCCAATTAAAGTGCCCAAATATTACGCACTACAATAGAAAACTTTAACAGCACCAAATCAAGAAAACGAAAAGTGAAATTGAATAGAGAATAATGCGGAAGACGGTACAAGAAAAATCGATTTGCCAGGCAATGAAGAAAAGAAATGTGTTTCACCTGAAACAACTTCAACTTTGGTTTGAATATACCTGTATCAAGGAGTGTGACAGAAGGTAGCCAAGGAACGTGGAATAAGTGAGTGCAATTTTCGCTCGTTGATTCAAGGTTTAGATTACGCCACACTACCACTACCAGTTGCGCATTCATGCACAAATAAACCCAGAAGCGCAATAAACGAGCCGCGAAATATGTGGACAACGCGCGGCCTTCGCTACAGCCAAGCTGCGCGGTAATTTATGAATTGAACTTGAGTGAAGGACATTAAAATGCGAGCGACGCAATGAATGGCGAAAACGACAGCAACAAGCAAGGACAATAGCAAGAAAAAGAGCAAGAGCAACAGTGAAGTTCCAAAAAACGAAAGACAAAACATTTTGATAGCTTTGGGGAATACTGCAACCATAAATTGTGTGCGTATGTGTCTGTATGAATAGGTGTGTGTGGGAGTACGTGGCTTAAACTGAAATGAATTATGACAGCGGAAAAGCATTTCACATGAGCACAGGCAAACATACGCGAATATTTTATTTACAATCAAGGACAAAGACGCACTGTAACAAAAGCAACAACAGCACCAGCAAAAAATTGCGTTTTTATTAAATTTTAGGTTACTCGGAGAATTCGGTTTTCAGTTTCAATTTAAGGTTTTTTGTTTTTTTTATTCTATAAATTTTTGTCGAACGCTCACAACTTGTCACGGAAATCAAAACTGAAACCGGATGTGCATGCCAAAAACTCCGGAAATTAAACTATTTCATGCTTCAAATAAATTTTTCTTTAAGCGATGAAAATGTATGTTTTTAAAAAGTCTTTATAAACCCTGTTACCTACCTTGAAAATTATTTCGTATTAATTCTTTATTTGATTTTGTTATTTTTCTTTGTTTAATTTTCAATATGCTGTCACTGACAAAATCTGAGTTCTATTCGCTTAAAAACTGTTCGAAGATATATCGCTTAATATTATTTATGTTGCCAACACATTTAGAGTAGTAATATTTATTTTTACTTATGTTTATTGTGTTATTTTATTATGTTTAAAAGTGTCGATTTCAGTGCTTTTCAAGCTGTTCCTAACAATCACAAGTTTCAACCTTAACAAGCACACCTTTCAACCAAGTCACCTTGTGAGTTTTTTGGTACAATTTGCGCGCACAATTAACAAAGTTAGAATTTTTCGATTTTCAAACAAAACATTCGAAAAAAGCAGCAACAATTTTTAACACAACACATCAAAAGTAATATACTTTAGTTTTCGCTTAAATCCTGCTTCCTGCCATTTAGCTTGTTACACTACGGTTTGGCCATCACTTTCGTCACCAGTTTTTTGTACCATTTCAGTTGCTTTGAAGTTGTATGTGTGTGTGTGTGTGTTGGTGTGCGTATGTGTTAAAGTTTATGGTGTTTGTGTATGCACTTTGTATGGCTGTCTGCTGCTGGCTGCTCGTCTGTTTACGAGTGCGAGGAGCTTCCGCGTTTTGTGTCCTAACCACGAAACGGCTCAACTCGAACTGTGAAGCACTCAGGTGCTGCTGCTATAAAAAGCGGCTTGCTTTGGCTCGACAGTTTCGGCTCTGTTGGCGTAGGGGAGCGAAGCTCAAAACCGAAAAACGAAAACGCCACAACACCAAAAGCGCTGACTTCGTTGCTTTGCTAAACGAATCGTATGTGCCTTCGTTTACTGGTTCTTTCTCTTTCGTTCAGCACCATCGTGCTTGTTCTTTCATTCGTTTGTTCGGGAATGTGTATTTGTGTGAATGCGTACGTTCTCCAAGCAACGAAGCAACAACAACGAAAACATCGAAATCTTTTACACTGGCCAGCTGGCGCAGCATTAAAAAGGGAATTCATTTCTACCTTAAAATTGTTGCTGCCGCCACTGCTGTTCTTATGGTTGTGCTTGTCGTTACATGAAGCCAAAGCAAGCAACAGCTAAACGTTTTCCCTGGATGCAGCCATCCGCCTGCTTGCTGCCTGCGCTTTTGCTGCTGAGGGCCGCAATGGCAGAGCGCACACATTCTTCTCTTAATTTGGTATGGCAAAGTCTACAAAAGAATATTGGACTGTAGAGTTTCATATTTTTTGCGCTTTACGAGTTGACGTATTTGCAAACTACGATTTTAGTCTGATTTGAAAGCAGTTCAGAAGTGCAGACAGGAAAACTAACGATTTCGGTTATATATATTTTTTAAATAATTTGCTCCTTTTACACAATTTTTTCAGCATTCCCCCGAGTGGGTTTAACACGAATTTTCGAAGTATAGGTCTACAATTATATTCCATTAAAGAACGGCTGATTAAGAGTGGAGACCGAAATCCTCTTTTTGATCAAGTTCATTGAATTACGAATACAGGAATAAAGAATCACACTACTAAGTGAGTAAGTCATGTCTTGCCTTTAGAATTATACTGAATTATTACACTTTTTGTATATTCGCGTCAGTCTAAAAAACCTACAGTCTTTAAAGACTTACCATTCGTAAACTTCCTCTTTTCATAAGACTGAATTATAGTAAGCTTTTTCCACATTTGCAACTGTGACGAACTACTGATGTAGTTGTAGTGCTCAATTTTGGCACTGTAATTATATCCGGAGTTACCAGCTCACCTACAACAATAAGATTTTAATGTAAGAAAAATAAATAATAATAACATTAATAAAAATAATAATAATAACATTAATAAAAATAATAATAATAATAATAATAATAATAATAATAATAATAATAATAATAATAAAAATAATAATAATACAAATAATAATAATAATAAACTTCAATCACGAACATGCGAAAAACTAACGTGCACATTGGTGAATAAGCGCAACAGGACACAAACAATTGCTATTCAAATTTTTCGTCAATCGAAGAGAACACCAAATGACTGAGAGAGTAATTCCAAGCCAAAGTCAACACACTAAGAGCGGGAGAAAGAACGAGAGAGAGCAGCTTGTCCGAATGATAGCAAAACTGCGCGTCAAAAGGAGACATCATTGGAAATATTCAACTGGTTGTGTTGAAGGCAACGCGCAACAGGATATGATGGAAAACATCGCAAAGGCCAATGAAACAAGAAAAAAACAGAAAACTCAAACGAAGTAAAAAGTAAGAACATCGCACAATGGCAGTGAAAACAAAATGGCAGCAACAGCACCACCACCAGCAGCAAAGGCTGAGGAAACGACGACTAAGGCGATGATGGCAGCAGCAGCGTCAGAAATTAGCGGTTCAACTTCGAGGGCCAGCTTCAAGCGTTCGCTAACTTTGTCGCTCGTTCATTTGTTCATTGTTCGTTTGCGTGCTTTAAGGATTACATTCAAAAAAAGAAGAAACAAAAAGAAAACGCCAGCAATGCCAAAATATGTGTGTAGAAGGTAAAAAAATATGCCTAAGCAAAAAAATAAATAAAACAAAAATACGCAAAGCCAAAGTCAAAGTAACAGGCAAAACCTCTGAAAACTCGCTGCGTGTTTCGTGTTTCGTGTGCCAGAACCAGCAGCGGCTCTTCGCTTCAGTGCGTCGTGGATGGGTGTGAAACACAAAATAAAGGTGTTGTAAGGATTTCAGTCACGGCACCGACGATGCCTTCGGAACTTTACTTATAAGAGAGTTACAAAGCAATCGGGCTGGCAGCATGCACAGCCATGTGAACTCGAAAAAGCAAAAAGTTTACCCGCTTTTGCGTTCTTGTTTTTGTTTGGGTTTTTGTTTTTTTGCGAAATAGGTCCGAGCACAATTCTGTGTTCTTTGGAATTTCGTTTTTTTTATTAAGATTAGAGAGTATATACAAAAAAATCAGTTATGTGTAAAATTTCGGTTTAGGATAAAATTGTACATAAATATTATTATTATCCAATATAATTCCAAACTATACATCAAGTCTTCATAGATTATTACCCGAAGATGCATCAAATGTTTAGCTTAAGTTTTGATGTTCACGAACATTCTTCGACTTCAAATCGCAATCAATAAAAAATTGACAAAAATAGAAGAGGCGAATTTGGAACTCGGTTCGCCCATTAATGGAGCAAATTTAAACACACAAAAACAATTTGAAGTGGTTGACGCCGTATGTGATCATCAAAATGCTCGCTCAATCTTTACCAATGACAAACCTGTGCCTTGCGCAGGCCACCCTAATCACAGAAATTACTAAGAAGGACTCAAGCATATAGAAAGCTCTTGAGTCCTAGTAAGCAAGCGCAAAAATCAATCTACTTACCTAACAATCATACTAAGCTAAGTCTTGTTGACGTTGTCAAATCCTAGACAAAAAGCTAATCTTCAAACCAGGCAATCAATTTGCTAATAAAAGGGTAAGCACTTTAGTTGGCACTCTATACCTCTTCATTAACAGGAACTCCCGCCCTAACCAAATTTCATTTTTCAAGCAGTCTTCTTTTATGGGCCCTAGTTGGGTCGGATGCCACTAACTGTCACATTCAAATTAAAGAGTTGATAAAAATAAATTAAAAAAGTCCCAACTATCGAATTACTATTGTATTAGGATTGTATACATATATCCCAAATATTTTGAAAAAATAAATTAAATTAAATTAAATTAAACGAAATAAACATTGTGCCCAAGAAATAAGTTGAATTTTGCTAAGAAATAAAAAATCTCCATTCAATTGTCAAGCACAGCAACAGATACCTCATTAGGTTGTCAACCACCTAGCAATCAACCTGCTGGATAACAGCAGGCAAACGTGGCGCCTGTAAAGGCTACACCCCCTAGATATGGTCGGACGATAGTTGCAAAAAGAGATGATAGAGAAAAAATTTATAATTCCAAATCAGTTTCGTCGGCTTCATAAAGTTGTTCATGGCAAATTGTCCACATTAAATCCATATATGGCAAAAGCGCCTTTCTTATGTCGTTGTGCTTCATTGCTGTTTCGTTATTATTTTATTTATTTTATTTATAATTAGAGAGATAAAAATAAAATGTCGTCCGACTTAACTAGAGCACTAGCTGCTAGGGCTTTTAGCTCTGTTTTCGTTATTAGGATTTGACCTTCTTCGCGGCATTTTAACAAACTTTTACACAGTAGAATTAAAACTAAATTAATAGAAAATCGACCAAAAAGTAACTTTTGTATTTCTCATAAACGCGACAAGTTGTATTTTTATTTTATTATATTACTCTATCTCCGAAACATAAGCAATGGAGATAATCAACTGAAACAGCCGTCGCCACATAAAAACACTTCCCAAGCCGCTGGCGACCACCCTCACACGCTTCTTAACAAGACTCTGACTGGTGATGGTACACCCCCTAAGAAGGAAGTAACTGTCTAGTATTAGAATCACATCATTATTCTTAGAATCATACAAATTTGTTATGCAGTTTACTGCATAACTATTAAGGGCTAAGTATGATTATAAAAAATAAAAATAATATTAATAATTGTTTTTGTTCTTGGGATCAACAAAATCGTCGGCAATAGGGATTTGTATTGAGTTTTATCGAAACCATATTTGTAATAAGTTGTTAGTAAAACACCAGCTGTTCGTCGTATATGCGTTTTAATTACGCACAAGAACAAGCCCATTTCGGAAGCAATTTTTGGGCTTTGCTCAAACAAACCTATCGACCCATCGTATCGTATGTGCCTAATTTGTATATTTTGCTAACCAGCTTCAAATTTAAAGATTTATTTTGTCTGGTAGCATTTCGAAAATTCCGTTAATATTTCCAGATTCAACTCACCACGAACCACAAATAACTACACACTTTGCATGACCAGATGATCGGGGGCACTTGGACTGGCAAACTAATAAGCCAATATGTAATGAATTGAAAGCGAAAGCGCAACACTTCCGTGCAAATGGTTTCGTTCGACCATAAAATTTTCAAAGTTGCCAAAATTCAAGCAGAACACGAAACCTTCTGACTACGACAGAGTAGCGTAACTCAAACAAAATCAAACCAAGCGAAGCTAAGCACAAATATTTACCGTTGGTCCGACAAGAACGTCAACAAAATAAAAAAAGAAAATAAACTGAAAAAAGTACAAATGGAAGAAGGAGAAGAACGAAAATTGCACGTCAATAAAATGAAACAGAAAATATTATCGCACGCAACGGGCAAACGTGAGAAGCGATGAACGTGGAAGGTAAGTCAGGTGAACACTAAATTGAAATAACACAAGAGCAATAATGTTACTGATACAGGACAGTATAAGGCAATACAGTGTCTGAGTACGGGTACGAGTACCGAGTACGGTAAAATCGTGAAACATATTATTAGTGGAGTGGAAAATTATATTTGTGCTCGTTTTAACTGTACGTGTAGCAGACCAAATGAAAATACTCGAATAAGCGAGTCAGCGAGGGAGTGTCAATGATGGAAATTGCCACACAGCATTATTGACATTGGCGCAGCACAGCCAACAGCCAAATTAAATAAAATGTCATTAGCAGCAGCTTTGCAGGACGCTCGAAGCTCGGCGCTCGTGGCCTTGGAGTAGCTGCAGAGCAATCATGAAATTTACGTCCATAAAGAGCATAATTAAAAAGTGATGCTGCCAATGTTGTTGCATTAATTATGAAGCGTATCATTAGAAAATAATTCATGCAATTTGAAATCGGATTATTGCAGAAAATATGAAAAAAATAAATAAATTGTGTCCGTAGCCACTTAACTAGAATGGATTTTCAATAAAAGCAACGCAAATAAGGCATTGCATAATTATTGTCACATCGTGTAGCTGTAATCGGAAAGAGGAGAGCAGCTGGCGCACAAGTACACTATATATGTCGATAGTAAGGAAATCCAATTTATTGCGGTTGATCCTGCAATTCCAAGTAAAACGTATCAACTAATAATCCCCAACCAAGTGAGCGAGCCACATTCGAAGAACAACACTAATAGAAAACTTCAACTCTAAGCATTAGCATTTAAGGCCTGGGTGTCTTGTATGAGAGCACACGGAGTGCTACATCTCAAACATTCACATTTATTCGAATGTAGTTAGCATACATACTTTTATTTCAATACTTTCTAAGTACTACCTTACTTGGCAATTGTCTATTTCACTCTGGTAAAGTTGCGCGATTCAAGGACAAAAGTATCACCAACAAACAAAGAAAAAAAACACTTTGAGCACTCGTTTTCTCTAGGCTCACTCACCCGCGGCTATGCAACAACGATACCATTGAAAATCTACAAAATTTTTTCTTTAATGTGACACCAAAGTTAATTGAATTCGCTCAGCCCCAAGTCTTGCCTGTATTGTGTGGAGTCTCCGCGTCAACCTAAAAATTGCCATCCCCGGCGTAATGCCCAATGCTGGCTAAAACATAATTTTTATTTAAACACGCAATGAAGTCCAAATGTCTTCGAAATTCGCTTTCGAGTGGCTCATAGTTGGAATGGGCACCGCCGTTAGCCGCTGGTGCTGTGCCAAGTGGCAGTTGAAAATTAAGTTGTCTCGCTTAGTGGCAATTTAAATAACTTAAACGGAGCGGAGGGGACAAATATTATCGTGCTTAATGATTATTGTTCTAATTAACTGGAAAACGAAGAAGCGCACGGTTTCAGGTTTAAATAGGAGGGTGGAAAAAGACAATTGTTTGCAGTCCCTGGAAAGTTTTCTACTTTTACGTGGGAATATAGCAATTCATTAGATAATTCTGAGACACTCTACTTTGTCCATTATTTTGTTTTTTAATTAATGAATAGAAAGCAACCTTGAATAGAGAGAGAGAGAATTGGTAAATGACGAATTTCAATGTAAAATACGACATGCTTTCCACTATGATTAGCGCAGAATAAGCCTGGCTTTATGAACGTAAAAAATGGGCGGACATTTGTTTGCCGAAATTTCAGAAAGTGAGCAACAACTTATTTGCACATAAATTATTATGTGCTTCCTCAACATATCCCTCACCACTGTTACCTGTTCAAAAATATGAAAAAAAGGCTTAACGGCCCGAAATTCAGATGCAACGGAAAAGTCTTTACTGAAATCAATGCCTGTGTAACTCATATGTCGATCGGGGGCTGGTCAATTTCCATCTCCAACTGTAAATGTGAGATAGAAAGACTCACGAGTGACAGACGAAACGGCTCAAAACGTTAAAGAAAGAAGTGCCTTTTTAACAGCCCAATGCACTGTGTAACAAGTCGATAGCTACAATTGCAAACGTTTACCAAAAACAAAAAGCAGCAGGGAAAAAAATGTTCAGTTATTGTTAAAAGGGCATCAGCATGTCAGAGAAGCTCTGAGCGTATGTATCTCCGTTGAAATAGACTATGTTGATGAATGAAGCGGAAATTTGCAGGAAAAACTTATGTGATATAAATTCCTTTCGTTTGCCAATTTTCAAGTTAATGGAAATTGCACAAAAGTAGGCAACTAATTTTTAAATTCCTTGAGAAAAGCAAAAGTAACGTAGATTGTTGTCCAACCACACCCTGTAAACGTGAACCAGCATATATATTTTATTATTTGCATTTTATGGCGAATAAAATTGCTGGGCAACAAGGCATACACAACACAAGCAGCAAGGACAATATCAACTACAACCACAAGAGCAACATCAATGAGGACAACACAGGTAACAGAAACAGTTGAAGCAACAGTTTGTGCACAAATACTGATGTGTTCATTCTTTTGTTTCTGCGTTCTTTCCTCCGTTGTTATTTCAAGCCTGGCGTGGGTCTGCCACGTGACCACCCCACGACCATACCACAACAAATCCGTTTTCGAACAAGCTACCGAGTACGACATTGAAGCTGGTATATGGCAGGCTATTGATGGGCGAGCGCTCGCACGCTTTTGTAGAATTATAGCTACACTTGCGTTTGTGTAGCCTTGGCCAACTTGTTGCACAAGACGTTGTCGCCAATAACAACAATAAAAAACCACAGCGATGGTGATAAAAACAACAAGCAGCAATAAAGGCAGGAAACGTACAACAAGCAAAGCGTGCCACTGCCCAATGTCTTATATACAACTAG
This sequence comes from Cacoxenus indagator, assembly GCA_035041755.1. Lineage (NCBI taxonomy): Eukaryota > Metazoa > Arthropoda > Insecta > Diptera > Drosophilidae > Cacoxenus > Cacoxenus indagator. The sequence goes on along the minus strand of JAWNKX010000018.1, from coordinate 1,102,266 downwards.
ACGAAGTCAACAACTTAACAACACCAGCGACGACAACAACAAACTGCAGGCAAGTGGGTGTGAGTTATAAAGCTCGTTGGTGCGATGGCATGAGTGGGTGTTGAGTGTAACACGCGCGTAACGCTTTGGTAAGCAACTGACGCCATTTTAATAACGCAAATGACAGTCAACTTTGTGTATACTTATATTTAGCTGCAGAGTACGTCCAACGCCTTCAGTAAAGGGGGTTAGTGGCTAGGTTGTGTTGTGTCTATTTACGTTTGTGGTGCTATGTGCGTGAAGGTGAATAACTGTTGCTGCCTTATTGCCGTTGGTTTTCGCTTAGCTAGAAAGGAATTGAAACAACAAAATACAAGATAAAATGTTAACTTCAGCAGTGGCGAAGATGTAATACTCTCAGTATGCATACACAGATATCCGTGGATATTTATGGCATATGTACAATATAGTGTACCAAAACAAACAAAAAAAATCAAAAAAAATAATTAACAATTGTTTTTATGGTAGCTGCCCTGCTAATTTTTTAAGGGTTTTTAAGGGTTGTACCCCTCCATATGGATGGATCAGAATACTCGTATCCCAATACATACAATTTTGTAAAAAATTTCAGATCTGTTACTCGAAATGTCATACATACAGAAGTGATTTCGCAGTCGAAGGGCGAAATCACGCCGAAATAAACTAGTCCAGTCGGACTGATAGGGTGTCCGAAGTCTCCTCCACTGTGTAACACACTCCATGACAAGGTTATAATACTATTCGTTCAGTTGTTTGTTATTTTCTTCGACGCCTGTACAAATTTGAGCAGCAGGACATTTGATACAGACATTTCTGACATTTTATTTTATTTTATTATTACTATTAATTTTTGTTTTCTTTCTTCACCATAATCTAATCGAAGACACTTGTTTGGCTGTTTGCCTGGCTTGATTCGTAGACAAATTCTGCCAAAGTCAGTCGCTGTTGGCAGTCACCCAACTGGATCTCGTTTCTTGTTGAACATACAATTGTCGTTGCCATTGTCGTGGCTGTTGTTGTTTTTATTATTGCTTTCGTTATTTTGTGTCAGTCTGTTTGCGCTAAAAAATAACAATAATTGCTACTGTTGCCATTGCTACAGCTGTTATCTCTTTCTCTCCCCAACACTCTTTTCATTGGCTATTTCATTTGCCTTTTCGGTTACTGCGGATGCCGCCCTCACTTTTATGCGAATATTGCTAAGGATAACCATTATTATCACATTTTAATGTTCTTCTAAACTGGCTGCTCCTTTTGTGCTCTTATGAATATGTAATATATTTTATACAATTGGTTTATGATTGAAAAAAGGTAGATGCAATATTAAAAATAAAACATTTATAGCTTTCATTCGCTCTTCGTCTACAGGAATGGGCAATTTAGGGATAATTTTCATAAGTTCCTTTGTCTTTACTTTAACTTTAACAGCTTCGAGTTGATTTCTGCGGAATTTAGCTTAACATTGTAAACTATTCGCATTATACTATGCGAAGTTACTCTCGATAGGCTTTGGCTCAAGTATCTGTACTGCTTGCATCAGGTATTTGAGCAACAACCTTCAAAGCGGACGCTCCAACAGAAATCATCCCTCGGTCTTCCATCAGATTAGATCCCATTGCTAACATATGATGGCCCTACAAAACCAACTTTTTATGAGACATCATTGTGAGATCATCGGTATACAGTAATGTTTTGAAGAATAAATAAGAGATATTTAAGGATGGTGTCTGCCTACTAGATCCAAGGGGTACATCGATTAGCACGTCCAATGCATAAGTAGGAGTGCTTTAGTAGTAGTATATTGCTTGTTAAGAGCTGCCTAGTAGACCAAGATACCACATATATAATGCGGACAGAGGCGATCCGCACCTCTTACCAATAGACCACTGTGCAAGTGTATTGTGATACCAGGGTTTACTTGACACTTATTTTTATAGTTAGATTACAGCTTATCTTCCAGACCATAATTACACCAAGGTAATTGGCTTTCCCACTGAGTGGAATCCTTACTCTATTGAGCGATGGTAGCTTAAGAGTTTTAGGATTGTATTTCCACGTTAGTAGTACCAGGTCCGTTTTTAATGGATTGATGTTAAGACCACAATCTTCGGCCCAGCTTTAAGCTCATGTTAGGATGAGGTCACTGAAAATGCCAGTGAATACTATCGCAACATCATCCGTATATGCCACCAGCTTGCAAACACCTTCTACCCGGACGTCCAGCCCGTCTGTCCAGACATAAACGGGTTGATGATGCTTATATATAACTCATAAGATAATAATAACTAAGGTATTAGTAAATCAGTACCTACCAAAAGAGTTGTCGCACATCCACAGTATCAATGTCAATTCAAAATTTTCGAGATATACGGCTCTTTACGCCTTCCTCAATTGATACCTAAAATTTGGGTTTTTATTATTTTTTTGTATTTTGGCTGTTGTGTTACAAACCTAGTGGCTTTTGCTTTTTTTTATAAAATTTCCTATAGGACAGTCGTATTTTGTTATCTCAGTCGATCAGCAGACCGGCTTTGATTTTCCCCAAAATCTTCCTTAGGGCATGCTTGGATTGGGGACTACCACTAGACCCTGACTTCCTACACGAGGAAGTCTTAGAGAATCTTAACAACAAGAAAACTATTTGCGGAGTCACAAAAGCGTGTTTACAATTTCCATTACATATAAAGAGATAATCTAACGAACTCCTTCTATTTATATTCGTACTTCCCCAAACGGTGTGGTGCGTATTGGCATCGCTGCCTATGGTTAAACGGTTCTTGTTTCCGAAGAAATTTACACATAACCTGCATCACCACATCTGGTACTTAAACTTGTTGGTCTATTTGCGGGAGGACCGGGATTCTCCTCTAAAAACAGGTAAATGGCACCGGACCATCATTGTCCACCTCATCTATATACTGCTCTGGATGGTGCGCTAAAGCCATACCAAATCTGGAAATTCTTCAGAGGTTTTAGTCGTAACTACTACGTAACTTTGTCGAGGAGCCGTGGTATGTTCGCAATTCGGACCTGCCGATCCCAACAACCAGTGAGGATATCAGAATATTCAGCAGAAGACTTCTCACGGTTTGAAGCGCACATTAAGCCTTTAGCTATCGACTTGTTAGACAACAGCACAGTCACGACACGCTACAAACGAGTAACCTCTTTGTATTTTGCCTTCTGAACATCAGATGGGCAATTTAATGTTTTCCAAATCTTCTAAATGTCCACACATACAAAAACAGTTTTTGGAAAAGTGAATTGATTTTTTATTTATACTCAATAATGTCATCATTTTGTATATCACTTGTTATGTTTAATTGTCATAATTAATTACAGATAAGTTAATTTATAAGTTAATGCATTAAGAATAATTGTGTGGGTCATACTCAATTTTTTGTTGCATTTTTTCAACGCCACAGTAGCAAATCCTTTCACAATTTAAATTTAATTAATAATAATAAATTCATAACAGTAAAATCGTATTTGCAAAATTGATTATTTATTTATTTACCGTTGTAGTATTTCTATGAAGTATTGCATAAAAGTTATATGGAAAAAATATTGCATGAGTTGATTACGTGTACTTGCATAGAGAGCGTTAGCGTCAAAGCATATTTTTATGTATTATTATATTTTATTTAGAATTCAACAGTTATTAGTGAAATGGTCGATTATTAATGCATAATGTAAACGAGTGGTTAGCGTGGTAAAACACTTAATTGGACTTAGACTAATTATTTTTATATATAATCCGTGAATTACTTTATTATTTAAAACATAATAAGTGTTTTATATAAAAATAAATTTCACTTTTATAAAATTTTTTTATTTTATTTTTATTTCTGTAATTTTGTGATTTGCATTTTTAATTAGGTTTTCTCTTTTTTTTCCTTGTGTACAACACCAAAAAAACTTCAGAATGCTAAGCATGATTTCATACCATGAAGCGTTAAATAAATATTGCTTACAATTAATTAAGTATCCTTTGTTCACTTTTTAAAATACCAAAAATTGTTTAAAAAATTTATTAAGTACAATGTCGCATTTGTATAACTTTAGAGTGATTTTGTCTTTAATTTTTTTAAGCAAGCACAGAAGACATTTATTTTAACGGAATTCTATTATTTTTTTTTGCTTGTACCTATTTTTTTTATTTTTTTATTTTTTTTATTTTTATTTTGTTTACATTTATATTAATAAATTTGCTTTAGACCTCAAAAATAATTGTTTATTTAATTTAGATTTCTTTAATTTATATATTATGCTTAAAGGCTTTTTCTTTCCTTACAGGAAATACTTTATTATCATTACACACTTCAGCCAATTCGAATCACGCTCTCGCGTTGAATTTTATTTATTGCGCATAGCTTTAGCTAGCTAATTATTTAATTAATTGTATTAATTAAAACGAACTTAAATTACTTTGAATGTTCATGCTGTTTTTTATTAGTTGATTTTCATTGCGTTTTTATGGGTTTTTGTTTGATTTCTCTTTAGCCGCCACCGTTGTCATCAACGTCGTCATCGTCTTCGTCTTTGTCAACGTTATCAATCGAAATACGATCCACAAAATCCGCGCACTAAACACACCCACCACTGGGCACACGTCACTGCTGCGATTTTTTTGTTGTACAAATAATATACCATACATTATTATTATTTCTTCTTTTCTCAAATTGGAATGACCTTATTTAGAAACATGTACTTTTTACAGAGCTTAATTAAAGTTTTTCTTTGGGGAAATGAAGTAAAACAGCGCACGGGAACGTTTGTCAAGCTTTCGCGCTACCCGCAAAAATATTAGCTTTTCAACGTTTCTCATTTCTGGTTTGTTTCTTTTTTCTTGGAAATAGAATAGTTTAAAGTTTGAAAATTAATTTTAAAGAATTTCGATTTAAATGCATTTAGAAAAATATAGGATTTTTAGCGAATTTAGGAATCTCATTTGATGTTGTGACTACTGTACTGGACATTAACCGAGTGCTTTTCCCAGGACATTTGTTGTTCTTAAACCGCAAAGTCGCCGCCCGTCCATGACATTTTGTAATCGTCCATGTTGAATAGATCGAAAATATCGCCGCTTGAATTGAACACATCGACGCCAGTGCTTGTGTCCACCACGCCATTAGCTTGCGACGATGTGACGGCAGTACAGCTGGCGAAAGCTTGCCCACTACCACAACCACCGCCACCACCGCCACCACCCACACCACAGATCGACATCTGCTCGTGGGTGCCATCCAGGACACTGTGAGGCTGTGTGATGGCGGCCTGTATACCACAGGTCGTTGATGTCGACACGCCAACACCTACACCCAGGCCCAAGCCCACGCCCACGCCGCTACCGCCACTGCTGAAGGGATGTGGCGGTGTGTTGATATTTGCGTCTGGCGACAAAGTCGAAAAGCTGAACGAGTTGAGCGTTTGTTCGAAATCATCGCACACATCCATTGGTGTGCCGCCGTAATCATTGTGGTGATTGTCGATGGTCGTCGCCCGGCTGCCATTGCTGCCGCTGCTGTTCTGAAAATTGCCATTCGACAAACTATGACTGCTGATGCTGTTATTGCTGCTGCTACTGCCAACACACAGCGGGTTAGAATTATTGTTGCTACCCCCGACGACGCTAGCACTGCCTCCATTACTGCCATCAATATTGCTGTGTTGGCTGAGCTGTGCAACGAAACTCTCCGCATCAAAATCCACATCTTCGACGTGATTATTATTGCCAAGCAGGGAACCCATGCCAGCATTGCCATCTAGTAAATCGTTTATCGTTGGTTGCAGACTGCCATTTAGATCGCGCCGCATGTCGCTGCCGCCGCCACCGACGATACCATCACTATGGCACTTATTATCCTTGTCATAATTACTCGAATCATCGCCGATTTCCATTTCCAGCTGCTGAGACATCAGCTCCAGCAGCTCGAACTCATCGAAGTGGTTGATTTTGGCATCTGGACTGGCCGCGGTTACATGTTGCAATGATTTCTCGATATCGTCTGCCTTGCTGAGCATGTCATGATGAGTAGGCGATTGATGCAGATGCAGGTGGTGCAGCTGCGCAATTGTGGACACTGCCGCATTGCTATTGCTAGTGGAATGCGTTTGCCCTTGCTGATGTTGTTGCTCAAGGAACATATCCAAAGTTTTAGCCACACTCTCCGTCATATCGATGTGCGTCGTTGGTTGCATGGGCGATGATGATATGTCTATGTTCTCTATGAACGCCGACGCCATTCCCGTTGCTGGGGACGAAGCTTGATGCTGTTGTGAGAAGATGATCTCATTGCCATGCGGAGTTGTGTCCATTGGCATTGAGTCCAAGGTGGCACAGGATTGCGGCGTTGCTGGCGCTGCTACCGGAGCATGCGTGTGAAGTTGTTCCGATTTAGGCACGAGTGGCGTAATGCTGGCCCCGGCGGCAGTCGTGAATATCAGATTTCCACTCAAGTCGGTCATTAGTGCATTTGTACCGCCCGGTGTAAGTGGCGTTAGTGGCGTTATCGGTTCCAGCGCACTTTCCGGCAACTCTCCTTGCTTTACGAGTATATCAAGCACATCGGTCAGCTTCTCCGACTTAACGCGCGGCTTGCGTTTGTTCTGCGTTTGTGTCGTCACTGAGTTACTCGAGTTGCTAATACTCAGAGCTGGCGGCGATTGTGAGGTCGCAACATTCGGTTCTTCCTTAATCTTAACTAGTGGCACGATATTCAGTCCAGCCGCCTTCGAGGCAGCTAATTGCTTTGTTGCTTCTTCATACTGCGGTGGTGGCGGCTGTTGTTGGGGTGGAGCGGTCGTCAGATGCGTTGGCTTGATATCGAGCTGTATGATCTGTTGACCCGCCTGTATGAGTTGTGGATATTGTTGTGGTTGCTGATGCTGAAGTTGCAGTTGGTGTAATTGCTGTGGCGTTATAATTGGTTTAGCTTCAATTATTTGTTGCTGTTGCTGACTCTGCTGTTGTCCTGGGTTATTTTTTGACGCCGCTGGTGTGGGTATTGTCGTCGGTGTTGCTGTTATGGGAAACACAATGCTGGGCAGCGAATTTGTCCGTTGGTGCCCATTTAGGAGTTTTTTAGCTGAAACTGATGGCGCAGCGTTCGCCAAGCTTATGTTGCCGATGGTGTGCGCTGTCATGTGTTGGTCGTTGAGGCCGACAAGGAAGATGGTTTGATTACCCTCGTTCCATACCAGACCGAGGTTATTGTGCGACTTGGCATTGAGAGGCGAAGGATTCGAGAGTATTGTGGTGGTTGTTTTTGCCGATGCTGTTGCTGTTGCTGCGGTATTGGCAGTTTGTGTGTTGTTGCTGTTAGCTCTGCTACTGGCATTTGTCGCATTCTTTGCCTGCCGACCGCCGCCAGTGTTTTGCTTCTCATTGAACTTTGCGCTTGCTTTTGTATTGTTGCGACTATGATGTTGTTGGCTATTGGAGTTGCAGCTGTTGTTGGCTGCCGTTGTTGGAATGAGTACAGTTTGTGTCTTTTGTGCTAGTAGCATCACTTGCTGTTGTTGTTGCTGCTGCTGCTGTTGAGATTGTGCCTGCAATTGAGCCTGAGCAGCCGCCGCTGCGGCCGCTGCCGCTGCTGCCTGCTTTTGCTTTTGGATTTTAGCCTCGAGTTGCTGCTTTACTACCATCTTCTGGCTTAGTACTGGAGGCTTGTTGGACGTATTCGTATTGCTGTTGTTGGTCACAACATTTATGTTGTTCTTTTTAGCCGCCGTTTGTTGCTGTTGCGGCTGCTTTGACTGCTGTATTATTGCACCGTTGACCTTGCTCTGTGTAGGCAATGATTTCAAAGTAACTTTTGCCGGTACCAGTGTATCCCTGATGGGCGGCAACACAGCGAGAGTCTGTTGGGGCCCACTTGTTGTAATCAGCGTGATTTGTTGCGTGGGTAGCGCGTTCATCATATGCGCGGCGACTGTTTGATGACGTTGTTGTTGTTGTTGTTGCTGCTGCTGCTGTTGCTGTTTCTTACGTATTTGTTGGAGCTCCAGTTGCGAACGTTGCAGCTGACGCTGCAACTCATCAATCTTTCGTTGTTGCTCGCGCAACAATTCCTCATTGGACAATATAATCGTCGCTGTCTGCGGCTGTGGCGGCATTATGGTCTGCAATGCCACTGGATGCGCCACGTCTATTTGCTGAACCACATCCATTTGTTCGTGTTCAATGGTACCCATGTGTTGCTCAGCGGGCGACATTGCCGTAGGCGAATTAGGGACAAACATTGTCATCGACTGACCAGTGTCCCGCATGGGACATGTGCTTGTATCCATAGCATCACTACCGATAGTTATCACTTCTGTGGCAGAGACCGTCGACGTGGGTGTATTCACCACAGTTGAGCAATCGAGCGCATCAAGCGGCAAATAAGGTTTCAAACGCTCAATCAGCTGTGGTTTAGGTCCAGAGACGGGTAAGTTGCGTCTCTTTAGATGCAGTTTCAAATCGGAAACCTTCATTTTCTCCAAGCGGGTGATGTCGTTAATGGATGAAGTCGTTGAATCTGCATAGCTCGTAGCGGGACTTGGAGGTATGGAAGAGCTAATCGACATCGCTGGTGATGGCAAAGGTTGTGGCCTTGGTGTTGACATAATTGAAAGCGTTGAGCTTGCAGGCGACGGCGCTGACATACTTCCAACAGTTAAAGGATTGCTATCCATAAAAGTGTTACTGTTGTTACTGTTGGTGATGCCATTGCTAGTAATGGACATGCTGCTTGGCCCTGGGGAAGCCAATGTATTGGTTGCGGCCGGCTGTGAAGCTGTTGTTGTAGCCATTATCATAGCGGGCACCGCCTTTGTTACTGCTGTGGTGTTAGTGTTAACACCGCTGCTGACAGCGACTGAGCTCGATGGCTGCGCCAGGGTGTTATTGCCGCCGTTGTTCGTTGTGGTTGCAGTTGTGGTTGGCGGCATAATCGACTGATTTTTATTGAGAGTTTCGAGGAATTTCAGGAGACAATTCTGCTGTTCCAACATCAATTGATATGAAGTCTCCTCGGGAACGGTGTTGTCGTGCTTCTGACCGGCAGCGCTCGGTGGGCCTTTGTACTCATGAAACTTAATGGTGCGCGCTTTAGAAGCGGGTTTTGACTTACACTTTTTGCGATTCTTATCCTTGCCAGGTGCATCTGACTTGGCAATGGTATGCAGTGCCGGCGACTGTATGCTGGAACGGGGCGTTAGAGTATGCGGCGGCGACGCAATGGAAGACAACGGGCTGAGCGTAGACGTGGTAGAGCCAAGTGAACATGGCGATGAGACCATGGGCAGAAAGTTAACGCTTGGGCTGACAGTTGGCCCGATCACTGATTGACAAAGCTCCTCGAAGAGGTTTGCCGTGTCATGTTTGGCACGTACGAATCCTACACTGGCACCGTTCTTGACTGTGCCCAGCTGATCTGTCGGCGCAGTTGGTGGCGGTGGTGGTGGCGGGGGCGGTGGTGCCGTTGTCGACAGAGGAGCCACATTTGAATCTTCTGCTACCGGAAATTCTGTTTGAAAAGTTTTGGGCGTTGGGACTACGGCGGAACTATCACTACCGGTTGACATAGTTATGTCTGGAAGGGTGTCTATGTCTGCCACACTTGCCGCATCCTGTAGTGCCCTGTTTGCAATTGTTGCTTGCGGTAACGGGGGTGGCGGCGGTGGCAATGGTGGACTGAGCAACTCATCACCGCGTGGCGGTGTTTGCCGCGTATCACTCTGTTCAGAGCTCTGTGAATCATCCTCAAAGGTTATATAACTATTTGGATGCTGTGGTCGCGTAAGCAAGCCCTCACTTGTCGCCTTAAACGAAACAAGCCCCTCCTTCACAATCTTCTCAATCGGCTTCTCCGTGTGCAATATGTTCTTTTTGATCAATTCCAGCGGTCCCGGTCGATGTTGTATCTGGGAGTTGAGTTGATCAGCCAGACGCGCCTTCTTGAGCATGCGTTGCTTCTCCGCAAGACTCGGATCGATGTGGCACTCATCTTCTTCTAGTATATGTCGCCTTTCAAGATCCTCTCGATTTGGTCGCTGCTGGATTTTCGCTTTGAGCAGATCACTTGTCTTAGCACGTTCCAATTGTTTGCACTGTTCATGTATGGCGGGCGAGGTCTTCAACGCTAGAATGAGAAAGAAGAATGTGTCAGTACTTAACAGCATATACGACCCTTAGGCTACATTATACGGATTTTACTTGGTAACATTTTCCATTTTAATGTTAAAAATTTAAATTCACTTATTGCTTTTTCTGTTTTGGATTCTTATCCCCCTCCCATTCGACGTCATCGCTTGTGAATTCGCGCATCTTGTGTTTTATTTACATTGAAAAAGTTTCTCGTGCATAAATTGAACACAACTGAAATATATATTTGCACACTTTTAGGCGTTTCATCTGGCAACCTTTTCATGCCTTTTCGAATTAAATGCCAATTCTTCTTTCAGAGTTTAGCGATTCGACTACCAAATGAAAAAAATTTCTTCACTTGACTCAAGCTAAATTTCTGGCATGCTTTAAACTACATAACAGCGCCTATGCGGAGCTTTAAACATTTTTAAAAACTGAATTCAAGCAAATAAGGAAGTTACTTTAGAGTTCGTTGGTATACCACTTTTGGCACTGCGGATTTTTTTTCTCTATGCTCATTACTCCTAGGAGATTCGGCGGCTGAAGTATTAGAAAAACCAAAACAGAATGCCCGAACAAGTATAATAAACAAAATATATTTTTTGTTGATAACTTTCCCACTGTATGACGTCAGTGCAATGCTGGCATCGAGAAGTAAAATAAAATTTTGGCTATATTAAGTACAAGTATACGTCAACAATTAACGCTGTACTAAAACAAATTGAGCCGTATTACGCATACGCCATATTAGCGACCGCGGGATTTTTTTAGTAAATTTAGGCGACCATTTGCATAAATAACGAACTAATCAATGGAACTTACATGGAATTATGCCCTGCTCCACAAGCTGTGAATGTGGACGTCGCACCATCAATTTGACTTTCAACGCTGAAAACGAAGAAAAGAAAACAATTATTTAAAAGGTTATATAAAAATTAAATATATTTGAAAATCGCCACGAAGAAATCTTAGATGTTCACAAAAGAAAAAATAATAATAATAATTAAAATAAAATAAAAAAAATATAAAAATATAGAGAAAAGTTGTTCGGAGACTAACCGCCCTATTCTGTGCACTCTATCAAATGAATAGATATATTTTGAAAGATTTTGATAGATTTTGATTGGCAGTAAGCGACAAAACATTTTTATGGGATTTTTTGGGGGATTTTGCTCATTTAGAAAAGCTCTTTGCTCTATCTAATGCCAATTTTGTAACACATCCTCATCAGGTCATGTCAAAATATTTCGCACAATATAAACACTGACGAAATTAATAACAACGTGATTTGCTGCCATTTAGCAAAATTTTTGGAAGATGAAGACAATTTTTATAATAGAAGTATCTTGAAATCATTACGTGATAATAGTGATCCATTTTCAATATCGGCCAATGTTTTTGAGAGAAACTATCGACTCTCTAAAATATTGTACCACCTAATGATAGAGCAATTGAAGCCGCGGGATAATGGAAACTCAAAAATTCTATTTGAGTTTCGTTTCTTGGCAGCTTTATATTTCTACGCAAATGGGTCATACCAAAAGTGCGTAGGAAACAACCATGTGGGTGCTATGAGCCAACCGTCGGTCTCCCGACTGTTTCAGAAGTGAGGTTTCTTCAAGCAAAAAAAAAATACCATACTCTCCGCTGTGGTATGGTATTTTTTGGACTATTACGAAAAACAGCTTTTTTTAATAGTGAAGCATTCCATGTGCGCCAGAATAACAAAAATGACTATTCAATTAATATGATTTTTATAGATAGAGTGCACAGAATAGGGCGGAAATCTATATAATTAAACGGCAAACGAATTTTTTGTGTCCCCTTTCCCCCTAAACACACACAGCCATTGATATTGTGAGCGCAATAGAATGGGAAAACAGAGAGGTTTATGTGCTTCTCTCCTTTGTACTATCGTTTTTGTGAAGCCGTGTTATTGTTGCTCCATTTTCGTTTCATACACAGCGTCGGGCGAGTTCAATTTTATGTGTCAGAGCTCTCTGCTACCATAATGTATTATTAGTGTCGGAATGCTCATGGGAGAGTGAACAAAAAAGAATTGCTCACTAAACTAGGCAAATGAACATGTTCCTTCCCCAGTATTATTATTTGCACAGTTGCAAAAAAGACTAAGGTTAAAGATAATACTTTTAAAATCATTGCTTTAGGTTTCAAAGCAATTAACACAGAAATCTAATATTCTTATTTGCATGTGTGAAAACTTTATGCCACGCAAACAATTTAATTACGATACAAAGAAATTAACTACGAAGAATAAAAGGGAAATCATATAGACATCCCAGAGAAAAGAAGATGAACGCGAAATTGTAAATTCTCGTTTGGGTTCATTCTATTGCTGTGTAAGGAAATTATTTTTAATTTTTGCTTTAATTAAATTTGAATTAATTCTTGTAATGCATGCAACATGCATTTTATGTGAATTATGCATTGCCAAGTGATCGAGAAGCAAGGATTGCGCAGCGCATACGCGGCTATTGCGAAAGTCCCATCAATCAATTTGCGTTGAACAGCATCTGCATGCTGTTCACTTAATTATAGCAAATGATTTTGGGGCATCATCTGCGGACAAAAATAAGTTCTTACATAAATTTCATGTTAGGTAGCCGATGAGCTTCTACTAAAACGCGTAATACGCATACGACATGTTGACAAAGCTCAAATTAGGCGTATTAGCGCAATTAGTGCTTTTAACGTATTTAGTAGCGATTTGCTACCCAACACTGACACCAAAGCATGCTGAAAAGGGTATTTGTTGTATTTGTTGCATAACTAATGCATGCAGTACAGAACAGCTCGAGCGATTGGACAAGAGAATCTAAATTTGATGTTAAAAACGAAATCACATTCATTTAATATAGCTCAAATGCACATGAGATGGTTTTGTGTAGCTTGCTTGGATTAGTTGGCGGTTTGATGGGTGGTTGGTTGCATCGGTTAGTTGGTTTGGTCAATCAGTTTGTCTGCCTGTCTGTCTGTTTGGTCTAGCATATGTTTCACTTATGAACTGTGTATTAGTCCATGTTCAACATATGTCTGACATGCAAGTGGCTTAACTTTATAAATTTAAGACCACCAACAGCAATAACAGAAGTTCTACTATAAACGAAGGAAACATACTCTTAAGCTAAACAACTGCGAAATGCAATTAACGTCTCTGCGAAACAAAATATTATATTTTCGCTGAAAATAAATAGTTATGGATTTATAAAATAAAAATAAAAGAACAAAAAAATTGAAAGAAAAATTCAAAATTTGAAAACCACAACAAATACATTAAACTAGGTTAATGACGAATATGCCTTTTTTTGCTAATGTTCCAAATGTTTTCCCTAAGCGTTGCCGATTTTCTAATCAGCACAAAAGCATTTAACGTTAGAAAAACAATGCGCTAACAAATTCCACCCAACAAGTGAAAAACAAAAATTAAAATAAAAAAAAAAAATCACCATGTAAACATCAAAGTGACGACGCACCACTTTACGCCCAATGACGTTATTTAAACTCATTTTAATGGCTTTCTTAAGTAAAAAGAGGAAAAAGTACGCAGAACGACATGACATACAAAAGCTACAAAATTAAATTCATAAAAATAAAAAACATTCTATGCTTATTAAAATAAACACCGAGTGAGAAAGACAAGTCGATGCGAATGTAAAATGGCCAGTGGGTTTTCAACAGGAGTAGGACAGCCGGATGTACGTCTGAAAAGGTCGATGCCGTAAGGGCAGACAGAAAAAGCGTTAGAAAATGCGTAACGTTGCAAGCAAACAAATAAACACAGTCAAGACCTTAGGCTAAAACCGGCAACTGTTGTTTAACACACACCCAACTGCGAGCACCCCCAGCGCAGCACAGTTTGATTGAAGCGTGCCACGTCGTTATGATGTGATGTGAAAATTTGTTTAATTTAGTAATAAAATATTGTTTTCAAATTTATGTTTTTTTCGTATACCTCATAGACGAGCGTCTACGATGAAGATATATTGTTGTTACTGTTGTTCTTGTTGTCAGCGGCAACAAGAATTTTGATTGAATTTTTGTTTACGACTCACGTTGCGCCTCCTAAACAATATTTTGATGTAATATCATTAAGCGAAATTTGTGACTAGCGGACTGGACAGCTAATTCATTTATTAAAAATTATTGATATTAGTAAATTAGAATTTGGCTGAAGCAAGCAAAACATATAATGTGACAAACGAAAATTACAACAAACGCGAATGGCGCGAAGAGCGTAGGCCGCGAGATGCTGGGGTGCTCAGGTGCAATAAAATACAATTTCAAATGAAATACTGGGAAGAAAAAAAAGAACGATTCTTTATTGAAGCAATCAAATAGAAAGACAAGCCGAAAGCAGATGAAAAGGTACACGTGCACTTTTATCGGCCAAGAAGTTACTTTACGATTTTTGGGGATTCTTTCGTTCGTTTCGTTCTTCGTTGGCGCTTTATAGTTGCGCACCTCAATGCTGTTAATGACGAAGGTCATGTAAACAGAAACGGATAGATACGTATATACACTCAAACAATGAATGAATAAAAAGGCGAGTAGATATGGCTGGATATGGCTGAAAATTAAAAGTCTGGTCTCTGTATTAAAAACAATAAAACAGAAAAAGTAGTGCAATAAACCGCATACATATAAGAATTCAAGAGACTCGCAAAAACTATAAAATCGATTACGTGATCACAGCATGTTGCTATCGATAAATTTCGTTCCTAACAGACTCAGCGTCAATGTGCTTACGACGGCGGGGCAAAGAGTACAGCAGCATAGCATTAACGTTACGTGGCGTACGCCATTGATGACGTTCGCTTGCTGCGTTGATTGCGGGGGAGTTGCCAATGAAACGATTCACGGTACATTTTTCTTTGATTTTTTCTGTGGAATTACGTGCGCTGGCGTACGGTAGGCGTGAATTGCTGAATTAATTTACAAATCATTCTTGATTATTTGTCAAGGCCTATGTAGCTTTAGTCTTTGACATTTTCAATTTATATATGAGTCTTCAAGTAAATTAAAAATCTATACATCAATCTATCCATCTATACATCTAGCTATCTTTTTTATATTTTCCATATTCATATTAATGAAGAAGGACATCTAGGACCCTGTAAACTATTTCTAAACTACATAAATTGTTGATTAGCTCGTATTGGCCGATGAGTCGACATAGTCGAATTGGCAAACAATCATATAAAGATTTTTTAAAAATTGTAACAAATCTATGTACATAGCCACAATCATAAAATTAACGTCTTGTTCAATGCTCATGCTCACTTCTAGCTCAATGACTTTATTAGAAAGATAAACTGCAAAAAGAAATACAATTTCATAACAGTAATAAATTCTTTAATGCCAAAAGTCACACTATTGAGGTGTACCGACTCAACCTGCTATAAACAAACTGGTTGACAATTGGCGCTCGTTGTTGGCGCTGTAATTAATGACAGGGTTTCAACATAACAAACAAAGATAAACTAAATGTCATTTTTAATATTTTAATAATGAAATAAATTAAATTTCTTGATACTTTTTAGTCCTAATGTGCTGGAAGGCCTATGATTTCAAAGTCACTCTTCATACTAAAGAAGCATTCGATGCTAGATAAATTTTGGGTAGCGACCTAATCCCGCACATAACTTGAATTGAGAAGGAATTCAACAAGGAACAAACCGTGCAAATTTCCTACTACTACATATCATTTTTATTTTATTTATTTCACATTTTTTATGCAATTCACAATTTGTTTATTAGAAAAGCGTAGCACTAACAAATAAACAAAAGCGGCAATAAGAAAGCAAAGCCAAAGCCAAAGAAATATAATTTTCGCAATTCACACAACAATTTGTAGTTCATTGTTAAAAAGCCTTTTTATCTTTTTGTGTGTAATAAATAAACGCAAATGTGATTCCTACATTGTGTTGATTTTGACACGTTTAGTTCTTTTTGTGCAGCGCTCGAGAGAAAGGGCGAGCCGTTGTGTGGGGTCTGGCACAAGTTAACACGTTGTTGTCGGAAGTAGTGCAGCGGATTTTGTGTGCGGTTTTTGGCAGTTTGTGGCGGAATCTGAGCGCGCATGTCGCTACCAGAAGACAGCAACAACAATAACAAAACAACCACGATCAAAATGTATCGAGATTGGTTCTAACTGTAAAGCGCACAGCAAATCGCAGGAAATGCGAGTAATGAAAATGCCGGACGAGAACACACAATGGCAGAACATTTTCCGCTCTGCCTCTACAACAACCGCCAGGCGAAAATGATGATATTTTTGCTTTCTTTTTTAATTCAAAAATAATACCACAAAAAAAGGAAATTAGTAATATAGGCCAACAGCGAGTCACTTATTCCGCGTTTGTCACTTGTTATGACAGGCCGCAACGGGTTTTAAGTGGCCTCCTGCTGCGGCAAGCCGTGTTCCTCTTCTTTTTCTTCTTCTTGGCATTTGGTAAGTAAGTCGATCTAATCTACAACTACAAGCACGTGCCACTCACATTCTTTATTTTTATCCATGGCCGGCTGCAACGGACTGGAATCGACAATTGCCTTTGGTGGCGATTGTCGTGAATCATAGAAATCGGAATTGTTGCCATCATCGCTGCTGCCCAGAAACGTTGCGTGCAAACGTTGTTCACCTAGACCATAAGACATACAATGTTATTAATATCATGGTGCCTGCTTGGTGCGCTGAAACTTACCTTCTGACATATCGTCGTAGGCCTCGTGCAGCAATATAATGTCCTGAAATGTGTGCTCGAACGCTTTGCCGCTCAGCTGTGTCGCCGTCAGCAGACCGTTTGAGTCTGTGATAATCTCAACTGTCGAAAGCGGCGATGATATGGTCGCCAACAACGAACCGCAACTGCTGCTGGCCAAACTGTGGAGCGAGTCGGATTTGGAAAGTGACTTCTGTGTCTTCTGTGTGGTTTTCAGCGATTTCGAAGGACTCTTTGCGTGGCTTGCACCGGATTTGGGTAAAGACGAAGTTGATTTTCCCGTTGCTGACGCTAATGTTGCTTTTGCTGATTTTGCTTCTGCCGATGGCGCCGACCTTGAGGTGGACGCTTCTGAGCCGTTTGAGCTTATTGAGGATGCGGCTGATGAGGAGTTTGACGACGTAGATGAGCACGACGATGAGGAACTGCTGCTGTTCGATTTCTTCGATGAGTTCGAGGCTATCGATGAGGCGGGCGATGCTGAGGCCAAGCAAACTGACGATGAAGATGTTGATAGCGTTGATACTGGAGAACAGCTGCTAAGCACAGAAACGTTGCCGTTGATGGTTTGTAATTGTGGGGTTGTGTTGCTATTACCGAATTGCTGCTGGTGCAAACTGTGATTGTGATGGTGATGATGGTGTTTCGTGTCAATCGTTATTGGCGTTATGCAATTATTGTTATTATTCAGTATTGTTGTTTTTGTCAATTGACTATTTTTGGAATCTGTGGTTATTGCTGTGGTGGTATTTTGAAACCAACTTGGGAAATTGCCTTTAAGCGTGTCAATTAGATCCTGATCGAGCGTTAAACGCCACGATGCAGGGCCGCCGTCCACGCTGTGCGTAGACTCTGTGAAATACCAAAAGAAGAGAAAAAATTTATAAAGGTTTGAGAAATATATATAATAAGTCATATAAAAAGTCTCCGCGGTTTTTCCCAAATGGGAAAATCTCGGTGTCCATAAATCTGGCAAGACTATTCTGATGGTGTCAAACGAACACGTGTTTGAAAGGTAACATTTTAGGCTAAACTTTTTTGTGAAGACAGTTGTGTAATTCGTTGCTTGTGTTAAAAGTTATACTGATTTGTATATATTTTATATTACTATAAAAAGGGAAAAACGCAGGAGTGGTGCGCTACGTTCCGTTCCGGAAATTTTGATGTAAAAGCTGCGAGGTGCATTGATCGGCCTGTCACTGAAAAAGTCGATGAAATTTTGCAACTGATGGAGCAAAACCGGCACGGAAGCTGTCAGGAAATAGCGGGGGCACTAAACATCAACCATATGATAGTTTGGAAACATCTAAAAAGAGCAGGCTACTCAAAGAAGCTCGATGTTTGGGTGCCACGTGAATAAACGCAAAGAAATTTGTTTGATCGAATAACCATCACTGAAATGCTGCTGAAACGTAACGAAATGGAAAAATTTTTAGAAGCGAATCATTACGGGCGATTAAAAATGGATTGGATACGAGAATATCCAACGCAAGCGATCATGGTCAAAGGCCGGTGACCTTCCACAAACGACATCAAAGCCTGGATTGACGGCAAACAATTATCTATTATGGGCTGCTAGAACGTGGCGAAACGGTCAATTCGGTCCTCTACTATGCATAACTCGCTAGGCCACACACATCTTTGATGTCCCGGAACAAATTGACGGAGCTTGGTTAGGAAGTTTTGATGCATCCACCGTATAGCCCGGACCCTCTGGCTATCATTTGTTTTGATCTCTGCAAAATTCTCTTCAAAACTCTCTTCATAGTAAAATATTGAAAAATGGCAAAAGGTGATAGATAATAATAGCCAATATGTACTTGATTGAAATTGATTTTGAATAAAGAAACTTTTTGTTCAAAAATATACCAAAAAAACGGGGAGGCTTTTTATATGACCAAACATATATGTATATAACATTTTTAAAGAGACACAACTTTTCACTTAGATCAGAAGAAGAGAACTTTACATTTTTTTAAGGTTATTTATTTATTTACTTTTTCACTTTGTGTTTTAGTATGAAAACCAACAGATAGAGAAATAACGTAATATGTTGGATTTATAGTCTTCTTATTTCGACAAATGTCGTGCCAAAAACTTGTTTATTATGCTTCTCTAATATGCACTTGACCATAAAATATACTTAGCAAAGCAACTCGTCGTAAATGTGTTTGTGGGGAAAAGTTGTACAACATAAGATAAGCTTAAAGTGCGCAAGAAAAATTTCTACGACAACTTTATTGGTTTCAGTTTATGAGCACAGAAAAAATAAAAATTAAAGGTGTGAGATCAGGGGAGCGCCGTCAAGAACGAAGTTCCTCACGCCCTTTTACATAGAAATTACAATGATTTTTTTGTGGCCTTAAACTTACGCTCATGTCTCACTCACGCTCATGTGTAACTTAAAGTTAAACTTCCGATTCCGATGATCCTTTACTATACCTTTTTAACGCTCTATCGTTATATTACGGTTTCTACTTGTCAACTTCTACGGCAAGCCAGAAAACTTTTTAAATCTCATCATATTGTACCATGGGAATTAATGGCTTATGGTAATTATAATAAGATGCGTATGCTTGAGATTCAATTTTGTTAAAGTTACTTGAAAAAACAGCGTCAATGATAGTACTGTATTTTGTTGTGAATTGCGATGGGTCATTATTAAAATTTAAATAAAATGTATCTTATAAAAAGGATGTTAATTCTTCGAATTTTTCTTCATTATTGAAGTTGACGTTGAAGTCTACAGCCAACATGAGTGGAAGCTTATGAAAATTTTGTTTAAGTAATTTAGAACCTCCCTCGGTATATTCTAACAATGATCGATGAATAATGTAATATCCACAATATTTTGATTTGGGGATATATAAATAGCTACAATAACTATTGCAAAATCGTTTCCTATTTTACAAATGACTGAACAAATGTCACCAACTGATGAGTGCTTAGTACTCAAATCACTTATGTTTGACAATAGCGTTTCCATATTCTCTGTACAAATGTGAACAGCGACTTCAGTTTTACGACATAGTTAGAGTAGTAAAAGCAATTTCTTCTCCATTTCTTATCCACTTAATTGAAGGAAAATTCTTTGGAGTAGCAATAATTTTCTTATCTGATGCCAATGGAATGTGAGCAGTTTTTTTTGCTTTTCTTTGGACCAATCGTTGCTGAACCACAAAACTCCAACCAAACTCTAAGTACAATGTTGTTTGAGGCAAAATTTAAATGCACTAATTTGAGTTCTATTAACTCGATTTCTTGTTTTCCTAAAATTTCATCATTGCCTACTTTAGTTAGTAAATTAGAAAATGCCGCATTAGCTAGCCTGTCTCTTGACTTGGTTGAGTTGATAAAATTTAAGTTTTCGCCAATGATGGGGTCCAAACATGTGTGTTCTAATAGGCTTATATATTGGTGTTGCTCGCACCGGTGGTAGCGCAAGTCAATTTTCACTTAAAGTTCTGAGCTGATCATACTTATTTCATCGTTGATTGATACTTGTATAGAGATCTATACAAATGTGCTATTTGAGATGATAAAGCCAATAGTTTTGAAACTGAAATTCTAAGTGCAGAATGAATTGTTGTCCCATCAATTGCTGCAGAAGCTTTACCAGTGGTAGCGCAAATCATATATATAAGCATTACAACAGCCATCTGTGTCAGTAAATCTCCAATCTCTCAATTTCCACTATAAGTCGAATGACAAAAGTTTTACCAACGCCTGCTGGGTGATTGATGTGCAGTTTGTAAATAATAAATAATATTTCATCAATAAACGAAACCCGTGAAAGAAGATAAAGAAAAAAATGTGTGAGTGTGCTTCGCACTCACGAGATTTTGATGTGAGACATATTCAGTATGTAACTGAATATATACATAAATAAATATATAAATAACAACAAAGTCTATATTTCCTCTTCCTGTTGTTTTCGATCAAACGATTGTTCTATCACTATCAACGCATGCCTTCGCTGTTGTGGTTTTTACAACAACCGTCTTGGTTTCAGTTTCTATGCTTCGCTCAAACGACTTCTCTCTCAGTAACAACACATGCACTTGTTGTTGCAGAATATCATTTTGTTCTTTGTTTTCGTTTCTCTGTTTCAATCAAACGATTGCGCTCCCAGCAAGAAGTACTTGTTGTTGTTTTCACAGCTAACGACTTCGTTTTCGTTTCGCAACTTCGGCTCAACGCTCGAATGCTACACGAACAACGATAAAGCGATGAAGCGATGACGCTATGAAGCGCCTGTAAAATATAACTCTACCGAAACCAAATATGTTTCACAGCCTGTGCGAATCGAAAATAGATATACAAGCAGTTTCACTTTTGGAAGCATATTATATTATAATTCCCCTGTATTTATTATATTATATTATATATTATATTATTATATTATAATAACCCCTGCCCTTGTTTGAATATGGTGTGATGAGCTTGATTAAATTTCAAATATATTGTAATAAATTAAATAACTTGCTAAAAAGTTGTATTCAAAACTCTAACTTTGATAATATTAGCTCCAAATGAAAACCTTTGCCAAACTATTGCAATATGAAAAATGTTATGACTGAGGGGTATCCATATTTGGATCTGTGTTGCCGGCCAGGGTTGGTTGCCACAACCACTTTTTTCCAGAACATTGCCTAGTAGTATGTAGAAGCTAACGCAAGAAACCGTACCCAAAAATCATACTTTGTCTTTGAGTTATTAATTTATTACACAAAATTCGGTCAAATTACCCATAGTGCATTGCCATCTCTAAACATCTTCACAACCTTTCCCTTCATCTCCACAAATATACAGTTTCACTTAGGCACATGTTAAGTTTTTAAGTATGTTTATTATTACTACCATTATTATTATTATCATGTTATTAATATTATTTTTATGACTTTATTATTATCATTACTAGGTTGTTCAATAAGTTTTTCGGTTCGATAAGAGAAACACAATTTTATGGTTTGAAATACACTTTATTATTCATATAGTCTCCCTGAACATCAATACACTTATTCCAACGATATTCCAATTTATGAATTCCATCCCTGAAGTAAGAATGTGGAAGCGCTGCAAAATACGCTTCCACAGCTGTTATGACCTCATCATTTGATGAAAAACGCTTTCCACGCATGCATTTGTTTAGGTCTGAAAAGAAATGGAAGTCGCTAGGGGCCAAATCAGGTGAATACGGTGGATCCAACAATTCGAACTTTAATTCATGAATTTTAGCCATGGTCAAAATGCTATTGTGACACGGTACATTGTCCTGATGAAAAAGAATATTTTTCTTCTGCAAACCGGGTCTTATTTCACGAATTTTTTCCTTCAGCTGGTCTAAAAGGTTACAATAATATTCAAAATTTATTATTTTACCAGTTTGCAAGTGATGCAACAAACAAAAGTCATTTCGCATCCCAAAAAATTGATAATAAAACCTTCTTGACCGATTTCTGGACCAAGCACCAAAGTGTGAACCAAGTTCACACCACTCTGTAGCCTCTTGTTTTGATCCAGGATCATGGTGTCTAATCGTATCCTCCAAGTCTAATCCATAGTGATGGACTGACGCTCAAAATCCACTTTACCTTTTCGAAAACGCTCTAAATGTTGCTGAGAACGTGGCATTCAAATGTTTTTGTTCCATTGTTAGCGAATGTCATACCCATTGTGCACACAGCTTTCTGAAACCCAATACTTCAGTCACAATACTGCTTACACTGCCCAATGAGATGCCTAGGGCTTCTACTAAATCTCTTTCAGTCATTTGACGATTTTCCAATACGATATCCTGTATTTTTTCTACGGTCTTTGGTGTTGTTGCAGTTTTTGGACGTCCTTGACGTGGATTGTCTTCAAGGCTTGTACGACCACGTTTAAATTCAGCAACCCATCTTTCTACTGTACTATTTGAAGACGAAGAGTCCTCATACACTTTCAACATTCATTCATAAATTTCCTTTGCTTTGAAACCTTCCAAAAATAAAAATTTAATCACTGCAGGATACTTGATTTTTTCCATTGTAAAAAAATACTGTGACACGTCGATACTAAATGGCTTGTAAACAAAGAATGAATTGACAGATTGAAATGAAACTACACATACGTTCATATGAAGAGTGTACCAACATAACAAAAAGAATTTAGGCTAGTAGCAATGCCCTTTATTATCGAACCGCAAAACTTATTGAACAACCTAATATTACTATTTTATCACTATTGTAATCATCACTATTATCATTATCATAATTATTCTCTGCTTATTATTTATTTATTTTTCATTTTTGAAACTCTCTATAGCAACATATGCGGATGATGCTGCTCTGTTGGTGAGTGCCAGCGATCCGGCTGTATCCTCAGCTATCTTCCAAGACCAGTTGGGCCTCATTAAGGATTGGCTGAAGAGGTGGAACATTTGTGGGACAACTTGACATGCCCTGCCGTTTTATCAATGGTGACGTCATTCCAACAAGTGCCCCTTTGAAGTACCTGGGACTAACGCTGGAGAGGCGACTAAACGTGCAACCTCATATCAAGACCAAGAGAAAGCAGTAGGACCTGAAACTTCGAAGTATGTGTTGCCTCTTTACCTACAAAACAAGCTTTTACTGTAGCAAGCCATACTGAAACCGGTATGGACTTACGGTATACAGCTTTGGGACATTTAAATATTTCAGAGGTTTCAGTCCAAGCTATTGTGGAGGATCGTAGGAGCACAATGGTTTGTCCGGAACTCTGTAATCTATCGAGATTTTAAGATTTTATCAATCAAAGAAGAGCTCCTCAAATACAGCAACAGACACCGCATTAAACTTAAGGACCATGTCAAACTACAAGGCTACAACCCCTAGATCTCCCATACCGCATCACAGATGAGTGAGCAATCATTCAAAGTTATTCATTTTCATGTGGTTTTTAATCATTAAGAAATTCGCTGGATATCGCCTGACGGTATTAGCAAATAGACACCAAAAAAAAAACGTTTCTTAATTTAGCAAGTCGGAAGTTCATTCGATCAGTCAACCAGTGAGTGCCTGATTTTTTGCTTTGCTACCGGCGTCTTGTATCGTCCGTCAGAACTTTGTAAATGAATGCAGAGGTCGTGGAAGCCGTTTATCTTCCCTCCGACGTTATGTTGCATTGTACTTTGTTAGCGTTATAAAAATTAATCAAAATATGCAGAAGCAAAATAAATTAATTTCATTGAAATGGTGAGCAAATATAAGAGAACTGACATTGAATAAATTAAACTCCAAAAATTCTTTAAATTTATCACTTTATACTGCATGAACAAATTTTATTTACTTCATATTTACTTTAATTTTTCCGAACTATGCAACCTTTCGGTATCGTAAATTTTCACGTTAAATATCCAAACCGAATGGTTATGGAATTAACCCATAGCAACTAGCCGCAGCGTATTGTTTATATTGTAACTTATGTAATAAAATGTAACCAATGATTGACTCATATCAGTAGCTTACACTCCTTTGCTTATATCGATAGTTCATAATCTCGTTTACAAACTATTTTTTGCTTACTAATTGCAGAGAAGGGCTCGCCCAGTGTAAACGTAGTAAAGAAATTGTAACTTAGAAAACAAGTCTTTCATTCGGCGCGCGATATATCTAGTGAATATGTAGCACTCAGGGTGCCACCATAAAACTCGTGGCTACACACAGGATATTTTCTTATTATTTAGGTTCTTGTTTCACGTTCTGGTACCAGTCCCTTCAAAAACACCTCTATATATATATGTAAATATGGTTCCAGACACTTTTGAAGCGTCCTTCTTTTTTTCATGCCTATTTCAGATGTTATCAACATTATTAGATTTGATTTAAACTGTACATATTAACGCATTTTAAATACTTGCAAAATACATAGTCTATTTCACAAGATTTTGGTTTTAAATATTTTTATTTATTCCCTTTTATACAAAATTACGGCACTTTTGTCAGAGAACAAAAACTTAAAACTAACAACACGTGGGACAGTTTTATTGATGGAATCTTTTAATTAGCGCCAATATTTCATAATTAAAATATATGAATTTATACATGTGTCAATACAATAATTGTAGTTATAATTATAAGATTTCATTTGATACTAAAACTACATTTAAATCTTTCGGAACCCCAAAACAAACCCTAAAAATAACATGAACTAGAAAGGGGCAAAACAGCATTGCATAAAATAAAAATTGGCAGATTTGCAGAATCCTAGACGCCCCCGTAGTTATGAAAAGGTTTTTTCCACTCTTTGGACTTATGTGTAACTCGTGCGCGCGTGTGCATATGACATGTCTTGGGTGTTGTATGTGCGTGCCTACGTGCATGCTGCTTCAAAGAACAACCAAACATTTATGCTGGCGGACGACTAGCGCAGCATAACATTCACGAATCGCACGTTCATCGCCTAATTATTTAATTCGAAACCAAAATAGCCAAAACATGTACTTTGTCGCCGCTTTGTCATGCCAAAAATAAATTTAGTGCTATACTTGATCTAATCTTATCAACAAATTTGTGTTTGACAAAAAACTAGTCCAAATATTTATATTTTTATTTATTTTGTTTTATTTTAGTTTACTTTTTTTTTTGTTCTGTATGCTAAAAATTCTTTGTGATAGATTATTTTTAAGACCAGTGTGCATTAAACAGTTTTTAGTAGTGTTTTTCTTGAGTTAAAGCAAAAATTTGCAAATAAAGCGTGTCGAAGCTGCCGCCAACGCTAGTCGGTCAGGCATTGGTTCGCCTTAACTCTTGTGGTCAGTAGCAACAACAACAGAAGCAGCGGCAGCAAAGACATTTATTGCACAAAATGCTTCACCAACACCACGCGTTCGCCAAAATAATCTAGTAGTTGACAACTTGGCAAGCGTAGAGTGCCACGACCAAAAAACAGAACAACACAGATTAAATTGAAAAAAGGCAGACAACCAAAGGGGCACGCAGCAAAGCGGAAGAGTAAAAGAAACAGCGCATTCACTACGACAGCGATGCTTCACCACACACATCTGCTACGACTTACGAGGAGGACGACGAAGACGACTACGAGAACGATTCACAGGGCATCCACAGCCGTCTGTTCTTTCGGTTGTCTCTGTCTATTTGTCTGTCCGTCCACCCACCTTCAGCTTTGTCATTTTGGGTTTGCTATTTTCTACTGAGACGTCGTATCCACACTTGGCTGCCAAGTCTATATTTAAAAAACCATTTCTCACTGTGCGCTTCATGTGTTGCATAATGTGTTTGCGAAAACCAACCAAACCCAACAAACTTCAGAAAGTCTCACAAAAAATAACACAGCTTGAGAGACTAGAACTGTGGCTGGAGTACGTTTTCATAATGCAGAGAATACTTCAGTTGTCACTTACAATTAGAAGGAAAAGAGTCACAGAAGAAAAATTACAGAATTTTTCAACCAACAAAAGGCAGTTGCTCTAAAACCCTGAATTGAGAACAAATTGTTGAATTGTCAGCAAGGCGTATACGCAATATTCACGCTTGACCGAATCCATTCAAATCGAATTCATCATAATCATAGTCGCCAAAACAATGTGCTGATTTCAATGGATTTAGCTAAGCAGTACCTAATCATACACATTCGAATAAATACCCACACACTCACACACACAATTTAATAAAATTAGAAATAAGCCCAATAGCAGTCTTAATGAATTGTAAAGAAAATTTTGTTCCAATGCATCTACCAAAGCGTAATGATACAAAATAGACACAATTATACATACAAATACATACACTTCAATGCCTGGGCCAGACTGGGGCTGCCCGCTAACCAACTCCAAGAGACGCGCCCTTCTGGAAGCGTTCGTAACCTAAGACGTAGTTCGCATGAACACTGGTTCGGATAACACGTTCGCAAGAGGTGGTATAGGATCTATTGTTGACCTCACATTCATAAGCCTATCTTTGTTTAACTCATCCAATTGGAATCTGAGCGGCCTTTATACTGCGAGTATCATCAGGCCATTCTCTGTGAGGTCATCGCAGACAACAACATACCCACGAGACCTCACTATCCGTTTAGGAGGGGCTACCGAAAGTCTACACTCTACTATCAAGCTTTCTGTACTGCCCTTCGGATGCCTGAAGTAGATGGACCAGCCGAAGAACTGGCCTACAGCGCTATGAGTGCTGTCAAAGTAGCGTGCAATGCCAGCATGCTACCCAGAAGTACCCATAGTCGCTACCATGAAGCAGCCTACTGGTGGAACGAGGAGATTGCGGCGGCGAGAAGTGACTGCATTCGTGCACCTAGAGTATACCAAATGGAAAGGCAATCGAGCCGTCTTCTGGAGCTCAGTCAGCGCTATCGCCATCCGAGAAAGTAAAAGGCGATGCTTTCTCAAGCTATGTGATGATGCGGAGAACGATCCTTGGGCTAAACCCTATCAGTTGATAGTAAAAAAATACCAAAGCGCACAAGCCTGTTCCTCCCCTGAGCCCCCCGGAAATGCCGCGAATTGTTACCACACTTTTCCCAGTACAACCTCCGCTGGACCAGAATTCCTGAGATGCCGAGATCAACGAGGACAGTACCCCGGGCACCAGGACGAAGTTCTAGCCGCGGCGAAGTGGATTAAAAGCGGCAAAATACCAGGACCCATTCAAATTCCGAGTAGGGTTCTTAAGCTAATGCTTACCCTCCAGACGCTATTCTTCGCAGGACTTTTTAACCCATGCCTCTCTGAAGGGGTGTTCCCGACTTGCTGGAAAACGCAAAAGATTCTACTGATCACCAAACCAGGGAAGACTCCAGGTGATCCATCTTCCAAGGTCAACCATCGATGCTATATCGGAAGTGACTAAGGTCGCCCAGGAAGCAATTCGTGGCAAACGATGGGCCGGTGGTGATAAGGAGTATTGTCTAGTGGTTACATTTCACATAAAGAATGCCTTTAACTCGGCAAACTGGGGAAAAAGAATGGAGGCGATCAACGACTTTGGAGTAAGTGACTATCTGGTCAGATCACCACAGAGGGTGAGTCAACATACCACGTAAGCGGGGCCCAATAATGCCCTACGGAGCTGCAGTCTGGGTCAAAGCGATGGAAAAGTGCACTTACAGGCGGCGATTCGAGAGTATCCACCGGCTAGGAGCGCTCAGGATAATTAGCGCTTTTCGCACTGTATCGGAGGATGCCGCTCTGGTCCTCGCGGGTCTAGTACCAATCGACTTACTTGCATGGAGTCAGCAGAGGCCTATACAGCGAGGCCGCGGAAAACGCCAGAGAGAGAAGACCTCAAGAGAGAGACGAGTCGATCAACCTTAATGACGTGGCAGACTTGTTGGGAGAATTAGACGAAGGACGTACAGGCTACGAACCGGTACGAAGCACGGAGGAGTAAATTTCCACCTCACACAGCTGTTAAGCGGGCATGGATGCTTTCGGCAGTACCTATTTAGGTTCCGCCATGAAGATTCCCCCTGGTTCACATACTGCCATGACCAGAGTGAGGGAGACTCCGAACATGTGCTTTTCCGATGTAGAAGTTTTGATCGCAACGGCAGGTCATGAGTAATACACTGAGAGCTGAGATCAGCTCGCGCCCGATAACCTAGTGGGTTATATGATGGAGAGTCCAGCGAAGTGGGACGCTGTATCGGAGTTTGCGGCCATACTAATGAAGGCCCTGCGAGCCCTGCGAGCCCAGGAAAGATCGCGCCGAGACCAGCGCAACGACTAATGAGGACGGTGCCAGCCTTTGCATAACTGTAGATTTGACACTAAATCTTAAGCAATAACACCTAGACCTAAGATAAACGCATAATAAACGAACAAAAAAAAAACATATGCATACACATGCCATCCTTGAATCAAATAGCAAACACATACACATGCTTGCTTATAAATTTTCACATACGGCAAACGCGTTTAGATAAGGAGAAGTTGAACCAAAATACCAGCTTGAGACGAAGCACTTACCTTCATGGCTTAAGTCTAACAACGGAACGATACACAAGCACACATACACACATTTGTCACATAAACAAATCATTCAAAGAACCTTGCGTAAATATTTCAACGGAAATTATAAGCAGCAACGGTAAAGGTAATACGCAAGTTAGGATGGCTGCCGTTCAATGCTGTAGTTAGTGCGCCACACACACAAAGAGAATGCAACTATATACTTTAAACATTAGAATGCCACAATATATATTACACAGTTTCACACTTCCGTTGCACAAAGAGGAAGAAAAGTGCCAACTTTAGTGTTTGTCTACTTCCGCTGTTGTTTTTGCTGCTTCCGTTAGGCAAAGGAAACAGGACACTTTAATATGTTTCAATTCGATTTAATCGATTACTTGTGGTTACACAATTTTTGTTGTTGTTGTTTTTGTTTTTGGTACTAGCAAGCAATGAATCAGTAGTGGTGTGTTTAAAGACAACATAAAACGTCGTCTAGAATGTTCTTATGGTAGATATTAATTTGACCTAATACCTACTATACATAAAAAAACCTGCTGAGAAAAAACACCAAAACGTGAGGCGCCATTAATCGTGTACATTTAGCTTGTCGGATTTTGTTGGAATGATGTTTTTGTTTTCTTCTTGTTGTTTATTTTGTCATTCACACTACAAATATAAACACGCATTTGACAATACATTAATTTGAATGCCAATAACAGCTGCCTGTACACACAAAACACATAGAAATATTGTTTATACAGATTTATGTAAACGATTTTTTTTCATTGGCGTTTTATTTTGTTTTATTTTTTCTTCAATTATAACAAACACGATGACGCTTCTTATGCTGCTGCTTTTCACTATATATAATTAAAAGCAAATTGAAAAAAATAAGACTTCAATAGATTAAATCAAGCATGTAAAAGAGAACGCACAAGCTTAAACTGACTAATCAACCAACTGTAATTTCAATTAGTTAAACAATGCTCCAATCAACCAGATATAGGTGAAAATCACACGAGTGGAAACCACTTAGGGTAAAACACACGAGGGCGCACGAATTTAATTCTACGAAATTATCACAGAAATAGAATCAAATAAAAGTGTCGTAAAAGATACAACCATAATTTGCAGCAATGTTCATATAACGAAAGGACAACAGATGGACTTTCGAAAAGATATATGCATATATTTAATGACGACCCTGTTTAGAGGAGATGTTTTTAGCTCATCACCCATGTTTCTCAGGAATAAGGAAAAAGTACCTCTTACAATTCACTATTTGTATTCTTACAATTCGTATTTGCCACGAACAGGGCCTACTCTTAATAAACTATTAATCCAGACGTAAAAACCTCTTAAATTGATGTATATAATGTATAATATAGAGATAGATGCAACATAGTTTTAAGCCGCTCAAAGGGAATTTCAAACTAAAAGCGAGAATTTCTAAAAAGGAAAAGTATACCAAAACCAGTTTTTCTACTTGATATCATTTTCGCTGGAGAGAAGCAATAACCACCACAATAACAACAATAATAGGATAATAATCAATAGATTAATATGCAAAAAGTTAAATCTCCTTTTTTGCTCGAAATAAAAACATTTTGACTTGGTTTTGAACAAGAAAATTAATAAACAAACTAAAAAGGAACGAAATAAATTTATAGAAAAACTGTCAAACTGAAACAAGAGACATTGAAATGCACCTTTTTCAATTGAAAAAACAAAATACAAAAAGAAAGAAAGAAATATATACATATATATATGTATTAAAATTATAACATTTTAGTGAGTATTAAACAATCTTAGAGTTAGAAGTTTTTATTATTTAAGTTTTCTGAGTTATGTTTTGTTTTAAAGAGCTCATTGCGTAGTCAAAGTAAAATAAAGGAAAAAGTCAACATCGGCCATGTCGGACTAACTAACTAACAAAGTTGTTGTACTATTCATTGCATGAATAATATACTAAAAGTGCAGACTTTTTGCACAAAATTTTAGTTCTCAGATCCCATTATCAAATAAGGTTTGGTAAATGTGTTTTCTCAAGTTATTTTACGATGTAGTTCAATGACACTACCAAATTCATGTGGCCAAAACTTTGCGCAAGTTTTTAACAGTTTACTTTACTGAAATGTTAACAATGAAATTGTTTATAAAAACTCTTCTGTAAATTGTCTTCTTGGCTAACTGACTGATTTTAGACATTACTGCATTTTTATTTTTGTTTATTTATTTATTTACTTATTTATTTATTTTTAATTCTTGACAACAAATTATATTGCAAATAATTTTTAGTTTTGTAAAAAGATAATGATTGAATAAATTGTTACCAGTTGCTGAAACCAGCGTCCTACACTCACTATTTCATGAACTGGACCCACAGAAAATTATATTATGAGGTCTTGAAGCTTTCTATAGATTCATTAGCTCTTTATTTATTTTATGCACTTAGATATTTGGGTAATTTTCTTGG
Source organism: Cacoxenus indagator (assembly GCA_035041755.1). Lineage (NCBI taxonomy): Eukaryota > Metazoa > Arthropoda > Insecta > Diptera > Drosophilidae > Cacoxenus > Cacoxenus indagator. The sequence goes on along the minus strand of JAWNKX010000018.1, from coordinate 1,070,956 downwards.
AAAATAGTGTTTTTCATATTTGTTTTTATCTACACAATTGTACAAAATGCTTGTTAAAGCTGATTTATAGTAAAAGAGCGCAGTTGTTTGGATTCTATAAACGTAAGCAAGATGAGTCATTGGAAATGTTTGTATAAATCACGCTGATAAGCAGAGCGTCAAACTCTTTAAACTGTAAAACTGTAGTACGATATCTTTCGTCGCTCAAACTATCGCCCAAAATATAGCTGAACAAAAACACAACGACAACGACAACAACAAGCAAACAGAAACGGAAATAAAAACGCGGCGTTTTCAGCAAATAAAACAACGACAACAACAACAGATGCTCCAACGCGACGACAACTAACCAACTCAAAGCAAGCGTGCCGGCACACTGACCGCTGGCGCCGCCATAATGCCCACGTTCAACTCAATCAGTCCAGTCAGGGTTTGTTTTGAGTGGTGTTGGAAAAAAGTGAGCGGTAGTTGAAGTGCACAACGCGACGACGGTAACTGATGACGTCAACTTAACTGACATCGAAGCAACACCTAAGCAAAAAAAAGTTATTTAATTTCGTAACAGTAACGGTTTTTATTTTGATTTTTTTTTTTCAAAAGCAGATTTGTAGCTCCTTCTTCTACCTTTGCGGTTACAAAGTCTCCGACAAACACATTTCCATTGAACAATATGTTTTCGCACGCAATAAGATGCAAATAAAAACGCATGTGGCATGCAGCCCGGCAAAGCCGATTGGCATTCAAAACAGACTCTGTGGAACTTTTCACCACTGCAGCTGCCGTGTGAGCCACTACGGGCTGCTGCCAATGATGCAATAACAGAAAAAAAGTATGCTGCATCAAGTACATGTTTTGCATACAAAGTTCGAGTAAAGCAGACCATAGAAAGAGTTGTGACTGTCGTCTCTCTATACATGTAACGCACAGCCTCAGGTTGGCTTTTAACTCGCAGATTGCAGCAGCAGCAACATTCGCTATTGCTTGTGTGTCTAAATTGTGTGTAGCAGTAATAATGCTATGCATACTTCTATAGTTGCATATCGTTGCTATAATAATCAATTTGTCTGTCATATATAATTGCAATGCAATTCGTATGCAATACACGTTTTGTACGAAGGATTTCTCTTGGTACTGTATGTCCAATAAATGAAAACATGCATGCATGTCTGCCTGCATTTCTGTCTTCATGTAATTTATAAATAGTGAGGTTTTTGCATGATATTCGAAGTTGTTTTAAGTGTTTTGTTGTCTTCAGTTATTTGATATAGGAGCACTCCACTAATAAAGTCGACTTGTATAACAAATGATTTAAATGTACGTACTCATGGCCAGCTTTATCATATATTTGGAAAAGGTTTTGTTTCGCTTCGATTGTATTAGTATCTGTACTTGAAGTGCACGTATCGTCCAAGTATTAGAATCGAACGTGAAATGCGAAAGCAAACTTCATTAAAGCTGCCACTTAGACAGAGTTGCAAACAAAGGATGTCAAAAAAATCTCAACAACAAACGACTCTTGAGGTAACGTTGAATACATAATTCTATTAACAACAGAATAACAGATAAACTTCCTTTATTATCTGAGTATGATCGAAACCATCGATTTAAATATCGCTGTATAACGACCAACATAGAGGGCAATGAGTAAATTCTTTAGCCGGCGATTGCCAACCCACCAAGAGTGCTCCCAGCCCCACAAACCATTCAATCAATGCCAAAACGTAGTTGTCCAACATTTACTTTAGTTGTCAAATCGTGTTTGGAACACTTAAATTTGTACTCCTACTTCTAAGATCGCTGGCATATGCTTGACTGAGAAACACTTATATGGGTCCAATACTAAATAGACTCGAAAGACGTGATTTTCAAATGCTGCTGGAAGGGCGCAAAATAGTGGCTAGCCACATCTATATAATTAAACAGCAAACACATTTTTTGTGCTCCCTTTCCTGCTTAACTGAACCGATTTAGATAAAGAAAAAATACCAATTGAAAGGTATTCTGTGCACAATCATATTTTTATCAAAACAGGGCCAGTAATTTAGGTTAGAAAAAGTGTTAAAGATAACCGCGTTACAACAACAATAAAAACGCACAGCCGTTGATGTTGTGAGCGCAGTAGAATGGGAGAACAGATAGGTTTGTGTGCTTCTCTCCTTTGTACTATCGGTTTTGTGAAGCCATGTTATTGTGGTTGTTCTATTTTCGTTTCATACACAACGTGGGGCGAGTTCAATTTTATGTGTCTGCGCTCTCTGCTACCATAAAGTATTAGTGCTGGATTGCTCATGGGGGAGTGAGAATTGCTCACTAAACTGAGCAAATGAACATGTTGCTTCCCTATTGTTCTTCTTTGCTCAGTTGTTTGTTTTATTTTTACAAAGAGTATTGTTTAAATGAAAGTTTTTAAAACTAAAAAAAAAAGTTCTTTATTCTAGAATGCGGTCGATTGTGTCAGTCGTGGATTCCTTCTTATTAAAAGTTTAAGCAATAGATATCAGAATAAACTATTCTGATTTCATTAACGGTTCTTATGTACACCAGTTATGGGAACTTGAAAAACTATATACACAACTACTCAAAGCAGGCAAATAATAAAATAAAATAAGAAAAATAACACAGAGAGCAAAGAAAAAAGATGTCCTCAATTAAAATTAATTATTTTCAACTATACGCGTAATAAAATTGCAATTTCGAAAAGTGTCGCAAGGAAAAACTTGATGTGAGAAGAGCAAACAGAGAAAGACGAACTCAAAATTTAATCAAATGCTGAGAATATGTTTGCCTGCTAATAATTGAAATAGAATTTTCAATGATGGCGGCGGAGAAGAGTCGAAGAAAAGTTCAGACAGACCATCACACCCACAATCCCATTCGCACTCAATATCATTAAAACTAGAGGGAGGCACAGAAACAGAATAGAGTAAGAATCAAATGCCAAGCAGGGTGCAGATGCACACGAATCATGCCTTTGCCTACTTCATGGCCAAGTGACAACCGAAAGTGCATGCTGATACAAAGGCGTATTTCGTATTTATTTATGCCGCAGCAAGTGGCCACGACTCTGCATTGCTCACCACAACAACGGCAGGCGGAGAGTGAGTGGTTGGGCCGCGTTGAGCGCGGTGTCAGTCTCGCGTGTTTTTGATGTGGACACGAGCCACATTGAAATGCACCAAAAAGAGAGCGACTCGGCAGGAGGAGACTCGGCAAGGTGATGGCACAAAAACAACAACAAAATATATAAGCAACATAACTGTACGAATTTTAATTTAATTAATTAGATATAAAAAACAAATAAATAAAATTTGACAATGGTGCATCAGAATTCAATTAACACGCACGGCTTTACGTAAGATCCAAAATAATAAAATGCATAAAAACGGCGTGGGTCTTCGGTAACGACTCCACGTAGTCTTTTGAGAATTCTGGCTTAAGTGTTACTCATAGAATTCATGTCATTTCATTTGGTAAAACCCAATAAAAATATAGAGATGCTCGGCAACCTTAAGAATAAACAATTAACGCAAGTCAAAAGACAAAGCGACGGACAGCCAGATGGACGAGTGGCAAGAACAAGAAAATTTCGAATGTTTCGCAGCGAAATCTAGATGAAATTAGAAATTGAATAAAATTTAAGTGTAAAATGCAAACGCACACACATACGAACAATCACTCGTACCAAACCAATTGTGACGAGATAAAAGTATCTGGTGTGTATGTGAAGCAGCAGCAAATAGCGTGCCAAGTGGAAAATATTTCGCAAGTTTTTCACATTTTCGGATTTTGCTTAGTTGCGTTTATCGCGTCGTCTTTTTGGTCTTTTCGACTTCTGATTAACAAAATGAAAAGTCGCCCGTCTCAGATCTACGCATTCAAATTATTTTGCTATGTACAGTTTTTCAATTCGTTTAAGTTTATTGTTGTGGTTGCTGTTGTTGTTGATTTTTTAATACATAAAAAAACCATTAACACACAACCGGCACAAAAAAAAAGATACATAGAAAAACTGCAATGATTTGGCAAACATTTCAGGGCTAAATATTTTGTTGATGTGTTTTTATCACAGAAAAGCAAGATGAACGCAGACCGACCAATAACAAGAACAACACCATTATCTTGTACAATCCGTTAATAGTATCATTATTCAAAGATACATAATCACCTGATTATCATTTGAGCAATTGAACGATTCTCGTCACTGATGAACAAACGAACGAATGGGCCAACGTACTTGACCCGAATTGAACAGTGAGACGAGACAAAACGGCATTGGATTGAACGTCGTCAATGAACTGATTTGCGATGTATTTGTTGAAGTTCCCCTACATCTTTACATTCCCCTACATCTTTACAAAAATGAAAAACTTTTGTGATCGCTCATATAAGTTAACTATAACCCTAAAATAACGTTTAAACTCTGTACTAATAGTCTTAATAAGAGTAGTAAAGAGAGAGAAAAAAAAATAAATTAGTTGAATAATGAAATACTCTTCACACATCCTCACATCAGACGTGAATATTTTACTGAAAGTTTTTGTTTTTTAACACATATCAAGGGTATATTTAAAGGGATTATGTATTTTCATGTCATTACGAGCTGTTCAACCAAGGACTTCACTGTAGCATATATTCTGTTTCTTTTATCTTCTCTTATTTACTGTAAGGAAATTTTGGTTCTTACAATGATTTTAAGCTCAGTAATGATGTGGATATTTGTTTTATTAAATGAAACTAGGCCAGTAGTTCGCCTATCGAAGACCTCCCGTTTATATAACTTAAATTATAAGTTACCGGGAGCATTTAACCAGTAAAACCAGTTTTCTATGTTTTCCGTTTTTGCTTGGTAGCATAAACTTTAACGTTCCTTCTCGGGTTACTAGAGGTTATATTCCAATTTCTATTGGTTTCCGTAGAACTACTTATCTGCTGCATGATCCATTTCGCGTGTTCTGTCAATCATAATTTGCCCTATAACCTAATATCCATCGCTAAATCTTCTGATAATTCAAAATCGAATATCTAAATAATAAATCAAAATAATGTTCTCTTCACTGAACTCACAGTTCTCACACATTTAACGTCGTCTTAATTAGCGCCGTTGAATTAATGCTTTATTTGTTTAAATCTTTGTTATGGTATATATTGAACTCTTAGTTGAATCTTAACTTCAGTTCATCTTGCATGCAATTGAATGCTTATTTGTTAGAGGCTGATGATGTTCTTATCTGTAGCCAAATACGTAGTTTGTAGACATTAGCTTTGGTATCGCATGTTCACCAAATAAATTAGCAATTAAGACCAGCTGAGCCCAGTCTAATATGTAACTGGGTGAATTTTGATTCCACTTGGGCTTGCCCCATGTGCGATCAGTGTGTGGTCATTGCGCAGTCAATGGAAAAAAAAAGATATAGAGATGGTCCTATAAGCATGTCTTAACACATAGGCAAAAAAGGAATAAGACTGGAAGAACAATCTAAACCGAAAATGCAAAGTATAAGTATTAGTATTATTATTTATTTACTCTTATTTCAATAGCAAAGAAAACTCTTCTCTAGATCTTTAATCCAAAAACTACGTAACCACCATTCTGTATTACTTTATTAGTAATCGATTAGAGTGGAGTAGCTTCTTAGGCAAAGAAATTTTTTATACTTTTTTTTTTTTTAAATATACTTATGCAAAAAAGGTTGTAATGAACACAAATATTAAATATTATAAACTTGCAAAGGAATAACTAACTACAGCTAACTTGAGCTTTATAGGCGTGCTACAAAATTCGATTTACTGGATTTGCCCACTTCAATGTTATGGTGTCTTTACTTCCACCTTCCATTCGACTTCCTCGCGCTCAGAATTTAAGTTACACCCATAACGAAAATATGAGCGAGTAAACACAAACCATTTACGTACTGCCAAAAAGAAAAATATACGCAATTTAACTGCGAAAATGTTTAATTATGCATGAAACATTGAAATATCTAATATAAACAGACAAGCTCGCACACACGCGAAGCAAAAACATAAACATGTACGCACACATATTGACACCGACTCATGAATTATTCATATTTACCTGTGGGCCAACACAGCCCCTGAATACATCACTTCCCGTGGCTCGTCCTCATACATTCAGCGTTGGTCCAAAAGTAAGGTAGTTAGTGCAACATTTTATTCCTCTTTTACTCGCAAATCCCACACCTTAAAACGCACAGACCCATACGAGTTTGCATAAAAGTATACACGAAAACATAGCTAATATTGCGACCTAATGACGTCGGTTTTTAACGCCAAAAGCGCAACTGTCAACATTTTCTCTTTCTTTTTCGTGGGTTCATTCCCTCGCTCATTTCAATTCGAAATTTGCACACCAAGTTTCCTGTGGAATATGTCGATTTTCCGCAAACGGCAACCGTGAAAAGAGGCAGCAAGAAAGATGCGCGGGTTGTCGAGCTCAGTGGTCAACTTCATATGCTACAGTGCAAACGAGTTGTTGTTGTTTATGTTTTCCAATTGATTATACATCTGATTTATGCACAAGTTGGCGTATATTATGCGTGTGTGCCACCGGCAGCAGGGGGCAGAACCTCAGGGCCACATTTGTTTAGGGGGCATTGCCAAAGTGTACGACATGTCACTGATGGCTATCAGGTGCAGATATTTGCGGTCATTTGTTTTGCGGTTAAAATTTACCTCACAAAAGTCAACATGCGGGAAAGTGTGAAAAGGCAGAAAATTAATCAAGAAAATCATGAAATTAGTTGCGGTTTGTACGGTATAATGTATGTATGTTTGGGGGTTTCCAACATTAGATGTTAGACAAGTTGCAACACAAGAAGTAGCTTAGCTAAACTACAAAAGTATCTAAGCTAGATAGGAATAGTTAAAGTATGTCTATACGCTGACTTCTACAATTATTCATGTTGGCAAGTACGAGTATGTATGCATGTCTGTCAAACAGCTTTCAAATAACAATAATGGATCTTCGGCTTCTTCATCGACCACAATAACAGATTATTCAAAACGTTACATAAGCAATCTTCCGAAGAGTGGAAATCACATCCATAAATCCATAAATTCTGCATAAATCGTTATATCATCGCCCTGTTAACCATCCAGACAAGCCACTCATGCATTACCATGCACGTCAAAAATGTTGAAACAATAAAGGATCCATAAATGAAGCGTGGGAGCGACAACAGAACAGAGCTGATGTGCACAATTTTAACAGAGTCAAACTAATTACGCATACGACATGTAGCGTTAGTGGTTAAGCGGGGGAGAAGATGAAACCACTGAAAATGAAATGTCAACGAAATTATTTCGTTTCTTTTCCCAATGCAAAAAAGCAGCGAAGCGAACAAAGCAGCGCAACTCAAATACAACTTAAAATCATGAGCAACGTCAACATGAAATGGCAGCGTCAACAATAACAACAACAACAAAAGCAACGACGACGACGACAGTGATGGTGCTAATGATGATGACGATGATGACGACTGTCGGTGTGACCACCACACAGTTTGGTGAACGCACTCTCAAGGCTGCGTCGTGCAATCACAAAAATACACATATTTAAGCCATAACAACAAAATTGTCGCTATTGCGATCATAATTTTATCAACAATGTACAAAATAAGAACAAACACAAAAAACGAAAACAAAAAATTAATTAAAAAATTTTTTTGACTTCGGCTATGCTAAATATATACTACTCTACACGATGGCCCTCCATTTATATGGGGTTATACGTGTTCCAGTGATCTAAAGATTTTTTGATTTTCTGAAACCTACGAGTCCACGAAACCTACACCATCCACAAATCCTACGGCATTGTGTGCAGACATAGATTTGAAACAAAGTACCTTTTTTTAAAAATAATTTGAAGCGGTGATCTATATGCGAGGTGCTCTTCATAAGAGTCGGATTCCTGGCCCGATATAAAAATATATACAGCCTACGCTAAAAATGAAACTTCGTACACATTTTCAGTTATCTAGGGACTAGTTTGCATATATTGCTTGTATATATGTCTGCTAATAGTCTGCTAATATATGGAGCCTCCAATGTCTGCTTCACTGGGCTACAAAGATATAGTACTATTATTATTTAAGAACGCAAAAAATCTAAAATAAAATGTAGCAATTTGTTTTCATGCTTTCTTTTGCAAATTATGGTGTTGGAAGAGGGATTACTATTGGGATTGGCCAATAAATAAATAACAACAAGAAAAACAATAAAATGGCACTTCGATTCATTCATAAAATACGCAAAACTGTATTTTATTAATTACCAACAGAAGTGTGGAAAGGTAAAGAGAGAAACGCTTCTCTCATATTCATTTCGACTTGAGTAAATTATGGCCAAAACAATGTCGTCACTTTTGGCCATGCAAGAATTTGCGATTTGCCCAAAAAAATCTCTAACACATTTGCACACCAAACTTTGACTTCGGCTATACCGCAGGTGTAATACGCTTCATACTAAGTACCGTCTTAAAATATTGAATTGAATTACTTCGACGATAATAAATTTCCTTAAACTTTCGAGAACAACTCGTATTGAGAGGAGGACACTAGGTTATTTGATTGATTTTTCCAGGGACTACATAAATCCAGAAAACACAACGTTTTTCTAATAAAAACTAGAACTTCAAACTGTGGTATATATTGGAAGTCCCCTCTTCACCTGGTAGCCGGCTCCGGGGGCTACCGACGAATGTACATTGTATGAACAAACACAGAAAAAGAATCTCGAAAGTTCACAGTTGCATACGAGTGAAAAAAAAATCATTAAGCAGAGCGACATATACTTTTGTCTAACAGACCAACCGACCAATCGTCCGACCACTCACCCTCTGCTGCTTTTGCCAAGATCAAGCGACGCATACAAGCAAGTAAAATCTAAAAAATTGCAATTGTTATTTAAGCACTCAACAACAACGGCGACGTAGTACACAAAGCCGAAGCAGCCAACAGCAACAAAGTATCTGAGCAAATAGTTTCGAAATCATTTTGCGATGATTCAAAGTTATAAAATTTAGCGAAAAATCGAACAAACGAACAAGCATCCCGAAACAGAAGAATTTTTAGATTTAAAATTCAAATTTCTATGATTATTGCCTGACACACGTTTGCATCATCACCAACGCCATTGCCTATTGCCAAAGAACCAAGACCGACCGCATCCTGCGCCAAAACTCAAACACAAGCTACTTCTATCACATCGTACGACGTGCGCAGCGTAGGCAGCGCAAGCAGCGCGTCTGCTTCGCTGTCGACGACGACCGGCCAAGTTTACGTTGGCTCGCGTTTTGGGTCATTTCGCTTGAATTATGTTCGTATCTCTTGGGGTAACGGCAACTGAAGCCGTTCACTCGCCAATGCACAATAAACAACATATTCTCATTTCTCTTATGGCGGGTGAGGTTCACTTTTTATCTGCTACTAATGGAATTTTTCTATTTATTGGCTTGTACAATATATGCATTTTTAATGTAAAAAATTTTAAAAATTTTCTCTATTTTGCAGTTTGGGTCAAGCTCAGCAGATAAATTGTTGTATTTATGTGCGTGGGTATGCGTGTATGTATATATATATATATATGTGTGTGTGTTGTGAAAAAGCATGCCTAGCATTTTAGTTAATTATAAAAATACCTACAAAAACAACAAGATATTTAAGTGAAAACAAATTTAATTTGTTGCACATTTTTTTGCGTTGGTTACGGTAAAATAAGGTAAAGCACATAGGAGTGTTGTGGCATTCGATTAAAGGCACAGAAAAGACAAAAAAAGATTCTGCATCAACAACAATAAAGACCAAGAAAATAGAGAACTATAATTTTTATGGTGATTTGTTTTTGTAGAAATTAAATAAAAATATGTGAAAACGGAAGTTGTTATAAACCAACTATGAAATGACACGAATTTGTTGTTAAATGATGTCAATAAACCTTACATACTAATCTAAAATACTTAATTTTTATTTAATGCCTTCAGCTAATGCAAATGGCTCAGTGGTTGAGTAAGGTGGACTAATCGTGATCCCACCTATTATATGAAATCAAGCCAACGAACTAGTTCATATTATCATGTTTATATGTGTAAAGGCATGTTCGAGTTTGAATATTTATAAATATTAACTTATAATTAAATATGGTTGAGGTAACTAGCTAAGATAGGACCGATTTATCTCACCCATTCCTCGTGGTATTAACCCTTTTCTATCTCAGCATATTACGGAATAATTTTGTCTAACCTATCAATACTTTACTAGCCCAGTCGTGAGAATGGTTAGATAAAGCATAAAAGTTTTGCTTATATAAATCTAGTCTAAATTGTATTAATTTACAAAATTTTAAAATAAAGTTCCATGTTCATTACACAAAACATTTAAATAATAAAATAATTTAAAGCTCTTAGACAAGTAAAGCGCTCAAATCGCTTCAAAAATTACTGCCATATTTAAAACATAAAACCACCGAGGCGTAAATGTAATTTTGATAAATTTTCGAAAAACTACAATGACATAAAAGGGATTTAAATAAGCATATTAAAATTGAACAGAATGCACATGAAAGCCTATCAAAACACCAGATAAAATAACATCAATTACAAAAGCAATAACAACAATTTTTGCACAAAAAAAATAAATGAAATTTTCAACACAGGCCTCCAAAAATAGAATTTATTAATTTTAATAACCCAGCAGAAATAATAAAAAAAAAAATAAAGCAAGCCCTTTGTGAACGACATGTTAGCCCGAAAAATTATGATATCGCGCAAAATATACATGTTAAAAATATAATAATTATAATTATAGTAATAATAAAAAACCAACAAAAATTCCTTTTTGCATGCTAAATTTGCGACTAACGTCTGCTGCCAGTGGCAACGACGCTGAGGACTATGATGATGATAATGATATTTTCATAATATTCACACTTGCACGAAAAAACTGCACTTATTTTGTTTAATTAAATTTATTAATGACACACAGCAGGTTCCAACCGAAAGTGGTTGAAGATGACTGCTCGGGCGTATGAGTGATATGTCCATTGGTTGGCCTGTGACTTCGCTTTTGTGAGCAGTACAGTGCAGCGCCGTGCTACGAAATGATGATAAATATGTAAATTCAGTGCTTACGTTTTGCTAGAATGCAAGAAAAGTATTTTCCTATTTGGTTGGCGTCGATTCGTGTATATTTTCAGCGGTTATGATTCATTTGCCCCAAGCAGTCGATGAAAATACCCTAGTGAAAACGTCAGCCAGAGTAGATACAGCTACAGAGGCACAGGTAATGACGATACTGACGATGACTCTTATATGATCATCTGGCTCGGCACGGTGCGCTAAATACGCGCCATTGACGACAACACACAAAGACAGAGTAAAGTCAGCGTAGAAAATAGGTAAACAAGAAATTAAATAATAAAAATAAATAAAGGAAAATGCTTATTTGAAAGGGGCTGAGGCTGAACACAATACAGGCAATTACCAACAGGCCTTGCGGCAAACAAAAAGTCATCACTGAAAGTTGAATGTTCATTTGTATTCGCTTTGCAGACGTATTTTTTTTCGTTCTTTTTCGTTTATTTTTTCTATCTTTTTCATTCCTTTTTTAGGCTGAGTTTCTCTTTGCGTGCCAGGGTACAAGCAATAGTAGCTTGTCAATCACTCGGTCACTCAGTGATACGTATACCAAGTCCAATAACCAGTGGCGAAAATAACAAATAGCACAGATTATGGCCATTCGCAAAAGTGAAAAGAACAACAACATCAATGATGAGAATAAAAATAAACACGAGTATTCATCAAGAGACAAACAAGATAATCGCACTTGGCTTCCAAAACCACGGCACCAACACTAACGAAAATGCTGCTGATGCTGATGATATGGAGAAAATATGTCTGTGTTATTTTTTCGCTTTATTGTATGAAATGCTTTTCTTTGGCAGCCGATAGCATGAACAACAACACCAACAACAGTTGCACAAATATAGGAAGGCAAGTGCGAACGTCATAGCACAGTTAGCTGGAGAGGCTGCTTGGCGTTTAGAGCAGCCGTGAGGTGTCTACTGATGCCTAATGATATGACTGTGAAAGCACCTGCTATTTTGACATTTCAATGTAGTGGAATGCAAAATGTATCATCTTCATCATAAACATTCATTTCATTATTATCACCATAGTCTTGAAGAAATTTTAGCAAGAAGCTTTTGCCAAGTGACATTTGTCAATCTCGATGCTCTGATTTTGTCGCCTGTCTCCAATGACACACATATCTTCATCATCATCGTCATCTTCATTGCATGCCAGAAAACAATTAACTAGATTGAAGTTGAGCGGGAGCAAATCAGTTAAGCTGACATATCTTTGTTGTCGATGTTTTCCACTTTTTAGAGCACAACTAAATATGTTTCACACCTTGCCACTTTTTAGTGCACTTTGAAATTACATTTTCCAATTATATATATTTATTACCCCAAAGTATGCGAACAGAACAAATTGAAGAAAAATAGGATTTCCTTAACAAAATAAACAGTCGCTTTCTCTTAACTAAAAAAATTTCCCACTCCCACAAGCAAAAAAATTTTCAATTTCCCGTGAATCCACCAGGCGCAGAGTGTGAAGTTTGTTTGCGAACTAATTAGAACATTTCTCTATTATCGAAAACCAAAAATGCAGGCTGTAGTTTTATGCTTTGATGTTGTACTTTTTGAAAAATTATGAAACAAAACCAAATGTTTTTATAACTAAATAAATAAATATGTACTTGTAGAATAATATAAAGCAAGTAGTTATTAGTTGCTTCAAGGTACTAGGTTCTTCAATAAGTTTTGCGGTTCGATTAGAAAAATACATTTTTATGGTTTGAAATACACTTTATTATTCAGTATAGTCTCCCTGAACACCAATACACTTGTTCCAACGATATTCCAATTTATGAATTCAATCCCTGAAGTGAGAATCTGTAAGGGCTGCAAAATACGCTTCCACAGCTGTTATGACCTCATCATTTGATGAAAAACGCTTTCCACGCATGCATTTGTTTAGGTCTGGAAAGAAATGGAAGTCGCTAGGGGCCAAATCAAGTGAATACGGTGGATGATCCAACAATTCGAACTTTAATTCATGAATTTTAGCCATGGTCAAAATGCTATTGTGACACGGTACATTGTCCTGATGAAAAAGAATATTTTTTATCTGCAAACCGGGTCTTTTTTCACGAATTTTTTCCTTCAGCTGGTCTAAAAGGATATAAAGGACATATTTATATTTTTTTAAATTTAAATGTGTCAGGCCTGTGATTCACGCATTTCTCCACTCCGTAATTTTAAAAACAAGAGAAGTCAGTGGTCAGCGGTTGGCACGTAAGGGAAAAAATCAGCGCTCACTTCTGCTGAACGCGACCAATGTCTTCTGTGTGGTGTTTCATTCTCACAAATTTTCTATCTTCATCACTCAAATAGTGGTATGTTTGAGTAAGATAAGGATTTAGAACGTTTTTAGGTTTCAGGAGCACCTACTTAAAATTTTACAATTCGAAACTCTGAAATTGTACTTATCGGGTCCTGTTGAACTAAGTCTATGTTAGGAAAATCACAAAACAGCAGTCAAAAACTTCTGCGAAAAATCTCGCTATAAAAACTCTATAAAACTAAATTTTTCCCAGTTAGAAACTCCATAAACCTGAATATGTGGTCGTTATCACATTAACGACTTTGAAAATTACCTACAGAGAGCGAGAGCGTCCTGTACAATTATCCAAAAATCCAAAAAGCACTGAAAACTTGATATAAAACTTTGCTACGAAAGTCTGAAGTACCTTTTCGTTGCAATGTCAGGATCATTAAACGGTGTTCCTCAACTGAGACTGAGTGCCTGTCAGTTAAAATCAGCTGATAAACTTCATAAAAGCAGCAGAAACTCAGCTCAAGAAAATCGTTCTAGACTTTGCAAATATAAAATATTTTGCATAATTTCATTATGATGCAAGCAGCGTTGCAACAAAATGCCACAGCAACAACAATGGCAACAAAAACAACCACGAGAAAAATTATCTTTAGTGTGCTAGCTTGCGAAACCAGATGAGCTACGACCCATCAAATATATGACTTCCTAAAGACCAATGCCGTAGCGAGGAAGAAATGGCAAATAACAAAATCTTTGCCAGTGCACACAGACACACACACAGCCACACAAGAACGTTCTATGGACGCGTATCATCATCATTCTTGGCTTGGCGTGTATGCAAATGAATAGCAACAGAGCGCAGCAAGAAAAACAAGTGCAGCTGCAACAACGGCAGACACGTTACGGGCACACTAAAATCCTATGGATGCAACAATGTGACTAGAAATTGTCGGATTAGAAGTTAAGGCAGACACACACTAACTCGCTCGCTGCAAAGAATGTAATCAAAACGGTTATTACGGAGAAGTAACAGAAGCGCTTCAATTTAAGGTAACTGAAGTGCAAATTCGTTCAATCGCGTTGTACCTTTCTCCTTCTCTATCTTTCTCTCTCTATCTATAATTCACTCTATCTCAGTTTGCCTTGCATTGCTCTTATTGCTCGCTGTGTTTGTGCAACAGCATACTCAGTAATTTTGTATCTACAGGTGTTTGTTTTTGTATACTACGGGTCTTTTATTTGTACGCCGTTCTGCCTAGCAACCTGCTCGCCTTCTGTATATACATCATCGCTGGCTGCTTTATACAGCATTGTAGGCGTGCGGTTCTCATTCTATTTTCATTTAATTGTTCTTTTTTTTCTTCTGTTCATTCAACGACGACAAGACGGCGTTAAAATATTCGCCAAAAGTTGAATTTTTTTTTTACTTAAGTCGTTTTTCTCTTTATTTTTTTTTTTACTTTTTATTTTTATTTATTTATTTAATTTGTTTTATTGGCACATGCATAATCAATGCGATTATTTAACATGTTCTAAACAAAAAAAAAATATTTCGAAATATTAAGAGAGCATTTTTATACATTGTTTTTGTTGGCATGGCACATTGGTATCTTTTGTACTGATGTGTTGACGCTGTTGCTGCTGACATAACTCTGACTTAAATTTTTTTATATTATTATTTTACATGATATAAACTTTTACTTAATTTTAAATACTTTGCCACAAACATTAAAATGTTCATTTACATTTCCCCGCCATATTTTGCAAGACGGTAACGGAGGTCTATCACGCAAAGAAATATATTAAGAGAAATTATGCAGCACAGGAAATCGATGAAATTCACATACCGTACTACATGCCCCATCCCGTAAAATATACAGATTTAAGATGGGAACACTTCTAATATCTGCTATTTTGAGTTTATTTGTGATTTCATTGAAATTCAAAATTAACTACCATGATCAAGGTACATACTTTGAAGAATTTTTTCCGAAAAGTACACCGAAAGTAAAGTGTCATAACGAAATTCGCCCCGTAACTAAGCTGTAATCAAACGTTTAAATCCATTTACGTTGTTCAGTGTGTGTGTGTTAAGTGTTTTTTTATTCATTAAAAATATTTTTTTTAATCTAACCTTGAAAAGGCAAACATAAATTATGTTTCAATAGCCTTTCCAAACGCCCACAGTTTAGCATAGATTTTTTAACTTAATCATTTTTTTATTCTTTTTCGCCTAATATAATAAATTTTATTAATTTGTAAGAACCGGCCGGCAGTTCTTTATAGCCGTGCAGTCATATATTTTTGTGGGCAAATGTGCTGAGCTGCGAACAACGATTAATAATTAGGGATTTCGCAATCATCCGCGAAGATAGACAATAAGGCTAGGGAAAAATAGAGAGTACATATAATGTAACAGACAAAGTGAAAGAGAAAGAAAACAGTAGTAGTCTACAGTCAGCCACCATTCGCAATGAGAAATGATTCGAGAGTCGCTCTCAAAATGGTCGAACGCACCCAGTGTTTTCACTGTTTTACGAGTATGACAAGCTGCTGATAAATGAATAAAATGAGGCTAATGAATAAAAAATATCTAATAAAAAAGCCAAGTATAAAACAAAAATTCAGATGAAGGGAAGAATAATATACTGTGTGATGTTTATGCTGAAGGTTTGATTCCAATGTATAATATATCAGCAAAGATCATGCACAACGGGAAAGGTGTAGTTTATCATCTCGAAAAGCCCAGACGACCACACTTATGGCTTCAATTGTCATAACCAAAATATATAACATATATATCTTTCAAAATTTAGGCATTTGGATAAAATATCTTCCACAAAAGTAACACTGGCGAATTCTAGATGGTACGGCAGACGTTGTTCTGGCCTTCCCTGTCTGTAGGTAGGTATAGATGTTATTTTTTTTTTATTTTTTATTTTTTTTTATTGTAGCTTAGAATTAATCCTAAATTACAATACTTTTATAGCCAGAGCAACGAAGGCCTTCAGGCTGGTGGTATAGATGTTAATGACTAAGACTAAGACAAAAACAATCTTTTCGTAGGTGGATTCCAATCAAACAGAAGGTTTGACCCGGGGACATATTAATAGTAACCGAAAAATTATGTTTTCACGGGAAATTCCAGCCACATTTAGAGAAGGAAAAATTCCTTCTTTAAGATTGAGCAAACTTGTGTGAAATCTTCATGGAATAGATAAAATTAACATAATTCAAGACATGATTTGATGATATCACCACGCCTCCCTTTTGCCGAAAATCTCCAGCAAACACAAAAGTAACTCCTCCCATAATGGCAGAGCTTCTAAGGTCCTTCAACGTTCGATACAAGGCTTCAACAGGAACTCTGTGACTCATTGCACATTCATCCCACATTATCAGTTACGCGTCCTGTAATAATTTGCCAAAAGGGCCGAAGCATATCAGAAACAAGGAAAAAACGTACAAAACATTTTGTGCTTGGTCCAGAAGTAATTTCGCAAAACCTTAAAAAAAAAACTTAAAAGAAAAAAACATATTTTCCTTTAAAGAAATCAAATACAGATATAACCCATGACACTCAGTGACTATGTAGCATTCATTCTGGTGAATGAATTTTTAAAATCGGATAAGCACTTTCGAAGATTACCTCTAACATCCAAACAAACACTACCTCTTTATAGCATAAAAAAAATAAAATTAAAATAATAAATAATAATAACTATAAAAATAAATATAAAAAAATTATTAGTAATTAGTATAGATATAAAAGGATGATTCGTATAGATTAAAATTTGTATTGTTTTTTTTTTTTTAAATTTGTCTGAATCATCTCTGAGACTGCATTAAATAATTTTTGCACATTTTTTTATACAGTTTTGTTATTTTGGATTTTTTTTGTTGGTGTTTTTGCTGTTGTCTTTGCAGGCGTCCTCATGATAAATTTGCTTTGCTTTTGTGCAAAACGTGTAAATCTTTCAATCCAAATAATTTACCGCATTTTGTGTATTTCAACCTCAAACGAAATAAAAAGAAAAGTCGAAAAAAATGCATTCATTAATTGTCACAGAAGTGATAGTGTCAGATTTTTGGTCATAATTATGATGGATCTGCCTGAGACGTCTTCAATTGTTTTGTACGCTCAAATCACATAAATCATTCTGCACCATTTTCTTTGTCTCCTTATTTTGTGTTCGATTTATTATTTTATTTTTTATTTTATTTTTTTTTTTACTTTTTTTATAATTTTTTTTTTATTTTTTTAATGTATTTTTTTGTTCTCACTGTGTGTAGGAGAAATTGTGTCACCATTTTTAAAAACGGTCCAATTTATTTTTTGCGCATTCAATGGCTTACCCTAGTCCTTGGTGTTGCGTCTTTAAAAGAAAACACAAAACCAAAGTGATTTCTGTTTTTAATTAATTGTTGGCGCAACCCATAGCATCATTACAAATGACTATGAGCAAAGGCTAATTTATTAAAATTTAAGTATTTTAAATAGTTACATGTACCATTAAATGCCACCAGATAGTCGCATCAGTTTAATTTTAAATAAATCTGGTGCCAAAACACTACACATTTATTGCAAAAATATCTACTCACTTTAGAATAAGGGTAAATTCACACACATAAATAAACTCACCTACAAAGAGAAATAATATATATATATATTTTTTTTTTTGGTTCAGAAATTAGTTTTCAAAATTAGAAAAAAAAAATTCGTAAGGTTGACAACAACGTGAAGACTCATGCATCTCTGACATGCAAGTTAAATGCTTATGACTATAGCCAAATACACACCAACACACACACGCAGACAGCGTGTCTGCACGCCGTTTGACGTTTCTCCAAAGTTTTGAAAATGTTCCTAAAAATGCATTTCATAAATTTCCACTTCATGTCGACTTTTATTTTAATGACAAGCGTCACTTCGTCATATGTCAGAGGTAAGAAATCTATCTTTTGTTTTTGGTTCTCAAACTATCCCCATTCCACTATCTCAGCCATTCTTACCATCTCCTTCGTTTTGTAGGGCACTGGGATAGAAATAACATACGAGAATAGTTCATATTCATTAAGAAGACGACTACGAAAGCTGTGAAAATTATGAAAATGCTGTGCAAAAGTGAAAGTTCTGAATAAGCCGAAGAAAATAAAATAAAACAACTTTAAAAGCGGCTTTGAAGCGAACTTATATGAAGCACATGCCCGATGGTGCCGGCCCGCCCACTTCTTCATTCATTAAGTGTGCTGGCGATTTTCTTTTCGTCTGCCTCGGTTTTGTGCTTATGATTTGCTTATTTTGCTGCCTCTGAATGCCGCTTTAAATAAATAGACGTTTTCTCCAAGGCATTGCACAAGGGCAACAGTTGGCAGCCAGCAACAGTACTGGGGGACTTTTATGTGAGGTTCTTTATACAAAATTTTCCGTTCGTTTTTTTTTTTTTGTTTTTTTTTTTTGTTGGAAAAGCTTCTTATGTGAAGGTGTCTTATAATGAGAGAAGAAAATGTCTCGTGAAGCTTACAAATGCACTGTAAAAAGGCAGAGGGAAAGGCAAAGTGGGAGCTGAAAAGGTAGAAGAAGATATATGCATTTATGCTGATAGAATAAAATACACGTAGACAGACATATAGATAGGCAGACAGATAGATAAAAATATAGATAGAATTCGAAATCGAAAGTTAGTCATAGGAAAATAATAGAAAAAAAGTTGTACTGAAATCGAAAGTTTAGTGCACAATATTTGTCGTTCACTAAACAGGTTTTTTTTTTCTTCAACGCAACGGAACGGTTTTGGTGATAGAAAACAGATGATCAATGTAGTTCATACGACGATACGCAAAGGCAAATTCAAAGGTGACGAAGTTCTTAGTCTCATAGCTTTCTTGCTAAAATAAATATCGCCTTTGAAATACTTAATTTTTGTACTTTTATTGGATCCTAATTTCCTTTGTTAATACGGGAAAGGGAGAACAACGTCTGGCGGGCTACGCATATAAACAGATATAAGTATAGATAACTAGATAAATAGGTAGACAGGTAATGAAACACAGATTTTCTAGAATTTAGATATAGTCGATGGATGGATTAAGAGATAAATAATAGAGGGAGTTAATAAAGACAGATGGATACAACTAGATAGATAAAAATAGATAAGCAACGAGTTAAAACAATAAATGAGATTTTGATATTTGATATCATAAGCAAACCTTATAGGTCCAAGTAAAATTTCAGATCTCAATTACAACAAATATTTTCTAAGCTCTAAGTAAACACCACTCTCCGAAGTGTAAATAATAAGACCAGGCTTGTTCGATAAATCGAAGCCAATCTAACACATAAACCCACAAAGTTATGGATCCATTACTCAACTTCTCGATCATCATCGTAATCTTCGTGTTCATCGCCAATGTCACATCATGTACATGAGCAAAGTCAATCAGAGTACCGATTTTATGATGGCAGAGTGTATACTCATACCAGATACTATACCAGAGTACGTGACGATTCCAATTTATCGAGCGCAATTTATCGAACTTTCCCTTTGCTCGATTTTCCGACGCATCCTTACCACATTGCCGGCAAACAGTGCCAAAATTTGTATTACGCAAATAGTGTAAGTGAAAGAGAAAAGAAAAGAAAATTCAACGACAAAAATAAAACTGCGTAGTTACAGTTTAGCCGGCCGTCGAGCTCCGCATTTTGATTCGGTAAATTTGCATGTGATTGTAAATGCCGTTACACTTTTTGACACATAAAGCGTTTTAGACGTTTCAAAATGACGACGACCGCCCGGAGTAAAATGCTTACGCAGCGACGAAGGCAAGCCGGAAAAGATGCCGCAAGCAATCATCGGAACACTGTGACATACTTTGACGACGACATTGATGTAGATTATGTACTGTTCTTGTTATTCATCATTATCATCATCAATATAGTAAGAACGCGGCTGCTGATGATGACAAAGTTGATGTCTTTGCTTTTCCAAAAACCATTTAAATTTTAGACTCCCAGAATATTTACCTACTGCAGAATGCCGACGGTAAAGCCTCGAAAGCTTGTCACATGTATCCATATACATATCTCAATAACTTTGCGCTCCTTTTTTTCGTCGTTTCTTTGTGTCATTTAATCCCAGAAACTAACAAACCAAAAAAAGTTTTGTCAATTGTCTGTGTGTTGGATTTGTTTTGGACATGCTTGAAAATCTTGTGTTTCTTTCTCTCATTTAGCCATTGCTCATCAGCAAATTTCAGGTTGCGTAAAAATCTTGAGAATTTTTATTTACTCGAATTTGGTCAACGGTTTCACTCATTTTTCGCATCACAGTTGAATAAATCGATTGAATGATTTCTCAGGTGTGTCAACTCAATGATTTTTATGTTGTACGACAAACGGCAATGGCACCGACGAGAGCGAAAGCGACTCTGTGGTGCAAAATATGTTTCGAACTTTGTTGTCTGTTTGTAGTTCGAATTGATGTGGGTGAGGTTCAACACAACGACATTTTTAATTCAATTCTAGGTTTTTATGTTTGCGTTTTTAGTGTTTTCGATTACTATTGTTATACTGAGCTTTCAGTTTTGTGCTTTTTTGTACTTGTGTGGTTTCTCTGTGGCTCTGTGGGTTCGTAGAATCGTTTCCTCCAATTGCTTGCCGAAGCGTGTTCAACTATTCTAATACTAATACTATCTATCCTAATAGAGCTTTAACATTGTTTTCACTTGTGACCGTTTCGTGAGTTCTTTTTTGTGTTGAGCAATGAACGCGTCAGCCATCAAACATTTCAGTAATCGAAATTAAAGAAAAGCATAACATAAGCTTCAGGCACTTCACTATAAAAAAGCAACCACAATCAAATGCTGATCTTATCTTAAAGCACACGGTATCTAAACAAAGTCAATCATAAATAGGTAAAGTTCCTTGCTATGTTTGTCAGGAATCCGATCCGATGAAACGTAAAACCGTAAACAAATACCAGAGACCATCTGGTAAAAAACTAAAGTTAAAGATAAATCCGATAGAATTTCAAGTGAAAACTCAAGGCTTAAACTGTACAAATACCATTGAAAAAGACGCAGATACAATTGACTCTTTCAATGTCACAGTTCTTCTGTTTGAGACTTACAAAGTAATGAAAGAAATGCGCGATCAGCACAAAAAAAAACTGTAAATCCACGCACAACCCCTGACAAACTGTCGCTGTATCTATGCATCTATGTATATCGCTGTCTATTCAGCCATCTAAGCATGACGATTCGTTCGTTTGCTTTTTTATACAAATATCTGCCTTAGCTCGACTTTACTGAGCAACGCCAAACGTCAAAGTGCTGTGCTTGAATGCATTGTGACGACCTAAAACCTAAATACGGCGCTATTTTCAAATGCAAACCCAAAGACTCCGGCCAAAACCAAAGAAAAATATTCGTACTTATAGGCCTTTAAATTGCACAGAAATGTTTTCAAATATTGTTGTTTTTGGTACTATTCTTGATTTCTTTTTTTTGCATTTTGTTACTATGTAGGTTTTGTTTTTTGCCTGACAAAACGACCAACTATTTGACGTTCTGACTGAAAGTGACTTGACTGTGGAAATGGCTGAGGATACCGCTGACGCTGCCTTTTTCACGAGCACTTGTCGCCGCATTCATTTTCTGTGATGTTCGCGCCAAAACAAAAACGCATAAAATGCACAACTTGCATTTGTTTTGATAGACTCGGAGAATGTATATATACACTCATATATGCAAATACAGAACATTTCATTGCATTAAAAATGTGCTTAGGAAAAACAAATAGAAATTAAGAAAGTTTTCATTTCATTTTTGAGCAAGTTGAATGTGTGGTTTTCTGCTTGTAATTGGACTTGCCAGTCAAAAAATACAAAGATTTTTAGACTTAGCTTGGCTGTGTAAATTAACCGCTAATTAGTATCTTCTTTTTATGCATATTTTCTTGCAACTTGGCACAAAGCACTTTGTTCCACTTGGAATGCTACCAGCAAACACCAAAAACCAACTGACCATTTGATTATGAAGCAAACTACAAATTCTCTGCCTTCCCCACCTTCCATACGTTCCTCATCGTCTTTTACTCTCTTCTCTCTGTGGCTGTGGCTGTGGCTTTTGCCAACTGACTTCATCATTCGCCAATTTCGAGGACTAGAAACAACAGTGGCAACAACTGTGGCAGCAACAGTTGTGCAAAGCGTACGAACAAGAGACCACAGAGTCATGCACTCTGCCACAATAAGAAGAAGCAAAATGTTTTTGCTGACTTGTAGCAAATTAATTGCAAAAACAATGAAAGAGACAAAGTAATCTTTTACCACAAAAGAAAAAGACAAAAACAAAGGGGAGCAGACATCGCAAATAAAACTCGTACTGCACATGCCACAGTCAATACATATGGGCGGAGATTGGCGAAAGGGGGACGGCGAAGTGGAAGACAGAATAGGAGACTGGTCCACATAAAATAAAACTTAATATAGAATTCGTCTTACTTGGGATATCCTTAAATATACTACATGTACATATGTATATGGTTGTTTCCTCATACTGGTTCTTTTAAGTAAGTCGCATTATTTATGCAATGTGAGAGCGTCCAAACAATAAAAAAATCGATATACAACATGCAAAGTATCTCAAAAACAGATAGACAATCAGCCAGTGAGCCAGCCAGCCAAATATACAGACAGAACGCAACCTAAATAAACAACCGCAAAAGGCGTAGCGAATAAAAAGATACAGCGAAATAGCATTAAATCGCGCCAAAAGTAAAATGTCCATTTTAATGCAACTCAGTGGACAAGGCAACCAACCAAACCAGCAGTAGAGCCGAGGCAACCAAAGCTGCGACAAGTTAAATTTTGAAACAGCAGCGGCAGCGATAAAAAGCAACAAAATATTTAGAAAAAACAACCGTTAAAGCGTTGCATTAGAGAAGAATCTTTGCATCTTTGATGCGGCCACAAGAATGAAGATGGACATTGCGTGCCAAGTTATTTGCATTTGTATCTTATAGATGCATTCTGCCTTGAGCATTTCGTATGTGTAGTGCTTATTTGGTCTAAAAAATACTTTTGGCAAAGGCATATCCAAAGCAGTCTAATCTGTCTCTCTGTCTGGGTTTCAAGTCGACCGACCGTCTTAAACGCGAAGATTATGCTATTTTCCCATCTCTCTTTATCGCTCTTTTATAAATATATTTAGATATTTTTATCTTGCTTTTTAAGCGTGTGGCAGCCTGACAGTCGATAAATTTTCTTGCTCGGGCATTAAATGCTAAACTAGCATTTTGTATTCAATTTTATACCGACAAAAAAAATACAGGAATTCTGGAGACTGTTGCATCAATTTTGCAAGGGTTAGTGCCAAAAAAAACCAAAACCAAAAATAGAGAAAAAATGACTAACAAATAAAATAAAAGTCAATTTAAATCAAATTACGAACTCTTTGTATGTAAAATGTATGTATGACAACAACACCTCACAGCCACTGAATGAAAGAAACTTTCAATCCGATAAATCTTTCGCACCTCCGAACTTCGCTCCCACAACTTATTTGTCCTTCATTTGAAAGTCAAATGTTTGTAGTGTGTGTTTCTGTGTGTGTTTGAAGTGTAGCGCAACTAAACAGAAAAAAATAAATGAAAGCGATTTAAGAGAATATAAAGAAATCAAACGACCGCCCAAAATCGAGACACTTCTTGTGACTTTTTTTGCCTTCTTCTCCTATAAAAGTGAGCAAGGAAAGATATAAAAAATGTTCTAAAAACATAACATAAATTCTTGCCTGACAAGCGTATAAAAATTTCGATTTGCCTTAATTTTATTTTATTTTATTTTTTTGTGTTTGTTTCGTTGATCGGTCTTAGCGTTGAAATATTCAAACCAAAAAGTATGAAGCGAGAAATCAAACCAAAATGAAAAATATAAAAATTGGGTAAAAAATAAAATCCACGAACGACAAACAACAACAAAAATAAATAAATAAAACATAAAAATTTATGATTATGATGTCGTCTCCTTTGGCAATTTCAAGCGATTAACACAAACGTACAACGTGCAATAAATAAAAAATCTAATCGTTTTTTATTTTTAATTTTTGTCGTTTTGTTCAGTTACCCAAGAAATATAACAAATATAAGAATATAACAAATATAAAGAAGAAGGTAAAAATATTTCAATTTATTTAATTAATTCAGCCAGTAATTGATAAATATCGATTGCAAACGAATGTTTCCTCTGTTTACTTGTTCTGTTTTTTCTAATTCTTCCGACATTTGGTTTCTTGCTATCATTAGTCGTACATCAACCATGACCCCCAAAAGCGGCGTATTAGAGACAGACTGCATAAACAAAAACAATCTAGTTAGTCGAAATACGTAAAATACGTGAAAAAAAAATTAAAAAAATTAACAGCTGAAGTTCACACAAATGAAACGATTACTTTTGACTACGCAACTGATTGCTCAATTGACTAAGATTGTAGCATATTCCAATTGAAAGTTGTAAGTTATATTTTTACAGTTCATAGATTTGTATACCCTATGTCGGCGAGCTACAATATCAACATAATATTTGCATGTACTGCAATAAAGTTTTGAAGTCACTCTGGTTAAAAGCCTAAAAAAAGGCATAAATATAATTTTATAGAATAGAATTTATTACAGTTTATCTTAAAGAACTTGGCTTTGAGTTTAACCTATGGCTATATTGAGGCTATGCCATCCAGTAATCCAAGCCTTTGGAAATTTTTTACAGCGCCAATTTCACACCAAAAGTTGCTCAAGAGAAAGCTAATGATCGATTTGTTTTAAAGGAGAAGAAAGCCTACTCAGACACTGAAAATGTACTATTCAAGGCTTGATAGCATCTTGAGTCTTATCTTTTGAAATAATCTATTAATGTGTGAACACGTCGGATACAAAAACGTTTTCTAAATTTCAACAAGAACAGCAAGAACATTTCGTTATCACATAGAGAAAAACTCGAAATGTTAAAAATGAAGTACCAAATCGGAACATAAGTAGTCCAAAGTGTTAATTACAGCCTTTCTAATGAGCAGACATAAAAATACAATAATAGAAAAAAAATGAAAAAAATAGAAGAAGAAAAAAAATAAGAAAAAATACCGAAACAAATATTTTTCAATTAAAAAATTCTCAATTTGTTTGCCATTCGACTGACAAATGCGAATGACCCAAAAGTGTGAGCAAAATAAATGATAGCCAATAAGAAATATCGAGCAGTGAAGTCATATAATACGCCTATGTCTATTTGCGAAATGAAATATTATTTATCTTTTTATACTATTATTTTTTATTCATGAAATGAGGACAAACAAGAACATTTGATTTCGTTTTGTTGTGCAGTCGCTTTCACGTTTTGTTGCGCTGGAGGGGCTAAAGTATTTTCCAATTGACGGCTCCAGCGCACAGCGTGCGATGTGGCAAATGTCAATGAACTTCAAATTTGTGTTTTTATTGATGCAGAAAGCCATAAGTAAGTTTTTCTGTTTGTTTTTCATTCTTGGGCATAACATTTCGGCCACGCGACGTTATGGGAAATGACGATAAAAATGTTGTTACTCGTAATGCGTAAAAATGGAAAAACAGATAGAAAAGTTTTGTGAAACTTTTCATTTTGCACGTTTCCGAAATCGAATTCTTACGGTCGTCGACGCTGTCAATTTCTCAACGCGCGCATATTGAAATAAATTTATGGCAGGAAAAAAAATTGTTTTTCGTGAATATAAAACAATTCCAATTTGTGATAAGCTGCCACTAAAAGTTTGCCACTTTCCTCTTTCTAAAAAGGTCAATGACCAACACAAATTAATACAAAAAGATTTACAGAATAATAAGTATTTAAATGATGCTCGAGGCAAAAGGCAAATCTTGACTGGTAAACGACAGTCTGTCAAGCAGGATGTTGCTTATTACAAGGAATTCTAATTAGTAGCGCTAATAATTTCGAGTTAATGATGTCCCCGCCACACTACCTCAAGCCCACAGCTAGAAACCCATAAAATCAAATTAAGAAAATAATTTGTATATATTTTCTCTAAGAAGAATGTCAACGACAAAGTGACAGCGAGATGGAGCAAGCGAGACATAGGAAAGCGGTCACACACGTTTTATTCACTACTTTTTTAGCTACGCTCTGCGTCACCTTTTGCCGACGCGCCTATCGGTTATCAAAAAAGACTCACGCTTCTTACCTACCTTCTTATAAATGTTGTGCGTAGCTCAAAGTTACTGATACGAATTCAAAATCGATACAAATTAAGTTGTGAGCGTATGATGTGACAATACTGTCTTTGTAGCATACTTCTCGGCGCGGCTACTCAAACGTTGGACTCTACGGTATGAGGCTACACCATCAACGTAATTTCCAAGCAGCAAGTAAACACAACAAGCGTAAAGCGTGATTCATGTGCTCAATGTACAATCAAGTTGCAACTGAATAATTTTTGCTAAGCTATGCACCACTGACGTTTTCATGCACAGCGCCATGTGCACAGGGCCACATTACCAATCCTGTCATTGGTTGACTTAGCAACGTTTGAACAGCAACAGTTTGTTACATTTACCCGAGGGTTTGTGGTCTCTCAACTCTGTCAAACTACAGAGTTCAAAACAAAGAAAGCGAGAGGAGTAAAAACCCATCCGGCATTCAGCCATTGTATATTTTGGAGAGACATGTCAAACGTACATGGCTTTCAGCGTTTTTGCTGGGGTTTTGTATGTTTGCTTGCTTGCGTCTATGGTGGGAATGTGTGCGAGTGTCTGTTAGTAAATCGCTTTGCGGATTTCCAAAAAAGTCCACACAGCCCACAGAAACTTTACCATTAGAGACAGAACTTTCGCTCCCAAAATGCATGCTTCTCAATACACTGCAAACAATTAAACGGACATTTAAAAGGATAAAAAAAGGAAAAAACTGTTACTTCGATCTTGAAGTGAAATAGTCTTTGCTTCATAAACATATTGATGCAAACATAAAGAAAGCATTGTAAATTGTTAGCGTTACAAACTTTTTAAACCGACTCTGTCTACATCAAACCCTGCATTTTCAAGGTAATGAAATCTTATGCCTTTTTTATTTTCTTATGCTTACCTGCCCTAACCTATAATATTATCACCTATATTAACTCAACACATACCATCCCAATAAGATGGGACGTGTAACTCACATCGGTACCAAAATTTCACAGTGTAGTATATAAAGTTCTTTCTTTATAAAGTTGCCTGTCTGCTTACCCCCAACGATCTAAACTAAATTGCTATGCAATGCTAATGCTAAACACAGCTTTGACCTCACTAGACCTTGAGGAGAAAAAATAGTTAAGGGATTTGAATTTGTGTTGATTACTTGTCCTCGCTCCTGTTTTTGGTATTTTGCCACATTACTCCTCCTGCTTACTTATGCATGCATGGCGGTGGTTGGCACTCGTTTACAGCGATCTCAGCTACGCAACTCAGTTTGTATAACAACATTAGGGATTTTCTGTAAAAAATTGAAAAAGCTTTACGGGAACAGCAGCAATAGCAGCAACAATAGTGAAAAAAAAATGAGCAAAACATTTGACTTGTCACAATGAGTTTTCTTGTCGCCGACGCCGACGCCTTCGTTCTCGACTCGCGATGAATGACACCGAGAATTTTCACATACGCAAAATGCAATTTCAAACGCTGACGCAAAAAAGCACACAAGCCTTTCAATGAAGAATGGTATCTGCAGCGGACATCAAACTTAAGTTACGCAAGTCGCCCTTTTTATGCAATTGGTTGTGAATAAGTAACAGACGCAATACTCGTGTATAAAACAATCAACAAACAGCAGTGAAAGAGAAAAACTGGTAACAAACTTTGCACACACTAAATGCTACACTCTGCTGGTACTGCCCGAGCACATGGCCAATCAATGCAATTAAACGCAGCAGGCAAGCAAATTCAACGAAAACAAGATGAACCAAGCCAAGAGACATGCCCTGCTACTGCACCTGTTACGTACTTCCGCCCTCACCGCGTCTGTGCACTCGCCCATGGCCGCGCTCCAGCTGAAGCTGTAACTATTTTTATAGCCGACACTGTAGATTTGACCTATATTTCTATGGCGGCAGCGGCAACGAAGGCGGCTGCCTTTTTTGACTAGCGTTGCAATTTCAACCGCTTCACCCACTTCCTCCGCGTCCCATGCGAGCCGTATGGCTTGTTGCGTTTCGCATCCATGCAGTTGACAATTTTATTTATTAATACGTCTGTACACTCCACCATAAAGGAGAAAGATAACGTAGTGCCGGCAAGGAAAAGCGAAGGGGTCTGGTTTAAATTGCGTCGAGTAGAATTGAGAGCTGAGTTGCCAGCAGACAGTAGCAACAGGCAGGCAAACAAACGACGACAACTACAACATCAGCATCAGCAGCAGCAGCAACTTCACTTCATAAGCGAAAATAAATTTCAGCCATTTTTCTAGTGTTTTCTTTGCATTGCTAGCATTATTTGCTGTATGCGCACTTCAGGCGGAAATGAAGTTATCAGCGGCACTTGGCCAACCATCCCCAGGGCATCTTGGATAAAGGATGTTGTCGCGTTCCCCATCAGCGTAATTGGCGCATTGTGCGCACCATTTACAACAGCAGCAGCAGGCAGCAACAACAACGACAACAAGCATGCGGCAACAAGTACAAACTTTAAGTAAACTAATTGAAATACCGCCAACTGATTGCAATTATTTGCTTATTTTCACCGCAGTTCTTCTTTCACTTCTATTCTTCGATTTTTTGCGACTTTAGACTTGTTGCGTTTGCAACTTGTGTCAGACAAGTTTTCTTTTGTTGCAAAATATCCACAACAGGCGGTTTTAATTGAGCCAACGTTGTTGTTCTACGACTACAATAAATTCACACTTTCAAAGAGAACCACAGGCGAATAGGACAAAGTGTTAGGCACTCGCCAAATCAAACAGAAATATTTCAGAAGTAAAAGCGCCAAATTAAAACTACCCAAATGGTCACTAATGGTACAACACTGAAAGGGACGGATTTATATCGGAGCTGTGGGATCCAATATTCATAACATATGGATTTATGTGCATGTATCCCAAATAAAACATGCCCAAGTCTCAGCTCGATAGGTTAAAAAAAATTTTTTTTCCAATTTATGCAATTTTAAAAACGGTGCAAATGTTTGTAACCAACCACAAAGTAAAGTACTAAGTGATAAGTATAAAGTAACAAAACCCTTTTTTCCCATCTGTGTAGGTATATTCCTAAGAAAGTAACGTTTTTCAAGCACATGTGCAGACAACTTCAAATAGAAGCTAACGACATCTATTGTCCGTCTCGATAAAGTGGTTTCGAGAAAAACAGAGGATACACACTCATGACCACTTTCGACGTTACCATAAAAGAGGACAAATTGAGAAATATACCTATTATATAAGACTTTTTGGTGCTTCGAAAGGTTTAACAGTCTTTGCAGCCTACTCCTGATCAAACAATCTATCGTCGATCATCATATGCTGTAATACAGCAAGTATTACAGCAAGTATTAAGAAACTGTCACAAAGTACAACCTAAATCCAATAAAATGACATTATTCTATGCACTTGCATATTTCATGCAACATTAAATATACAAAAGTAAAATGTATAAAAATTTAAAAAAAAATAAAAAAATTAGAAAAGAAAAATGTGTAGGAAAATGTAGGCAATTTATCAACGCCCACGTCAGCGCTCTTATAAGCTGCCGGTGGCGGTAGGTCTGAAACGTCTGAGGTGGCGAATGTGTGACTGGCGAAGGTGAAAATTTGCGAGCTGAGAGAAAACTTGGCAGAGCGCCTTACCAACCCAAGTTGTCATGACATGGCCAATGCAGATATTTCTTGACACTTCTAAGTAGTACGCGTGGCGACTGTGCGGACACTTTATCGACCCATCCCGTAAATGACTTACATACAACACAACACAACACAACGCAACACATGAAGCTATCTCACACTCTGATGAGAAATGTTGCAATTATGCGTGAAAATTGTGAAAGATCACTCAGACGCTATTGGGTCGAATTAACGCTGAAATAAAATATAAAAATGAAATAAAATTACTTGAAAGCACAATTTTCAGCCTATTGGAAAATTTTTTTTTTTTGTTCTCGTTCATCTTGAACACAATTGTTTCGTGTTAAGTTCAAAATCAAGGTCACAAGCGCGCACACTTTCGAACAAAATTGAAATTACAAAACGGGCGGAATAGAAAACATGGAAAAGACAGCCCCACACGGGAAAAACTGTCATGCCAATCTGGAAATATTTCCATACTGACCTTAGAGCATAAATGATTCTATTGTTCTTGTTAGTGTTTTGTTGTTGTCGTTGCTGTTTTTATGGCATGGTGGGGAAATAAGATTTAACCAAAAAGAACATTTTCTTTTCAAACACATAAAAAAAATATTGGCTGTGTTTATGTGAATGTATCTATGGCGAAAACCGCTCAAAACACCTGCAGTAGCGCCTTGGGACGTGGCAACGTGTTGGGTGGGAGGTAGTGAGGCAGGCAGTTGTCAGCCACACTAAACAACAACGACATCAACAACAACCAATGAAAAGAATGTGCAAGCAGCCGTTTTCGTAATAAATAAAATCTATAAACGCAAACCAGCGAAAAAATTTAGGATAAACATTTCGGTTGCCAACACAACAAAAAAAAACAAACGGGAATGCGCTAAAAATCCCACACAGCGTCGTGAAAGAAGAAACGGCAAAGTAGTCGGCTACAAATATCACTGGATTCGCTACGTAAGGCTCGCCAGAAAACATCTTTCGAATTGGCGATTTGAACCTAAATTTTAAATTCTTTGCCTTGCAATACATTTTTATACGGCTCACAACTCTTGATATTTCATCGCTGATGAGTTGATTTGTAAAAAAACAAAGGCACCAACTCCATTGCACCCTTTCGAAACTTTCATACTACTAAGTTGAACCAGTCTCCTTCCTCTTAAATAGCAGAATAATAGAGTGACAAACTTCGTTAGAAAATTGAGGGGGCTTCTTTTGACTTGTTGCACATTCGTAAAATTCAAAGTCTGCTTATTTATTTTTTGTCAATTCTTATTTTTAACGCCTCACGCCCTCGCACTTTTAATCTGCTCTTCTTCTTGTCCTTCTAATTTTCGTATATTTATTTTCTATTTTCTATTTCGTTTTAAATCTTTTTAAGTGTTTTTTTTTTGTTTGGGGGAGGAATTGTTATTGTTATTTTAAATATGGAGAATTGTTAAAACAATAAAGAGCGAAGCAAAACAAAACAATAAAATAACCAAAACAAAAAAGAAAAAAATATTAACAATTTCCACAATTTGTTGTACAAAAAACACATGTCCGCAATGTGTACGAGCAAAATCGTGTTCCAGCAACAAACAGAACCAATGCAAATTACTGTTACGGTTGTTGTTGTTGTTGTTGTTGTTGTACAGCAAGCCACCAGCACCAGAATCATCATAATCACCACCACCCCCCACCCAACCAGGTGAGAGAGACGCGCGGACCGGCAGTGGTATGCAAACGCACGCGTACTATTAAATTTGCTGAGATCATAATTGCTTCGTACAGAACAGTAATTTTGACTTTGTGCCACGACGCATTGTTGTTGTACATAGTGATGATGGTGGTTGCTGTTTGAGTTGTTGCATGCGAAATGTAAACATTTTGAAGGCATCTTTGTTGAGCATAAGGAAAGAAATATTTTGTTTTTGTTGTTTTTGAACACACACATCCCCAATGAACAGAAACTTGTTCATTGTTTCACTACGCCTAGTGGGCTTAGGAAGCGAATGAAAATAAGTTAAGCAGTCAGCCAGTGAGTCAGTCAGCCAGTGAGTCAGTCAGTCAGTGAGTCAGTCAGTCAGTTAGCCGTAAGCTGAAAAGGCTGCCATTATTTTGGTTGCTTGAATTGAAGAAATTCATTTGGTAAATTAAGTGAGTCCAAATGGCGCGAACTGAATGCACCGCAAATTTTGCGATTATCAGTTTTTTCAATCAAGTTTTACAAATGTAACTCCTTAAAGGTAGACCACTATTAAGGCAATTAGTGGTCATATCAGATAGGATTCCACTGTATTTTTGTAGTGAAGACCCAGAAGAGACTAGAGCCACGTGCTTATCAGCTCATACCAAATTTACAGATCCGGATGAGGCAAACACCGACTACTATGTAATTCCAGGGATACCACAGATACTGCCCTCAGACTTTTCATTCAAAGACTTTTTTATAATATATGTAGATAAAAAATTGTCGATATAATTCAAACTGCTGAAAAATGTATGTCATTTGACAAAACTCTCTTCAAAGTCCCTCAGAGTAACTAAATGAATATAAAACTATTTTTCAACTCATTTCAAGCAATCAACACTATCTCTTTCTAAATTGTGAAAGAGACAAAACTTATTAATTATAAATCACCAACAAAGTAGATAAACACAAAAACATAGGGGTATTTTTCATCAAGCATGAGAAAAAGGAGCGCAACTAAAGGCGAAATAATAATTATAAAATAATTAATAAAGCTCTATCACACAGATTGGAATAGACGGAAAAGCTATTTTTAAAATCAAATAAAAATATCAAATGGTTGTTGTTTTTTGTTGACGTCGTCGTCGTCGTCGTCGTCGTCGTCTTAGTCGACGTCGTTATTTTTGTTGTTGCTGTTGTACAAACGATATAAAAATATAAATGCTGACACATTTTTCACCAATTTTTCTTGTTTTTCCGCTAGTCTCGTTAATGTTCTTCACACCCCTCTAAGCTTTGAAAAACGCGCACCACGTAGGTGAGATGCTTTTGATTGGCGCAAAACGTCACGAAATTTACGTACAAATACACACGCACAAACACAGGCACGAACTATCCAAGAAACAAACAAATGACACAAATTCCTTGTGCCTTGGACACACGCACAATAACCATTAATTTGTTTCAGCTTTTGCCTCCAATAAGCAGTTAATACATTGAAAGTACTTTGTTTTGAAATATTTTATGTCATTCAAAAAATAAATACAAAAACATAATTTTAAGAGCACTGCCCAACTTGACAAAATAACAGCTGCAAAAATCGAACGAAACATCAAGAAAGCCAAATTAAAATAAAATAAAAACAATAAAAAGAGTGTCAAGGCTCGATTTTTTTACTTCTTCTATTTTTTAGTGAATGAAAACTTTGTTTAACATTTTTTTTGTAACATTTTGTAAACAAATGCTTTTTCTATCGTTTTGATTGTTATTGATTTTTAATATATTTCCTTATCCTCTTTGCGTCCTAAGAACAATAGTCACGAAGCGTATAAATTCGGAACAGTGCAAAAGTCAAGGTGCAAAAAAGCCTTTTGAGGAACCTTATTAGACATTTTATGTATCATATATGTATATACCGAATATTTATCGCAGTAAAATGAATAACAAATTTACACACTATGGTGATGACTATGATGTTAATGAATCTGTAAGGAGAGGCCTTAGAAATATCGAATAAATTATTAAAATAAACAAAAAATAAAAAAAATTCTAACATCTTTTATTTCTATTAATTCTAACATCGTTTTTTTTATATTAAAGTTGCATTGGATATAAACGAAAATTACAAATTTTCAGACATTTGAGATTTTGTCTGCTCTTATCATTATCATCTATCATTATAATCGCCGGGGTTGTATTATATTGTGATGATATAATAATCCAAATGATTTTTGGAAAGTAGAAAGTTAACAGGATTTGCGAATAAAGAATAACAATTCGAGCCTTACCGCCCTATTCTGTGCACTCTATCTATAAAATTCATATTAATTGAATAGTTAGAAGCTTTTGTCATTTTTGTTATTCTGGCGCACATGGAAAGCTTCACTATTAAAAAAAGCTGTTTTTCGTAATAGTCCAAAAAATACCATACCACAGCGGAGAGTATGGTTTTTTTTTTTTTTTTTGATTGAAGAAACCTCACTTCGCCTTGTTTCACCATGCAAATCAGTTCTGAAACAGTCGGGAGACCGACGGTTGGCTCATAGCACCCACAATGGTTGTTTCCTACGCAGTTTTGGTATGACCCATTTGCGTAGAAATATAAAGCCGCCAAGAAACGAAACTCAAATGGAATTTTTGAGTTTCTATTATCCCGCGTTTTCAATTGCTCTATCAATAGGTGGCACAATATTTTTGAGAGTCAATATTTTCTCTCAAAAACATTGGCCGACATTGAAAAAGGATTACTATTATCACGAAATGATTTTAAAGCACTTCTAATGTAAACATTGTCATCATCTTCCAAAAACTTTGCTAAAAGGCATGGATAACGTTGTTATCCATTTCAGCAGTGTGTTAATAGTGTGCGAAATATTTTGACATGACCTGATGAGGAGGTCTTAAAAAATTGGCATTAGATAGAGCAAAGAGCTTTTCTAAATGAGCAAAATCACCCAAAAAATCCCATAAAAATGTTTTGTCGCTTACTGCCAATCAAAATCAATCAAAATCTTTCAAAATATATCTATTCATTTGATAGAGTACACAGAATAGGGCGGTTAGATACAGATTACTAAGTAATCAGTAATGCCCGTAATTTTTACTTTTTCCACGCTTGCTCACAGTAAACACCAAACCGCAACGCGCCAACAATTCTGAGCACTGTTTGACCCGTACCACAATTGACGGTTGGTCAAAGGTCTATTGAGCTAAAACTTGTTTCATAAAAAATCATTTGTTGGCTAACAATTTTTTGTAGGCCAGTGGAAAACAAACGCCCATTTTTCACTTATTTGAGATTCAGAATGGTGTTAAACATGAAAAATGCTAAGCAGACGCGTCATACACATTTTCACAATCAGCACCAACGCCACATTCAGCGCAGATCCAAGTACGAGTATCTAACCTAAAGTGCAATTAATAAGACTGGAGAAATGTATTGTGTTCGATGACGTGTGCGTGTGTGTATTAAGCATTGTTAGCCGCATAAATCTTTCTATTACCTAGTATAGAATAAAGACGACGACTAGGATGAGTGGGAATAGTTAGTGAGAAAAGTGCAAAGATTTGATGAATGTGAGAAGAAAATTTGACCTGTATTATTTTAAGTCTATTTATTTTTTTGTTCTTAGAGAATTTATTTATGGTTAGTAACTCATCGATGTTTGTTAAGTTGTTTCGTTACCAAAAATATGAATTAATTTTTTTAACATTTAAGTCGGCCATACCCTCACAATATTTGCAACATTTTGCTGGTGGCTCATCGGAATCAGCAATGATCGGCATGTTCTCCAACAGCACCGGGCAGACCCAACAACACCAACGACCACACGACAAACGAAGCAGCAGCAGCGGCAGCAGCGGCGACGACGACGAGGGTGGTGGCGGTGTCGGTAACGGCGTTGCAGGTGCTACTATAGCAATTTCAATAACGTCTCTCGCAGTATTTCAAAACAGCTGATAATAGCGTGTCGTACACGTGCACTTCATTACACACAAAACCGGGCAGCAACACGTGAATATCGAGCACTTTTTTCAATACTTTTTCCCCACTTTATAAATGGCTTCGCTCTAATAAGTCACTTTATGCAGCTCAATTTCGGCACATTGTGCGTCCAATAATCATAACTATTTATTCTGTTCGCAGTCATAACGGTATTGAAATGGTCGACCCAGCAAATTAAATCACAATCAAATCGATAGTCTGTCAATGCGATCGCCGGTTCCTCAGTTCGATTGAGTTATATATGACAAACTTGCTACTATTGGAATGGTGGAATGTCGTTAGAGTTAGAATAATGTAGTCGTGCCTCTAGTTCTTGAAACATCTTCGAAGCCAGCGCATTCAAGCACATTACTCAGAGAATGTGTAAACTATTTACAAACATTTTGACTAAAATTTATGGAAATTTTTCGGGGTTTTTTTTTTGTTTTACTTTTTTTATTCAACAAGAAATTCTCCTTAACACATTTCACTCAATTAAAAAAACACAATGCATTTTCCATGTTTTTCTTCATTTTCTTTGCCCGCTTCAACTGCTGTTTCTCTTTCCTGGTTGAAAGTACACATTAACACTTTTCCTTTGATTCATTCACATTGTGATTGTTTTATGAAAATATTCACTTGTCGACTATATGAAATAAGACGTTCGTACGTGAAACCTCCGCAGAGACCACTGAGTTCTTCGTTTCGTTTCGATGCAATTTCAGTCTGAAAACTTTTTCGAAAAAGTTTTCAAAAAATACAAATTTTGAGCGTATTCCTACTGTCGCGCTGCTGGCTGACTATACTCACACGCTGCTCTTCGTATTAGACAATTTCTCTGTATTTAAGCAGCCGAATAGAAACTTTTGATTCGTATTTTCCTCAATGAAACAATGAACTTTCACATTTAGAACGCTTCGAAAGAGCGTGAAAAACAATGGAACGAGAGAAGATGAGTGTGTCTGCGCACTAGTGAGTGTATAATCGAGTGCACACAGTGACTGTTTGAGAACGCGAGGATCATGCGTCGTGTTCGAAAATAGCTGAAAATCTGAAAATTCCCTATCTCTTGTTGTTCGAGAGTTTTTCCTATTCGCTTTGCAAGATTTTTATGAAACCAAATTTTTGAGAAAATTTCTTTTTGGCACACGGGTTTTTCTCGTTTCGAAGTTACTCGTAAGCGCCAAAACAGGGTGAGTGCGGGAGTATGGGTTTGAATATTTCCGCGTGTTTGTATGAATGTATGTATATAAGCGATTTGCGAAGATGCCCAGATAAATTTGGGAATTAGATAAATTATCAACTTTTTGGTTACAATTGCGATGAAACTAGTGACTAGTACAATTGACTGATTCTAAATATTCTAAGTATCAAGATCCAAAATATCAAATTATCGATTGATGGTCTGGAACTACATTCAGGTTATTGCTGAGTCGTATAATTTATAGGTAATGGAGTTTGAGGCTGCCAATTTTAAAATTGAGTTTTTTTTCAAGGAATGGAATGGAGTCAACTTTAAGCTAGATATCACTACTACTGACTATTTCACACACCCATGAGTAGTCGGAAAGAGATCCCCATGCTCTGTTTTGTGGCAATAAAATTGGCAATAATATATTTAAATCGAATACATCAAAAGCATTTTGAGAGCAACAACAATAACAACAACAAGAAAGTATCTTTCACGCCGCATCGACGTAAAACCACCTGCGTGACTAATTTTTCAGCTGTTGATTAAATAAATAAAACTATAACAATAAAAACAACGAGCAACGAAGGCAAGCAAAATTTTCCCATTTTCACATACGAAGGAAATCTTCACATATTTGATCCCCCGTTCGCACGCTCATTCAGTTGAATTCAGTTCGAGTCAACGCAGATTCAAATTTAAACAGGTGAAAATAAAATAAACACAAATTCAACTTTTAAATTAGATATATACATATAAAAACAGCTAATAAGCTTTAAAAAAAATATACAAAAAATGAAGTCGTCTGAGAACTAAAAATAATTTAATTGACTCATCGCGCTTTCAGTTTAGTGACAAAATGCTTAAAGGCAGCAAGACAAATCTGAAAAAGCGATGAAAATTGCAGCAAAAATATTTTAATTTATAGCCAAATTGGATGCAAGTGTTGAGTAGATAAACGAATATGATTTGAAGCAGCTACCCGCGTGTACCAAAATATACGTTTGTCAAAAACGTCAGTGGGTGAGCGATTGGGCGAATGAATGATTGGGCAAATGATTGAGAGAATGGCGCCGTGTGAGCAATTCGCTCGGGTTGAAAGTCATTGTAAGGGACGGACGGTCAGAATGTTGAACATTTTTATATCCATTTTGATTTGATTCACATTTCAACATTACTTTCCCCCGGCAACACTTCCATTGCCAGAATACCGCCCATTGGAATGCTTGTAAATGTGGGTGTATTTAATGTGTTGATTTGAGTAGGTTTGATTTGGATTCGTGTATGTTTCACGAAAACGTCAACAAAAATGTCGCAACCGCAAAATTTACAACTTTCTAGAACGTGTTTTTCCGATGAAAAATGCATCGCTATTAAGTAAAAGACGAAATAAAGCTTGTACCCGCACACATACACACATTCACGCACGCATAGTCAATGGCTGGCATACATTTTCATTTTAATAATCCCCAAGAATGAAAAGTTTTCAACACATTTTTGCATCTTGCATGCTGCACTCAGTCAACAAATTCAATGTCATTGGCGCGTGCAACCGAATGAATTTCAAATTTCGTAATTCTGCCACGAAAAAGCATAAAATGCGCAATTGGCAAGAAAATTTTGTATTAAAAAAAGAGGAAAGGGAAGTGCATAAAAAAAAATTATATGCTGCACTGGCAACCACGTCAGTCGTATTTTCTTGGGGGGTCAGT
The DNA here is from genome assembly GCA_035041755.1 of Cacoxenus indagator. NCBI lineage: Eukaryota > Metazoa > Arthropoda > Insecta > Diptera > Drosophilidae > Cacoxenus > Cacoxenus indagator. The sequence goes on along the minus strand of JAWNKX010000018.1, from coordinate 1,032,135 downwards.
CGATCAGTCAAGCAAATTTCCTAGGGTCAAGGCGTTTGAGGCAATTTAGGCTCATTGCCTCATTGCCACAATGTAAGCCAAATTCTGATTCGGGATACAGCTCAAAAAACCTAACAAAATAACTTCCAAGCGAAACAATATTTTTTGGGAGTTTATATCAATGATCAAGACAGCTGATTCCATATTCCAGTGGCTTGTACTATTACTGATTTTTTAAATGGAAACTTTGTTTTTAATATACTGAGGAAAATTTTAATTGTTTTTAATATCGAAGTAAATATCGAAATTTTTTTTTTCATTTCATCGTCGCCTCTACTGTTATTATGTACCACGCCTTGATTGTATATATGCCTTTTTTTAAACTGAATTGACTTTAAATACATATGCGATTGCGTAGTGATAGTATTCAACGTGTGCAGAGTACGTTTCAACGAAAACTCCGTGCAAATTTTAAACTCCCTAACTGAAAAACTGGGTTATATTAGTTTACTATTATTTAGTATTAGTATTAGTTTGCCTACACAAAGACGGACAGCCGTACTGAAAGGCAGACAGACGTGAGAAATCAACTGATCTTGTCGAACTGGTCAAGAGTATCCGGCATCCTTAATCGAGACACCAACTACATTAGCAAGTTATAATACTATTCAGAGAATGTGAAGGGTATAAAAATTTTACAAATTATAACGTTTTTATTTGCTGTATTTCAGAGAAAAATCATACACTTTAGAATACCAAAACTTCAAGCCAAAAAGTTGTGAAAAAATAATAATAAAAAATATTGTATAATACAAAATATTGAAAGCGTCAGTGGTTTTCTCGTGTGGGCGTCTTTAGAAACAAAAGTCTTAGAAGCACAACGACAACAATTTTAGACGTCCACATTGTTGTTGATTTGTTGTCGATTTGTTGTTGTTCGTTTAGCTTTCGTTGGCGACGCAGCATTCATCTCTTTTACAATTTCAAATATTTAATGCTTTCGATATTATTTTCTCGCCTAAAAACATTTAAATATATTTACGTGTGTTTATACACCGACATTGTTTTAGTGACGAAATGCGGTATGTATACGTTTTCATGCTATGTGAAACGAAAATGGAGGAAAGCAAAAAATAAGTGGGTAGTTTTGAGCGCTTGTTTTAAAAGTAATACGAACAGTAACGAGGCGCAATGAGTAAAAAATGTCTATGGTAAAAGTTATCCATCGAGAACACTGCAAAGAAATGGTTCTCTATCTTTTGTTTTGCTAAGCAACTCAACATCATCAACGAAACCGTTATAAACCATCAAAATAGACGTAAGCTGAATGTTTGGGTGTCTCATGAAATAGAACCAAACAATTTATTCGAATGTCTACTACAAACACTTAAATCGGTTAAAGCAACAATGGAAAAGGAGACAGTAAAACTAATCAACATAAACAGTGCACTTTTGTGTTCCTTCACGATGACGCTAGACCACAAACATTTTTAGCGACTCGGCACAAATTTGGAACACCTTGTCTGTCAAATTTTAATGTTACCAGAAATTCTACACTGAAAAATAATGGTATTAGCCGCAAACGGAAGCAAATGGGCAGTGTAAATTTACACTTGGTTTAAAATTTATTTTAATAAATATTAAAAAAGACATTATAAAAATGTCTACTAAAAAGGCCGCGTACATTTTCCTCGACCCAATTTATTGCAGTGAATCCTCCTTGACTCACTAAAAATAGTAAAAATTGTGCGACGAAGTCAACTGCCGAATACGTGATAACGTACTGAAACAAGTTTATATATTCTTTTTCACGTTTTCCTGCATTTACTTTACTGCATAGAATATGATTCTTCCGATTTCTATTGGTAAATAATAGTGTAACTTATAGTTTAGTTCAGGGACTTACATCTTACGATAAGGGATGATCCGTTGGTAATCAATTTTTTCTATTTGACTATAGTCATATAAGTATGTTCTAATTCTTTTAACGTATTCTCATTCAAAGTCGAAATTTGAAACCCAGCTCATTATCCATAAGTTCGCTGCACTGCAATATATATAGTATCACTTGAGAGATGACGGAAAGAGCAGAGCTTGTTGTTCTAGTTATCTCTTCGAACATTTCAAGGAGATTAATGCATGGGCCAATAATCGATGATCGACTGAATGTAGAACATTTTATGGCTAAAAGAGATCCGACTTGGTATGGTAGAGAGGGGACAGTCAATGAAAGAGTGAAAGACAGAGAGAAAAAGAGGATGAGTAAACAAAAAATAATAAGTGTGAAAGACGACAAGCAGGCAAGTACAAATTTAAATGAGAAACTCGAAAATGGTGAGAAACGAAAGTAATAAAAGTAAAAAGCCCGTCGAAAAAAAGCATCAAATTGGGGTACCCGGGCGTTGTTGTTATTATTGTTTGTTGACGTTATTATTGTTTAACGTCACTGATGCCGTATCATGTCAGATGGATCTCCCAATACGCCCAGTAGAACTTCACGAGGTTCAAAATGAAATTGCTTGTCTCAAACCAAGCAAATATCCTGGGTATGATAAACTATATGCTCTGGCCATCCGAGCCCTGCCCATCAAAGCGCTGTTGTTATTTGTGTGATCTATAATGGAATTTTGAGGCTCAGTCACTTCCCTACGCAATGAAAGTGTGCTGAGATCATCAAACTGAGACTGTAAAAGCAGGGAAGCCAGAGCACAAGCCAAGCTCCTACCGACTAATTAGCCTGCTGGCCAATCTTTCGAAGACTTTTGAAAGCATATTCCAAGGTCGACTGCTCCCGCTGCTGAATGGTGGACGAATGATACCCGCTTACCAATTTGGTTTCAGCAGCTTCCACGGAAAACCTGAGCAGTGTCACAGAGTGGTAAAACACATTTTGCAAGTATTCGAACGCAAAGAGTATTGCTTGGGTACATTCTCGACGTCCGTCAGACGTTTGACAAAGTATGGCACCCCGAACTGTTATATAAGCTGAAGAAACTCTTCCCAGCACCGTACTCTCTGCTCTTCAAGTCCTATCTTAAAAGTAGAACTTTCTAAGCCACTTGTGAGTGTAAGGACTCAGACATAAAACAAATCAAAGCTGATGTGTCACAAGGCAGTATGTTGGGGCTAATCCTTAATACATTACACACTTCCGACCTTTCGAAGCGAAGGCAATACAATGATGGCTATGCTGATGATACACATAATCCTAACATCGCACAGCGACCCAAGTGCTGCCTCATCAATTTTGTAGAGTCATCTAAATCAAATAGAACCATGGCTTAAGAACTAAACTGTACAGGATGAGATGGCTCCTGTGGCATAGCTCCAAATTAGGTATTAGGAAGAAGGTCCTACTCTATAAAACTATCCCTAATCCATTATGGGCGTATGGAATTGAACTATGGGGAACAACATCCAAATCTAATATCCAAATCATTCAAAATTTTCAATCCAAGCTCTTGAGAAGGGTTGTTAGGGCTAAATGGTATATCCGCAACTCAGTCACTCACAGAGACCTGCAGACTTTGACGGTGTCTGAAGAAATCGCGAACTGTAGCAAAAAACACATCATTCGACTGGAATCTCACGAAAACTATCTTGACGTCAATTTACTGGACAAGCGTCTCTCTCTCTCTCTCTCTCTGTCTGTCTCTGTTTCTCTTTCTCTCTCTCTCTCTCTCTGTCTCTCTCTCTCTCTGATAACTTGCACAACTCATATGTCTATTTTATCTCAATTTTATTTGTATGATCACCTTCGGGAGGCTACCAAATAAAGATTATTGTTATAAAAAAACAATTAATGCCGCATGAATCAAACAACTAGAAACTGTGATCGAACAAACGTATTTAAAAAATAAATTAAAAAAACACAAGTAGACAAAGAAAATCCAATTGGTGAAGGACGAGCGAACGTTCAGGAGCGAAACTTTTGAACGAGAAAAGCCGGCAAAACAAACCAGTACGGTAGAAGAGGAAGAGAGCCAACAAACACAAATAAACAATGGCAAAGAAAACAACAACAACGCGTAACGAGTTAAAGCAGACAAACGCAAAATGACGCCCAAAGCGTCCAACTATAATACAACAACAACAAGAAGAACAACATGATTGCACGCGCGCAAATGAAGAAGACGAAGACTGCAACTTGCAAGCAATGGGACAGACGACAGCCGCCGTTGAAGTGGCACACACACACCCAGAACTGCAAATCTCATTGAAAGCAGCAACACACAGTCACACTTTGAATATAACACAAAAGAAGAATCTTCTATCCCATCAAAATGGAATAAAAGCCAAGAAAAGCTAAACTAAATAGGAATAAATAAAACATTACCTGAGCTTTTTTATTGTTTTAGCCTTCTTCTATGTTTTTGTTGTTATTGTTGCCTTTAATGTTGCTGTTATTGAGGCAATTCCACTAGGCGGTGCTTCGTTGTTTTGCAATTTGTGTCTAACCCACAAGGCACTTGGATTGAGTTAATGTACAAATGTGATATTAAACACTTTTCGCACTTTTGTAGTACGCTTAAAAAGTATTTGACATTTATTTGTAAGGCGAATTTTGCATTTCTTTGCACAGACGTCGCGGAAATTCTAACGAAGTTCGTCGCCGCGTTTTAACAGCTGATCGTTGAGAGTTGCCAACGATTGTCTACGAGGGCTGCATATCCACATATATTTCATATTGGAAAAACTCATTGGAAGTGCCGTTTTTCTTTCAAATCGTTCATTACGGTTACTTAACTTTGCGTATTATTCCTCATTGTTGAAGCTACACCTATTTTTTTTCCACTGGATTAATATCGAGTTAAATGAACACTTGAACATTAAATGCAATGTACTTAAACATTCCAATCCCTAACAGCTTCAACTCCCTCGAAAGTTCATTGTATTGCCAATGGTGTTTTTTATTCTCTAAAAATAATTTCTATTCACATCGTCCGTGTTGTCTAAAGCCCAATGCATTAATGTTGTTAATTAAATGCATTAAGAAACGAACTGTGCTGTGACATACCAGAATACTAGGGCTACAGCAGTGTTGCTTCAAAGAGTCATTGGAAATTGAGCCAGCAGTATTTTTAAACTCTATTTCGCCTAGTTTTTCGAATGTTTCAACACTACACATATACGAAAAACGCCGACTCCGGACGAGGGTTTTTCTGAGTATACGAAGAATCAACGTTTTTGTGGACGCGTCGCGTCAGTTAATAAATCACAACAGTTAAAAGGAAGACGTGTTCACTCAAAAGTGAAAAACTTAAATAGTTTTATATTTAAAATATTTTTACAAAAGTAGAAAGAAATATCTACAAAATGTCGGACGCGTCGCCAGCAACGCTTCGCAAGGAAGTTCAAGCCATTTTAAAAGATGCCGATCTATCAACAATTTCTGCAAAACGTGTTCGTGAACAGGTTGAACAAAAACTGGACATTTCGCTGACTTCTCGCAAGAAGGAATTCGATAAAATCGTCATGGACGTGATTAACGAACAGCAGCAGGATGAGGATGACGAAGAGGACGGCGATGGCAGTGCATCAGAACCAGACGAGGTGAGCGATGAAGAGGAGCCGAGCAGTGATGAGAATGCCAAAAAGAAAAAGAAACCGCAAGCACAAAAGAAACGCCCACAGCCCACGCAGCACAAAGCACCTGCAAAGAAGAAGAAGAAATCCTTGAACGCCTCTGATTCGGGCACCGAAAGTGATGGTGGCTCCGATTCCGACTATGAAATGCCGAAGAAGTCGCCCGTAAAAAAGAAGAAAGCTGCCAGTGCTGGTTCTGGCGGTACTGGTCGGAAGGGCACCGGCTTCACGCGCGCTTATCAACTCTCGCCGGAGCTCTCTGCATTAATGGGAGCAGATTCGCTGCCACGCCACGAGGTTGTTAAGAAGGTTTGGGCCATCATCAAAGAACGCGATTTGTACGATCCGAAGAACAAACAATTTGCCATTTGCGATGACGAATTGATGAAGGTCATGAAGGTAAAACGCTTCCGCACCTTTGGCATGTTGAAGCACCTGAAGCCCCACTTCCTGGATTAAAGCGTTAACCGTCATGTAGGAAAGCAGACACATCTCCGATAGACAAACAACAACGCTTTTTGCGTCTTCAACTGACTGCATAACACAAAATTTGATCTAAAGAAAGGTTTTAATAACATACCCTCCTTACAAAACGTGATTTTGCATCCCTTTTTTATTGTCAGCTCCTCCTCTCACAAGCAGCGTTCAATATTATTTTTAAGGTTCCCCCGGGCGGAAGTGCGACAAAGCATCATTTTGTACCGTCATTTTTTGAAGATTGTTGTATTTTGTTCCATACATGTCCAGCCTAAGCCTTGGCTAACGCAACTCTTAATTTTAAGCAAAAAGTGTAATGGATAATTTTAAGAAAAAACGGAAATTTACATTGTATCGAACTTATTCAAATATCGAGAATAAAGAGAACTCATTTTGAACGTATATACCTATACCGTCGAATTTCCCTGTAACGAACTCCTACACAGCATAGCTCTCTATTAGTAATTGATTTCGAGTACACATAATTTCTGTATAACGAACTTTTCCATAGAACGAAGTGATTTCTGGGTTCCTTGAGTATTCGCTATAGGGAAGTTATACTGTATTAAAATAAATACATTTAAAAACAAGCGTCTTAATCGACCTATTTTCTTTATGTTACTGAAGTTAGAAGGAGTCTTAGATATTCATCTTGTTGCTTCCAACTTTTGTATCGCATATGCTGAAGGACTGAAATTAAGTTCTCTCGGGACACGATAAGATTAACGAGTTGACACTCTTGGCAATGGCTTATGGCTAATATTGGACTTCCGAAGTAGGACTTTGTGGCGCGTTCGAGTCGACTTTGCAGCGTCAAGTTTAACATACTGCGAAGCAGTTTAAAGACCCTCATTGCTGATAATTTGGGAACGGCCAAAGCCGATTTCTCTCGTTTAACTCTCCACTCCGTGAGATGATGAAATTAGTTGTACTAAAGCACCCCATAAACACAATTTGCTATAAGTCCATAAATTCCTAACTAAGACTGAGTAATGAAAATCTTGGTTTTGAAAAATTATAAACTTCGTTTTAGCCAAAAATTGATTACCTGGCCTTTGATTGTTTTTAGGAACAGAAAGTACCTTTTAGTTCGAAGGAAAGTCCAAATAACGACATTTTCAAAATCATTTCGAAAATATGAAATTGAGTCGCTAAGTCGACACTAAAAAAATGTTAATAAATATTGGTTTGTATGTAGTTCCCCTCTACCCCCCCCTCCCCCTCCCCCTACAAAAGAGTTTCGCTAGTTAGCATACATACAGGCGGACTTATGTCCAAGGCAACTTGTCTCCTCGAGCTGATCAGTAATATAAAAATAAAGTTTTATCTCCGACATCTTCATGACTATGTTACAAAAGTCATGACAAAGTCAGTATATTATGCATGTGAGGTGACTATAGATTTCAGAGACACATTTTAAATCAGTCCAATGCAATTTCGATAAATTAGGACTTGAATATGGAATCTATGTGTATTGAGAGCTTACAAAGCGGCTATAACTCCACTGGCTGGAATAGCAGAGTTACATATTTTTATCCTGGTTTGACATATGTTCATCTGAAAAAGACAAATTTCTTTAGTAACCTTATAAAAACTGAAGTCGGTTCATGTTTACATACTTTGATTGAGCTCCGCCGTTGGACGGTCTTTACTCTCCTGATCAGACTTGTACCGTGACGTGTTTGAACACTCTTTGCGCAATAAATGTTTTTTATTATAAATCGTCTTTCATTTTTACAAACAAATCCGCTTTATACATAAGAATCTAATAGTAATAATAATCGTAATAATATATAATATTATAATATATAAATCTTTCTCCAGCCGATCTGATAAAATGTATGCCTACGCACTGTCGTGTATGGGTCGGTATTGGAGAGTGTGTGGAGTGAATTACGTAAGTGCATAATTCATCTCTTATTTTTATTATTATTTTCTTTAGTGAAAATGGAATCGTCTGGTTGCTTAGCATGCGACTATGGAAAAATCACGAAAAAAAACGACGCAAACCAAGTGCGACGAAGCCAAAGTAAGTAAAATCAAACACGAACGCAAATAAACAAAAAAACATTAGCTTCGGCTATGCCGAATGTGTAATACTCTACACCAAAAAGTGACTCGATAATTGGGATAGGCTTTTCGGAAACGATCGAAAACGCCTCGTATGGGGGCTCATAGTTATACTTCCAGGCATTATTCAGTTAAAACTTCAAAAAAGAGTTCTCTTAAGAACCCTCTAGTGTAGGTTCTATACATGTACTGTCTGGAAAATTTCACTATGTACTTCAAAAACTGAGGTACTAATTGCATATGTACAGACGGACAAGTGTGGTGGCTGATTCAACTCGCCTCCGTTACGCTGATCAATAGTATATGGAAACCATATCTGTACCTTATGGAGTCGTCAATTGACTGTGTTACAAACTACTTGGCAAAGCTATGTACTATTCATAAAATTGAAAAGTGTGAAAAGGAACACCGCAACAAATGGGGTCGAGAGGAAAACATGAATTCTGTCAATAAGGCAAGACATTTTTTGGTCAATTTCGATTTCGAATAAAATAGAATTCGCCGTCAAATCAGGGGAGAATTGGAGGCGGCGCGAGGGGTGTAGTTGGGTTAGCGTAAAATAGCAGAAATGATAGTTGGAGATTTTTGTGTTTAGTGGGGTTTGACTGTCTGGCGCTTGAAGAGGGAGGTGTTCGTTTTAAAAGTGTAAAAACGGTTAGTTCGAAATTAGTTAAATACTAATATAAAGGCACACATATGTATGTGTGTGTGTTTGTGTGTTGTATACTAACTACAAAGCAGTAACTTTGCGTATGTTTTTGTTGTTTTTGTCTTTGCACAAGCGTTCTTTCGATCAGTTTCTTCATGCATCCATTTGACATTCCCTTCTCCTCCTCCTTATCTTCCTCACATAATTGATTCTGTCTTTATGGTGAGCAGCTTTCCGTAAAAAATTTGTGTTCAAGCAAATCGCTATCCATCCCATCCTTTTCTAAACTCTCTTTTTGCAAATAAATACTTTCGTTGGCGTTGTTTTTGTAGTTATTGTTTTCATTAAAATTTCCTCCCATCGATTTCTATCCATATATAGAACAAGGCGTGTAACCTTGTTCGATATATGGTACGACGAACGGCCTCTCTAATACCTATAGTAGTTGGGCTTGAAAGGACCTGCCTTATTGAGTCCCATGTACTTGGCTTGCTCGTCGGTCAGCTCGGTGAGATGCGCATCGAAGGTTGGCAAGTGCAGACTCGCCACGTACTCGTCCATTTTCTTGGGCAGCAAATACACATCGGACTTGTAGCGCCCGGGCGGCGCATTGAAGAGCTCGATCAGCGCCAGTGCCTGTGTGGCCGACGTAATTGACACGGCAAACGAGGGTATGCTCGAGCACGACAAATTCACGAGACGTCCCTCGGCAAGCAGTATGATGTACTTGCCCTCCGGCCAAATGATGTGATCAACCTGCGAACGTACTTTCTCCCACGTTAAATCCGGTGTACGCAACCCGTTCACATCGATCTCTGTGTTCGAGTGGCCCATGTTACAGATGATGCAGCCGTTCTTCATTTTGTCCATGTGCTCCCGCACGACCACATTCTTATTGCCTGTGGCAGTGACCACGATGTCCACATTGCGTATGACCTCGTTTAGTTTGACTACACGAAAGCCATCCATGCTCGCTTGCAGTGCGCAAATCGGGTCGATTTCGGTGATGTAGACAATACAGCCTTGGCCCTTGAGCGCTTGGGCGCAACCCTTGCCCACATCGCCATAGCCACAGACGACGACTTGCTTGCCGCCGAACATGACGTCAGTCGAACGCTTGAGACTGTCCAATATCGACTCCTTGCAACTGTACAGATTATCAAATTTGGTCTTTGTTACCGAATCGTTGACGTTCATCGCTGGAACCGTCAGCTTGCCCGCCTTCGAAAGCTGATACAGACGATGCACACCGGTGACGCTCTCCTCCACAATACCCTTGACCAGTTTGAACATCGTTGGGTATTTTTTGAGCATGAGATGTGTCGCATCGCCACCATCGTCGAGTATCATGTTCGGCTGCCAGTTCTCTGCATTCACACACCGATCGATGCACCACCAGAAATCCTCCTCCGTTTCACCGCGCCACGCAAAAATGGGTACGCCGGATTCAGCCAGCGCGGCAGCGACCTCGTTCTAGAAATAAAGTCAAACAAATAAACAATAAGGCAGGTGTCACTAAATGTGCGTGTGTGTGTTTGTGAATGATAAAGGCTATATGTGTTTGTGTAATGAATCATGACAATGGCAAATGGCAGCACAACGACGGTTTCGATTTTCAATTAAGACCCCCTAAGCAGGGGCTTGCTCGATTTGCCGTTAAACTATTCTGTGTCTGCCGTTTTATGCATCTAAGTCCAATTGGAATTAATTAGACAGGATATAAAAGAAAAGCTTTCCATTTCTCTGTTACCATGAATTAGGGGTAAAAGCGAGAACCTGTGATCGAAAGCTATTGGAGAAGCTAATTTGAGAAGATGCAAGTCACTTGTCTGCCATGAAGAACACTACCCCTTCTGCCAATTGAATCAAATCGATTGCGTTTATCGATTGCGTAGCATATCTATCAATTATGTCGGAGACGACATTTGTCGTCTTGATGATTGTCAACCCAAGCAACCTCCGACCGCCATTGATGAGATACCCGACGGCGCACGCCGACCATAATAACCCAATGAGTGAGCAAACGATCGCGCTTTAATTGATTAACAGCTTGATTGATGATTTGTTTGTCGTCGTAGTCGCCCGTTGCCTGTTGCCAAGTGCGTGTAAATAAATACACCATCATGCACCCGTACGCCTGCTGCCGCATCGTGTTTGCTTGCTATACTCACTTGTGTCGAATAAATGTTGCACGCGGCCCAGCGCACCGAGGCGCCCAGCTCGACGAGCGTCTCAATTAGGACCGCCGTCTGCGCGTTTATGTGTGTACAGCCCACGATTTTCGCATCCTTGAGTGGTTTGTCGTCGGTGGCGCGTTTACGCAGCGCCATTATGCCGGGCATCTCTTGCTCGGCAATCTCGATCTCCCGCCGCCCGAAAGCGTGTTGGCCGGAGATGTTGCGCACACAGAAGTCGGAGCTGCCCTTCGAGTTCTTTTGCATTTTCTCGCGTGGCGGCACATCGTCGCCATCGTCGGAACTGCTACCAGTGTATGAAGCCGAACTGAAGGAGTCCGTCGACGACGCGGACAGCGAGCGGCTACGATAGCGACTGGTTTTCTTCAGTGCGCTCGATTTACTCGGTGGCGGCTGTACGACAGTAACATTGTCCTGAACATCGATGATCTTTTGTTGCTTTTCGCCGCTCGAACCGGGATCCGGCACTACGGTGTCTGTCAAATTGTTCATGCCGCCTATGTTGTTGTTGTTTATTGTGTTTTATGTTGGGGCGTGTTTTCCTTCGTGAGTGCGGATAAATACGTTAGCCCGTGTCAGTTTGTGGGGTGCTCGTTACACTTTCGTTATGTAAAAGCCGCTTTAACAACTCAAATAGAAGTTTTCTTTACCGCTTCAGGCAGGCGTCAATTATAATATCACGTGATGTTCGACGCGGCGTTTTTCAAGTATATTTTTTTTCGTTAGAGATTTTATGTGCTTCTTGCGCTGGTACCTTTTTGTATTACTCGCTCACTTGACTGTTCAACTGCAAATCGATTTTATCGCATTTATCACATCGAATAAAACACAGGCACGACCGTCTGCAGCGTCTTAATCAGCTGATTGCGTCCAGAAGGTATTTTGTGCTTTGTTTTAAATTGGTTGGCGACAACGAGAAAATAAAGACAACAACGAACAAACGAAAAATGATAAGAGAAGAGAGTTTGCGACTACCTACAGTGTAAACATGTTGCATGAATAGCCATTGCAGCAATTATCGTGCCAAAAAATACCAAAAGCTTTCGTTGAGAAAAATTGGCTACATAGTTATATTAAGTTATATCCAATGAAATATAATATATAAAAAGTAAAATTAAGTATTTGCATTGATTTTCTTATTATGTTATATTTCTTAGAAAATGACTGCAATTTAAAGAAAATTTGGCTTCAGTAAATTTTAGTGTTAATCGTGTCTTACGACATACGTCTGCATAATTTTAATAATTAATATTATCCTATGTTTTATTGACTTTGGTGCGTATATAAAACAATTGGATATGAACAGTTTTAATGCAAAAACTAATGTACATGTTTATGTCACTTGCACATGACTTTTAATTACGAAAGGCTTATTTATATTTTTAATTTCCAAAATGTATATTACTATAGAAAACAATGTTATCATTTACTTTCTCATAATGGTACCATTGATATATAATAAAGTTCACCCTGGAACACTCAAACAGAAATATCTCCTTAACAAAAAAAATTTCTGACTAGTAGCATTTGGGTGGTGTTTCATTAGTATAATAAAAAAGTTCCATCGTAACTCTCTGTACATTAATATAAAATAAAATACGTATATTTTCGGTTGTAATATTATAATTATTATTAATTATTTTGAGGTATGTAAAAATTTGCTATATCAAGACGTATGTAGTACAAGTGCAGCCAACCACGAATTACAACTCTGTGCGCCCAATTCACAATTGGGTTGCAATCAGCTGTTCCCGTTTGTACCGAACATCAAAAAGTATTGCTAGAGGCGTGAGCGAGATAAAAACAAAAAGATTTTGTCGCGAGGGTATGCAGAGACACAGGCACGCACACGTCCGCTGTTAAACCACAATCATAGAAGGAATTAATAAAATAAAAAAAGAAGAAAGGCACGCAAATAATCGGAATAAATTTAAATGCGTAGTTTACTCACAAAAATAAAACGTCGCATGTTTATTACGTCACACAAACGGTAAAATTGTTATTGCGTCCAAGCGCGAAAAAATTCGATTGTGGAAAGCAGGCAAAACGAAATAGTTTTCACTCACACACACAACCACACAAAATTGGAAAGTAATCAGCAGGCGTTAGAAATTTTTTGAAAAACTAATAACCGAGGAAACATTTGTAGAATTCGATTAAAAAAGTTTGACATTTGTCATCGAAGCATTTTTTTGAATCAGTTCTCATTCGGCAAGTTGAGCGTTCACATCGGCAGAAAGGAAAATTAAATAATTTTAAGCAAAGAATATACAAAAGTATTCAAGGACTCTATGTGTAGGTGACGCCAGCGTATCCTCAAACAAGCCTTGATAGTGAAGCGGAACTAATAAACACAGAAAGAATTGGAACGCGCCATGAATGGTAAGTTTTGTGTTTTCATTCTTCCTTCGTTTTGGCAGTGGAGAATAAAATAAAATTCACACAAAGCTTAAATGATCAGAACATTTCCGACCTTTCGCGCTAGTAAAAGTATCGGCGGCACAACGTGGTCTGCTCCAATGGCATGTCTCACGTCACACATACAAACAAGCAAACAATGCGCGGCTGCAAGCACGCACGCACATGAAGAGAAAAACCAGAAAATCGAAGCCGTAAATTGGGTCAGTGTGTCAAACTCGTTTCCTTCATTTGCTCCCGGACGCTGTGCTGCTGGCGCTGTCGTTGACTTGACGCAAGGCAGCTTTTAAATCTTAAGCGCGCATCTTGACCACATTTTCTTTTCGACGATGACGTCGATTTTGCGTAGTTTTTCACTTGACAGTTTGTCTTGCTCGAGATGCGCACGTCCCCCTCTTCGCCAACAATATTACATGTGCTTCCATAGTTATATTCGTGTGTGTGTTTCGCTGTCCCATCAATTGAATGGTTTGTGTTTCGAACTCTTCTATTTTCTTTAAGTGTTCGCTCTTTTAAAGTACGTTCTCTCTTATGCCGATGTTCTATCTCCCAAAGAGTACATATTCCTAATCTATTTTGTGCAGAGATTAAACTTGTTTGATTTCGTTGGCTGAGAGAAATCGGCTGCCTCCGTATGATTTTTTTTTCAATGCTTATTTTCTCGTTTGAATTTCTTTGCTTCTATTTTTTTCTTTTCGTTGTTTCGCGTTGTGGTTTTCTTGATCTTGTACTCTGTGCAGGTGCATATAAGTGCCTCTCTCATTGTGGAGCGCGTGTCCACTCTGTCGTTCTGCGTGGTGTTTATTATATTTTTTGTGTGCGCTACTATGTGTTATTGTTGTTGTTGTGACCGTCGGCAACAGTCGCAACTTTTTACCTTGGACGATGGCGCATTTTGGCTTAAAGTTGCACTTGTCGCTCGTTGTCATTCTGTGTTATTGTTTTTACTGTTGTATCTCGAAATCTTAATGCTTTTTCACGTTTAAGAATAGTTTTTTTTTACTTTCGTTCTTGCTTTGCAGCTAAAATGGCTACATTTCCGTTCATCTCTCAACAGTCAAAAAGTTTCTGCGTTTCTCAATTGACTTTTGAATATAGCAATTTTCTCATTTTACCTTCAAAACTTTTTTGGGTGTTTTAATTTTTTAATGTAACGGAAGCACAAAATTTGTGTAGCCATTGGTAAATGGTAAATAAGTAGTATGCACTCCGGTTTTTTTAACGGATACATACATATGTAGTACATATGTATATATCTAATATTAAGAGCCATTTAATTCAGGTTATTCGTTACAAAAGTGAAGTCCTTTGAGTGATTTTTAGCTGTGGTAATGTTTTCTAAATCTTCTAAAATTCCTTTTAAATAAATTCAATTCCTTTTTAGCAGTTTTCCCTTCTTTTTGTTCATTTTCATATTTCAATGAAATTTTGTGATTCGAGCATTTCAACGATCCACTCATTCAATGATAATGATAATGAATGCAAAATGCACAAATGAAATTCTGATAGAGTGAATGTAAATACATACATAAGTAGTTTCCAAACGTAGCAAAACGAAACAAACACAAAAACCAGATGCACTCTCTTTCTCTCTTTTCGCCTACCCTATTTTACTTCGTAGAGCGCCGCATCGCATCAACCAAGCTATGCTAGCGAATGCGATACGCTTAAGTGATGTCAACAAAAAAATTAAAGAAAAGGCAGACTGATGCGCCAGCAAGATGTACGGTGATAGGGGTTAAAGGACATTTGGAAATGTGGAGCGGCGAATGATGCACGATTTGTATGTTGTACCATTAGGTTGCTGGTTTACTAGTTAACTGTAACAGTCAGAGTGCGTCTGTAGTGATGCCTGTGTCGCTGCATCCGTGTGTACGTGTGCATACATTTCCGCTCATAAATATTGTGTGCTTGTTCATGGGGCGAAGAGCGTAGTGGATTAACTCCTGCTACGAACTGATTTTGCTTTGACAATGACAATGAGCGTGAATGTGTTCGTGAGCTGACTTTTCCATTTTCTGTCCGTCTTTTTCTCATCTCTCTCTGTCTATCTCCCTCTCACTCTCTCTTTTAACCTCTGATAACACGAACTGGCTGGGTTGGCCGGCTTAACTTGTGGGTGTTGCGCTCTTCTCTATGCTCTTTTGCGCTTGTTGTTCACGCTCTTTCGCTTGCGTTGTCCAGCGCTCTTTTTTGGTTACATCCAGTGGGACTCTGTGCCAACATACAAGATGAACAACAAAAGTTAACCTATTTATTTCCTTCATGGGTTTACAAACAAATTCACTATTCAAATACCACCACTACCCGACAGGACACGATTTTTTTCTCTCTTGGAATTATTTGCGTTGGTTTGCGCAATTCAGCCAAAAGTAACAAAGAAGCAGAATTCAACTTTTTTTTGACAATTATGTTGAGGTTGATGGATGAGCGGACGACCGACTGCGTACGGTAGACAAAAGCGAACAACATTTTTTTGTTTAATGTTAAATTTACGCATCACTGAGTGTGATTTAATTATAGTGATTGTATTTTGTTGTTAAGCTTTTTTATTCGTTTTGGGTGGGTTTTAAAGATATTTTTTTTACAAATAATATATCGTTTTTTGTGGAGAGAAACGAGCAGGGTAACCTGTGTGCAAATTCTTCCCTTTCTTAAGATTACTCGGTCGTAATACACGCGTATGTACATAAGCCCATAAGTATTGAGTTGAGTATTGATTTTGAATTCTAAAACCATAGCAGTTCTGAGGCAATCAGTGCCTTTAAAAATTGGATTATATATAACTTTAAGTTATTGGAATAAAAGTTACTACCAACAAAAAATTGTATTCTCTTATTTGTGGAATGAGTTTTTTTTTGCTTAAAGTGCAACGTACCGCAAAAACATTCAGAAGCACAGCAACAACACCTAAAGCAATCATAAGTGAACGATATAAAACTATTCCTCTCTCAACGGAAAAATGCCAATTAACTCGTCATGGCTCATTTCATAATATATAAAGTACCTAAAACAAAATCGACGCAAATGAACTACCAAAAACGGGAGACAAATGACAATACAGCAGCTGAGGCCCATACACCAACAGAATGTTAACCAAAGTGATCAAATATGATATCAGAATTTAGTTGAATATACGAGGGCCACAAGGAGGAGGTTGAATTTTTTCGATAATTAGCAATTAGATATCGAAATAGCATTCCTTTAACTTAAACTGATGTAAAATTTACAAAAATTCTTTTTTTATAATATTCGTGGACCGATATAAAATTTTCCTAGCTCTCCACAAGTTTGTATTTTTTTGAAATCCTGCTCCTGACAATTTCAAAAACTCGTCAATAACTTATTAAGGGTTTTAGTCATATAGTCAATTCAAATTTAAATGTCTTACAGAATTGTAATATTTGACCATGAATAATGCAAAAGTTTCCCTACAAATCGTTTTTGTTTAGAATTTTTAAATGCGATAGCAGCCCTAATCTCGGTCCGCTTGATAAGTGATTAATCACAAGAGCATACCAAATACACAAACACACACATCAAAAAAGATGATTGCAAGTACAATGGAAGTGGATGAGCGAGAGTAAACTTAAGTGGAAGTAAATAGGACAAATATACGCACACACAAACACACACGTATCAAAGCGGACTTTACTCAATTCACGCAGAGGCGAACACTCACAGAGACATTTTATGCAAGTTTATAGCAATGAAAAAATAAAATAAAAAACTAAAAGAAAATACATACTATGTATAATATTATGTACATTAGCATAAATGTGAAACATTTGTTTTATTTTCAGCCCAGGTCTCCTAACTGTTTCTGATTTAGATTAGTACAAAGAGCAGAGGAAATCACACAGTGGCAGCAAGAGCCGTATGCAGCAGCATGTTCTCACGCTCGCTCTGAGTTGTCTAGTCTATACGCGCAGTACAGACTAGACCAGTGCATGTAAGTGGTTGTGTGAGAGAGCATAGCATTTTAATGCTTTCTCTCGCCTGCTCTTTGTGAACCACGCTATGCGTTGCAGGCCGACTAGGTTCGTCTCGTCGCGTCGTTCGTGTTTTGGCTCTTACACCGTGTGTGATAATCTTGGACTCTGTGGGGGCCAAGCGAATCATTGCGCCACATGCCGTACTGAGTCGTTTTTCTACCGTCGTTGAGATTGCAACACACAAATTGTCGTTTTCTGTCTCTTGCCGTGTACGCTTCGAATTTTCCTTCTACACACGTTTTTCACGTTCACGTTCTGTGAGTGCGTGTACTCGAGTCAAGTTAGCCAATTTAGAGTGTCGAGTGTTTTTAAGAAACACAGTCAGTCAGTTAGTCGTGTTAGTCAGTTTCATCAGTCTGCTAGTGCGCGAACAACCAAGCTATCCAGTTCGTCTGTGTTGTTATTGTTCGATTCGAGCGTGTGTGTTTTGTGCCAGTTTTTGAGCGTTTTACAAGCGATTTTCTTGCTACAGAAATTTTTGTCGCCACCGCCAACGTCGTTGCTGTCGGCGTTTATTAAAGTAAGGAGAAAAATAAAAGACACAAAATAACGAAAATATAACTTTTTTCGCTTGAAAGTCGTAAAAACCAGCAAAATTGAGTTGGCCAACTAGCCACCCAGCTAGCCAGCTTATCCGCTTAGGTCGCGCTCAACACAATATTGTTGGTCAGGGTAACAAAGAGTGCTATATTAAAATTGGTTTCGCGCGCGCGTGTGTGTGTGCGGCCAAAAAAATTACGTGAAAATGTAACCAAAAACAAAATCCAAAAGCAAAAAAAGAGGACAAGTGTAATAAAAACAAAAATAACGACGAAAGATTGTGCGATGTGGTGTGAACGAAGTTGTTTTGCTTAATATTGCTGTTATATTGCGTCTGCAATTTTTTCACAGGAAAACGTTGAATTTGACTTAATTTTCGTGACACAGAAATTTCGTTTTGTTGTTGTTGTTTTTCACTCTGCCTTTTTGCATGTGGTTGTTGTTGAAATATTTTTGTTGCCAGAGGATTTTGAATTTTGTGTATACTACACACGATGGGGAGGCAAAGAGCACGACGACGACGCGAACGACAACGACCCGTTTACGTTACGTTGTAAATGGCGTACGAGATATCCGTTACATGCGTAACGGTATCATTTCCTGCGCTCCCACACTATATGCCTACAAACCACACATTTTCTCTCTTTCATCAAGTAGGTGGGACTGCGTGGTGCTGTTGCGGCCGAGCCAGCCGATTGGTGAGCATTAGTAACAGCAGCAACAACTACTACTCTACTACCCACAACAACAGCTTCTCTTATCGTCCACGTCGTAAACATCGTAGTCGTATACGTAATATGATTTGGAAAACGTATCTTAACGAACGCAAAGCAAGCATACATATCAATTCCGCTATCGTCACTATTATCGTCGTTATTCATTATCAACGTTAGTGAGAGTAAAACTTTACTTAAAGTTCTGCATCAGTAAAACTGCCTGACCTTTTATTGAAATAAAATTACGTAAAATTGAATGGAATTGGGAGATTTCAGCATTTAATGATTTTTCGACCTCCATTTTTGCCATTGACTGTCGTTGTTGTTGTTGTTTCCACGTGCTTCTTTTAGATATATAACTTCACTGCTATTTGTTAATTGAAATTTAAAGCGATAAAAAAATTATTCAAAGCAAATAACAAGAAAAGGAAATAAATAAATAAATAAAAATAAGTACATAAAGTAGCGCAAAGCAGAAGATAACTCCGAAAATGGTGTAAAATGTGCTAAATAATTTTATAAACACCATGTGTGTTAGTTTTATTACTAGTTTTGTTAACTATTGAACATTTTTGTTGGGGGCCAATTGATCACTTATTAATAAATTATTAATAAATAACATTTTATTCTCTTATGTACTTCGTTCGTTAATTTTCCGACACGAGTGATCAATTCCTTCCTTCGGGAAAATATCAAATGGTTATGCTCCAATGAAATGCTCAAGGCTCAAGGCTCAAGGCTCATGAAAACCATATCATATATGATTCTCATGAAACAATTCAAAAACAAAATAGGCTTATTGTTGATTTAGAAAAATAGGTAAAATAAAATTTTTTAAAGAGATTAAATATGTAACGAAAATATAATTAGAACTGTAATAATAAACCAAATTTCAGAAAGAGTAGATAAGCGAGAAAAAATAAAATAAAAAAACAAAGCAAACGTATACAAATAGAATGCCGTGTTGTGCATGGAAATTAAATTTAAAATCCTATCTTCAAGTAAATTTCATCTGGGGAATTCATTCTGTATATTGTATTTTTTGCTGGTTACTGCGTTGCGCCTTGGCGTACAAATTGCTAAATATATAAACACACCGATTCCATATGAGTGTGTGTGCGTGTGTGTGGATGTTTTCCTTTTCGGTTTTCTTTAATTTTGAGTAAAATGTATATGAAGTTGACTCGTGCGATTTTGGCGACAGTTGAGCGCGCCAGATACGACAGAGCATTGAAAATTCAATGATGTTATGATGAGGGTTGGAAAAGGGCAGAGGGGGCCACTGTAGTCGTAGTGGGTATCGAAGTTGGCAAGGGACTGCCTGGTTGTCAGCGTGATAATAAGCTGCTGCTGCTAATCGAGTACAATAGCAACGAAGTGGAGACAGCGGGCATCGAGCGAAAATCAAATCCGATTTTCACTTTCTGGGCTCTTTGTGTGCCTGTGTGCTAGTATTGTTTTGTGCCTCACAAGAACATTAAAAGACAAACAAATAAAAAGTCTGACTAAAATAAAAGGAAGCAGAAATGACAATATAAAGATATAAAGGTATATATATAAATACCATAAATAAAATCTGTATAAAAGATCAAAAGGTCAAAAATCAACGTTAAATGCGTAAAAAGCATCAGGATCACAAATTGGCATACATTACTCCTTTATTTGATTTTCCCAGAGTTTTTTCTCTTTCCGCCTTTAACCTACTTTTTTATCAAACGAAGCTGAACCGACAGCTAAATTGCAATTTTCACATTATGGTTACTAAGCACCCACCGATATGATGGATCGACTGACTTACCCACTGCCCGATTCACTGGGCAACTAGACTGTTTGCCTGTGAACATGCTCTGGATCAGTTAGCAAATACTATATATTTATTGCAAAGTACATGTTCCTCCAACAAACAAACTACACGCCTGCAATTGAATTTTCAACGTTGCCAGACTTGAAAGGGGTTTGCCATTTGACTGTTGATTTATGGCATGGAAGCTTCAATTTTGAGGCTACTTTAAATGTAACAAATCTATATAAATTATATATTATTTATTGTTATTACTGACGTTTTACTGGGAGCAATGTGTAGCTCTTCTTTTCTTATTTTTACTTTTTTGAAATGTTTGTGGGTGATGTATGTATCTATCTATGTATGTACGTACTTACAAGTGTATTGTAAATCAGATTTGAAAATTATTCTAATTAGAAGAGCAAGAATCTATATGGTTCTGCTTTGGCAGCACATCTGAATAAATACGTTATATGTAAAAGATGCGATACATGGCGTATCATTCTGACGCCAAAAATTAAACTGTCGATTGTGAAGTAGCCGCTATTGCAATTCATCGGTTATATGCAAATCTTTTTGGGTTTAGGTTGTATCAAGCCGAAGTAACATTTCTCAACTTTAATGCCTTGTCCTTACATCCCATGGTTCAATGTCATGCCACCGACTTGTAGACACACTTTCATTAATGTCTCCCAATCTGGCAACCCTGGTAGTTGGCTAGCTGTACTCTGCAGAATAATTCTAAATTTGATTAACTATGCTTAGTTCAAAATACGGTGATCACACTATTTCATTGCCTCTATTTATCTCTATCTCTCTCTTAGTCTCTCGCTCGATTGACATATGCTATACAAAGCTTTCAGAAATTGTATTTTTAGCGAAATATACAATTCACTCTATTATTGATATTACTTATTTTGCGTGCTATGCTGAAAACAAACCAGCCGCAGTCAAGCGGGACGAATGAGTTTGGCTGGTGGGGGCGACTACGGGATCGGTGGCTGCTTTGTCTGCGGTTCGGCCATCAAACGCAATCATGCAAACATTTAGTCAGTTACTCATTGATCCATTTAGCCGACAGCTCGGTAAGCCATTTTGGTTGTTGGGCATGCTCGCATTTGCCCAACTCATTCATCAATGTGCATATTTGATCTTGTTGGAATTGTTGGTTTATCTGCATGCTTTTAATTGCTTTGTGTTGGTTGTTGCTGTCGATGTTGATGTTGATTGTGTTATGAGCATTTTAACCCTATTAAAGTTGCTTTTTTTAAAAAATTTTTTTATTATTATTTTTTAAACAAACTTGTCCACAAATTCAGCGTTCAGCGCACACTCACTGAGCGTGGCAAATACATGTAAAGTTCTGTGTGCTTAAGCGTGCGTTTTATAGCTGTAAAACGTATGAGATACTTTTATATTTTGTATTTTTTTATTATTTTTTATACGCCGTATTGTTGTGTGGTTTTTTGGCCAGGTGCCCAACGCGTGTAGATGTGTGGCGTCTGTGCTTGAGGCAGATAAGAGTTAACTAGTTTGTGGCAATATTAAAATAAATCCGCCGAGACTCTCACTTTAACACCTTTTGGGGGGCGCGCTCCGCTCAGAAAATTTTCGAAGGTATTTTAATTTTCATAGTCGCGTCGCATCAACGCAGCGAGACGTGCTAAATTTTCCCAGCACTGCACTAAATTTTAGTGAGAACACACAGCAATGAATTAAAGAGTGTGTGAAACTGTGTCGTAAAAATAGTTGAAAGCAGCAGTAACGCTGGCAAACCCTTCTAAGCGTTGTAACAAAAACGAAAACGACGCTTATTGTGTCGAATAGACAAAGTTGCTCTCCGTTTGGCTGTGTGACAGACTGATTGTGTATGGAAAACGTACAGACATTTTGACGTTGTCGTCGAGCGACAACTTGCCTAGCCTAGCCAGGCCACCACCTCCGCATTCATCGAATTCATTATGAGTTACTCAACATGCCAAAGAGCTGTCATAGCTCAACGTTTGTGTGTGTGTGTAGGTGTGTGTGTAGTATGTGTGCTTTAGAAACATTCTGCTCCTAGCTAGAAGCGGCTATGCGAGTGTGAGCTTGATTTAAGTGCGTTGCTTCTTTTCGACGTTCCTTTCTGTGTTGCCTTCTCACTTTTGTTTTAAATGCCGTTGTCGACATTACTAAGCGCCTATAACACCCACTGCATTGTCGTGGTTATTCGCTTTTAAGCGTCATTGATTTGATCCCATAGTTTCTTGAATTCAGCATTCAGCATTCAGATACACATAGCTCTGAAGAAAGGTGAAAATATTTCATCAGCAGTGCCGTAGATGTTCCCTTACTTTATCCTCATTTTTGTCGCTGTACACACTCCAGCCCATACCCGCACTCACAGTTACTCAGACGACCCAGAATGCATATCCTTAAAAGTAACTTTTTTATTCTTTTTATGCACGGTTTGCATTCTTCTTATTATGCCTTTCTCTGTCAGTGAAGCATAGCAAACATTTGCATATTTTTGCTGCTTCTGCTTTGCGTTCGTCTTTTTTTGCACAAAGCATGAAAAGTAGGTATATGAAACGGATACTTTTCCGTTGTACGTTTGTGCACCTGCTAACGGCATCAACACCCAATGCCTTTCGTTGAAATTACGTATACGCAACAGTGACTGGCTTAATCCACCAGCACACCAGCACACAAATACCTACAAATACATACACAATATAGCAGGCGCTACATATCCATCTGTGTGATCATTTGTTTTTCCCACCGAGTCGGCCTTCCATCACTTTGCGCTACTATTTGTGCACATTTTTCAGATAATCTCCCGCTGCGTGCCGCACTTAATGGTTGCTCGCTCAGCGCGTTTACACTGCGGTTCTTTTGTCATCTCCATCATCGTCATCCTCATCAGCGACGTCGTTCGTCATCTCAGATACACACGCTCATCAATATGCATAAATAATGTCAGCCAGCGACAGCTTAAGTCTGCTTTCACTTAAAACCCTGCTACTTTTTTATTCCTTATAGTGTATCCTTCTACTATTCTCCCTTTCCCACTACCACTCGCCCAGTCGCCCACTCGTCCACTCGTTTCCTTTGTCCTCTTACTGTTACAGTAGGTATTGCTGGCCCTTCATGGGCTGTGTAATAAATCATTCTGCAACCTATATATACACATAACAAGCCTTGGTCTATAAAAGTTTTTGGCCAACACACACACGCACACTCCCACTCACACACTTTGATGCATGCGAACGCACACGCTCTCAGTGATCCCTTACAAATCCTTTCGTTTTTATGTGTATTATAGAAAATTAGTTGAAGCGCAGTTGTGTACTTTGTGTGGTGTGCGTGTATCGGTGTGTTTGTTCCTTGTCCTGTGTACAGATGATGACTTCAGTTTTATTTTGACCACACACAAATATTTACTAGGCGTTATCGACTAGTCGGTTTGTTCATACTTTATGTAATACGGGCGAGACTTATACAGACACAATTACCGATTAGCATTAAGTCCGAAACTGATAAGCATTTAGTAAGCGGACGCGTACATTGAGCATTGTCCGGGAAATGTTGAAAAGAGTTGCTGCTTCAATATATCTATTAGGTTGAGTAAACAGAAATCCATTATTTTTACTTGCCTATTTTCAAATTTTATTTAATAAGGATTGCATTGTCCGATTTAGGTCATATGTCCCGTTTCGAGGATAGTATCTAAATTCTCCTCTCATAAAGGATCTCGTCCTTGCTGCTAAGAAACTCAGTCAATCTATTTTCGCTGTCCTCCACTGAATGCATTTTTTTTTTGTCACTTGGTACCAAATCTGGACTATCATATAGAGGTTCGAATTAATTGTTTTGCCATACGGAAGCAGTTCAATACAGTGGTCTGTATTCGCTTTCGCTTGATGATGCCGAAAGTGACCCACTTTTTATCATATCAAATACATAATGGTCTTCTTTTTACTCAATAATAAAGGTTCATTCGTTAACTGAGCGCCCGGGTACGGGTATTGTGGAAAAAACCGCAGAGACTTTTTATATGACCTATTAGCAAATATGAAGAAATTTGGACAACGAAGTAAAATTTAACTAAGATGCTTGATTATGGTCATCATTGTCTGCAGGGCATCATTCTATGATTGTGTAGACAGGCATAGATCTAATAACCTGCCCAATATAACTAATCTCGTAGGGAGGGAGATAACATAGTTTCTGACATTTTTAATGTGACAACGGGATACTGCAGTCAGCCGTCGTAATGATGTTCATTAATTTAAATCATATTTAACCAACAGATACACAACAATAGTATTGATGCCCTTGGGTTGAACTGTCGTTGTTTTATGCGATTCCTGTTACTGTTTGCTTTCCTTGTTCTCTTCCTCTTCGAACTCAACTCAACTCAACTAAAAGTCGCCCTTAGGAAATTTCACTGTTTGGCGTGTAACAATTTTCCGTATTATTTCATTGTTCCATTGAAACTTTTGCACGCTCACACACACTTAAGCGCAGACACAAGCTCGCACTCCTTTTATACACACATTGACGCTTTGTTTTTGTTGTTCTCGTTCTCGGTGTTGGTCCTTTTTGTTTTTTTTTTTATTTTTATTTTTTTGAATTGCTGCCATTGCTGCCGCCGTTGCTGTTCTGTGCGTTCATACTACGATTATGGATTTTTCACGCTGCCCACAGCACTTGTTAGTTATGTTCTAGTATGTGTGGGGCACTCCACGGTTGATGCTCATTCCGGCCATCAGTTTCGGATACGGTTTATTATTATTTTTTTTCTTTCCTTTTTGACGTGTTTCATGCTGTAGCGCGTCCCATTATGCCATAAAGAACCCGCACCAACCCCAACCAAAACGTCGTCGTTACCGTCGCCATTGTAAAATCATATCTGTATGTGTTTCCCTTTCTATATATGTGAGGGTGTACGTGTTATACGTATTCGTGCTACAATTTCCTTTTGGCAGCTAACGTCATAGATACACATGCCGAGGCAACACACATTTGTGTGAGATACACAAATACTCACGTGAATACACTTCAAGGATTGTGTAACATGTTGAAGCATACATATCCTTGCTACAGCCTCTCTCACACACATTTTTTGTTGTTATTTTTTTAGCACTTTCTCGCTTGACTTTCTTTTTGTGTTCTACTGCCTGAGTTTTACTTTTTTCGCCTTAATTTGTCGTTCATTTTTCTCTGCTCTTGCGTCTCTTCTCTTCGATTCACTCCTCTCTCTATAACTGTTTTTATTGTATTCTGCTCACTCGGTCGCTCGCTCACTGACTTTTGTGTGTTATAACTTCGATTGACCTTTGACTCAACCTCAGCCCACACAAAATACACATATACACACACACGCACACACATACAGGCGGAGGCCAGGATGAAATTATTCGTAGACACGTTTCGCCTCGTTTGATACAGAAAATCGCTACGCTACGCTGCCCTTGTGTTGTGCCTCTGTGTTTCCTCAAAAGAGTTAACTCCTCTTAAGCTTTTGGCTAATTGTCCTTATGTGACTAGCATATCCTTCCGTCTACCACAAAAGTGTTTATATATATATATATATGTGTGTGTGTGTTTACGATACGTTTGGCGCGCGCTTCATGATTTTTGTTGCTGCTTGCATGCGATGTCCAAGTGTGCTTGCCTTCGTTCATTACAACCTTTAACAACGTGAATCTTTGTATCTGTGTGTGTACCTATACAATGCAATAGGCAGCCCAGCCGCCTTCACCTGTGTCTTTTCTTGCTGTCTTCTAGTGTTATGTTTTTTTTGTTTGTTTTTTTTTTTGGCAAGGACGTTGGCGTTGTAGATATCTCTGTTTGCACAGTACAAGCATTGAGCGGTAAACTGAGTGGGCGTTTGCTACGTAGAGCTCTGAGGGAAGGTGTTTGTTGCTTCTCTTTTTTGTGGTATTCTGTTATTTTTCATTTCTGTTTTCGGTTTTTTTTTTCTTTTACGTTTTTTCTTTGCCATTTTACTCGGTGCAAACACTTTCGGTATCTACAGAGAGCATAGTTGAAAATTACTATTTTAATAGGTCATCGAAAAAGCATGTCCGCAAAAGTATCTACGCGTGAGTGCTGCGTGCCATGTGTAGCATCTAACTTTCAACCACACACACTATCGAGTAGTTTTTGTAGTTCACTAATTGCGTTGTTTTAATTGCCAAAGTTGAGATTTAGTTGAGAAGTTTTTTCTCATAGTCGATTGAAAAATTGAAGAGAAAAAATTAAAAATTAAATTAATTTTCCCTCGGTTTGTGGAGACGCGACTGTTACGCTCGATATTAAATTCTTTCGGCTTAGATTGGCAAAAAAAACATTTTGTTGTAGTGTTTCAGTATTTTCATTTGGAAATACCTTTCATTTACCTATGAAAATTGATAAGTATTTTTTCACTGTTTACAATTTTTGCGGAACAATATGTTGAATTTTCATTTAAATGATCTCGAGCAATAGTTTGTATAAATAGTATATAGTTTGTATAAATAGTATATATATATAATAGTATTTGTATAAATTCTTAGAAATATATATTGAAGAAATTAAACTATGAGCTATCTGTGTATCGGTAATTAAAACAACACATACAAATTGTTGAAGTGGCTAGTTTGGTTCGAAGAGATACGCCGTGGTGGCAGTTTCCACAACAACCCACTCTTATTTATATTATTATTTTGAATATCAAATTTGTGTATCGCAAATGGGGTGTTTGTAGGATGTTTCTCATTCGTTCTGCTTCCCTTTGTCATTTTTCGTTCAGGCACACTTAGCTGGCTGAATCTATAAAGAACCAGCGCGGAAAAGCTTTTTAACGAAGAGTAGTCAAAAGATATTTTTAATTTAGTCTTTCGTTTTGGCTGGTTGATTTATCAGAAATATTTTCACTGCTCTTTGCTCCCCCCTTCTATTTAACGAAATAAAATATGTTTAACGTCATTTGTATTATATTGTATGTAGATAGAATATCGAGTATGGCATCGAAACGTTGAGCAGAGAAGAAAGTAAGGTAAAGGTAGGCGATACTAATAATTCGATGCTCTATAACATAGCCTGAGAATGAATCAGCAAAGCTTAAAATCGGTTTAGTGATGATATATAGTGTACTGAGTTTATCGGTATTAATTTTATATTAGATAAAATTGCCTAAGTGTCCCTGTCCCGCCCAATACGAAGTATTTCAGTTTGAATCATAATCTTCATATATAGAGAATTTATGGAACTTCATCTTTTCGTGTCAAAGAGCTTAAAAATCTATTGTATGAAATCAATAAATCAACAGCATTTCAAATAGAGCGCATTGGGTAACTCCAAATATAAAACATCTCCCGTTCACTACCATCTATAGATTTGCTGCTACTAAGTCATAGAGTTAAAGAAATTATATATATATCTATATATAAATAAAATGAAAACATGAAACTATTTTGACTGATGAATCTTTGTGAAATGAAGAACTTTTGAAGGAAATTTATTACATTCAAAGTGGCGGACGACTAGGTTGAGGCATATCAATGAGAATAACTAATTTTCACTATAAAATGAGAATTACTAATTTTCACTATAAAAGTCAGTCTGTTTCTCTCTCGTATTTAAGCTCCAATGTTGTCTTGATTGGAGACAGTCATTAGTCTCTCGGATTGGGTGTGCTGCCTCATTTTTTTAATGCCACACACTTTTTGAAAATTTAAGAAGCCATAAATTTTCTTCTTTATATTTCACTCTGCTTACCTTGTTACAGTTTTATTTATGATTTTAATTGGTATATCAGACGGAAATAATTTATCTAAATATATTTCTGTGGCAAAGGTTGTGAAAATGATTCGCGGACTTTTCATTTGGTCCCTTTATTATTGCAAAGAATGAGTGCTTCTCGACACCCTAATTTGGCTTTAACAATGACTTTGCGTTTGTAAGTCCTCGAAAGTAACATTTTTGATTAGGTCGTTTTTTATGATATTTTTAACTTTTCAGGTTCCTAAGTAAAGTAGACTCTTAGACCTATGTAAAAACTTATCTTTTAAAAGGCGATTGTTTTTATTTTATTTATTTTCCTATTGTTATTTCTATTTAATGGAAGTAAAAGTAGAACAAGGTATGATCAACCAGTGCTATTAATAAAGTAACTTCGAACAAAACTAAGAACTTTTTTCCCACGCACACAGTTTTGACACATACATGAGACATCAAACGAAACAATCACGTGTCGAAATCGTTTTCATTGACATTATGATTAAATATTTATCTACACTGTCATCGGAAAAAGGCACTGTGAAAAGGAAGTAGAAATAAAAAAATGTATTGTTATAAAAAATACAATATTAAAATCGATATCGTACGCGCGATGACTGAAAAGAACAGCGCTACTGACATTTTTCGTTTGTTGTTAATTAAGTTTTAATTATGTTTTCAAAGTTTTTACCGTTTGACATGCGCCTCTCATAAAGATAAAAAACAACTACAAAACTGTCAGTACTATAAGTTCCTATAGAACTAAAAACTCAGAGCCAACATTGAATCGAAATCGGAAGTGCATGAGTGCGATGTGTGTGGACGGCGGTTTGAAGTGCGAGCGGGTAATTGATTAGCTGAATCTGCGTGCGTGCGTGCGTGTATGCGCTTCTTGCAAGAGGGGTCGGGTCGAGCCATTCAAAATCAGATTTCAGTATTGCATATTCGGGAGTACGTTCTCGCTCATTGGTGTTGGAAAGCATTTAATTTAAATTCAATTTAGGGGTCGTTGTTTTCATGGTCCAATGAATATTTGTGCAATTTTTATCGCATATTTGTATTTTCTTTTATTTGTTTTGTTTTTTTTTTTGCGAGAGGAACGAATAAAAGTTTTGCACAACTCTACTTCGCCCGACCTCGAGAATTGTGTATTTTTGCACTTTTCTGTTTAGCTTTATTTTTAATGTTACATTTCAAAGCTTCTTATACTAGGTAAGAGAAGCTTATCTCGATTATTCAACTAAAGCCAAAACAATGTAGATTCGAAATATCTGAATATGTCACCGTTGCCATAGCCCCATTGTCGTGCCTATTCACTGTCTGAAGGTGAATTTATTGCGCACACATGGGCCGTTGGCCGCCGACCGCCATCAGCATCACCGTGCGCCAGTCGAAACTAGTTTGGGCATCGTTTGGTTTCGGTCTCGGTCGTTCGGTCGTTCGGTCTAATGAGCCTCCTCTCGATCTACTCGAAGTATTGCTCCTTAGCTGCCACTTTGGCAGCGGATTTGCTTTCGTTTTTCATCGAAGCATTTTCTTCCTCGATTTTTCTTTTCTTCTCTACACTGAATCTATTATATATAGCGCTATATCTGAAGTATATATGTTGTTCTTGTTGCTGTTAACAACGACAACGATGAAGAAGACGACAATTTTCTACATCGCCAACGTCGTTTGCCTCGTGTGACATATGTCGCATTATTTTATGGGCCAAAAATAGCATCGTTTCGAAATGCAGGGGGGCATATTCTCTTATTCACTCTGCTCAGACGAAGAAGAAGTTCATTCTGCATCAAGTTGTTATTTTAGGTGAACGATGTTTTGTTTTAGTTGTGAAACTGTATAAGAAAATTGTGTATATCGAATTCAGTTGAAGTGGTCATTTTCTTGTTCTTCAGATAATTTTCAAAATCAATTGAGTTTTTGGTATGCAATTTTATTATTGGGCATATTACTTAACTAACTTACTTGACAAATACATACGTGTATAGTGTGATTTAAAATAAGTGAAGGGCAGGGAAAATCAGTGATCCGAAGAACATATGTGATATTATTGCAAATTTTTTGCTATTTTTACTGCAAAGCAAAATCCTTCACCAAGTCGAAATAAATAAATTGAATGGGAAATATTTTACTTATCATAGTTCCAATTGGATACAAAATTTATTTAATTATATTATAGCTTCTTATTTTTTTTTTCATTTAATAAAAATAAAAGGCTTTGATCAATAGTGGTTTGTTCAATTTTGATTGCAAGACAACATTATCTATACAGATCATATACCAAACTGCGGCTGTTTCGTTTAGTCCTGAAGCGATCTGTGGCAGTAAAAAACATTTCGTCGTGGGCTCGAATCATCCGTAATGTTTCAGTTACTAATCGGGCGAAAGGTGACAGACTTTACGTAGTATAAACGGTGTTGACAATTACAAAAATGTCAATTTCTTAGAATCACGATTAGAATATTTCAAATGCACGGTATATGAGTGGCTTAGATAAACATGGTAAAGGGGAAAAATCGACGCAACTAAATTTGGCTTGAATTTCATCGCAAATATAAAAATATATTTTTATATGTATTTAAAGAACAAATAAAATAAAATGAGTAAAATATATATAATAATAAAAGTAAAATATATATATGTATTAAACGTTTTAAAATAAATTAAATAAATAAATAAGTAAATTAATTTTAAAAAAACGCGTTGTGAAAATTTCATTTAAATTAAAATTGTTTCCCTTCTTTTTTTGCAGATATATACATATTTGCCTAAAAGATAAACATAAACACGAAACAGCAAATACAAGTAAGCAATAGAGTACAGCGACGCTATTGTGCAGAAATCATAAGGAAGATTAACAAAGGAATTCATTAGCACAAATTATCGACTAGGAAAAGCGCACACAACAGAGCAGCTCTAGTGGTGACGTATACAAAGTCTGAAAATTCAAGAACTAACAACGCAACGCATAAGGATAATATTATTAGAAACAGTAGAGCAAAACTGATACTATAAGCCAACAAAAACTAAAATAACAAAGCAGTGTGTGATTTGAATTTCGTTTTGTTACTAGAACGAACCGAATTTCAAAAATCCCAAATCAGCGAAACTTAGTGACAGCCTGTCGACACTCGTCGGCTGAAGTAAATTCAGATAAATTTCATTTGTGTCCGGTGAGCCAAAGCGCTAAAGCCGTCAAAATTCTACCCTTCGGCGCAAACTTTCGTATCGAGGCAGCTCCAGATATGCATAAAATCCCTGCAGCAGCTGCCCCCGCACCGACGGCTGCCACCCTGGAGGGGCAACTGTCGGCACCCAAGTATGGCACATTGATACCGAATCGGATCTTTGTCGGTGGCATCAGGTGCGTTCAAAATGAGTACATTTAAAAAGAAAAGTAGTATAACCAACAATCTTGTAACTGACAACTCCATTGCAGTGGCGATACTACAGAGGCTGATCTGAATCGCGTCTTCTCGGCCTACGGCACGGTGAAGTCCACAA
Source organism: Cacoxenus indagator (assembly GCA_035041755.1). Taxonomy (NCBI): domain Eukaryota; kingdom Metazoa; phylum Arthropoda; class Insecta; order Diptera; family Drosophilidae; genus Cacoxenus; species Cacoxenus indagator. The sequence continues at coordinate 1,000,474 of JAWNKX010000018.1, read as the reverse complement.
AGATCATCGTCGATCGCGCCGGTGTCAGCAAGGGCTACGGCTTCGTTACCTTTGAGACAGAACAAGAGGCTCAGCGACTGCAGGCGGATGTAAGTAGATTTTTCACAATTTCTTAGCATAACCCGCGCGCCTCTTCTATTGTTATTATTGTTTATTATTTTTTTTGTTGGTCAGTGTAAGACTAAAAAAAGGAAAAAAAAAAACAAACCTGAAGCGCTTCAATATTTATCATTTCTACTTGCTTTTGGCTTATTCTATATATGCGCGCCAAATGAAAGTTTTTATTTTTCATTTGTATTAATTCTCATTCGGTCAGTGATACAAGTTGTGAAGTGTTGAGTGCTAAACGGTGGCCACATATAACCCGATTTTTAGCGGAAAAAAAAATCAAAAACAAAAACCGTTAATAAACTAATTAATCCATTTCTTTTTATTTTCCATCTTTTTAACCAACTTGCCGTCGTCACACACACACGACTTTTTCTAGGCAATAACCTGAAAAATACCTCTGCTCCGCTCGTGTTCGTTCAATAGGCAATGTGAATGTGTATGATGATGGCTTAGGACTTCCGACCACTTCGGGGAAGATTTTCCAGAGAGAGAGAAAGAGAGTGAGAAAGGGATATTAAGGGAGAAAAGTACATATTTCGTTCGTTTACGTTACGTTTTTGTTGAGTTTCTCGTTTCTTCGTTCATTATTTTCTTCTTTTTACAATTTCCTTTTAATTTCATTTTACTCTTTGTCGTTCTGAACAATCACACTTTTTTCCTTTCCTTTTTCTTTTAATTTTATTTATAACCCAGCAACAAATTTTTATGCGTTGGCATTGTTACAAAATACGCCTAATTTTTTATATCACCAGTGAAGTTCGTATTTAGCGAATTTGAAAAAAATTAAAATAAAAATAAAAACAAAATGAAAAACTTTGTTAAACATTTCGTTGCGTTCGTTGCGTTTTTGTTGTTTGCGTATTGTCAAGAAAATAAAAGTAATATTCTTAAGCAAACAAAGCTGTTAATATAATAACTGAGTTCTCTGAGCACAAACTTTACCATTTTTGTTGTTCAACTTTATTTTCAATCTTTACAGTTAACCTAGTGCGTGTAGTACAACAAATCTCTTTGAAATTGGTTTAAACAGTTTTTTTGGTTACGCGTTGGTTCGTTCGTTCGTTCGTTGAATCGTTTTGTTAAAGTTGCAGCAAAAATAAACAATAAAAATAAATAATTAATGATAATTTTGTTAACAAACAAAATCAATCTAGTTTAGTGCGTTTCGTTTGACTTGTTTGATGATTTACTTTGGTTTTGAATTGACATAATGCAATTTTAGTTGATTTACATTTTGCAATTGTTGAAAATTAATTTCTACTTTATAAAATGTAATTTTAATATAATTGTACACGATATATATACATATAAAGAGTCGCCAACGAACAAGTAAGTTTGCCAAATAAGGTCGTTACAAATCAAATCGCACTCCCCAATTGTTTCCGTCTTTATTTTTTAATTTTTTTTTTTTTATCAAAGTCATAATGCGAATTTTTTACTCGCCGCCGTCGTCGCCAGTTGTGGAGAAAAGCCTACATGCTGTCAACCGCGTGTGAAATAAGTTGTTCGCATCTGTAATTATCTCTCTATGCAATGCGCCTTGGGTGTGTACTTCAATTGAGTGAGGTGGTGTTGGGGGCGGGGAACCGTGCGCAAGTGTACCCCTAAAATAGTTGCACCGCATACGCCTACATGAGACGTCTGTTTTATTATAGGGAATGCCATGCCTGAACTGCTGCTGCTCATTACGCAATACACATATTTCGTTGTAGAGAGTTTTTGTATTGTGTTTGCACGTGAATTTTTTGGCGTTGCCATACGTACTGATTTCAAGCGATGAAAATATAAGAAATATTCTAGCTGCGGTGTCATGCCGAATTATTTGATACCCTTCATGGAGAGGTAATAAATCGAAAGATAAAATAAAACGAAGAGTAAATTTGGAGCATATTGCTTATTTAACCTATCCTATTACCGGACCATTGTTCCAAAACCGGAATCGTTCTTTTTTATAAAAGTACAAATTTCTCCAAAAGAAAAGCCAAGAAATGCAAAGCTCCATATATTCAAAAGTGTGTTAACTATTTGAAGGATTTTTGTTTCTATTTCATTTGGAATAGATGGATCGAATGTATCCCCATAAAAGTAAGCCACATTAACTTACATAAGTAGGCAGCGTTATAGTACCACAAGTTCTCTGACGAGTCCTACTAGTATTTTATTCAATTGTCCGAGGTGTCTGAATGTGGCTCATGATGTATTAAATGGAAAAAGCCGTTTAAATATATATTTTGATCCCATAAAGTATTGTTACAGAGATCATGCCCAAATTAGAATACTCCGCACTGTGTGAGGAGCATAAAAAAACTGCTGTGGGAGCAGTTGTAGAAAAAGTACAAATCAGGAAAAGCGCAAACGCGATTTAGGCTTGCTTACGCCAACAAAATTGATTTGTATTGAGGGGGATGCAGCTTGAAATAAATCAGCATCAACATTAGGGCATTATTAAATGTTTAATTGGCACTATAATTAATTGGTTTTTTTTTTATTATTTTCATTTCTATACACTTTTTTACACTGAATAAACAAGTGCTGTGGCATATAGTGAAAGTCTTTAAACCAAAATGGGAGAAATCTATATAAGTCTAAAACTGTATCAATACGTTCCATTTCAGTACTAAAAGAAGAAAGTGAACCCATCAGAGGATGATAAAGGCAACAAAATAACCAAAAACACATTACCATAACTAGCGATAAAAAACAACCAATATTAGTTAATCTTTTCTAATCCACATTCAGTGTGCGCTTGCTTCATTGTTCTTACTGGAAGCCGCAGTAACTCAGCTGCAACTAGCTCATTCAGCAACTGACGACTTTCTTTGAACGTATAATAATTATGATCCTCAAATTTTCTGATGATCTGTAAGACAATTGAAGGAGACATCCAGACTCCGAAAACTGTGTAGTCTTGCTCAGCCCGCCGAGACATGTTGTTTTAGCTGTGTCCGTTTGTTCGTGTTTGGCTTATAATCTGTAAGCTTTATTTGCCGGAACTACTCGAATCCAAACACTAGGAGGGGTGAATTTCATACTAACCATACGTTATGTATTATATCAAATTTCTTAAGGTTAATCCACATAATCTATGCTAACGTTCTCTTTCCATATTGACCCATATAAAAAGAGTACGAATAGTGACAATTGTGTACTCAAACAGTGGACCGATCATCGTAGGGGTTCTGAATATAGTATTACGGCTTCGTCATAGCCGAACTTAAGATTTTTACATCACTTTTTTTGAGCTAAGAGTTGAATTTAGTCTTCATATAATTTTTTTTTATTGTTTATTATTATAATTTTTATTTTACTGCCTCTTGTTGGTTACGCACTTGCGTTGAATGCAAGCCTCTATTTTTATTTACAATTCTATGGCCTGCAGACTCATTACTTATGCGCGCAATATGTCCTTGTGTAAAAGCTAACGAAAGCAAGGAGCAACAACAAAAACAACAACGACCAAGTAAGAGCGGAAAACCAAGAAAAGTCATCCTTCGTCCGTTTTCATCGTCTGAAAAGCGAAACCTTTGACGTTTAACAAAGTTTTCATTTTAAATGCAATGACAGAAAAAAAAGAACAAACAAAAAAACAAGAACAAAGAACACGCCACATTCACTTAAAAACGCACTCTTACTGTTTTAAAATCTCATTTAAAAATGTTTTCATATAAAATTATTATTCTTTCCTAATAATCCAGCATTTACTTATTACATTTTACCATTTTTCTTTTTACACATTGTAATTCATAGCTGAAAAATTTTTGTTTTTCACTTTATTCTTATCTTCTTCACATTTAAATTGAAACCCTCAGACCTCAGACCCGGTGAAGTTGTACCCGTTGAAATTCATTAACTTACACTAATCCAACAAATCTACTTTACATTTTTTCCTCACTTACACATTTTTTTTATATTTTTTTATTTTTTAATTTTTTGTTGTACAGTTATGAAATATGTAAACTTTTATGCCGCGCTTCTTTCACTTTGCTCTACTGGGTGTTTTAGTGCCGCTTTCTTTGAGCTCCACTTTTGTTTTGACTACTTCTTTCAGTATTCAAATTCATTTATGTCGAAACTCGCTTATTGTTATTGCTGAAAATAAGAAAACGCATTGCTATTAAAAATCGTGTGCTAACTGGGGTAATTTTGGGATGTTCCACAATATGTGAATGCTTTGGATGGAACTGTTCGCACATCTAAGATCCGGTTTTCCGAAATTCTGTATTACATTGTGGATGCATTATTTTATTTATTTTAAAGTTTGTTATATACAAAAAGATTGATTTGAAAAATATTAAGGATTGTATCGACATTAAGGTACATAGTAGCTTCGCTAAAGTTCCGAAGTTAGCGCTGTTTTCTTGTTAATGTTTTTTTAGAAGTCCGAATTTGCCAGTTTGAACAATGAAAAAAAAGTGGTTATTAGAGTATTTTTTTTTCTTTTTTTTTGTAATGCAATAATGCACTTATTTTTTTGATTATATTTTTTAATAGTGATACACTTAATGGGTTATATAATTCTTGTACAAAGGGAAAAATGTTTATTAAAAGTGCCTCTAGATTGAAATGAAGTTGACTTAGTAACTTAAGTGACTTCGAATCCAATGACTTTACTTGAATTGTGTTTATAATTATTATTATTATTGTTTTTGTGGCAAAAGTTCGTGTTTTCGTTGGTTGATACGTTCTTTCGTTACTTGTAATGTGAAATTGCCTTGGAACGTGTTTCTTCTCATATATTGATTAAATAGAAGTGCAAATAATTCATATGAATTAATCTTTTTTAGTTTCGTATTCTCTTGGCTTTCGTTTGTTGAAGTTTTTTATATTGTATTATTTCTTGATTTTTTATTTACTATTTTGCTAATAAAAATGTTTGCGTTTGTGTTTTTCTAACCACTCACAGGGCGAATGCGTTGTGCTCCGAGACCGCAAACTGAATATCGCGCCGGCCATTAAGAAGCAGGTGAGTGAGTCGCAGTTGTTGTGTGAGTTTATTAGTTTATCTGGACGTTACTCATTTTGCAGTCGATTGTCGCTACAAGTGGCGCCGTTTACTACGCGACAACACCGCAAGCACCGATTAGCAACATGCCGATTGATCAATTTGCAGCGGTCTATCCGCCAGGTAGCTATCACAAAATCTATATATATTTCTTTTATTTTAAACTTTTTTGTTTTATTTCGGTTCTTTTTATCTTTTTGGACTTGTAATTTTTTCGTCGCAATTAAAAAAACCTAGTTACTGACTTTACAGCTGCTGGAGTGCCAGCTATTTACCCACCTTCAGCCATGCAATATCAGCCATTCTATCAGTACTATAGCGTGCCAATGGTGAGTAGTTGAGTCACGGAGTTACAATCTCTTCCTCAATGTTAAAGTAAAATTAATAAAAATTCGTATTTTCATTGCGTACATCCTTTGCAGAATGTTCCCACCATTTGGCCTCAGAATTATCAAGGTAATTAATGCTTAAAGTATCGCTACTCTATGCCTCTGTCTCTCTTGCTTTTGGAACTTGTGTGAAAAATTGATGACATCAAACATCGGGAGAAGTGCGAGAGTAGAGGAAAACTGAGTAGTGTGCTGCTTTCATTTATTATTGTAGCGCTTTCGTAGTCTTCGTTTCGCAATCAGGACGAACTGGTTTAGTTTTAATTTCTATTATTTTAATTTAATTATTATTAAAAGTAAAACTTACACAACACAAACAAATCAAACCCCAACAACAACAACTACAACAACAAACGAAAACAAATTGTTTAGTCTTACTCTGGTAGTGATGATTTGCTTTTGTACGCTTCTTTGAATTTTCGTTGTTGTAATTAGTTTTTAAAACTAATTTTTGAGCATTTTTTTGTTGCCTTTTTTATATACTGAAACGCAGAGTGAGAATCTTCATATAAGAATTTGTTTGTTCAATGTTCTTGTAGGTATTTATCCATGTTAATTGTGAGGATACAACCAGCGTCAAATAAAACAACAACTACAACAAACAAAGAAAACTTGATGCTACAACATCGCACTCTTAGAATTTATAAAACAGACAACAACAGAGTAAAGGAAAAATCATAAATGAAAAGATATTTGTATTTAAAACTGTATGGAAGGAGACATACTACAATACTAGTATACATTTTAGAGAGCTGAAGCCGAAAACAAAATCAGAAATAGAAAAGGATAAAAACTCAAAACACGCACTCATGTAAAAATAACTAAAAACTTAAGGGAAAAAAGGAAATAATGTAAAAAAAAACTACATATATAAGGGACAAGTAGGAGCCACAAGGACAACACTTAGGCGGAGGTCGCTGTTGATAGAGTTGTGCAGAGCAAAGTGTCGAATAGGGCCGAACCGACTTGTAGTGAATAGCGGGAGTAATTTGCTTTAAAATGTGCATAGTGTGAGGAGAGAAAGCAGGGCTCGAGGCCAGGTAAATGTAGTTACACGAATACAGATAGAAGAGGATGGAATTTGATGGCGACGGAGCTAAACTTATGCCCAGTGAGCGCTTATTTTTATTTTTAAATATTTAGATGTATTTTTCTTTAAGCCTCAAGCAACAAGAACAAATTTAAGAAGCAACCGACAGTCAGCGCTAGCCACGGCGACGTGGACAAAGAAAAAAACCCAAAACCAAAGACAAAAATAACCCAAAAACCGAGGCACAGAGAAAGAAATTTAAAATTGATTATTTTTTTTTTTTTTGGATTTGACACAACCCACAGCCAGAAATAGCAACAAAATTCGCACCAAAAGAAAATAAGAAACAGTAAATAATTAAATTGCATGGAAGCGCAATTTCTTTTATTGCAATTTATAGATGGTAACTATATTCAAAATTTTCGAGGTTATAAAGCTCCAACCAAATTTTGGTTTTCACTTAAAAGCAAACACATAATGTATTCGTCTATATCCGTCACCCACGAGTTGCTTTTGGCTAAGACACGCAACTGAACGAACGTGTGTTTGTGCGTAAGGCGGGGTTGATTGATGAGAAGAATGACACGAGAAATAGCATTGAACTTTTTAGTGTTGTCTGCTCAAATGAAACTTGTTTTAAGTAAATTTTATAAAAAATAACTTATCAAGCATATTATTTATTAATAATTTATTAGGACAAATGTGTGAACACGAAACCGAACATAAAGTATATATATTTTTAAAAACAAAACTAAAAATAAGAAAAAAAAATACACATAACACACTATGTACTATTATATACATATACATTATATATATATAAACAATTAAATAAGTACAGAACGTAAAGAATAAACTGCGTTGCGGTATATAAAAAAATAATTACATCCATATACATACTTAACATAAAGACATAACTTATTTATAAATTAATATATATATATATTATTTATATATACATATACATAAATGTAACTGTCATATACAGTGAAACAAGAGCGGCAAAACATGTTTAAATATATATATATATTATATATACAACCAAACACAACATACTTAAGAACAAAAGATTCAAAATTAAGCGAACTAAACAGAATTTTAGGCTAAAGAGAACATTATAACGAATACTGAAGAAGAAAGTCTTAGTTAAATTTATATAAGAAAAAGGCAAAAAGTTGTGTAGATTCTTAAGTAAGAAGTAAAAGCATAACGAAGGAGCGAACTAAAGTTATACAATAATGATATTCAAAATATGCGAACGAAAAGTAAGAAAAATATATAGAGACTATAACGAATTAGTTAATTTACTATATAACACACGAACACATCACACACAAACAAGCAAACCAATAAATGTTAAGCAATATACTTAAAAAAAAAAAAAAAAACATCGGACATCAAAAAAGTCAAACCGCGATTAGAATGTTATAGAAAACATAGTTAAAAAAATTAATAATAAAAATTGTTAGCAAAAATTGAAATTTTTCGAATTCACATTTGACACTAAAGGATGTGTTGAAAATGCGCAAGCGTTCGTGCGATTTTTTATATATACAATATTAAAAATATATTTTCATATATATAAAAAACTTATTTTGTGCTACAATAATATTGGTTGTTGAATACACACAAACATACTCACTTCGGGTGAAACTGCAACGAAGCAAAAAAATAATAGAACAAAAAAAATAAAATGTGTAGTAAAGAATATTAAATTCGAAAAAGCATAAGAAAGTCGGAAGTCTCCCATCTCATTAGAATCGAACGAGAAGAGAAAATTGTTTTTATTTTTATTGCTGACAAGTAATCAAAATATTGAGCATTGTTTTTAATTTTCCAAATTTTTATATAAATTTTAGAAGCAAAATATGTGAAGTCTTAAAATTGAATATTCCCAATTTTGTTGCATTGGAGTGTTTTCCGAATTGGTGCATAATTTGGCTGAATAATACATTTAGTTAAAAAGATATTTGCCTTAAACCTTTAAATTTTATATATAAATATAAATTTATATATGTGACAAAACGCATGTTTTTCATATTCTGTTTAAAATGCAAAAGAAAAGTTAAAAAACAAGAGGTTTCAAAAATACCTGTTTAAAACATGTGAAAAACACTTACGAAATGAAAGCACTCCAATGCCAAAAACAAAAAAATTAATAAAAAATTTAAATAAAATAAAATGAAATCTCACGGAAAAATATCAACATCATTTTTTTATTAATCATTAATGATTGTTGAACGATGTAAAGCGTAAATAAAAATAATTGTTGAGTAGTTAAATCGTATAAAAATATTCATTATGCAATGCAATATTATTAAGTAACAATAATTTAATGTTATTAAGAGAGCGTTTATTGAAGAATGGAGCGCTTTAAATTTGTTGACTTGGAACGAAATGAAAATGAAAGCAATAAAATCATTAAAGTAACGAAACGTACATGAAAACATTTAGACAACATGATTTAGCAATCATTTGACGTAAATTCATATTTTATATCAAATACAAAATAATATATACGCAGATCTGTTACCACCAACAAAAATAAAAACAAATATAAATTAACTTTATTAAAAAATTATTAACTTTATTAAAAAACAAAAAAGTAAAAAAAAGAAAAAAGAAAATGAGGCCAGTTTAAAAAGCTATTTTTTATGTTGATCAATGCTGTGTGGACAAAAAAAAATTGAAAATTAAAAACTTTGTTTTTTTTTTAGTAATACGATAACTGAATAACTAATTTCGTATGAATTTTCCATGATTTGTTGTAAGTTAAAAATTTTGTACCCTTTTTCGAATGGAGTACCTTTATAATATTTTTTTCTAAATTTGGATTTATTTTTATTTTATTGCACGGGCCAAATAGTGTTCAACAAGCTTTGACAACATTATAAGCTAGTACTTCCTTAGTTTTTACTGTTATTTTTATATTATCGACAAATTAAAGGAAGTAAAAAAAAACGAACAAATTGTACGCAAAAATTACAAAAGGAAATGAAATTAAAATTTAGTTAAGCATAAACATACGTGATATTTTGAAAAGAAGCAACAAAAATTAAAATAAAAAACAATTATTTAGGTTAATTAAATGCTATAGAAATGACGTAATAAAAAAGACCGCATAAAAGATCGAAAGGTGTGACGCGCGGCTCAAGCGAAATGCGATGTGACCCAACGTAAACGTTTAAGTTTAAATAAAATATATTATATATTGAAAAAGAAAAAGAATCAAAGGCAGCAGAAGGTGAATTGCAATAAACGCAAATTAGTAGTTTAGTCAAGAAAAGAATATTCAAAAATAATTATCATAAGAAGGAAAACAAAAGTAAATCGAAGACGTGCTACAAAGAGAGAAAGATACTTGAAGCAAAAATATAAAGAATATTAATATAGCCTAAGTCCTACATACACGTAAATAAATAATATAAATCAAACATATATCCATAAATACATACAAATATACCTAAAGATATAATAATTTATATAAAAATACTAAATGCTGACATACACATATGTAGAATACCAATCTATCATTGGTCACAACAAGCAAAAATTGAAAAGAATAAGCTAAAAAGAGTCATTAAAAGCACGATAGAAAGAAAAGAAAAGAAAAAAAAAAATAAAAGAGAAGCAAGCAAACTGTAACAATAAAGCAACAGCTACTTAATAATTTAGTAAAATGCAAAACACATGAAAAACAACAAAAAATCGTTTTATTTATTATTTCGCTTTTTTTGATATTTTAATCTAAAAATCTAAAAATAAGAAAATTAAAAAAGGAACACTAATGACACAAGACAGTGGTGGTTGGTGGTTGGTAAGCAATATAAATGGGAGGTGTAAACGTATATTATTTTGAATGCAATTTCTAAGCAAAAATAGAAAATTTGCGATATTTTTCGTTGTTATATATTAAAAATATTAAAGCTTGGCATCTTTTGTTCAAGTTAAAAAAGTTGTGATAAGAAGTATTTTATTCACTGAATTTTTGTTATTTTCTTTTACCAATTGGAGACAATTTAAATTTTCGTCGTGCCCGACCCTCTCTTAGCATGAAGGGTATTTATTTATGTACTTGTGTGACAATGATCTGTGTGCTTTTTAAAACTTTATTTGGACTATTATTTGCTTTTTTATATTTTTATGAATGCTTTAGTAGTGGTAATGATTAATTTTGAATTTTGTAATCGATGCTGCAACGAGTTGTAGAAATTGCGCTACCATAATATGGATTTTTCTATACGTAGATATATAAATAAAGCAATATATTTTATAGACCCGCAGAATGGCACCAATAATAGCATCAAGAACCAAAACAACAGCGTGAATGCGTACCCTGCCCAAGCCACATATCCTTACAATAACGACCAGCAGACACCACCGACACCAACAGCAAATGAATTCAATCCGATGCTACCGAACATATTTAATAAACAAATATGGCAAGGGCGTTAAACAATTATGTGATCGAAGGAGAGGACAAAACGGTTGAATAAAAACTGCAAAATTCGAAATCCAGAACTCACTAGAAAATGTACAGAAAATCAAACGGAGCAAGAGTTTTCGCTTTTCCTTCGAACAAAATTTCCATTTGTACATCACATCTTAACCTATAAAATCCGACGCACCTACACGTACAGGTACACTACAAATAGATACACCACCTACAGCCATATTCGCTTAAAACACGCTGGGATTATAAATCAAATCAAAAAAATCCGAATGAGAAAGAACCTACGAACAAAACAAAAAGAAAAATATTTCTTTGTCGGTACTTTATTTGGTTTCCGTTACTTAAAGATAAACAAAAAAAATTATCGTTGTTGAAAACCGTTGTTAAACTTGGTGTAAATATCTTCGATCATGTTTGAAAAACTTAAACCCTTTCATTCACCCATAGTACGCCTATACACGCAGTTACCAACATGTAGTACCCATGCAAAAACAATAATAGCATACCACAATATTAGCATATATATTCATAACATATTCATTTACTAGCACCTGTTGGCACATTCTTCCGCCCTCTGACTGTTAATTATTTTTGCAAGCTTTTCGTTTTTTCAAATGATCGAAAATATTTGCACCTGCTTTTTGTTATTGCGATTTTTATCTTCGTTATCGTTGCTATATAAATCACAAAAATAACAAGCAATTCATGGTGTCACCAAGTTCCAAATCCTATTAGAATTGTTACAGTTACTTTGTTACTTAATGTGTTATTTAATTTTTTGTTGTTGTTTCTACATCCCCATACATAACAATAGATAGATAAGCATTACAAAATGTTTCGGGTTCTTTTATAACTCAATGTTTGAAAATTAACTTTAGAGGTTGCATTATAATCCACTTAGATATTGTGTAATAATTCAGGTGTATCTTGGACCAGCTGTTTAGATTCAAGTATTCAAGGATGTTCCTTCAGTTCATTTGGCATGTAGAAACAGACACCAAAGTAGATACAAAAACTCCACACGACACTATCTAGACTAGACCTCTATTGTAACAAAAATACGGTTTTACACTTCTACATTTTACTTATCAAACCGTAATTGTGGTAAAACAAAACAGAAAAATTGTAGAGAAAACTGTTTGTGAAATGCGTTGCGTATATCAACGGCAATCACAAAAAATAAATGCTACCCGAAGCGCAAAAAAATACAACAAAATTACAAATCATTTTTTTTTTTTCATCATTAATTTTAATTGGACGGATTGCATTTATTTCATTGTACGTCTCACTTGAATGTTCTTATATTTTTAGTCAACATTGGGCTATAAGTATGTTATAAGTAAAAGCCTTATTCGAGTAGTGTGCAATGACTAAATATGAGGTTTTTTGTTCCTTAAAAAGCTCATAAGTTTCTGAGTTTGACAATTCAATTGCGGGGGTTCACCAAAGTTTTATATTGCCCCTAAAATTAAGCTTTCAGAAGCTTTTGTGAAACAATTTTAGCGAATAGCTTACTGCCTGATTATGCAAGGTGCCAGTTTTGAATTTCCTCACTAATTTATTTTTAGAAAACAGATATTGTTTATCTTAATTTAATGTTTTTTATTTTCCTTTCTGTCCAGAGAATAATTTAAAGATTCAAGATTCAAACACACTTTTTAATGAAAGAATTTCAGTTATAATAAGTACTTGACAGTTCTTAAGGTTTAATAGCTTCCAGGTCACATGTTTTTCATTACAACTATCAACCGATTTAATTAACACTTGTCATTTCGGGAAGTGTACGATTTTTTAGATCAACTTCGTTTCAAGTAAGACCGCGTACCCAATACCCATTAAGTTAAGCGTATTTTTTCTAAATTATAGAGCGCCTTTAATCCTGTCTTTATGAAATCCTAATACTAACGACCCTAGCGTGTGATGTGACAGTACTTTTTCAAAGAAGTCTAAGGAATTGAGGACTGGTTTTAGAGATATTGGAGATACATGAGAATTTGATTTTATGTGTTCAAAGTTATGTTTTATTTTTAGTGAAAGTTTTCGATTTATCTATTTACCTTTTGTTAATGCGCGAAGTGCAATGTGAAGTTTGATACTAATAATTTAGCATCCGTTTAAATACAAGTAGACTGTGGATGTTTGCCATTCTTGTGGCCTCATTTTATTTACTTTAAATGTCTTGTGGAACACGTAATAAAAATAAAAATAGAACCCCACAGTGGAAATCTTGTTTTTTAATAAACGAAAATAAGGAAATGTCTACAAAATAGTGAAAAAATGAATAGTGTTAATGCTATATAAATTAAACGGTTGTGTCAAATTAGCTATATTCAATAGGTACAGAAGCGTGCAGCATGAAAATTCGTATTCCAAAAAATAAAAATTATGTTATATAAAAAATATTATAAATAAAGAAAAACTATCTACAAAATAATATATTTTTAAACGATATAAATGTATAATTTAACTCAATATTAACGATCTAACTCGCTCGTCTATTTCAATAATAATTATCCAAAACTACTTTTCCCCCCTGAAACAAAAAAATAAAAATATTGAAGTAAAATACTAATAATAATAATATATATAAATAAAAAATTAATTTAAATAAAAAGAATAGAATATAGTATTTATATTTAATATACAATATCTAGATAACAAAAAAAAAAAGAATTAACAAATAAAAAAGGTCTAAGTGGTTAATAATTTTTAAATGAGAATTGCATTTTTTGTATATGAAATCTAAATGTGAATTGAATAAATCTTATATACATTATATTAATACTTACATTTGTAGTTGTCGTGCATATTTGTGAACTTTTTAAAAAGCAAACAACAAATAATTAAACAATTAAATAAATAAATAATATTCAAATGGAATAGCCGATCTGAAAATTCAAAAAGTTAAAGAATAAAGAAGTGTTTTTTGAATTTGGCATACTTAAGCGTGAAATTTTAATTAAAAACTAACAAATGCAACAAAAATGCCAGTGGGGAATGTGCAAATTCGCATTGTGACGGATATTAATGATTTTTGAATTCAATTTACAAAAGACTGAAGCTTAAAATAATTAATAAAAAACGTTTACGAATTTTCAAATGAAAATAAAAAGTCGCAATGCAAAATTTTACATTTCCCATTTGTGGTTAAATGTGTATTTTTAGGTTTTAATTTTATTTTTACTTTTTTATTTTTTACCTGGCGTGTCAAATTTTGTAATGCATGAAAAACGCGAGCTCGGTGTATGTTATATTGATGATGAATATAAAATTGAAAGCAAAAAGTTGACGTAGGTACGAAAATATATATTTATATATTTACAGAAGACACAAAAATGGAAAGAAGAAGAAATACAAACACTTAGAAAATATACATAAAATGTTATTTTTATGATAGCGTAAAATGCATATAAGAATGGAAGTTGTATTAAATAAATAAATAAAATTAAAAAATATAATAAAATTTAAATCTATAGTAAAAAAACCACGAACATGTGATGCGATATCTTTTTGAAATTAGTCTCTCGACGTTGTCGTTGTTGTCTAGTCAACACAATGTTCATAAATAATACGGATAAAAATTTATATATATACAATCTATAGATATATGTAGCATATACAAAGCAGATCTATTTAGTTAGCTAAGTAACTCGATATCGTAAGCGAAGTAATGGCGTTTCGATATTGAAACCAAGACACGCAAGTTGCTTGCAAACTCTAGATCGATTACGAGTATAGTGGAACTAATAAGGGGAACGGAAAGTAATCTCGTTTAGTCATATTAAATTTAAACAAATACATTTCCAACAAGCTTTTGTATTTAAACAATGATTGCCATCTAGTTTGAAAATGTTCAATGCCGATTCGGTAAGAATCAATCAATTTTTTCTGGAGATGGTAGGTTGTGTTGTGAAAGTGTTGTAGTGATCGTAATAAATTGAAAACCGACGATGCAATGTCGGGTGAGTATGTCGTGTGGGATACTAATTCAAATAGTTTTTTAAGAGTTCGCTTTTTTAGGACACGTTTGCATTCTAGGATTGCAGAGCAGTGCCCTTTCTTTTAACAAGCTTTTAAATAGATTACTCAAATTACTCGTTTCAATTTTTCATATTATTAGGTTACATAAACACCTTGTCCAGGCTTCCACTAAACTCACATAAACGGCGTTTTAGAAGTAGGCTTGATTTACCAGTACATTACAGTGATGTATTTGGAGATAGCCACCGCCTCTTGAGTGCCGTTGAAACATAAAGTTCCAAGTCGTGGATCGGTTAACTTTGTTTTCCTCGGACATATTGTATGCAGAAAAATCATTTGCTCTGCTTAGTTTGCCAAATTTGGCGAACGTTTTCTTGGATGGTTGACCAAAGTTGATTAGGACTATTTGACAGTTTATCAATTGTCTAACACCGAACAGAACAGTAACGATACTATTTTCCGGTCCCTCTATTATGAGTATATATAGCGTGGCATTTTATAAAGTGAATACGGAGTAAGCAAAGCAAAGAAAGAAATACACAAAATACAATAATCGTGCAACGAACTTTAAAAGTACTAAAAACTCTATAAACCGAAAAATAGCTGTTTACAACAATAGTGTCTTAGTTTAGTTATATTTATTATACATCTGTAAATTGTTGACCATATATCTTTTTTATTCTCACTTTTGTTTTATATGTTTATATATCTCTGTAATGGCAGTCAGTTTACAGTATGAAAAATTCATCAGTATTTTGTCAAAAAAATTTTTTCAATAAATAAATGTAGTGAAATCGCCAAAGACAACGAATGCTTGGCAAACTTGATTTGATGCAGATGGAAAGTAGGCCCAGTATTTTTTACAATGAACGCTTGATATTGCAATATGTTACGTAATTTTGAAAGGTCTTATTTGATATAATGTAGTTAGATTTGGAGCAACCGAAACCGAGTTTTGCTAAGCCCTTTGACTTGATAATGCATTTTCGAACTTTTAGCTGTAATGAAAAATAAATCTTGAAATTAATCGGGAATCCATTACGGCTCCATAAATATTCTACTTCTCTTGCAAAAAGCGCCTGTCAGCAAATTTGGAAATTCTTTACTCTTCAAACTTCAACACTTCCGTCTTCAATCTTCGCTCTTCAAATGTCAAACTATCGAATGCCACAGCCACACAGGTGCATTGATGGCTGCATTGGTGGCTGCACTCTACGTATTCAACCGAATTCCAAAAAGGAAGCCTCTTCATTTTGTAATTAAGCCTGAAATATCAAAAACCCAAATTTTACATTTGGTCAACCAAAAACATTTATTGAGAAATATCTAATGAATGGTTTCACGTATGAAATTGTTGCGTATTTTTATGAATAAAACCGAAATGCAGAAAACTGGAGGTACATGAGAATTTATATCGAAACATGAATTTGTAATTGCAGAAAAAGATTTGGTGTAATTGTTATTTTATACGGTCGTCTGTTATGGGCAAATAATGTTTAAAGCCTAAGAAGAAGATAACCACAAATTTCAGTGAACTGCATAGCGCTGAACAAATTGGTTATAAATACACATACTCGTATAGTACTTTGCAATGTCTTTTTGCATAGGAAAACATACGAAAATGAAACTTTTTGTACTTGTTCACATAGCGAAAGAGCTTAACGAATTTTTTATTCAAATTTTGTGTGCATGCGCTGAATTTATATGTAATTCTAGAGACACCATTGGGTGGTCGAGTTAGTTCTTATGTATTTTATTGCCCCTTAGGGAATTTTTAATTTCCAAACAAAAAATCCAAAGTATTCGAAACTTGTTCTGGATTGAACTGTGAATAACCACTTTTGAGCAGAACTCGGTCTTCACGACCATGAAGTAATGATCGAATATATAACTCTATATATTCGAGGGTGTCAGTTTATAAGTGAAGATCGCATACAACATAATCCTATATAAATCAGTAAATAAGAAGTGTGAACTTTTTATGCGTGGAAAAGGAATAGTTCTTAAACTAGGTCACTTAGCTCAAAATTTAACTCAACCTTCGCAATGTAAAGTTATGTAATCAGACGAATTTTTGTCTTACTGGATGTATAAGTTAGTTTGTGAAATGAATAAAATGTATACTTCATCGTAAACGAAGTGTTTCTAAAAATGTTTGACTTCTACTACTCTTCTATAGTAAATTAGTTAAGTTTAATGTTAGGTTTTTCATTGGTTGATTAAATCTATAAGAATTGTAACCTTAACTTGACCATCCAATAATATTGGTTATATGTTAAAACCCGACTCGATTCGAAAGCAATATTAAATATTTAAGCTAGTACTTTGCTGAATAAAAAGTAAATTTGAACTGCTGTCATATAGTAATTTTCCAAGGTGAATAGAAAGGCAAACTTATATATACACGCGAAAGTGAAATAGTTTCGAAGAATTATTATTTCTACCTTAGCAAGTTTCTATTTGTAATGATTTTTATGAATTATTAAAGAAGAAGAAAATCGAATTGATAATTACTGAAATTGATCTCTACTGTGTTCGAAGCCACAAAATTTAAAAAATAAAATCCAAAAATATATAGAATATAAAAAAGAAAACGATTTTTTGAGATGAAAAGTTTTATGAATCAAAACTATGATTTAGTGAACATTTATAAATGTTGAAAAATCGTAAAATACTGAAAACAAGAAATAAAAAAAAATTTTACTTTTAAAAGTCGTACGTAAATATATATTTCTCTTTTGAGATTATTAACTGAAATAATGAATTGTAAACGTGAATTGCAAGTAACTTATCGAAAAGTATATAAATAAAAATAACTAAATATAAATTAGAAAATACACAAATGAAAATACAACAAGTTAAAGCTCAGAAACTATAGAAAGGATAACGTACTGCGAAAATGCACAGAGAAATTTCAATTGAACACTATGAAAAATCCAAATGACGAAGAATGATATGAGTACTTATTTTTGGTCGATGATTTTAATATGTATGTATTCTCATATTAAGAAAATGACAAATACAAAAGTGTAAATGAAAAACTTCCGGTTGTTAGGCAAATTTGGCGTAACTACAAAACCACAATAATAAAGAAACTGAAACTACACTACACTACATCACATCACATCACATACATCAGCAGCAGCAACAACAAAAACAACACTACAAACGAACTCGAATAAGCCCAACTGAAAATGTCAAATATATATTTAGATATTATTATACATGTGAAAATTAATAAACAAATACAAAATACAAATACAATAAAGATAAAAAGTGAAGTGAGGCAGAAACACGAAAGCAACAAAATTAAACAAAATCAATACTTAGAAAATCGAATTCAAGCGAAATGCATAATTCGTAGTACAACGCAAAGGATAAAGGTGTAAGAACAAAACACAAAAACAAATATATAATAAAATTAAAGAAGTATTATAAACAAAATACATATAAAACGATACAAAATATTTATTTAATAATTAATTATAAAGGCTGTAATTGTAAGTAAAAAGAATTAAGCAAAAGGTAAATTAAACGAGACAGACACATTCACCCACGATAAATATATTAAATTGTATATCTATATGAACTTAAAAATATATACATAAATAAATTAACTATATACATAAATATATGAGACCTCTATGTATGTAATAAATATGAAAATAAAATAAATATGAATATATAAAAATTAACGTGTATTTTTTATAGAAGAAATGTGTGACCTGTCTCTTACTGCTTGTAATACTCTTCAATACCATACTCAGGAATTGCCACAATCTATCTCATGAGAAGTACGCAAAATATTAAAATGATCTTTGTGTTTTGGGTTCGGAGCCTCAACGGCTCTTCAATCCCAATCCATCAGTTTTGCTTCAGTGTTGAGCAACTTTATATTCTAACTGCGTCAGAATTCAAGCTAAATTGCTATGCAGTCTTCTTGGATATTATATAAGTTTTCGACAGAGCGTGAATACATGGAGTTCATAACTTAATAATCACCCTTCAGGCCTGAAGGGCTCAGTTTTCGTTTTCTATACGATCTACACTCCAGATATATCGAAGCCAGATGACGTTAAGATGCTTATGCAGACGTCATTGCCACAATGGCGAATTTGGATTCCAGCATCGAGTCGGCGGAGATGTCTCAAGACTATTTAAATCAATTTCATAGGTGGGTTATGAGATGGAACATCGACATTAATGCGACAATATCTTCTAATTGTATTTGCATATTGAGGCGTAGCGCTTGTCCAGTCATTACTAACGGGAACCAAGTTTTATATGTCGGTCTGCTCCTGGACAAACATTTAAATGTAAATAGCCCCTACCTGCTATCAGGTTGGCTATCAAAAGTTTCGAAAAGTCTATTCACTTACCCCTTTTTTGTTTACCATATTGATAGCATGTTTTTGTCACTCACCATTTACTAACACAGTTTTAAATGCAAACGCTTTTTTGTATATAGATTGTACGTAAAATAAAAATTTATGTAGATTTTCAATAATAACACACAAGGGTTTTTACTTTGTTACCTATCAATACTAACAATTGCACAAACGTTCTTTAATGGAAAACAATGTTTTCCGGGTCTAGCTAGTAGTTAATACAGAAAAAAAAGAAATAAGGCAGAAGAAAGGAAATGTGCACTTTGAATGTTCTTTACGACAGCATGTTGATGAAACATGTTGCCTACTTGTAGGCTATTATAAAATGGCAGCCAAGTTCGACCCAACATGGAGAGGGTCCTCACGTTGAATGTGGTACCATGTTTTTTTAAACATCTTTGAAAGTCGCTTGGCAGGTCTTTTCAAATGTTCTTTAGCAAGCATTCAGAATTAACTTAACGCATGTAGTTTATAAATGTAGGTAACGTACGTCAGTCATAATGGTTTATTCCTTTTCGTTAAGCACGTAAGTAATGCCCACTCAATAAGTTACTCAAACTTTTTTTACTCAATATTTTTGAGTGACTTCAATGATTATTCTGAGTGACGCCTTCAAATGTAGTATGATTTACCACGTTATGTTCAGACCATAGACTTCTTGAACCTTTTCCCGAAATCTATAAGTACAAAACTATTTTCTGACTTTTTTTCTTTTTTTTGAATTTTTATCGTATTTTTGTATCCTAAATAACTTCAAAACTGTTAATTTTAAAATAAAAATATATATATATATTTGAGACCCTTGTAACAAGCTCTTCTATTTGATATATCACACAACTTAACCTGTTAGCATATTCGGAGCAAATTGTCTGTAAAAGTGGGACAGATAGATACACAAGTGATGCTATAATGGTTCCGTTTTCACTCAAAAGTATGTAACCCTAATAAAACGATATTTTAATTGATTTCAGCTTTTACAAACGAATGAAAGCCGTGCTAGTTCACTTGGCAAAAGTGTCCAGACTAAGAAAAAATTTTAATTACAAAAAAAAGCTGATTAAGCCCTAGAAATCATCGGCTATTTTTCTTTATTCATTCACTAAGAATTCGAATTCGATCGCCGTTTTTGTGTTTTCTTTCAAGCTTATGAAGCTGTAGAACTTATTTACGATTAATTAAGTAGGCAATCGCATCATCAACATGTAATGAAATGAAATCATTCATCTATATATATCAAATCGTTGGGCGTTTGTTTATTAGAACAGGGTGTTTTCAGCATCCATTAGGGCTTTCGAACTCAAATTCTTTCCATTGGTTCTGTTCGAACTTTTATCGGTTTATTTCTTATTTGGGATCTGGTAGGTGACCTTGGGGTGGAGTTATTTCTATTATTCAGGCTTACGTATATACAGAAAGCTCACTGATACGTACACAGAGTTGGCACAGAGTTCTCATTTGAACTTTCTACCGATTCTTCTGACACCTGAACGCTACTGCGCCTGCCAAAAACCTCGTCTAATACATCGAACAATTCCCAGCTCGTTGAACGCTCACCCGATGTGTTGTCCCGTTTCTTGATCCTTTTATATGTGCCCACTATATTCATGAAACACCTAATCATTTCTTCTTTTGAAAAGGGAAATGTGCTCTCAATCTCCTTAGTGTTCCGCATTGTTTTTCCCCAAAGTGTATTTCTTTTCTTTTTTTTGGTGCTAAATTCTCCTTCATGGCGCAAACGTACTGCTACAAGGAGCTTCTTCCTTTCATGAATCCATTTTTTCTCACTATTGCAATATTAAATTAAATTAAATAAATTAATTTAAATTATTAAATTTAAAAATTAAATTAATTAATTAATTAAAAATATCACTTGTAAAAAAATTTCACTTACGACATGATGAAAGTAATGATGCGCAAATTTGAGAAATGTTGCCCATCGCAAAGTATTTCCAGGCGTTATGCATTGCAGTGTTGCTTTGCTGTGTTGCGTTTATGAAGTCAGCCTTCTGCGGAGGATCGTAGTTGCAGAGTGGTAAGTCCGGAATTTTGTTATCATTACTTGAAAATTCCAACAGTAAAGGAAAAAATCGTCTAGCACAGCAACTGACACATCATTAACTTGGAGGACCATGTCAACCACTTAGCTTGATTGCTTGACAAAAGTACGCTAACTCGGAGCCTAAAAAGGCTGCACCCCCTAGATCTCCCATTCCGCATCACGGTTGAGTGATTTTTTAAAACATCATAAAATTTGCTGGATATCGTCTGATGATAGTAGCAAATAAAGACTATAGAAAAAATAAATAAATTGTAGCTCACTATCATACGGACCCCGTATGTAAGTACACTTGTATTTGATTGTAGAAGTTCACATCAAATCTCTTCTGCCTTTTCTGTGAAGACTTTCTTTCCTTTTTTTTTGTTTTTGGAATCACATGCATTTCTCATGCAAACTAATAAATTAAAATCAATGTTTTCATACTATTATTATTATTTTTTAGACCTATGTTTTTCGCATTATCTTTTTATTAAATTAATTTCTCTTACAAATCACGTTTGCGCGTCGTAATATCGCGTGGCAGTCACACGGACTTTGGGCCCACTTCAACTTTCATTGACACACTTTGAACGCTCGTGTTTTATGTAGCTTATGAATACTCAACTAAATACTATACATATATATAAATCATGCGAATTATCGCCTTGTACAGCCACAGCACAAAGCGTCGAACAAAAAGAAATAGTATATTAGGAACTGGACTACTTCGTTTTGCTGACGTCGCTTAATCGACCGCTCATCTCTTCTGCTGCTGCCGTCGGCGTTAACCCGTTCGATTCGACTAGGGTTGGCCATCGATCAAGCATCCTTCGTGATGAAGCTGCGATTGTAGGTCTGCATGCGTAAACTCTGGGGCGGCTTTTGCGTGCGGTCGAATTCGCAGGTTTTGTTCGTCTTAAGCATGCGCGGATTGGGACCCGGCGAGATGCGCCAGTATACGGTTTGCACGGCGTTGCGGCCGGCGATGTAACGCGAGGTGGCACCCACCAAGTGGTTCACTTTGTTCGCACCTGACATTTTGCTCGGTTTGTTCTCGACTTGAATGGTTATCACTTAAATATCACAGTTCGATTTGGCGTTTGTTTGTCACTTCTTAGATGTGGCTGGCGCTAAATTCGCACGATTTTGATCCCTCAACACGCTCTCCTCATTTGGTAGTACTCGTCGATGTGCTCTGCTACACAATTCGTTCAGTTCTGATTGGGTTGTGCGTACTACGGCCGCAATTTATACTCCAAACCTGCCGACATTATCGCTGTGCATGCTCATATCAACATCGTTAGGCAGAGGGCCGGGAGCGGTTCCGGGCCCAGTGCCACTATCGTTTAAGAAATATACGCCACACTTCTTATCAGATTTAAGTTCAACTTTTATTTGTTTTTGTATTCAGTTTTGTATTTTTTGCATTGCTGTTGTTGGGCTGCGTGTAACCAACACATGCTAGGCTTGTGCTCACATTTCTTTTTATTGTGCTTAGGAGATTAAAAAATAAACAAAACGAAAAAAGAAATGGTTACTGATATCGCTGAGGTATTAAGTCTGCTCGTAATGTCAACAAACGAATGTACATAATATTTGCAAAAATGCACTTTAAATAAATATAATAATTATTATTATTTATTTATTTGTTTTTGTGTTTTTAGTTGCATTTCATGATATTACGCATTTAGTGGTTATATATATGCCTTGGTTGACCCAAGCGAAAACAGTAATCGGTCGCTCGTACAGCTTTCTGAAATGAAGATCCTGTAAGAGCCGCCTTGTGAGGCGTGGCTAGTGTTGTCGTTGTGCAATAAGTTGGTACTTAAAAGGGTTGTTGTGCGTCTCCAACCGTGAGAAGACTCTAGAGCTGAATTGAACTTACCTCCCGCTGCTTTCTTTACATCACGATATGAGATTTCTAAGTCAGACGTCCGCCAAATGTCATTCTCAGTTAGTTTACAATGGTATTACTACATTTGGCATTAAGTAGAAGCATGTAGCTGTAAAGCTTTGAAAACTTATGTCATTTGTTCATTTCAATTGGTACATACTACAAATAGTGTAATTCAAAATAGAATCCAATGAAGTGTATTTGAGGGTGAAATTACTTTCGAAAGGGTGAAATTAAATTGCAGGTAAAAAATAATATATAATATTTATGTAGGTAAGTGGTGTCATGAAGGGAAATTGAACTCGTGGCTTCACACATGCACAGCGAGCCCACTAGCTCTGCCCTCCGTCTCCATAAAAAAATAAACAAATAATTTCTGAAATACCTGAAGTGCACAAAGCTGTCAGCATATATGTAAGAAGCAAGATCGTACTTAATTTCCAAAGTTTCACTTTACCAAAATGCTGAATAATCCAATAGGGCGACACATAGACAGTCTTCGTACTGGAAAATCCATATAATTTTGAGAAAGCACAAAATTGGAAGGATATGTATTTAGCACTACCAAAGTTTCAATGGTTTTGATGATGATACAGACCAAAAACAGCAGCGCATCCATGATTCAGAGCACTGTTTGAAACTGAATACCTGAATACGCCAATAATGGCTGAAACATTTCGGAAATATCGTCACTCAGCTGAGTAGAAAGCAGCCAATTGAAGCGACCAGAAGTGCAAATATTGGAAGGTAAGGCTTTGGTCTCTGTCAATCTTAGAAAGGAAAAACTATCAAACAGCGAGTATTTCATTCCATTATTGGTGCGTCTATTGTGAGAGAGATGAAGTAGTATATCGATGTGTCAAGCAAAGCTAGTCTGTGGGACAACTCTTAACTCTTTTCACCCCCTCAATATCTATTAAAAGTATATAGTTCTAGTATGCATATTTTCCCCGCAAGCCTCTTAAATTTTTTTGAATATCCAAGACTTGTGATGTTTCCGTAAACTGAATGGTTTTTGTTTGATAGGGTGGGTGACTATTAGTTTGCCACTACCAGTCCTTGGTGATAGGATTGCCCTCTGACATCACCAAAGCCACCCACCATAGGTTAGAGGTACCATGACGATGACCATGACCCTGCCTTCAGTGGAGATGGAATCGCGCATTTCCACTAGGATGTTATATTTATTTTCCAACTGTACCGTTCAAGTCTTTGTGAAGTATGAATCACGATCAATGCTGGGTGCCAGAAGGGAGGAAACATTTAAGTTCTTTATGTATTATGTAAGCTTAAAGATCTACTAGTTCAGCTGTAAATGTCTGTAATCATTATCAGTTCCGGGATTTGAAAATTCTCTGTAACAAAAGGACTTTGAACTTGCAGTGTAAAGTATTAAAACTAATCAAATTTTCTATATTACAGATGCAGTCAAATAAGCTGACTGCACACGTCTGTTCTGTCATTTCTTTAAATAGGGTCAGTTCCAAATCGATTTTTAAGGTTGAATAAAAACGCAAATCGTTACCATCAATTGTTGAGATTTGTATATATTAGAGATGACGCAAATTAAAAGTTATGAACACTTTTAGCATACAGAGTTCAGCGTCTGTGGCAGATTATGGGACAAACTTAAAAGATACCGTTGTGACCCCATTTTAAGTCGTAATTAGAAGCCAAATAGTGAAGCAAGATGAGTGGTGAGTATATTAAAAAAGTTAATCAGTTATTCACATCGCGCATCTGCAGTAATCAAAGCTCAAAGGAAATGACTGACAATGACGTATTTGCCAGGTAAACCCGAAAAAAACAATTTGAAATGAATGTCTCAAAACGAGATAAATGATTTTGAATTGAAATCTAAACAGAGGGCGTTGCCTGCAATGAAAATATTAAACAACATAATAATTCAAGTTCAAGGGTAGGGCTGACGATCGGGGGCAGTACGCATGCCACGCTGATTTGTGCTGAAAACACTGTCAAAAAGAAAAAAACGCCAATGGGCAGATCAGGGTGGCTCAGCCGAACAGACGCCTTATCAGTTGTTCTATATATTTTAATATTTCGTAGTATAGCATAGCACGTTCTCTGGTAGTGCTCGTTTTGACTGTTGTCGTTGCGGATGACGTTAATGAGTACAACCCGAGCAGTTCGTCACAGCCCCAAACACAAATATTGCTTTCACATACAAACAAATGAATTGCGAATATTTTGATGAACTTTGCGATTAAAATTGCTTTTGTAGTCGTTTGTTTACTAAAAATTTGGACTAAGAATCGTTTATCATTGCTACCAAAATAAAGGTGAGCTTTCATAATTAAAGCTAAAAAAAGTAATAATAAACTGTTTATCATAATAAACAAACTCCAGACATTTGCACTTTAACCGGCGTGCCGCCTGTGCCGTTCATTTCGTACGCTTACCCCATTGCATTGGAACGATTCGTTGGTCTAGCGTGATAAGGCCCTCTCACCAAAATATTGACTTTTCTTATCTCACACTTAACAATGGTAAATGGTCATTTAATGTTTTTTTCAATGCTCTTCACACTATGTGAAAAATAAAATAACTTTGCCATGCAGTTTATAACACAGTTAAGGAAACATCGGTGTTAAAAAAGTTTCAGGACAATTTATTTCGTACAACTGAATAACCCGGTGGTTATGAACGTTAATTCTGTAACTAGTCAAAACGAAAGGGCTGATCTATATTGAAAGATTCAAATCGATGATATTGGAAATCCCCTTTCAATCGTCTGTGTGCAGTTATGTTTTATCCAGTGGCCTGAATAGCTGAGAGTTTTCGTGCAACTGAATAATCCTTGCTAAGGTTTTCTAATAGGCGAAATCTGCCTCTAATAGGAGGCACTTTCCAGTACAGCTTCAAGCCTTTTTCATGAAATTTGTTTTGAACTCCTTTAGAGAAGATTCCGAAATTCAGCCACTTCGTGGTATTCAATTTGAGTCTAAATTTCTTGGGCTTTTCAAATTTTCTTGGGTTTTTAAACGAGCATTCTCATAAACATAAAGAAGGTCGGCGTAAGACAGCCACTAACCACGGTGTTGAATCCTTGTAGGAATTCCCACAAGAATACACGTGCACAGGTGAATCGCTTTAACCTCAGCGCGAAATACAAGTTTCACTCTGACATCAGCCTTAGGATTAATGGATTGCATAGCCTCATATATTCCATGGGTCTCAGTATTAAACTACATTCCTAATGGAACAATTTAGGCTGAAATTTTTTCCGGATGTCTGAGAAGAGTAATACAACTTTTATTTTACCGAAGTTAGAGATATTTCAGTCCTCATCTGTTATAATTTGACCTTTCCTCTCGCATAACAAGGTCCTGGCGATTTGTGTCTGAATTTCAAACTATGGAGTTCATTTCTTTTTTTATAATATATTTATTCAAGCGCCAAACACGGACTCAATAATGTACAATGCACTTTGTGGCTACGTTAATATCACCCACTTTTTACAAACATAATTTTTACAATATATAAATGACGAAAAAGAAAACAGTTTAAGGCAGTACGTGGTTATGTGGACCGTGGAGTATGGTCGATGCGGGTTAATCTACGGTTCAGGCGCCGCCTACTCCATTGGAGGAGCCCGTAGTCCTTCCTCTTAAGGCGTGTGATGCATCTTGTAGTGGCCAGCTCTCTGGCCAGACGGTTGCTATGTGACCGCAGCCGGTCATTGTACCTCCATCCGTACCTCCAAGCCGGAGCAACAATTTGTTGGAACACTGTACGTTTGTTGAGTAGGGTCAGTTTGCTCTTTTTCTTTAGGAGTCAGTATAGTTTTGCTACCTTGTGTCGGCTGCTCTGAATCAACCTGGTTATGTGCCTTTGGTCCAATACTAGTCCCAAGTATTTGGCTACCTTGTGTTGAGGAATGATGTCACCGCAGCAAAACAGAGGGCGGCAGGCTTCTCTTAAGAGAGAAGCACTCGTTTTTGCACTTTGTCGAGGTAATTTTAATATTCCACCTTCTGGCCCACTCACCAAAAACGTGGAGGTATGCCGTCTTGCGGCTTCATACTCACATGCAGAGTTGTAAAGTTGTAAAGATGCTATCAGCATTTTATTAGTGTTAATGCCCATCACTTCAGCGTCAGGCACGGGGATGTCGGCTGCGTGTATAGAGAACAGAAGGGCCATAGTAGGCTGCCTTGTGGAACACCTGCTAGCACCGGATGGACTTCTGAGAATGTCGACCGTGACTTGACACAGAAAGTACCGTCCTTCAGGTGGGACGTAATTAGTCCGAAGTATGGCGACAGAAGAGCGGACTTAATCTTGGCTAAGAGACCGGGGTACCAGACTCTGTCGAATGCTTGTTCGATATCGATGAATACGCCATCGCAGTATTCGCCAACATCGAACGCCTTTAAAATGTGGTTTACCACCCTGTGCAGCTGCTCTATAGTGCTGTGACCTGCCCGAAAGCAGAACTGATGACCCGGGATGATGTTGCGAGAGTTGATGATTTCAGTGAGCCTTTCGACAACCAGTCTTTCCCATACCTTAGAGATTGAAGGCAGGAAACTGATTGGCCGGTAAGATGCAGGGCTCCAGCTTACCAGGCTTACTAATCATTGTGATGACGGCGAACTTCCAGGGAGTGGGAAAATACTGCACCCTTAATATAGCGTTAAATATCAACGTTATTAAGAGTAATGCATTCTCCGGCAGCACCTTAACAGTTCGGTTGCATATTCGGTCATGTCCAGGAGCCTTGTTATTGTTTAGGCGTTGGATGGTGCAGGCCACCTTGTTGGCAGTGAATGGGCGGATAGGAAGATCCATTTGAAGTGGTGCACCCAGCACAGCGTTGTAGTCCTGGACGTCACATTTTTGTACTAAGTCGTGCGGCTGAAACCTTTCGGTCAAGTGAGCGGCAAAAACGTTGGCCTGCTCCTCATCGGAGCGACACCAGTTCCTATTCGCGTCTCTGAGGGGAGTCATTCGAATCGGTTGCCGTTTCGCGCATCGTGTGGCTTTCCATAGCGAAAAGGGGGCATTAGCACTGGTACCAGTAGACTGCAGCGGAAGTCGAAATACTAAGCCCTGTAAATCCTTAGCGCATTAGACAACTGGTAAGCGGTTCTACGCCACTTAGCTTTGTCGACAGAATGGTGAGACTTGCTCCGGTGAAAGTGTATAGGAGGCATTATCATGTCTGGCTGGCCGGGATGTCACTTGCGAGCCTCGGCAGCTACCTCATATACCTTACACGAGAACATGGCCAACGCCTAGTCGATTTCTGTTTTAGGCGATAGAAGTGTTTAGGCGACTTGCAAAATCGGCGATACTAGTCCTACGGTCGACAAGCCTCTCCATAGTTGGGTAGCTCGTCTGAGATGAGATTCGCACGCTTCTCTATTCGCAGTTTCCACTGGGGACCCCTCGGTAGATGGCAAACTCCAGGCAACAGGGGTGGCCTCTAGCTCCATATGGAAATCTTGAGGTATCTCCCGTTACCAGCACTTGCATATCGGAGGCGAGGACGAAGTCTGCCAGTTCTTAGCCTTTTTGTTGCTTTTAAGGTCACCCTAGAGCCCATGCTTTGCGTTCCAGTAGCCGCCAATCATAGATCTTCGATTAAACTTATCCAGCAATGCCCCATAGTCATCTCTACACCAGCTGAATCCGGGTGGACAATAGATTTCACACAACTCAATATTGCCCATGGCTGTGGAGACAATGACTGAAGCCACTTGCACTCTGTCGGTGCGAAGCGGAGCGGTGGGGAAGTTATGGATGTGGCTTCGGATGAATATGGCAGTGTCGCACTTCCCATGCAAGTAGCCGAAAAGTTTGGGAGTGGCCGCCCAATTGAGCCGAGTCTCACTCAGGCGTATCACGTCAATGTTGTTTGTTTGCGCAAAGTACTCTAACTCACGCATTTTCGATGAAACGCCGTTGGCGTTCCGGACCACAACCTTTAGTGAATTCATTTCGGGATACGCGCGTTAAGCAAGCCCAGAATTTGGGTTTGCATTAAAATCATTTGCTTTTGCGTATCCATGAGTGCCTTGATCGACTCGTTGAGCGTGGTAATTGAGTCCCGCAGATCACTCAACCTGCTCTGATCGAATGAGTTGGCCGGGCTAACGGGAAGGTTTGCAACAGATAGAGACCCAATTGCTGTGTGTGTATGTGCCTGGTATTGCAGAGCGCATTGTTTTTTTGCAGTTTTCGCCACAGTGCTGCTAGCAATTTCGGCATATGATTTGCTGTGCATGGTTTCCTTCTGTTTGTTGCTCGGCAGTGGTTGCTGCTTGTTAGATCATTTTCTATGATTTTTGGGCGCCCTGTTTTTACCCTTGACTACCTCAGAGTAATAGGCGGTGTACGATTAGTGTCGGCGTTTGCTATGTTGGGCTTACCCTTTGTCCTCTTGACATACCACTGGTATGCTTCACAGCCTTTATAGCTAGCTGGATGGTTCAAACCACAGTTTGCACAGGTGGCTTTTGCCGACGAATACCTGACACAGTTTTCTGAACGGTGACTATCACCACACACCACGCACTGGGGAGGTTGGCGACAATAGTTATCTGTATGGCCAAATTGCTGGCAGCGGCGGTACTGTGTTATATCGTCTTTTTTACGTGCTTCCTCAATAACAACTCTGTGGCCAGCAAGACTCCTGATCTGGTGCAAATCTTTAATGGTAATTGCCAAAGACAAGTTTTCAAAAAAGAGGTTCGTCGGCTCTTTGGTGTTCCGGTTTAGAGGACGATGAACTTGCAGGACACTGTGACCAAGCTCGTTGAATGCGCTTTTGATTTGACTCTCAGGCGTAGAGTGTAGTAATCACTTGATCGCTATTTTATATGGCCGATCTTCGGCGAGCTGGTAGGTGAAATAGTCTGTCCCTTTCATTGAACATTGAACAGCCTTTGGATAGCTCTAAATGTTTCAAAGTCGTTGGCATACAGTCGGGTGGTGCCGCCTACCGACGTTCTAGACTCCACGTTAGTCAGGTTGGTGATGGTACCAACCATTTTGAGGAGTAACGGCAGATTAAAGATGTCGCACAGTGCTATTGGAGGCGGTTTTGAAGGGTTTGGTTGGCGCGGCTGCATGCTGGGTGCGTTGACGTTTACCGTGTTAACATCGGGGATATTACCCTCGTCAGGTCTGACGATTGAACAGCTCGATGACGAGCCGTCTATGTCCGCGGGATTGTTCGCCACGTCGGGATCAGAAAAGGTGCCCTATGAAATGGACTCAGTGTTCATACATGGACTGTCGTCGTCGTCGACAAGAGCGGCAATGCGGTTGCTCGGCGGAGAGATTTCGGAGCTGTTAATAGGCCAGACCCCTTTGTTACTGCAGCTGGTGATGACCCTGTTTGATTTGCGCTGCGGACTGCCAACAGGTGACACTTGTGTCGTCTTTCGCTTCCTCATCTGGAACAGCTGCACGTCTGAATCGATGACAGAGCCAATGGCTTGGTTGTGCTGAGTGTTATTTTTGTTGCTGCTGGGAGCAACAGTTACGCTCGAGCTTGCGCGTATTGTTGTTATATTGGCTGAGTAGAGCTGCAGCATTTTGCTCAATAAGTTTATGAGTGTTGTTGGTATTGCTGCGTATGGTAGCAGCGGTGTCGCTTGAGCTTGCGCTCATTGTTGGTTTGCCCGTATTTGTAACACTGCAAACATTGTTATTGCTCTTTGCACCGCGATTGAGTTGTGTTATTCACGACCACAGCACAAAGCAGAGACGAAAAAACACAGGGAAAAGAAAATAACTGTTTTAGCAAAGATCACGCTTATCAGCACCACGTCTATATTTATTTGCAAAATGAATTGGTTAAATGATTTAATTAATTAGAAACTGCAGGTAAACTGCACCACACTGCCCTCAAATGTCCGCCAATTGGCTAAAGGGACATACATAGGGAGCGCACCTCATTTGCGTCCGTTCGCTTTCACTGCTTAGTTAAAACGCACTATGGAGATCGACCGATACGTCTGCGGCGAAATCAATTGTTGGATCGTAACTGAACACCAAACGCATCGCATCCAACTGTATCCTTTGTTCTCGAATCATAATGATTCGCCCTTGAGAAATTCTTATTCGATTTGCCTCCAAATGCCAACTATGTTGTTACTCAGTTTCATTGACGTCTCTACGCCCGACCAATATTTTGATTACGATGCCTTACTGGTGATGTTTTTTTTTTTAATATATAATAGATTTATTTATTTAAAATAATTATTAACTAGTTTCCTACTACCACCAGTGGCAGCCTAACCTAATTGTATATAAAAGAAAAAATAATGTAAACCTATAGACTTACAAACACCTTAAAATGAATAATACATATTTACATATTTACAATTACTTAATTACATATAGAAAATTTACTAAATTTGACAGTAGTAACTTATGAGAGGACCCTCGTAGGAAGATCCTGTGGGGGTGTTTTTTCTCACACTAATTTTGGAACACATTAAATTGATTTTATTTTAAGGCAAGGCGTCTGTCCCGTTTTGAGTTACAACTCAAACATCATTCCGTAAATGGAGCAAACCCGTTATCTCATTCTGATCCTGAACCAGCGTCTTACCTTGCATGCACACATTGAGGTAGTTACAGCGCGGTGCTACCAAAAGCTCAAGAAACTAGAGTGGCTCCTCCGCCCTTCGAACAAATTATCCTTAACTAATAAAAGGCTCATCTATATGCAAGTAGTGGCACCTGCTTGGTGGTACGCCATACAACTTTGAGGCACTACTGCCGCCTACAATATCAGAAGAGTGCAGGCATGTCAGAGCATGGCTCTCAGAAGATTTATGGGCGCCCCTTGGTACGTCCGCAACACCACGCTGCACAAGGATCTTACCGTGACAACTGTTATGGAGATCATTAATTCTCACAGCTGCCGCTCCACTCACTCCAGACTCTTGTTGCACCCAAATCCGATTGCGTCCTCATTCACTCATATCTCAACAACGCGTAGACTGAAGAGGATACACCCGATCGCCCCCTAAGAAGGAGTCAGCCTTCTATTACATTGCCTTTCCGGCGCAATTAGCATCGAAGTCTAATTTTCTATACGTTATTATTTTTAATCCGACAATGCAGTAAACTGCATAACACATTACTTTTTCATAAATAAAAGTTTTCTTTGTTGAGATTTTCATATTTTTCATACAATTTCATAAAAAAATTTTATGGTTTTTTCGACTTTTCCGGTAGACTTTCGCACCAAACTGATTCATCTCCATACTATTCTAGAGGTTGTCTAAAAATTTGATCAAAATCGATCCAACGGTTTTGGAGTCCACATACATGCTTTACAGGGTAGGCGATATTAGATGGACCCATCTGGCAACATTATAACTTTGACAGGAAATTTTAGGAAATTTTCACTATGGAGCAGTACACAACAATCGAACGCGCTGAAAATGTTCAGCTGAACGTTCGTAATTACTTTTTAATTGTGAAAACTCAACGTCGATAATCCCAGCCGTCGGTAATAATAATTAAATAATCGGTAATTAACAATCAAATTGCAGTATTCGTACAAGCCACTATTGAAAGATCACCGCAAATACCGTTATCGGGCTATGTTATCCGACTTTATTATGTTCGCGAAAATGGTAGGGAGCACTTCTGGTTTCAATAAGACGACGTACCCTCTCACACAGCTCGCGCCACCCCATAAATGTATTGAAGCCATTGTTCCCCGTCGCTTAATATAAAAAAATAGAGATTTTGAGTCCCACAGACTGCTTGAAGTCGAAGGATTATATAAATAAGCTAAGAACCCTTTCTCTAAATCGTCCGAAACATTGGATGATACAATTGAAAATGCTGAAAAACGAGCATTAAGCCATTCGAGCTCAGGGAGACCATTTGTACCATCTGCTTAAACCACGTAAATGATTTCTCACTTTTAGTTCTCATAAAAAGACATTTTTGTTGCTTTTCTGTTGAGTGAAAGTGTTGCTAAGCCCCACTCGCTACCGATCGATCTCAAGAGCAGGTAGAAGAAGGTAGACGCGTTTTTGTTGACTCACTGTGTCTGGCTTGGCACAAATCTCAGTGGTTAGCAATACAAATGGTGGAGAAGTGTTGAAACGATTGATGTCGCTTTGTTGAATGTGCCTGTTGAAAATGTGTAGCCTACTTTCAGGAATTATTTTATGCCAGAACATATTTTCAAAGTAATATTTGCACAGTACCTAAAAAGTATTATTTTGAACAATTTATGTTTAAACTTTTTATCCGCCTGTAAAAAAAAGTATGTTTGTTTGTCTGTCTGTCTGTTCGTCTGTTTGTTTGTTTGATTCGTATGGAATCCGACACCGTTTGACCGAGCACCGTGAAAATTGGATCATAGATGGATGTCAACTTGGAGAATGTGTATGGCTATGTTTGGTGCAAAAAAATAGTCGAATCCGCTAAATATTAGGACCAACTCCATTTTCAGATGCTTCTCAAACTGTATGGATACAAATAAAAACAAAAACAATGTAGCCTCTGAGAATTGATTTTGCCGGCAGTGCTGCTCAAACTGTATAAAGTCGAAATGTTGAAATATTCGAATGAAAATAAAAATAAAAAAATTAAGAGTACAAAATGCCACCCAAAAAGTCAAACTCTGGAAGATCTACGAGAAAATCGCATCAGTAGACTCAGCGCAGACTGTGTCTACTTAGCAATTTCCTAACTGTAAGCAACGCGCCGAGGCCTTGCTAGTAGGTTCTAAAAAAAAACTGCTTTACATCAGACTGTAATGGAAACGAATTTGTAATACTCGAACCTGTTATATTACAGATTAAAATTGTCAATATGGGTTGCCTCTAACGTATATTCTAATGGAAGTCGGAAGGATAGATGCACTGAATGAACTGCGGAACTGTTGTCAAGCGGATAGATCCGAACGCTGTTTGTTTAGTGATTGGCATCTCAATCTCATCTTTTGTTGTTGGAAAATGGAGAACAAGGAGGAATATATTATTTAACACTTAGTATGGAGTATTATTTTGAAATCGTCTCTTCCTTTTGCAACTATATATTTGACAACATAACCCATTATCAAATGAGATAATTATTCTGAGTTACTGGATTATTGCATCTTCACAATTTTATCCAATATTTTAATTTCTACTTCAACGTGCCGAGCTGAAGCCGCTATAGGGATGCGTCCTCAAGGAATGCTCCTCAGCAGCCGCTAAAAGATCAAACATGACAATTGTAAGTTTTATTCCGCACAAGTAATATATTTCAATTAAAGATTGATCCCTTCCCAGAGGACCAAATCCGATTCATTTGATTGCCGACTTTACGTACGACCTGAGTGTTCGATGTATACAGAGCTCAAAGGACTCTTCAGAAGTAATTTTGCACCTAAAAGTGAAGAAAGTTTTAGAAGAGAGAAGTGAAATTAGGAAAATCGTTTGAAAAATTATAGACGTATTGGTTTATGATCCTAAAGAAGCATATACAAATACCAAATTTATCAATCTACTTCAATTTAATGTATAACCGGGTCTCCGCCCACAAGTAAAATAAATTGCGCAACCAAATTCAACCACAACAAGTTAGCTCACCGAAAGTGCCACAATTTAGAAAAACATTAATTGTAGAAAATGAATAATTGAATTAAGTCGCGCACCGCCTACGAAGAAAGCAGCAACGCTTAAGTCAACCAAGAGCGACGGCCGTGAGAGCTGTGAATTCACATTACATGCAGACTGGCGTAACCGAGTTGATGCAACATTTGTCTAATTGGATTTAATTAAAGACACAATTAAACTGAGCCCCAGAAATGTGTATCTGTGGACAATATACGGATTCGACTGAATTTATTGACAAAGTCAGCGAGACTTGACAGAGACATTAGACATATAGAAAAGCGCTTAATTATAAATTATTTAAATAATAAAATAAATACGTTTATGGCTGGAATGATGACGCAAACACTTCGCGCACCCCTTCCAAGCGAGGGTTAAGGTCACGCGTTGTGTAAAGAGCAATAGACAAGGCGACGGCCAGGGCTCCACTCATTGGAATTTACGCAAAATGCATGCGAGACAACTCAAGAGGCCGAAAAAATGCCAGGATTGGTTCATTAAGCCGCCAGGGGCTCCGTTGCAGACCTTGCGAATGGAGTCGGTGTAAAGACCGCGTCGCGAGAGCAGGTTTCGGATGCTGCGTATCTCCTAAAAGCAATATTAATATATCCATTTTAATCAGCAATTTTTTAAGAGAACTCATCGAACTTACATCGGAGGTGAGACCTAAACGATTGCGACTGAGCACAATCGTGTAAATCGAGCTTTTGACGTCGTTGCCGCAAAAGGTCAATACCAGGTGATCGTTCACGGCTTTCACGACCTGCACGGTGCCCGTGAACTGGGTATACTGATTGAGGGCAACAAGCGAGCCACGCTGATCTCCTATGTTGGACCAGAGACCCGGCGCATTGACAGTGTAGTTAAAGGTGTACTCGAGATTGTTGTCTTTCTCGCTCCAAACCAGGCGCAGATACTTCAGGTGCTGGCGATTGTAGCGCGCTTGCGAGCGATCCTCATCGCTGCCGTACTGATGCACCGACGGGGACGGCAACGTTGTGTATTGCGTGCGTCTGTAGTTGTTTCTGTAGTCATAATTGCCACGCTGATTCAAGAGAATCTATATACAAAGATAAATAGATGTTAAGCAATCGCATGTCGGATTTTGTTTGTGTTTTGTTCTGCTCTGCTTTGCCGCTGTGTTTTATGTACAAAATTGGGCAATTTCAATTAAATTGAGCTCATTTAATTTAGCATCCGCATTGTTGTTGTTTACTGCGCTTTTTACTCACTTGTTCGGTGACATCCGTCAGATGGATGATCACGCATGAGTCGTACTCGAATACGCCGGGGACATCTTGTGTATGCATTATTATCTCGCTGCCGTACCAGAGACCCATTATCTGTGAATATAACAAAGAGACATATATTGTTATTCTCTGTGATTCTATGCACAAACGCAGTTTTTTTTTCTGGAACTTCAAGTATCTTATTCTGCACTAAATTATTCAGACATGCTGCTGGCACCGTAACATCGCACTGGTTTTATTTACGCGCCCGCTCACACCGCCGTCCCTGACAGCGCAGGTTGTGCGTTTAATTGAGCTTAAATTTTAACGGTTTTTGTTTTTCATTTTCATCATTTTTTCGTCATACAAACATTCTCGCAGAAAGCTCAGCGTTTTCTGTTACCCTACGCACTTTTTGTGAGTTCATTTGTGCAAAAGGTTAATTACCGCAATGAGCTTTAATTGCATTAGAACTTATTCAAATTAGTTAAAGCCAAAAGTTCACTTCAATTATGTTCCAGAATTGTTTGCCTTACAGAAGTTCCTTTAATTAAAGAGCCCATTTTTCAGACGTATCATAGAGCAATTAACTGAGTGAAAGTCTTTTCGGTGAATTACCGTATAATAATAATTACGGTATAAACTAATAGGCAAAAAAACAACAACAAAAATTTCAAAAACATTACAAAAAAGGGAAAATAGTACCCTCTAGCTTATGTATGAGCAAACACATAATTCTATATTTGTTTATAAAGCAGTACTCGCTTAGATGTCATTGATTGATTTATTGAATTTTTTAATTTAGCGAAATATTTCGATTCTCATTGCATTGGAATTGTGCTGTGATTGCCGCTGAGATTGATCAGCGTTGGAATTAAAATACTTTGTCCTTTATAGTTTATTACTTAGCTCGTAAGTTTCATTTTATTTTTTAAAAGTGTTGTATTTATTGCATTATTAAACGAAGGAAGAACGAACGAATCAGAAAAGGGATGGCTCAAAGGTATAATTTTTCCATTAATCTTTTTCATTAAACTGGACTGAGCCACAGCGAAGCGAGAGCTGCTTCGCTAGTACCTTACCGTGCATTACATTACACTACGTAAATCCCATTTTCCAGCGTTAAATATCGTTCATATGATCGTTACAACTCATGAAATGAAAATAGGCATTGGTCACCGGTCAAGAATTGGACAATTGCAAGAAGCTAAGAGAATGGCGTAAAACAGGATTAAATTTAAACTTCTTGTAGGAGGCTCTAAGCTCCCATGCGGAAAGAGAAGGGTTTTAAATAAATAATTTTTTTCTCTTTCTTTCCATAGCAACAACCATATCCCGCCAGGTTCAACAACAGAGAACTTATTTTCTACGCCGAATGAATGATATTTGGGGGTATAAGATATCTATAGTTTTAATTTTATTTTTAATTTAAATTAATTAATAAATTTAATTAGATTCAATAAAAAAAAATAACAATTACAAAATAATATGTCGAAAATGTAATAATCTTCACACGAAAACGTTAGCATATGTGCTGAACATTTCCCTGAGACTCTTGGAAACCCTTTATAAGGGGTGGCAAGTAAACTTAGGTATTGGTATTTTCAGGAATTAACCGACCTGGACCGTATATTGCACGTATATTTGACTATATAAACTCATCGAGCTGATCATCTTTCCTTCACTATGTTAAAAACTAAATGAAGGAGGATTTAGAGGAAGGTCTAATTGAAAAGCTTAGTATACGAGTATATTTTCAGGTCTGATATACTTTCACGGGTTTCCATTGATCATATTTTCGTTCCACAATAAAAAAAATACTGAGCTTCTAATTATTAACAGCCTTATTATATTGTTACTCATTTATTGTTCATATAACTTTTTATACACTTTAACACATTCATAACATTTACATTGAGCTGGGAATTTCTCTACACCAACCTGATCAATATCCACGGAATGTTGTGGCTTAATGTCCATGCAGATCATCGAAAATTGATTTTTTTCAGTGCTCGTCATACCATCGTTATTGTAATACTGATCGAGGCTTTGGCACGCTATGTTTTTCAAGCCACTTAGGCATATAAACAATAATAAACCGACTCTCCGATACATTTTGATTTCGTATTATTTAATATTAACTTAAGCGGTTTTCGAACTTTTTTATCAGTTGGTTAATTTTATATTTTGAAATATCATTGGTGAACCTCCCCTGGGAGTAGTGATAATTGAACGCGTTTATTGGCACCGCACGATAGCTCGAACGACCGACCGACAGAACTACCGAAGTGAGAGATAATCCAGCAGTCAACTTGCTGAGGCGACACAAGCTAGCGAAATGAAACGCATGTGCTGGCTGAGCCCCTGTTTCAGCTGAGAGAGATCAAACCACACACAAATGTACTAGGAACGATAATAACGCGTCTGCCTTACTCTCAACTCAAACACGATAACAGATTACAACAATCATGAATAAATGATGTTGGAGTATGAACCTAAGCTCTTGATTGCGTCTCATGCAGAGAGAGGAAACGGAAAATTAGGCGCTTCTCTCTTTCTCAGCTCAAGAGAGCGGGTGCATATTGAGCGGGTGCTTTACGATAAAGTGACCACTTCGCGCTTCGGTTCGGCAAATATACGCACCACCACCGACAACAACGACAACAGCGACTACGTATTCCATTAATTAACGGAATTGTAGCGTTTTGGTCCATTATTTGACGCATGTTGTGCTTGTGTGTGAGTATCGGTTCATTTTGTTCATATTGAATGGTTTTTTTAAACGCCCGCACTCGTTTCGTTAAAAAGTAGTTGAGTGAATTTTTTTAAACAGTCAACTGAAAGCTTGAGTGACCCCATCAATTGAGGAAAATGTATGCGAATCAGTTGTTTTGAACAAATTCACATTTGAGTTAGATTCCGTACTCAAAAAACGATTCAATACTTGGATCAATTTTGAGTTAAATAGCACCTAGAATTAAAAATCTTATCCAATTTAATCAAATTTAATTTGGTGTATGAATCATTACACAGATTACAAATAAAACAATTTAAAGCTTGTCCATTGGCGTCTAAAATATGTTAAAAAATGAAGAGAGGTAAACGCACGGAGGAGATATTTTCTTAGTTAATAAAAAAATCAATAATGAGTGGAATGTAAAAGTGGTTAATATCCGGCATGCAACTAAAATAACGAAAATATTATTTTTTTAAATTTTTATTACTATTATTTATTCTTTAAGTGATTTTCCTTTTGGTGCCTTTGCGAACAAACCAGAAGGATTTTCCCGTATGACCAAGCCACATATTCAAAGTAACATATTTAAGGGATTGGATGATCCCTGTGATTTGTTGATGGCCATTTACATATACATGTACACTGCAACACTACAAGTTGTTCTTTAAAATTGTACGTTCAGTGAGTGGCCATCGTCTTCTGTTGATCAATATAAAATTTATTTTCGTCTGCTGCAAGTATTGTACGACAAATGTAATGACGAAGGCACAATTAGCGTCTTATCGGTGGACAACAGAATTAGCCAATAACTGTTTTTATAAAATGCTAAATATATATATTAATTGGAAACTGTATTCGACACGAAACATACTAAACCACATAAAACTGTGCTCTCTAGCTTGGACAGCCAGAGCAATGAATAAGTTAAGCAATTCCTATCTCAATTAGGTTTAAAATGTTTTGAAATCAAAACCATTGACAAGTTGAGACAATCAGTAGTTTATATATTTGTACAATAAATCCGCGACTCTCAAGCAACTGAGGTAAAACTATAACTTCTTAATCGTATGAGGGTCAGATGTGAAGATACGAGTAGGACTATGATAAATCCAGCAAGAAGCTTACTCAATATTACAATTACCAGTTATCTGCCCATGGCTCTAGTCACTGCAGCTCCAATTGTGCTGGTCCACATCACACGTCTATCTGTACAGCGACTATCGTAATACTTTTTGCATATCCTAATTACCTATGGCTCACTTCGTTCCATTTTCTTATTTAGAGAAGGATGTCCAAAAATAACCACACCATTAAACCCAAGAACAACAGTTAGGGTCATGCAACTTTAAGAAAAAATGGGTCCCGGCAAAGCTGACTAGGTACTAAGGACCCCCCATACATTCCAGCTAATTATAAAGTTAAACCGTTAAGGGTAATTTAAACTCATTAAGAAACTATATTGGTAATAACGTCGTTTTACTTATAAAGGAAGTAGCCGTGGTACTTGCACTTGCGGTACTGTTGACTGCTGAACCTCTTTTAGCATCACACATGAGACTTGCGACTTCCTTGTCGGTCACTTGCTGTCTTAAAGTGTTACCATTCTCGTTGTTTCTTCTGGCGCTGCTCGTGTTTGAGCCTCGTTAATAAATTACCATGCTTCATAACTGAGTGTATTAAAAAGAAGAATACTGTCAACAGACAATGGTTAAGAATAAGGTATCGATAATATGGGTGCCGCGTTTGCTCTCAGTTGAGAATAAAGGTAATCCTGTGGTCAATTCTAAAGTTGCTTTGGCACTGCTCCATCGCAATCTAAACGAATTTCCGCGACTACTATACTCCAGAAACAGAGAAACAATCAAAGCAGTGGAACCCTCTGTATCAAGATGGTGCTTTCACAAATGTTTCTAAATTCATAAATTTCGTTCGCGCTATTCCGAACATACACACATCTAACCCTTACGACCGATACGCTCACTGCTTTAAGCGTCAAGCACTGTCAATTTGTGTTGCATACGTCTAGGCAGTGTACAACTATCTCTTATAATGGTACAACATGTTGTATGTGCAGTATCATTTATTGCGACAAAATTTCATTAAATTTTCTTAAATTTAAAAAACTATACAAGATATAGAGAGATATTGAAAAAGTGTATTCGCTTCAATTCAACCTTTTTAGTGCTGCATTGAAAAGTTAATTTTCTCATAGATCCAATCGATGTACTTTTCCACGCGTACATAGACCCCAGGCTTGTTGACATACCCGCAGTGTTGGCCCCAGGATATTATTCCATAGAGTGTTTCGCCATCTGCAAGTTCAAGAAAGTTGAATCAACCTTGTAAGCTAGTGGAAATTAGCTGCAACTAACCATCATCGGAGCACACCAGTGGGCCACCAGAATCGCCATCACATGCATCAACGCTTTCATCCATGGAACCAGCGCAGAACATGCCTTCGGTAATGGCGGAGCCATAAACATGACCCTGCTTGCAAGTCTCATCTGGCAAAATGGGTAGTTGAGCAGCGCGTAGAATATTCGAAGGGGCTGCAATACAAATTAGTTCCGAACTAAAGTGAAGAAGCTGCGAGAAAACACTTACTTGACACGCCTGATTTAATTGATCCCCACCCGGAAATCGTACATATGCGATTATCGACCAATGGTGCACCCTTTTCCGGCAAGCAGATAGGCTGCACGTAATCGTTGAATCGGACCGGCGCCTTCAGGACAATCAGCGCAATGTCGTTGTTCATGTGCGTTTTGTCGCGGAATTTCTCGTGTATGTACCAATTTTCGATGTACGAATCCACTTCGGATGACTCCGCAATATTGGCATAGTGGTCACCCATGCGCACAAAGTACGAGCCCTTTGGATAGCCGGCCAAGCAATGTGCAGCTGTTAGCAGATGACGCTTTGAGATGATCACAGCCCCGCACCAGTGACTTGAGATGCCGCCCCTGCCGCGAGTGCGTATTGTCGCTTGCCAAGGATGTCGACCACGTTTCGCGACGGTGCCGTTGACAACGCGTTGCTCAGGATGTGCATACTCATCGACAACCTCATCCTTGAAATGACCGCAGCGGCGTTGATTACCAAGAAATTTACTCGAACGTTCCCAATTGCCCCCTGCATAAAGGCCAATGTCTTCCATAGCTGATTGAGATTTCTGTTGATCCTGATAGTTGTCGTTATCACGAATGCTGTTCCTTACATTATCGCGCCGTGGTGGTGGCCCAGCTGTACAACGGAGACCAACATCTTCGGTGTGATTG
This sequence comes from Cacoxenus indagator, assembly GCA_035041755.1. Classification (NCBI taxonomy): domain Eukaryota; kingdom Metazoa; phylum Arthropoda; class Insecta; order Diptera; family Drosophilidae; genus Cacoxenus; species Cacoxenus indagator. The sequence continues at coordinate 958,341 of JAWNKX010000018.1, read as the reverse complement.
CAGTTGTGTTCGCCCCAAGTCCAATGGTTGCACTTATCGAGGGAAGTTTCGTTGCCGAGACATGATACCTGATCCAGCCAGATGGGACCACTACCCAATCCAAAAATGTTCTTTTCAATTTTCTAAGGGTTGGTTGGGTTTAGTTTAGTTTAGTTTAAAGTTTGTAACGTGTGTAAATCCATTCCAATTACTCACCGGTCGTCCATAGTAACCCAACGAATTGCAAGCGACTTGCGCCTCTTTTATTCCAAAGTCATCATCACAAATCGTGCCCCACTCGCCGTGGTATTTGACTTCAAATCGTCCTTCATTAGCGCCTCGTCCGCCCTCTAGGCGGTACTCAACGGGCGACTAAAATTAATAACATCATTTGAAGACAATTCAAAATTTTCTTCTTTCAACACCACATCCACTTACGTTACAAACAGCATCACTTTCATCCGATTTATCCGCACAATCTTCCGTATGATCACACACAAATGCCGGCGGTATGCACTCCTTGGATGTGCTGCAGAGCCAATAATTGTTGGGGCATTTGAGCAGTGGCACTTTGCAGACGACACCCACAACTTCATCGGGTCCACAATTGTTCACGCCCCAGCCTTTGAAAGCACAATCCTTCAGCTGTGTCTCATTGCCGAGGCATTCCACTTCATCCATGGCATAGGAGAAATTAATCTCAAGCGGCGGATAATAGGAATTGCCGCGTACCTCGCTAGCGCCCAGTTTGAAACCGAGCTCTTTGCACACCACGTCCGCGTCATGTAAGCCAAACTTGTCGTCGCAAACGTATCCCCATTTACCAAGTACTGCCAGAGAGAGGCATTCTTACAGGGTTACTAGTTTTGGAACAGTATCGATTGATAACTCACTTTTCACTTCAATGCGACCTATGTTACTGCTTTCACCACCAGTCAGACGTACTTCATAGCCGAGATGATCGCATTGGCCTTCGTCCTTGCGATTACCACAATTTGCTATGCCGTCACACACCTGGAGACGTACATTTCCTATTAGCATCTTTCTGATGTGACAATTCCACAATCCACTTGGCTCACCTCAAAGTTTTTCACACATTTGCCGTTACCGCAATCAAACTCACACGTCTCAGACTCAGCGGGAACGAAACCACTTCGACGATCAATACCGCCGTAATTGTATCTGGGCGTAGCAGGGCTCGGTGTCGTCTGCTCAGCATTTCGATTCGGTATATTATCTATGTCGAAGGTTTCATCGCCACCTGCTGATTTACTAATCTCTTCGCCCTTCTTGTTAAACGGATTTGGTAGTTCGTCATGACGCTGGTGAAATTCTGGATTGTGTTGCTGATAATAGTGACGACTCTCATGTTGAAAAGTATCGCCAGCGTTGAAAGGATTTGGGAGTTCAGGATGTCTGCTATGATAGGCCCGACTATGATGCCCATGATGATTATGTTTAGGATGAGTTATGTGTGTGTTAGAAGATTCGCTATCTGTCGCGACGAGGGGGTTTGAAAAATTTGGAGGTCGTGCGTGAAAGTCGCGACTGTGACCCGTGGTAGTTTGCCAGTTGGTAGTTGCTGTTTTTCCCTGATTCAGGTGAAAATCTGTTTTGACGCCACGGACTGCAGTGCCGCTGGCTGGCGCAGAGATTGAGGTTGCCAGGTTTTCTTGTTCACCTGCAAGAATAAGTTCGAAGTCATCGGCGGAATGTGGAAATGTGCGTGTCGAGCTCGTCGATGCCGTTCGTGTTGTGGTAGATGTCGGAGTGGTCGATGTGAATGTCGTAGAGTTGGGGGATGTGGGGTTTGTGGGACCTTTGACAACCGACATGATATGTGATTCTGCTCTTTGGGCAATGGAGTCATCAATATTGCCACTACGATTGAAGTATGGTTTGAGAAGCATTCGTATCGCTTCACTAATTGGCAACTGTGGCGAGCCAACTACACTTTGATCTTCAAATGGAGGTTTGGGCGTGCTGTAGAACTCACGATTGTATGGCGGCGGCAAGTCGCCACGACGTTCACTATTAGTGTCTACTTCATCTCCATCGTCAAAGTCATATTGGGTGTCGACTACTTCCTCTTGGAAATTGATTGGTTCCTGCTGATTTTGCGAATCAACGGGTCGTGGCACTTTTTTACCGATCCAAGTAGCGTTGTGTGAATGTACCACTGCGGAATACGAAGGACTATAATGCGGGTTTGTTGGGGCTCTCGAAACAGTTGCGTTGGCTATGGCTGGATAGGTTTGATGGAATGCCGGTGTTGGGCGGATGGGCGGCTGTAGCACGTAACTGGGCGCATCGGGTGTGGATGGCGTCGTTGTAACAGAAACTTCTGGCAATGGTGGAGTATGAATTGTTCTGTGATTTGGATAAGTGGGCTCAACGTAGATGGGCTTGTGATTGGGATAGGAATTGGGGTGGGGATCGGCATGAGGCGTTTTATCTGTTTTGCCTGTCGCTGTGTGTGTATGTGTTTCGTGCGGTTCCCTGTGCTCGTGAATTTTAGGCGCTTGTAAGCCACCATATAAATTAGAAGCATCGGGCAATGCTGCTTGAGGTGCAGAATCACTGGGCTGCTGATCATATTCACTAAGCACATATTGGCGATCGACTGGTAAATCGTCTTTGTTTATCTTAGTTACTCTGCGACGCGAATCTTCATTTTCTTCCAAAGGTTTCTGACCTAAGTCGTGAGGATCATATGGCGGCATGAGTTGTGTTATGGGTGTGAGAGGGGTTGATGGTCGGGTTGGATTTTCGGCACTTTTAGGATAGGGATCAGTATACGGAGGATTGTATATGGGCTGCCAATGATTTGACAAAGCGTTGTAATTAATTTCTCGACTCTGATTTTGGCGTTCATTCAATGGCTGCCAATTTGCCGGTACTTTATCATTAGAGTCTTCTTCTGAATCAACGGGTTGAGCATAATAAACATAACCCGATTGGGGATCAAAGTGAGGCGAAACTGTCATCGTCGTCTTTACTGTCAACGTTCCAAAATTTTCATCGGTCGGTGTGAGCGGCGAAAAGGGTGCCAAAGGCGTGTGGTAGGTTTGAAGATAATTACGATTGGGCACCAAAGAACCTTCCACATATAAAACATCTTGCGTTGGCGATTGGCGGTCAGTGTAGGAGCCATAATCAGACCAAGTTGGCGTGCTGCTCAGACCATTGGTCGGCGTTGATGATGACTGACCGTAACCAATGCCAGAGGGGCGCGGCATATTCATGTTGCTCCAACGATCCTGATGTATGCTTGAATCGGTTTTGGTGGATTGGCTTTCATCGTAGTCCCATTGGTTCAAATGGGCACCACCAGCACGGGTATTCGCGTAGGACTTCGGTTCCCGGTTGTTGTATTCTGAAATAGCCATTTATTAGGACTATAATAAAATAATTTCAAGGGATATTGAACGCTTTTCTTGTTTGTGTTAGTGCCGCACTCACTATGCGTATTGCCAACTTCGATTCTTCCACTGCAATCGACCTTGGCTATAAAATCGCAAACCTCCAAGCCTATGTTCCAAGCAGTGCCTGGACTGCAGTCTTGCACAAAAGTCCCTCCATTGGCACAATTCAGGAATTTTTTGCAATCATATGGATGAGGTTGAAGTCCTGTGGCACCAGGTGGACATGTGATTTGTTTGATCGTGGTACTTTGTTGATCTATAGAGAAATGCTCACGTCAGTAAGTGGACCTAAGAAACCTCAGCCAGTGAAAGTGATACCTTCCATGGGTTTACCCTGGTGTTGTCTATTGCAATCAACTTTGTGCTTGAATTCGCACACCTTAAGTTGAGTTTGCCACGCAGTGCCAGGTGGGCATGTTTGAACATGCGTTTCGCCATTTACACAATTCAAGTACTTTGTACAATCGGAAGGATGAGACTCTAAGCTGTTCGCATAGGGTGGGCATTTGGCCGCAACAGAAGGAGCAACAGCAGCGGCACCATTTGCTAGGTAAAAAATATTCGGCTTACTGCTGGAAAAATAATTGCCGCCAGTCATTTGACAACGATCACTCTCGGGCACCTCATTCAAAGCAATGCAAAGCCGCCGGGAGACACTAAACACAGTGTTGGTTGGGCAGTCATAAATCAAGGCTTCATTCTGACGGCAACTTAAAAATTTCGATTCATCGAAAGGATGTTGATAGACTCCGATAAACCCAGTAGGGCATTGCAAGTCGACTAGGTTGCATTCAAAAAGAGTTGATTCGAGTTAAGGTACACAAATGCTCGAAGAAAGTTCTCAACAAACCTCCACCACTCGCTGCTTGTAAGTTTTCGTACTGTTGAATCCAATCGTGGTAGCTCTGGATCTCCATTGGTGTATAAACACGATCAGTACGCCGAACCTCAGCGGCTGAGAGACAAGCGACATGTGAGATGCTAAAGTGCTGGCCGTAGTCACAAGCTTCAAGCTCCGTTAGGCCATTGTGGCAACGGATGTACTTCGTGCAATCGAAGGGATAAAGATAGGTGCCTATAAAGTCGTTGGGGCACACAATGAAATCGAAGGAGAGATCTAAAATAAGGACGCTTCAATACAAGATTGAAATCTAAGGCGCTAAGTGTGACTCACTAATCTCGTTGTTTAATTGTTTTAGACCTAAATATCGAACACGATCTGTAATTGGCACCTAACTCTGGGGCAGACAATAACCTCGCGAGATGCTGAACAAGTGGCCCTCAGAACAACTCTGAACGCTAGTGTAGCTGGCTGAGCAACGCACAAACCTCATATTATCGAAAGGATGCGCGAAAAGGCCGTAAGCGTTCGTGGGACATTTAATGCGTTGCTGTTGATCTATTTGAGCTCTATACGCTATACCACTGCCGCGTCCACCACGTTCGGCGCAATTGACTTTGTCTTTGAAATCGCAAACCTCCAATTCGATGCTCCAAGCAGTGCCAGGACCACATTTCTGTACGAATGCTTTGCCATTAGCACAGTTCAAGAATCTGGTGCAGTCCTGTGGGTGCGGTTGCATTCCGATAAAGCCAGTGGGGCAACTCAGAGCCCCTTCTCGGTCATCAGTTACGCCACTTTGATTGTCGACCTTCTTGTACTCCGTCTGTATGCTCCACTCATCTTCGGTCTTTCTGCCACTCTCGTCGAAAAACTCATTCTGTGCATCAGTGAGATACTCCACACGATCGTAGGGCTCAACTTGATCCATTGACACACATTTTCTCTTCGAAATGCTGAATACGCTGCCAGTAGAACAACTTTCGATCAGCGTCTGTTGTGCGTGACAGTTTAGAAATTTGGTGCAATCGAACGGATGCAGGAAGTAGCCTTCGGCGTTTGGAGCACATGTGACGCTCGTCAAATCCGGCAAGTAGCTGGCTAAAGAGGCTAGGCCGTTATTGAGACTGGTTTTAAGCTAATAACATCAACCCGAAAACGTTTAAAGCCCAGCATGCAGAGAAGCATTTAAACGTAAAATGTCAATCCATGCAGGGAAAGCCAGAATAATTAAGGGCGTTACAACTCACGCGTGTCCACATTGCTCGTTTGCTGCTGTATGAAATCATTGGCCTCGACATCCGCACGCAACGCGCATCGCTGCTTCGACAGACTGAAAACTTGGGCGGAGGCGCACGTCTCAATCTGTAAGATGCCATTTTGGCAGAGTATGTACCTCGTGCCATTGAAGGGGTAAGGGTGCAGGCCGTTCATTCCACGCGGACATTCCCTCAATGCGGATTGGGAGGCTTGTGCTAGGAGTAGAGCACAGCAACTCAGCTGATTTCAAGAAACGGGGAATATACTCAGCAACTTACTTTCGCCATAGCTTGTCGCATGGGGAGTTGCAACTTGCAAGGCTAATTCCCAACCGAACTTCACACGATCACTTTGCCCAAGCAATTTTAAGTGGCGACATGCCCTCTCCGAAATACTAAAGCCCAAATCATGCGCACAGCTGACTACTGTCATTACGCCATCGCGGCATTTCAGATACTTTGCGGCATCGTACGGGTACAAGTGCAGACCATCCGTGCCTGGCGGGCAGCTGGTTAGCATGAGGGCTATGCAAGTGCACGGGTTTAGAGTGGTTCAAAGGATTTTGCGTTAAAATTCACTTACAGTACTCATGGCTGACTGCAGATATAATGTGCGGCACATAATCGGTGTAGCCGACTTGCGCCTTCGGCATGCAGTAACCCATGGAAACGCTAAAGACGTGAGCCGCAATGCAACTTTGAATCGCAATTTTGCCGGCTTTGCAATTCAGGAATTTCGTACTGTCGAAGGGGTGTGCGAAGACACCCACAACAGATGCAGGGCAAAGTATGTCTGCCTTGTGTTGGCCAGCTAAGTAATTAGAATAATTTGGTTGATATCGGGTTGATATCTGATATATCGGGTTATATCTTAAACTGAAAGCAACAAGCAAGAAATGCATAGCGTTTAATGAACCAAGCAATCACCATTAATGATTAAGAAAGCCAATGCAAACCCATAGCCAACTGAAGCAGAGTTAGAACAACTACATATAATTTTGCAACTTACAGGATGAAAAGGTCGATGTTGGCAACAAATCTTGACTGCTTTGTATGGCGGAAGGTTGACCTGAAAATACACAAACCAAACTCACGCAATCAAAAATCATGCCCGCCTCACAATCCTCAATTTTGGGCGTGGCACTGTGAAAAGCACAGTTGAGCGCCGACCGGGCAGCTAATATCGGTGCGGGCAACGGGTTTAACTAATTCTAATTCTAATTGGTTAGTATGGACTATATAGAATACCCTTTCACTTACCATAGGGCGGCGTAATGACGGCGCCACCAAATTTACGATCGCCACAATCAACCTTCTCCTTGTAGTCACAGGCCATCATTGTGATACTGTAGGCGGTGCCAGGACCACAATCCTGCACAAAGGTCTGACCATTAGCACAGTTTAGGAACTTCGAGCATTCCGTTGGATGTTGGTGCAGGCCAGTCAAGCCTGCTGGACAGCGTGGCTCAACATCAACCAAACGACCGCTGCGTTGTGCTTGCGTTTGTTGTGGTTGCTGCCGCTGATGTTGTTTTTGTAGAGCAGCATTGGCACCACACAAAACCTTATCTGGTCGATCACATTCAAGCGTTTCCGGATTGAAAACAGTGCCGGGGCCACAACTTTGTATGTGGCCGTGTCCCTTGAAGCAATTCAAATAGCGTCTGCAGTCGTAGGCATAAGGCAGTTGACCGGTGTGCATCGGTGGACAGCCCGTATAGTATTCCGTAATGGAATTTTCAGCATCATGCCAATTGCTTCCAGTTGACTTACGTTCATAGATCGGCCGTACCTGATCTTGAATGCCGTCATTCTTATTGTTGCGACTTTCCTCGTAGTAGCTGCCGGGAGTCGATGTTGCTGATAACCCTTGATAGCGGGGGTTGTACGCTTCTTCTTGTTGCCAATGTTGTTGTTGATGTTGCTCGACGAACGCCTGTGCGATTGATGGATCGCGTTGATAAGAGCGCGTCTTAATGCCCGTAAATGCTGGATCGTGTATCTGTCGAATATTGTACAATTTTATTACGGCGTTCAGCTCGAAATGATTCCTAGAATTAGCGCGTAATTTGTGTTTTTTTTAGGTCGCATAAATTCAAAGTAAATTTTTCGTAATTGTTTCTGAACCACGTCGTCGAAGACAGCGCATTGGACTTGCCCATGCTTCTTGGAAAAGCAAACAGGCACACAATTGAAGAAGTCTTAAATGAGCTTAAATTATGAGCAATTAAGCAAACATAAATCGAGCGACATTTACACGACAAATGCAATAAAAAATATATGTATACATATAGATGGAATCGCAATGGAAGAGCAAAGAAGATACTAACTGCCAGCGCATTGAAGGCAACCGAAGTCAGCAGCAGCGGCAGCGCAATGGCCAAGTTTGTAAGAGCCTTAGGCATTTCTGCAACGCGGCTTCTGCTTGGTCAGGACCCTCTTAACTTCTTAATTTATCGTGTCTTCTTTTATTGTACAATATTTAATATTTTATTTTAGATCTTCGACTGTGGTTTTAAAGCACTCCTCCGCTCCGCTCCACTTCAATTCACCGCACTTCACTTAAACGCTAAATTTAAATTGTGCGTTGTTCACTTTCTAGCGAAATAAACTTTGTTTTTCAAAAATAAATGCATTCCGTTTGGCACCGATCCGGAGCCGTAACCGTGTCGTACTACGTGTCACGACGAGCGATATTTGCGCTTTGACTGTCGCTGCTCGAATTAAGTTCCAATTAGGCGAACGCTCTATAGCCACCAACATCGTCACCACCGACGCACCGCAGCGTTATCTCCCATTCAATATTGCCTCTGCCGGCGTATTACGCTCGCGGCGGCGCCTTACACTACTCAGCAATGTCATTTGCTCTGCATTTCACATTGCCGTTGGTGTTGTTGTTGTTGTGATGATGCTCGATTAGCTCTGCCGTTCTCCCGCTTATCGACTCAGCGCATCTCATCCCTAGACCTTTGCGACGCTGGGCAGTCGTTCTTATCAGCAATTTGTAGCTTCTTCACTTTCGTGTCTTCGTTCGGTGTGTGCCTTTTAGTAAATCTCTGTTTATATTTTCCATTCTGGCACTTTTTATTTACTTATTACGAATTTTTTGATACATATCTTTTATGATCTGCTGTCTGTCTAATGCGTCATTTCAATGGGCTAGAGTTATAGCTTTAACAAAAATAATTTACTGTAGGGATTACCTAAGCTTGGGGCTAGAATGAATTAGGTCAACACATTAAACTTATAAAAATACTTTTACTAACTGTGAGGCTATAAAATATTTTCGTATTTATATGCTAACTCCAATTAAGGAGCCTCTGAAAGTGACATCCTCGTTGATTCAGAGATTTCATCCAGGATGCTGAGAGACGCCGAAAACAAGCAAATTAAAGGGCAGGTGAATTAAATTACACAATGCTTAATCACAGAAAAATTCATTGAAACAGTCATCTACTATCATTTTTGTAATCTTGACGATTTGTCTGACTTCTTCGGATCAACCTCCAACGATTTCACTTCCATCGTTGAAGGCGTCGCCTCAATTAATCTCAGGCGCAACTGCAACTTCTCCCACAGGTGTTCGTAGGGATTCTCCACTTCGCTTTTCGTTTTTGGTATGCCTACAGCACGTCGCACTTCTGGTGAAAGCAGAAGCAAATTCTGCGCTAGACCATAACTACTCGAAGCCACCCAGTAGACGCACAACGCTGAAGGCACCGTGCACGCCACGGGAACCATCACCAAGCTCAGACCACGAAATAGATTTGTTGCTACCTTTTGCAGGCGCGTTTGTTCACGCTTACGCGTTATTGATTGCACTTCAATGATAGCCAAGTTAATCAAACCCAAGGTGACGGGAAGTATGTAGGAGCTGTCCACCTCAATGAGATTGGGTATCCAACCGAAGCCTCCGATGGTCATTTCTGTAACAATGATCTGCGCCTGGATAGCATGCGGGTCCGGCAGCATATAGACGAGATTGCGTAAAGCGACAGACTGAAAGATCCAGAGCGGAATTTGGCCCCAGAGTACGATGAGCGTCTTCATCGGGTGACAGTTGTCTCGCACAATCAAATTCTGCCATTGCTTCTTCAACTGTAACGAAAATGAGTTTAAGATGGATGGGTTTGTAAATGAGTTTAAACAAATACCGAGCGTCTATAGACAATTTGCGTTTGCTTATCGCTCCATTTAAATTTATTTTTGGCTATTGCGGCCTCACGTTTAAGCTCCTCAACTATGCCGGGCATCTCGAGTGTGATTTTCTCGATACGTGCGGTTATTTTGTGCTGATAGATAGCCAATGGCAACGTTATCACACTGCGAAAGATGAAAGTGGACAATACGATTGCCGCCCACCAAGGCAGACCGGTTAAGTCGTGTATATGTATTAGAGCATCCTGCATGTAGGCTACAGGTGTGCTGTTCGACAGAGTTTGCCAGAAGCCAACCACGGTCGTGGGAGCAACGGATTCCGTAGAGACAAGTCGGCTTGTGTGTTGCTGGAGGAGAACCTGCTGGGGTTGTCGGCATTGTCGTCTACGTGGTTGTTGCGTGCCTATCCAGCTGAAGTAGCGCGAGCTACTAGTTATGTAATTGTTGGACACTCGGCCGACATAAGCGCGCATTAGCGTCGCCATTATTGTAGTGATTCTATCCAAAAAAAGTTATTGTATTTCTCTTGTTTAAAATCACATAATTCCTTTGCTCCTTACCGTTTTACAAAACAAACTAAACGGCCGGTTGCCAAAAAATCAGATGTTTTTCACAGCTGCTTAGAAGCTATCGAAATGCCATCGCCAGTTAGTGTTATCGACAAGAGGACTAATATCCGAACGATAGACCTGTAGTTATTTCAGTCTGTGCATTTACATTAATACGTTTAGAAATTGTGAAAACACCTCATTTATCGTATTTTATTATTTGCAATCCGTTTTTCATGCAATATTTATGATTTGTAAGCGCCATCTAGTTTTCAGTACATTTTGATTACATTTTCGATATGTACCTGTTAAGCAAACAAAACCTTGGAGTCATCGATAAGTACCCAGCATAGTTTCTCATACACAGTGCTAAAAAGTGTGGGTTGTGAAAAAGTTTATAGGAGTAAAACAATTTAGTAAATCTAATTAAACAGATTCGTTGAATTATGTAGGAAAAAAGGCAAAAAAAAACGAGTTTAACTAATCGTTGTGCTATGCCGCACAATAAGAAATCCGGCAATTGAGTGTTAAGCGCCGAGTGAAGAATTTCGTCATTGGCATATATCAAATTTGTATATAGGCAAGGGAGAAAATAAAGCAAAAACGAAATGTTTGCACAAACTGAATCACAAAAGAGCAGTTTTCTGGAGCACACGAAGGCCGCGCGCGAAGAGCGTGCTTTGGAAAAGCGGCGCGAAAATGCAGCTGTGAAGTTACAAAGCTGTCTGAAAGGCTTCATTGCCAGACAGAAATACCAAAGGAAAATTGTGTATGTCGTAGTGATAAAGCACTGTGTGGGTGGTTGACAGAGGGCAGAGAAATTAGTGCTGAACTTTATACAATTTCAGTGAAGACTACGAAACACTCTTCCCTGCACCAGAGAAAGGCAAAGAAGAGCAGGATGTTGAACTTGTACCTGCAACAAGTGCTTATCCTGTCATTCGTCGTTTCTTGACAAGTTCTCACATAGGAGATCGCACCGATGAGAGGCTTGAGAGACTTTGCCGCTACCTGAACAAGGCCATGGAGGCAGAAAGTCCCAAATTGTCATATGCAGCTCTAAGTTTGCATAATGAAAGAAGGTTTGATTCCATTTATTTACTCGATCGCCATCTTCCGACTAATCTGTAACATTTCAGCTTACCGTGGATTGCGCACATCAAAGTGCTCCTGAATCGTTGCATGAAAATCCTGGAAGAACTGAAGCCGGAAAACCACGCCGACAGCATTGCACTTGCACTATACTTGCACACATTGGTTGTATGCACATCCCCCAAGTCATGGGCGATCCTGCGAAATAAACAATTTGAGAAATTGTACCATGTCATGCAAAAGCTATGCTGCAATATACAAGGAAATCTGGTCCAAAATGGCTTCTATAAGGCTATGCGTGTAAGTAGCCGACATCAATATCAAAATAGATTTTATCCATCGAAATTCTTTTGTTGCAGACCATTTTACTGAAGGGTACCGCGCGGGAGGAATTGTCTATTAAACCGGTCACTTTAACCGCAGTCATCACTCTCTGCATGCGACCGCTGATCGACGGAGATTATAGCCGCAATCTGGTGTCGCAATTCCTGACCGAGATTTTGTCGGTGCCCGCCCTCATCTATCACCTGCATCAAAGTGCGCCGCAGTGCATTGAGACATTCTCGGCGTCGTGGATATTGAAGCGAGCATTGAGCATATCAGAGGATTACAACTGGTTTGACGACTTTGGCGAAAATATGCCCGGCACGAAGGCATTGGCATTTCTGGGCAATGTTGTAAATCTATTTAACATTGAAAACACGAATGAGGCTAAGCTTCTGGCATATCCTTTGCTAACTGTGAGTAAACTGAAGTTTAACTGTAAAAAAAACTTAGAATTTAATATTCGTAATCCCTTTTAATTTTATTGCTGAAATAGAACACCACAACGACTCTTCTTGAGACAATACCAAATACGGTGACCACCAAGGGCGGATTTACACAGTGGCATGAACTGCTAGGCTGGCATATACCCTCTGCTGATCCAGCACAGAACCAAAATATCGGACTCATTAAGAGACAGTTCCATTTGTTGTGGGATCATAGATGCATAAAGATACTTCTAGCCGATGTTCTGAAGGAAATAAATGCAAACTATGAACGCATTGAATTTCAACCGCCCCAGCAACCTTCCACAAGCAATTTGTTGCGCCGTGCCTTGGAACGCAGTTCCACCCGAGGTGGTAATCAGGGCAGCAAAAATGGCAAACAGTGGCGCAGGCTGGATAACCACGACGTGGTGCAGGTCGCCCGTATTTGCGGCATGTATTATGCGGCGCTGAGCACGCTCTCACAAATGAAGTTGGACATACTCACTGGCATTTGCTATAACGACAACGTGCTCTATGACCTGTGGCTGCTGTTGACTTCGCTGGGTCCGAACTGTGCAATAAAGGATATCCTGGAATTGTTCAAGTGTGAAAACACAATTCAAAAGCCGCAGACGGCGATGTTGATGCTGTTCTGTGATTGCATGACACATTACGTGACGTAAGTGACATCTGCCGTATGACGTTGGAGCGCCGACTAATGCAATTTCACAGTATTTTAGATGAGTACGAAATGTACACGGAGCAGAATCCATTTTTGCTGAACGATTACGTTATGCTTACGTATTTTCTGAATAATGTGCTGTTTAAAATCATAAATGACGGCATATTTGGTAGAACGCATAATGCCCTTCCGCTGCCCCAGTGCCCATTAAATCTTCCTCTTTTTATTTCAGGTATCAAGAATGTCACACAGAATCCGATTTTCCTGTCCTTGCACACTTTGCTGTTGTGCCTCTATCGCCGTGATTGCCGGCGCCCATTTACGCCGCCAAATCATTGGCTTATTCCAGAGGTGAAGCCCTCGACATTCATCAGCGATCTGGAGAAGGCGAAACGCAATGCTGTATTGTTGCTGCAGAAAATGCCTCACATTATACCACACGAGGATCGCGTGAAACTGTTCCGAAAGTTCGTGCAAAACGAGAAGGCCGTCATGGGCCTGACGGAGAGCGCTTGCGCATCGCCACGTTCGGCACTAATTGTCATACACCGGGAACGTATAGTTGAGGACGGTTACCGTCAGCTGGCGGCCTTGCGTGCGCACGCTCTGAAAGGCGTCATACGGGTTCGCTTCATCAACCAGCAGGGTTTGCATGAGGCAGGCATCGATCAGGATGGCGTTTTCAAAGAGTTTCTCGAGGAAACCATCAAGAAAGTCTTCGATCCGGCCTTAAATCTGTTCAAGACCACCTCGGATCAACGCTTGTATCCATCGCCCATTTCATACGTGCAGGATAACCATCTGCAGCTGTTTGAATTTGTTGGCCGCATGCTCGGCAAGGCGGTCTATGAGGGCATTGTTGTCGATGTGCCGTTTGCATCGTTCTTCTTATCGCAGCTGCTGGGGCAAACGCATCAGGCGTTGTATTCCTGCATGGACGAATTACCCTCGCTGGATAACGAGCTATATCGCAGTTTGACCTTTATTAAGCACTACAAACAGGATGTGGCTGACCTAAATCTGACCTTCTCTGTTGATCAGGATGTCATGGGCAAGATTGTTACACACGAACTGCACCCGGGTGGTAAGGCACGTGCTGTCACCGACCATAATAAACTGGTCTATATACACTACATGGCGTACTTCCACATGAATACCCAAATACGCGAGCAAACACAGGCATTCAATCGCGGCTTCCGGAGCATTGTCAATCCGGAGTGGCTGTCGCTATTCTCCCCGCCTGAATTACAGCGCTTGATCTCGGGCGATACTGCGCCACTCGATTTGCGTGACTTGCGCAAACATACACAGTACTATGGAGGGTTCCATGATTCACATCGAGTCGTTGGTTGGCTCTGGGACATACTTGCCAAGGACTTCACCGAGGAGGAGCGAAAACTGTTTTTAAAGGTGTGTTTGCACTTTATGAGAAAAAGTATTCAAATGTAATACATTTCTTCTTTCCTACTCAGTTTGTGACAAGTTGCTCGAAACCACCGCTGCTGGGCTTTGCCCATCTCGAACCACCCTTCTCAATACGCTGCGTTGAGGTTGGCGACGATGAAGATACCGGCGACACCATTGGCAGCGTCATACGCGGCTTCTTCACCATACGTAAAAAAGATCCCCTCAATCGTTTGCCAACGTCATCCACCTGTTTCAACTTACTCAAGCTGCCAAACTATCAGAAGAAGTCGACGCTGCGCGATAAACTCCGGTACGCAGTCAGCAGCAACACTGGATTTGAGCTGTCCTAAGCACAACCTGGTTACCCTTGTGAGTTTGTTTGGTAAGCAAATTTCATTAGTTTCTAAGATTTTATGTGCGTTTTATACTTAAGTAGTCTTTTGTAGTTAGCAATAATTTAAATTCTTCCTCAAACCGAGCGGTTCCACATATCAGTTGTATGAAACTGCCGTTTGACTTACTGGCAATTTTTTAAAAATTGTATATAAGCATTCATTTAAGCGGTTGTTATTGCTTACAAAAGTTAACTTAACTTTTTTTAGGAATTCTAAACACGTTTTAATCGAGCTTAAGAAGAGATCCAGTGATAGCCTTTATTGATAGGTTAAAAAGCGTATTAGCGAGACCTATTCTTTGGCACTCTAGCTACCAAATAGTTTCTTGACAGGCACATTGCCAGAAATACGAAACTCTCTTTTTGTATGCTCTAATTAGAAGTCTTCTTAGAAGGGATTATGTATAGGCATTAACAAACGTGCCTGAAGAATCGGTGTTACTCTCCCTGATACATACGACATTTACAGGGATCTCATCCTAACGTGGAGAAGTTTGAGTTTTGTTAGCATACCCAAGCATGAGCAGCATCGCTTTCCTATTTATTATAAACAAAATTCTCCCACGAAGAAGCAAGCAGCCTATATAACCCTGTCCAAGCGCACATTATCCAAACTATTCAACTTTTTCGTTGATCCTTCTGTTGATCGCAATTGCCAGTGGATCATTATTTGAATTAACGAAACCACCAAACGTTAAGCTAGAGAACACAATAAAGTATAAACAGAATTTGATCTTTGAAGTGAGATACCAAATTGGCTAATATTAATAAAAGTATAGCTGTGATAAATATCTTTCTATGGAATACTGTAACAATTACATATACCAAACTGAGAAGGACATACCACATTAAAGGCGAACATCGTGTGTACTGAATGAACGAACATGTTATGATGTTGGAACACAATTGCTAGCATTGGCAGTATGACAATTATTTAGCAATTAAAATAAAGAAGAAGAAGAAGAAAATTTGTTAAATGAAATTATTATTTTATACAAACCACAACTGGTAATTTAAACAATTCTAATGAAACATTTAAAGAACACATTTACCAGATAAGATAAGATAAGCCTAAGGCCCAAAGCATAAAAAATAACAAATAAAGGACTGTGTTGTATATATGTATGTATGATCGACGTGCTAAACAATTGAAATGAAGTGTAAATTTAATGTTGTCTTAATTGGCTGGGTCGGGTTGTCCTCGGAAATGCATTTTGATTCGGAAGCCATTACTGGCGCTGCTTGAATGGCAGAAAGGAAGGAAGAGTCAGACAGGCAGATAGCACAGGAATTCGTCGCATGCTCGCTAATGACGAACGCAACAAATGCATGGGCTTGTGCACAAATGCGTCTGGAAAGTGTTTTTGGGCGATTCTTGTTAATTGCTGCAGAGGTTACTCATCAGACTTCGTAATCTTTCAGCGTGCTTGGTTTAAGGTTACCATAAAATGAAGGACGTCACAAAAGCCGTTGTCGTGAAATGGGGATTTGCCTAAAACCAGGCTGAGTTATGCAAAAAGGACTAATGAAATCGGCATTAAATTACCTTTTTTTTTTTTTTTTTTTTTTTTTAAAATTTTTCTGTTATTATTAGAACAACTTAAATTAACTTGTATATACAAAAATTAACAAAACAACTTAAATAATAAGTGGGGAAATGATTTAATAATGATATTATAAGGATCTAATAGGGAGATCGACAGGGTGCGATCTTCTCAGCCGTCTCGCCACCCTAACTCCTCCCATTCTGCGTCGTTTTAGAAGGCGCCTTGCTAGTTTATTTGGATGATTTTTTAATCTCTCTATATATTTTTTTGCCTGACGATTTATCACATCGCCAATTTTCGGTATTTTTAACTCGTTTTCAAGATCCGCCGTTCGCATGAACCAAGGGGCACCAGTAAGCATTCGCAATGTCTTGGCCTGCAGTACTCTCACCTTCGTGATGTTTGACCTCGCTGCTATGCCATACACCTGCAAACCGTAACGCCAAGCAGGAGCAATTATGGTTTTGTAAATGTTCACCTTATTTCCCAAGGACAATTTATTCCTGCTAGTTAAAAGCCAATGCAATTTCCTACCAATCCTCTGACTTAAGGATTTTGTGATTCTTGAAATATGCGTCTTGAAAGTTAGCCGCCTATCCAAATACACACCCAGGTATTTGTAACCTGAATGGTGTTGCATCAGCTGGTTTCCAATGAAAACTCCCGGACAGTAATCCGGCCGTAAGGCGTACGTCACATTGGCACATTTGTTTTTGTTAATGCAAATGTTCCAACGTCGTGTCCAGTTTTCAAAAATATGCAGGTATTGCTGCAGTGAGTCCGTGGCTTCGTAAATGCACTTGTTTCTGACGAGGATGGCCGTATCGTCTGCAAACGTGGCAATGATCAGATCCAGAGGATCCTTCAGTGGTATTTCTGACTCAGTGGGCATGTCGTGCGTGAACAGGGTATAGAGTGTAGGCCCCAAAACGCTACCCTGGGGGACACCTGCGCAAATCGCCTTGATGCTAGATTCCACACCATCCAGTACCACTGAGAAGGTCCTATTCTCAAGGTAGCTGCGCACGATTAACCCATAGTTGAGGCGGCAAGAGATTCTTGAGCTTACTGAGCAGCCCGTCATGCCAAACTCGGTCGAAAGCCTGCTTTATGTCAAGATACGCTGCCACCACGTACTCCTTAGCCTCAAATCCTTCGAGAATAAAGTTAACCACCCTATTCAGCTGCTCTGGGGTTCCGTGAGATTTACGAAAGCCAAATTGAAAGGAAGGAACTACTTGCTTTACCTTTTTTAAGTCAAGGATTCGTGTCAGCAAACAGCGTTCAAACAATTTTGCTACAGTGGGTAGCAGGCTAATTGGCCTGTAGGAATCTAAGGTGTAAGGGCTCTTGCCGGCCTTATGAATCATGCAAATTCTCGCCTTCTTCCACTGTTTCGGCACATATCCCAATCTCAGCACTGAGTTAAAAATGAGGACGAGAAATAGCACAGCTCTTAGCGGCATTGCCTTAAGTGTAAAGTTGTCCAGTCTATCTTCACCTGGAGCCTTTTTAGTGTTCAACCCTTTAATATGGTGCTGAGACTTCCTCAGCTGTAATGGGAGCAACCGGGAGGCATAATTGGCCGGCACTTTCAAGTCTCATATGGAGCTGTTGAACGCTGAGTTCTGAGCTGGTATCAAATGGCTGAAATCGAACTTCCAATTCCTCAGCGAAAGCCTCGGCTCGCTCGCCTAAAGATCTAGCCCAGGATCCGTCAGCCTTCTTGATTGGAAATTTTGGGGTTACCTGCTGTTTATACCTTCTCGCCAACTTCCACAAGGAGTGCTTTGTGGGGTCGTCGGGGGAGACATTTGACAAAAATCTGTCAGTTTCTTCCTGTTTATGCAGCGTCAGCAGCTTTCTGACTCTATTTGACACTCTACGAAAAACCCTGTCCACAATAGGGTCGCGGGTGCGACAAAACTGTCTCCTAAGTCTCCTCTTAATAAGCAGCAGTGCTTCAATAGCTGGGGGAAGTCCAGAACGCACTCTTGAGCCATGTGGTGGATTTAAGGGGGCAGCAATGAGAGCAGCTGAGTGCACCTTATTTAGAAAGATTGAGTGCGCGTCATCAATGTCTTCGGGCATCAGGATTTCCAAGTTTAAATTTAGAGATTCATCCAGATCTCGGCGAAATGCATCTAAGTCAGTTCCAGGTGGCAGCAGTCGTCCTTTTATTGTTTTGATCTTCGGAGTGGAATCAAAATCAACCACAAGGGGGAGATGATCAGAGGAGAGTTGATACTCAGTCCTGATAGACAACTCGTCCGAACGCAGCCCATTATAAATGAAGAAATCAATAGCGCTGGGTGTGTGCCTTTGGGCGTACGGGAAATGGGTCGCTTGACCAGTTGCCAGGATTTGAGCTGTTGAGTTTTGCACAACTTCCTGTAAGCACCTACCCCTTGTATCCGCTCTAAAGTTACCCCAGAATCTGCTTTTGGCGTTAAAGTCTCCACCTATGATAAACATTCTTCCAAGATTGTTTAAAAGATCTTCGAAGTCTACAGATGACCAATTAAGATGCGGAGGGAGATATAGTGCAGAGACTATTAACTCGCCCCTACTGGTTGAAATCTGGATGGTGGCCATCTGTAATTTCGCTGTTCTCACTGGCTCTTGTAAAGAATAGCAGATTTCTTGCTTAATAAGCACAGCCGCTCCTCCTCTTTGCCTGTTGCTGGGATGATCAGCCTTGTGAATGTTGTAGCCAGGTATAGAGATCTGGACTCCAGTTTGCAGCCATGTCTCAGTGATGAGCAACACATCAATGTTATGGTCGGTTAGGAAATGCTTAAGCTCCTCAACATGCCCAGAAATTCCATGAGCATTCCACAATCCAAGGCTAAGTGAACGGGTCATCATTTACGGGTATTCACGAAATTGAGGCATAATTGTTTGAAGAATTGATTGCTCTCCTTCAGTTCATTAAACATTAATGTCATTGTGTCAACTTTAGCTGTGAGGGCCGTTATTGCAGCCTCTAACCTGCTAATGCTGTCAGGGGTCTGTGGCGATTGCTGTAGATGCACACGCTCCGTTGTTAACATTGCAAGATCGCTTCGGAGGATTAGTTATATGCAAACCAGCACGTAATGTGTCTGCATATGAGGTGTCTCCTTTGACCATTACCGCCGGGACGTAACTCACTCTTCTCATAGAATCTTCCCTGTTGCTGCCACGCGCCGAAATTGATATATTGGGTTTTAGGCTGTTTAATTTCTTTTTGAAAACTCGGCAGTCCTTACTCCAAGCAGCATGTTTCTCACCGCAATTTATGCAGCAAAGGTCCTCCACAGCCAAACATTGGGTGGTTATATGGTTTTGCCCACATTTTCCACAAATCAACTGTCGCAGGCAGTAATTTTTGGTGTGCCCAAATCCAAAGCATCTATAGCACTGAATGACAGCCAGGTTCTTTTTTTTTGGAATTTCCACCAGGACACGTTGCCTGCCTATATGCTGAATTTTCAGAGCCTCCTTATTGTTAGGCGCTTTGGCAAGGTTGATGAAGAAGAAGTTGTTTGGTACCATCTTTTCAATGTCTGCTCCATTAACCTTAGTGATTAATTTGCGGGGGTTGGGATTAAACACACCGGTGACATTGTGGCCTTTGGTATAAAAGGCTTCCTTGATAATATTGTGGGGGGTGGTGCTGGCCAGGTTGCGAACAAATACCCTGAAAGCTTTGTCCTCCTTAAGCTGGTATGTGTAGTGTTTAATGTTACGCTCTTTTAGGTAACGAACCAGAATACGATACGAATCAGAATCCTCAGTATAGACCCTTACAGTATCATTTCTCATAACTTTAAGTGAGAAACTGTTAGGTTCGGAGACCAGAGCCAGCTCCTGTTCCAAAAGGTGAGCATTGCTCACATTATCAATGTTGATAGGGGGTGGTTTTCTAGTCCTGCGAGTGCTTTCGGTATCAATTCCCTCAAGCAGAGCATCAGCGTCAAGGACCATTTTCTCGGCTTCGGCAAGTGTTTCAGTGGTCTCATCCTCATTCCCAGCGTCAGATAGCAGAGCAAAGCGCGATTTGATGATGTGCCAGGACTTTCCAGAGAAATAGAAGATTCCACGGTTTGGGCTGACCTCTTTTTCCCCTTCATTACCCTACCATGACGGGAAAGTGGATTGGGTGGTCTTTTTGACGCAGCCGTCTGCCAACACACCTGAGCACAAGGAGTCGCAGTTGTGGTACAAATAGGAACCGTGCTAAAAGAAACAGCTGGCACCGGGGCAGCGCCAGTCAAAAAATGACTCTGCAAATCAACGAACGAGCACATTTCAGGTAAGGCGCTTGAATGCGTCACTATATACTTGGAGACATTTGATGTTGTTGTTGTTGTTGTCGTAGTTGATGTACAGTTGTCATGTAGCCATGAGGTATCGTTAGGAACCCGCCGCAACTCGGAGTCAGATTGAATTGAGTCATTTCTGTTAGAATTGCTAACACCCGAAACGTCGCAAAGATTCCGAATTTTTTCCATTTTTAATGCATTTGCCGCAGCGCGGCGAACTGAATGGCGCTTAATTTTACCCGTTCTTATTTTTTAATTTTATTTATAATTTATTTATTTATAATTTATTTTAATTCTTCACTCGACTTTTTTGACACAAGATACGAGCAAGTAACCAAAACGGTATTGATCTCTTTGGCAAAAACAAACAATATTTATTTACTAAATATTGCGTTTGCCTAACACACAGAATAATTGTTTCACTTTAAAAGTTTTTGGAGCCCGAGACGCGAGGGCTTTAGTCTTGCCCAAAGGGCAAGATAACACAATTTCTCAAAAGACACTCTTATTTTTGTCTTTTTGTCAAACTGGTTTCAACACCACTATCAGCGGTGTCTAAAAATAGAACTAATGCGTGGATAGACGCACAGCGTGCGCGGCCCAGTGCGATCGCGTTCACTGATAACGATTAGTAAAGAAAATAGTAAACTACAGACTTTGCGCGAAACACAACCGTCCGAAGTGAGTGCAAAAAGTGAACTATTAAATTACCGGAAACGACTTTCTTGAAATCAGGATAAGCTAAACTAGTTCGAATTAGAAATACAAGAAGTATGGAAAGCATCCGCTGTCAAGCGTCACTATAATTATCTCAACGTAGGAGTCATTTCCTACTTCGACTGAATTTATTGTTCGAATTCTTGAAGTAATTTCGTATACCCTTCACATTCTGTGGCTCGTCAACAGGGAACATCAGAGAGCTCGAGGAGAAAAGTCAATGTCTGTCTGGGCCTCAGTTTTTTGAGTTAGATTTGGAAACTTGTTCTTGGAGTCTTCTTTTTTTTGCATGCAGTACATTGTCGGTGCGAGCCGAACAATTTTGTGTACTTTTTTTATGCTTAAGGTCTTATTTCTTTGCAAACGAAGTTTAGAATTTCGAAATTATACCATTCCGAGTCTTTGCGGTTTTCTGCACAGTGTGAGTAGTCATAAACTGGCGGCCTCATTTGATACGCTTCGACGTGTGTCTGATGGTCGTCTTCGTCCTTTCGTGCGGCGACGACGGCTTGACTTTTGTCACTTGAACAAGTCGCCAGCTCGCACAACCTGCTGCCTTACTAACAATTGCATTGCCAAAACAACTGTGATCATAACAATAACTTATATATAGCTCTGCTCTTTGTTGCCGTCCTCCACATCACTGTTGCTGCTGCTGCCTCGCTCCTTTGGTCCTTAACACAGTTTGGTGCCGAAGCAATAAAATAAACATTTCTTTGCGGCATTGTTCGTCGTTGTATTCCGCTCATGTGTGATGACTTTTATGAGTTGCCGTCATCATCAGAGCCATGAGTGCCGACGGTAGCAATGCGCTGTAAGGATGTCTATACTCTTCGCGTCCTTGTGCAAGTGTCAAGTGCATACGAATAACGATCGAGAGGTGTCTGTCTGTGTGAAAGTACTTTCGGCAGATGATTGACGCCAGTTTTATGTCCTGTTACAATTTGTTTGTCTACGGTTTACATAAAATGTGGCGTTATTACTCTTGTATCGCTTTTGTTGAATTTATCTCGAATCGGATCTCTTTGAAATAAAAGGCTCGATCCGCGGCTGACGAACACATTTACAAATGTTTTTGTAGTCACTTCTGTAAGCAAACGATCTGCCTTAATCTATGGTTTTGAATGGGCTTCGGAAAAAGAGTTAGATAATGTAGTGGATCTCTGATACATCATGAACTATTTCAACTACTTAGAAATTTCCTCTCAAAGTACTAGATTTTTATACTTGTAAATATCGACATCTCAGATTGTGAATCAGCATCTTTAAAAGCCCCTGACTCTTAACAAGATGGCGGAATACCACAGCATACAACTCCTCTGGATCTCGGCAGATCAAAATATTGAGAACAATTATTAGTCAGATAGGTTAACCAGAGAAGGAACATTGCCGGGCTATCCACTATAACTCCCCAAACACAGCTTACTTCCCATATATAAAATATACTCGTGCTGTAAATCATATTACATAATATTAAGCCAGAACAGTGTAAAAGAGTTTGTACTTGTGTGGATGTTTAGGGAATTTAAATAAAAATTATCTTTAAAACGACAGTAACCACCTTAAACTAATCAGGAGGGGTTGTAGATATGCCATGAAGCTCCAACAGCATAAAAAGTTTACTCGGCGATCTAAAAAATTGTGTTCCGCTGATTTGTGCACCTACTTCGTTTTTGATAGAATGTCGAGTTCCTCAATACTGCTATATTGATTGACCCCGAAATCGTAATTCTCTGAGTCGGATACTACAATATAATAGCCGCTACAAATCATATGTATGATATTTATAACAGTTGCCAAAATTTTTTTTACAGTCGGCTATGAATGTTCGCGGGGTTATAGTATACCGAGCAGTCATTACAACGATGCTATTACATTTACTAAATGTAAATGTTATTGGTCTTTGAATAAATAAAAGTAATACACATGGCTCATATGCAAGCGATTGTGTTAAATTTGAGTCTAACCTTTTCAACAATTGAGTTAACTAAGAAACCTAACGGCGCTGCGATCGCCTCTTTTAGTTTTAACTCAATCCGAAATGCATAAACATCGTGTTATATAAATATGAATATGTATATATATATTATTATTTTTTTTTTTTAATTGTAAAACTTTTTGTTCCCAAATAAAGAAACAATGTGATTTATTCAGGCCAAAAAATATATAGAGAGGTTAAAAATTCATCTAAATAAACTTGCAAGGCGCCTTCTAAAACGACGCAAAAAGGGAGGAGTTAGGGAGGCGAGACGGCTGAGAAGATCGCACCCAGCCGACCTCCGTAATAGATCCTTTAATACACTATACTATATCCCCACTTATTATTTAAGTTGTTTCGTTAATTTTTGTATATACAATTTGATTGAAGTTGTTTTAATAATAACAGAAAAATTAAATATATATAAAAAAAATGTCATTTAAAGACGAGTTTAATAACCAAGTTCCAATA
Source organism: Cacoxenus indagator (assembly GCA_035041755.1). Taxonomy (NCBI): domain Eukaryota; kingdom Metazoa; phylum Arthropoda; class Insecta; order Diptera; family Drosophilidae; genus Cacoxenus; species Cacoxenus indagator. The sequence continues at coordinate 934,784 of JAWNKX010000018.1, read as the reverse complement.
AGAGCATAAAAATGGCGTTCGTTGCAAGTGTAAGCAAGATAAAAGATGAAACGCATTTCGACCAATCCCGGTGGCGCAGATAAGAGGTGCTCCCACACTCACACTATGAAGTCTACATACACTTGCTGTAGTGCGCCATAGTAAACAGGTAGTTAAGACGGAGTGAGCGACACTGGCTTCGGGTGTTGGTGAGAACAAAGATATGACAAGCAGCGAGATCATTAAGGCTGCGAGAGACAAAGACTGCGCTCGGATTCTTGAGGAGTCGAATAGTTCGCGAGTGTTTGCTCAGTAAAACAGTTTAAATCTGAACAGCGAAGTGGACGGAGTTGAGCACGGTGTTTTGAAAATAAATAAGAATAAAAGGCTTGGAGAAGATAATTCTTAAGTACTTTAGTCAACACCAAAAGTGTAGGGGAGAGAAGAGAAGAGGAGAAGAGAACATGTTAGCAATGCCGAATTTAGCGGATTTACGCATGCAACAACAAATCGCGCAGGAAATCTATCGTCAGCAGATTATGCAACGTTTACCAGGTGAGTAAGCGATGCGCGTGGCTTGCAACATGCCGACGGTATTTGACTAATCGGGAAATGTCTGCTTCCATTTTAGACCCCTTTCCCACAATGCTGCCATTTCCAATGGTTCAGGCACATTTTCTGCCCGCCCAGCCCTCACTGCCGGGCGTTGAGGCGAAGTTGGAGAACAACGAATTGTGGAAACAGTTCCATAAAATCGGCACCGAAATGATCATTACGAAAAGTGGCAGGTGTGTAGTTCTTGGAGTTCTGCTATTCGAAAGTTTTTATTAGGAATTTTGTCTTTGTTATCTCGTATTGCACTCATTGCTCAAGAGTGATAAAGTGGTGTGGTGTGTGGTGACACAAACAAGTACCTTATATCATAAAACTTAATTTTCCTAACATTTTATCTACGGACTGCATATCTCCCGACTCGACCATATCTAAATGCTCTATTTTCGATCTTATAATTTTGAACTATGTAGGCGCATGTTCCCCTCTATGCGTGTATCGCTTAGCGGCTTGGAGGCGGAATTGAGCTATTGCGTGCTGCTCGAGATGGTGCCACTGGGCGATTGCCGGTACAAGTTCTCCGGGTCACAGTGGGTGCCCGCTGGGGGCGCCGAACCGCAGAGTCCTCAGCGCATGTACGTGCATCCGGATAGTCCAGCAACGGGCGCACACTGGCAAAGCCAACCGTTACTATTCAATAAAGTCAAGCTAACTAATAACACGTTAGACAACAGTGGCCAGGTAAGTGTTGACTGCAACTCTTATATAACCAACACTTTATTAACATCCGCTTCATTAATGTCCGCAGGTTGTGCTCGCCAGCATGCACAAATATCAGCCGCGTATACACGTGATATGCACCGCCGAGTTATCCCAGATACCCTGGGCGCCGCAACAGGCCTTCGTATTTCCCGAGACTGAGTTCGTCGCCGTCACGGCCTACCAGGTTAGTCAACAGCTTCATTCATCTTCTTCTTATTATTTTTTGGCAATCCAGCCTCAAACCACAAGTGCAAACAAATTGGTTGAATTACTTTGATTAATTAACGCCAGACTAACACACACGTAGAGCTAAAAAATGAGGACAAATTTTGTGTACCCTCCACAACGTCGGAGACAAAGAATCAGCGGTGGTCCGCTGCTTAGCAAGCAACGCCTATAGCATCCTTAATGCAATCAGGCTCAAGTGGTGTGCTTGTTGTTTTAGGAAGTTCGACCGTCACATCCTTTGATCGCTCGTTTTGCTGGCTTGTTTGCCGAGTTTTTGTTGTCCCGTTGTCGCTGCCTACATTCAGAATGCTGTCGATCAGTCCGCTGATGTGTCCGTCTGTAGCCCATTCATGACGCCAGTCTGATGATGCTCGGTTCTCTAATTAGCTTAGATCGCTCTTAGACAGCAAATCGAACTGACGTCAGTGTCTGACTTCTAAAAGAAAGAAAGTTGTCATGTCATGCTACTCAATCACCTACAAGACTTCTCATCTCAAGTGGTTGCAACTTGGCTCGTTTATCACTTCCCTCCCTCTTTATCTCCTTCTTTCTCAATCACTCTGTACAGATTCTAATTTTTTAGAATATGCTCTCCACTTACAGAACGATCGCATTACCAAGTTGAAAATCGATAACAATCCATTTGCGAAGGGCTTCCGCGAGTCGGGACAGTCGCGTTGCAAGCGCAAATCGTCGGCCTCACCAGAAGCGGATCGCACTGGCGGTGACAGTGAGTATGCCAACGACTCGAGCAGTTGTGGCTCATCCCCACAAAGAAAGCGTATACATTGCAGTCCAGCTACCGCATTGTGCGATGATGTCACCGTGAATTACGCACCAGAATTAGGCCTCATGTCCAAAAATCACTTTATCAGCCCAATGGAGGCCAATATGCGGAGCGCATTCGTTCCGCATTTTTACGCTGCGCCGCCGACACTTGCGTTGCCGCAACTGCCGTCGATGCTGACATCCGTTAGCCAACAACAACAAATTGATTATACAAGGCACATCGCCGCTGCCACAACCGCCACAACCTCCGCAACCTATCCAAGTTGGTTGCAAGCATCATCGCCGTTGTCGTCGTCATCGTCATCATCGTCGTCGTCGTCGTCGTCATTGCTTGATGAGTGTCAGAGTCCGTTATCGACGTCGATGAAAGACTGTGCGGACGATTTTGTCGATGTTGTCTCCACTGGCAGCAGCAGTAACTTTGCCACTACCGCTGATCCCGAGCCTCGAACCTCTACTGCTGCCGCTGTTGCACCAAAGCGTAGCAGTTTCAGCATCTTGGACATATTAGGCAACAACAGCGACGCGAGCTCCAACTGATTTTAGTCGCGTTTAGTTACTAGAAATCGCGGACTATAATCGGAATGGATGCAGGGCTTTTTTCCTCACATCCATTTAATTACTTGGTTTCATTTAAATTGTGATATAATCTTTATTCAGCGTTTTTAGAATTAATCATCAGTTATGTGTAATATTTATTGTGTAATTCTAAATTAAGCTAATGTTTTAATTAGTCGCTGCACAGAGGTGAGTAATTGGACTTGGCCACAACCAGCGAAATGTAAATATATTCGGCAATCTGAATTTGTCTTTTGATCTTTAATGTTCCGGAGTTGGTTCAACAAACTGAAAGTTCACAAATGTTTCTTCAGGTACTTGAATCGGTCCTATGATATATTTATCACAGAGTCTATAAATTGTTTCAACTGGTCCAGTGCGAGAGTTACTTTTTCTTGTCTTTCATCATTTTCAGCTTCTTCTTTAACATTTTCGCCATTTCGTCATCGTCGGGCTTTGGTTCACTGTGTTTTCTTGTATACTCCTCCGCGATCCGCACAAACTTTGTATAATCCTTTAGATATTCCTCACAGACCTCTGGACGAAATGCGTTCTCCGGTACTGGGGTATTCAGCAATGCCAGGGTTGATAGCAAGACCGTAGTCATGCGTATGGTTGGCTTCCAGTTTTCCGGTAGAATGATTGCCAAACAAATCTCACCTTTCTCATTGATATTCGGATGGTATATTTTTGTTAGAACAGTTATCTTGGGTGGCTTGAAGGGATAGTCCTCCGCGAAATTGATTTCTATGCGAAATGCACCTTTGTCGTAGGGTGGCGTATTTGGAAGCAGTAAGCATGTCCACTGGTAATAATTATCACCATCAGATTTGAGATCAAAAATTTCCGGCACGCTTAGGTCTTCCGCAAGCTCGCAATATTCTTGAAAAAGGCGCTTGGGCGGCGAATTGTCCCAAGGATCCTTTTTCTTTTTCATCATTTCGAATTTCTATTGTTAAGTTGAAAAGGAAACAAAAGTAATGTTGAAGTAAAATACTTTAATAGTAACAATTTGACTGACATACTTTGGAGAGAGAGAAAGGAATAAGTTAGAAGATTAGAGAGATCAATTGATTTGTAATGTGGTGGATTCAACCGGTCCTAGGAAGGAAGCCACCCCGCTTAGTCGAGTAGCCAATTGCGGCACGTCGAAGCCGCAATTGGTTGCAATGAAAGGACCCTTAAAAAGGTTAAGTATGCCATGTAGCTATCGCAAGGAAATTGGGATTTTATGGATTCAAAAGGTAATTGCGGATGGAGTGTCCAACAGTGTGAGGGGATATCTGTTCGGTTCCTCTTTCAGGAGTCCCAGCAGAAATTAGACCGAGCATTCGGATTTGTAATTGATGTGGTAATCAATGCTTTTCGGCATTTTTGTGTGCATCGATGAAATCAGCCCTGCTACACCGGCCAAATTGTTTGGCGTTCATGTATGCACACTAAAAATGTGCAAAATAGTGTAAAGAAAATACAAAACTGAGTGTTAGAACTAGAGATGGAAACGGGTCTAAATCTTCAGACCCGGCCCGGCACTAGCACGAAACTGGTTCTCGAGAGAAAAGCCCGGTCCTGCACGAAACGAACATATGGTATAAAAATATACATTCAACTAATAACGTACAACTAATTTTACTGCATAAGTTATAATATGTATGTATTATGTAATTACCCACGGTGCAGCTTACTTTTCCGCTAAAGTAGTCAATGCTGTAAGCGATGAAAAGAGCTATCACTTTTTAGCCAAAGTAATCAGTGGTATAAGCAATGAAAACAGCGAAAACTTTTGTTTTTAAGTAATCTGCGTTGCGGACACTAATATAACCACACACAAGAGCTCTTCTTTTTTAAAAAAAGCACCGGACTCGTAATTGATTACTTTATTGTCCACAATAAGCTGCGTTGTGAACGCGCCTGCTGCGTTTCGCGGCCGTGCCCATCTAAAAATAAGCAGAGTTTGCACAGGCAGTAAGCACGTCCAGCTTCCAAGTAAGTATCACGTAAGCGCTTACCTCAGCGCCCGATTTCCCGCTGGGAGTTGCACTACGAAAGTAGTGAGCCACATTCATCGGCGGAGACACTCGCGAACGGAAGTTGCGAAACTTCGTGACGGAGGGCAGTGGTGAGCCCAAAAGAAGCCGGTGGTTCTTGTGTGCCTTATCAGGTGTAGTGCGGTATGGTGTAATAATATTTTGTTGTTGAGTTTGTATGAGTAAAGCCAGTATTCGGTGACTAACCTTTGATTTTCGACTAGAAGGGGCCCGGCGCAGCTCGGGAGTTGTGTAGAATGAAGATGTAAATGGCAAGTGACAATTTCTTTAGTCGCGTAGGGAAACATTTTATGATTTCAGGTCACAGACATGCTCTCGTTTATTTCCTTTGAGTTCATTCGCTCGCATTATTCGTGTTTCTGTGGTTACATTTATATATAAGTAAACATACATACAAACTTCACTACTCTTCGTCTTGTGGTAATTTGGTAATTCTTATTTTGTTTGTATTTTATTTGCCGCCAAACGCTGACTATGTTTTTACCCAGTCTCATTGACTCTACGATCCTGTTATTGCCTTGCTGCGCGAGTACTCCGACAAATATTTTGATTTCGAGGCCTCACTTGTATTTTTTCCCACATCTATTCGGAACACACTAAATTGATGTTATCGATTTAAATAAAATTTTTTTTATTAATTTTCTTTTCAACGGTAAACGGTAAAATATTGATTTTCTATTTTCATTGTGTTCGGTCAAATGGTCGAAGTCCATAGGCATCAGATTGACAAACATACATGATAATAGTCTTCTTGGTATTCATGATAGGACCTACACTGAGAAGTCTACCTTAAAGAACTCGCCAATATTTCGAAGGTGTTCATAATAAAAAAATATTTTTCAAATACTTATGTCGTATTAGTAGTAATTTGTACACCTAATCCTCCAAACATAGACCATGTTCCATTTTTGTAGGCTCTAAACACTAAAATTGCACCTCCCTGAAAAAAAGTTGGCTCTTCTCTACAACTCAACCTTATCGCGTTTTACCCTTAAATAATGTTTTCAAACGAAACTTCTTTGTTTGATATTTACTTTTATTTCTTTTCTCCTAACAACAAACTTACACCAACAAAAGCAACAATCACATCAACCACAAACAATCGACACTTAAACTCGACAAATAAGAAAAAGAAAGACCCGCGGATATGTTGAAGTCGGCAAAGCCCAATAAAGTTGCTTATCAGCAGATCAGAGTAAGCGGCATCTTAAACGATGGCGCCAACTCGAATCTGTCGCACTCTGATTGAGCGAACATGAAAATCTGCCACGGAATGTTGCACGCCTTTGAGATCCGATCACTGGACTTCTGGCTGAGGGTGGATGACTGCAAATGAGGAACACTCCGTGAGAAAGAGAAGGAGTGAGAGAGAGAGAAAGAGAGAGAGAGAGAATAGGCGCGTGATATTTGATCAGAGTTTATAATTAATGCCTTCGGTTTGTTGCAACAAATACACTCTCACTTACAGAGAGTTCCTTGAGTTTATAACCGCACGAAGTCGAATGTGTTTTCGTGTTGCACGTGAATATTGTGTCGCACATCGGTTTGACAACGCTTTCACACAGGAACAAATATCAACTAGAATAAGTACATAGCCATACACACACTACTGTGGTTCCTGTGATATGCCTGCGGGCTTAGCGTGGCGCCCCAATCAGTTTCACAATTAAGCCAAATAATAATGTTTGGCGGTGCTTTTGAAATGTTAACCAAACGGAAATCGGACATGTAAGACTTATCAACGTTTTGGCTCACATTTTGTTGTTAAATGAACAAAATCAACTTTGGTGGGGATGTCATTCAGCCGCGTTCAAAATTCGATTGTTCCTTCGAACTACAGCAAAGCAGCAGTAGCGGATACAATTGTATCTACTAGCAACAAGCATCAGAAGCAGCAACTGCAGCAACTACAACAACAACCTGCTTCGCAGCGCTTTTTCGTACAGCTCGACTCGATCGACATCTGTTTTGCTCTGGTGACCGTCACCGTCTTCATCGCCCTCGTCATCGTCATCGTCATCCACATCGTCGTCTTCGATTGCGATTCATTCATGTTGCCGTGCGAAGTGTTTATGGGCTCCACATTAGCAACACTGCATGCATATTCATGTTAAACGTCGCACAAAGACTAACGACGACAACACCAATAACAACTGCTGAAACAACAAAAGCAAGAACAATAACCAGAGTATTAAGCTCGTGTTGTTGCAGCGCTGTGCTGCTGTGCTCTGCTTAAAATTTATTGATATCCATTCGGCGATCACTTCGAGAGAATGAGCACCGACGACCGACTGCTGGCCGCCACAAATCGGTTCAACGAATCGCTTCGTCTTCAATGTGGTGTCTCTCAGTTCGTCTCTCGCTCAGCTTTGCATGACAAAATCAAATTGATCGGTGACGTCTTCAGCGGATCGGACGCTCTCTCTCTCTCCCTTGCTTGACACTTTACCCCCAAAAAAAAAAAAAAAACACCTGAGCAGACACACTGAGATTTTCATGCAGCGATAAGAGAATTTTTGTGTTGCCTCCTGATCTAATGTGTGTATGTGTGCGTATCCGAGTGTCTGTGAGAGTGTGTGATTTCTTTGAAAATTAATGTTGCGGCGGCTGAATTCAAAGTCATTGGCAACATTTTCGCTGGCGACAATTTTATCGGCAGCACAATGAAACTATTCGGAGGTTGATGATCGACGGCGGTGGCGGTGGTGGTGGCGTGATTGCTGATGAGGCTGGTCGCTTTCGTCTATCAGCTTTTGTCCATTTCAAACAGCTCGGTTTTGGCTTTGGCTTGGTGTTCCTGCGGTTTTTCGGACAAAAGTTTTTGGCTTCGTTGGCGATATTATGTCTTTTGAACTTGACATTTCGATATGCCTGGAGTTTTAATTGTTTAGATGCTCTTTTCATTGGTTTTTTGTTGTTCCAACTTTTCTGAGTGATGATTTTGTTGGGAACATGAGAGATACATTTCTTCTGTGCTGTAAACATTTCCGCAACAGTAATCTACAAGAATGACAGTGGTGGTAATAGGGAAGAGCGTTATAATATGTGTGTATGATCATCAAATGATGAAAGAATAATGACGTGCTGCACAGTCAAGTAAATCTAAGGTGTTGAGATTTTACTATAAATAAAAAACAGCGCATATTACACCAAAGTCCAACAAAACACGTCACCCTTGAAGAAGTTGTGACTCAAATTCAAAATGTGGAATCCAAGAAGATTCCCGAGCATGAGCAAATCGACAAGAAGCTGGTAAAAGCCCTAATTTGCAAGGAGTGTTGTGCCTGATGCTGCTCTTCAACAACAAACTTTGGATCTGCCACTTCCCCCACAGTGGAAGTGCGTAACAATTGCCATAAGACCTAAATCCGATAAACCGAAGAAACTTGTACTATCATATAGACCGATAAGTTTGCTCCCACCATTCTCCAAAATATTCGAAAGAATTTTTTTGAGTGATTTTTGGTATTACGGGGTATCATTGAGGAAGCCATCCATGGTCACCAATTTGGCTTTCGGTCACAGCATGATACTGTAACCCCACTCAACACATCTTATCCGCGTTTGAGTCGAAACAATATTATTCTCCATCCTTCTTGGAAGTCAAACAGTGGGTCAAATATTTCCTGCCCGGAAAACAGTTCCATCTTATGCAAAGCTTCCATAAAGGACGAAACTTCTCCGAAACACCGAGTGCTCTTGCCACGGTTCTCAATTCATTATACACCTCCGACATGCCGACGATGTGAAACGACCAATCGATTATCGCTACCTAAGCGGACGACACCGCCATTTTACTCATCTCCAAACGAAGCGGCGGAGAAAATGAACCGCCAACTGGAAAGAATTCACGCCTGGGCCAAGCGCTGGAAGATAGTCATGAACGCCGCCAAATCTAACAACTGCACGTTCACTTTAAGACAAGGCGTCTGTCCAGCTATATCTTACAACACAAGCATCATTCCTCAGATGCATCGATATCGATATCTTGGTCTGATCCTTGACAAACGCCTCAGATGGCGTGCACACACAGGGGTGGTCGCGTACCATGCTACCAAAATCTAAGGACGCTGGACTGGCTCCACCGCCCTTCAAATAAACTTTCTATGGCCAACAAAAGACTGATCTACTTACAAGTGGTGGCACCTGCTTGGCGTTATGCCATTCAAATATTGGGCATGACTGCCGTCTACAAAACCGCAAAACTGAAGGCGCTGCAGAACAAGGCACTCCGAAGAATCACGGAGGCCCTCTTGGTTCGTCCGAAAATGCACACTGTACAGAGACCTCACGATGCCGACGGTAATGGAGATAATCAACTCATACAGCGGTCGCTACAGAGAGAAGCTTCTGACGCGTCCCAACCTGGAGGCGTCCATCCTCACCCGCACGATTCCCCCCTAAATACTATGCACATGTCTTTATTCTTATAAACCTACGAATGTGTTATGCAGTTTACTGCTACAAATGTTATTCGTTAAATGAGAAAAAAATTTTGTATTGGAGTCACCCTTTCTAGTGGTCGGATCCGATGATATGGTAAAGAGAAGGCTTGCAGCAAAACTTTAACCATTTGAATCGAAAACTTAGGGTCTAGTTAGCACACATACTAACAACTGCCGTTTACTGCCGTCATCTGCAAAAACAGCTTCAGCTCATCTACTTCTGCTTAGGTTGTCATTAATTTGGTTAACTCAGTCTGTTATTGTTATACTTTAAGGCAAGGCAGGTGTGCATACCTTCACTCAATGACAAGCGATGATCCTAAGCCTGATCACTTCAAATACTTGGGTGTGATTCTGCATAAAGGCATTCGCTATCACGACTTTGGAATGCGTTGGGATACTTGGGATACATTTACTTTGCTTCTGCGAACTTGGATTAAGCTAAGCCTGCATAACGACGTTTTAATATATCTCGCCCAGTTCGGAATTATTTAATTGTAACGGAAGAAATCACCCACACAGCAAAGAAGGCTTAAACTCTATTAGCGCATCTGCCAACAGAAACCTAGCTTTGCTATTCTTAAAAAAGATATAGGAAGACTTTGAAAAAGCCACTTATTAAAATGATTTTCTTCTAATTACAGTTCATTGCGCCACTTGCCTTTGGCGGCAAACCCCGAATTAATACATTCAGCAAAGCACGTGGAATGCACCAATAAATTTATCCAAAGGAAACATAAATTCAAATGATGCATCAACGGCCTATGTGTGTATGTATCTAGCTAGATACACGCACCATCTGCATCAACAGAGGTGAGTGAGGCTGCTGCTTTAGCGTAGTTTCTGTTCTGGCGTTAGGTAAATGCTTAGAAAAATGAGAGTCTCGTAACAATGAGACGCAAAACAAAACTGGTACTTGAGGTTTTTTTGTTGCACATGCAAATAAATCGAGCGAGAAGAAAGGAACATCGGAGGAAAGGGCAACAACAAATGCATGAACCGGAGGCGAAATAATAAAAATACATAGCACACAAATAAATAGAGTGTGGCAGTGAGAGTGAGTGAGAAAGAGGGTGACGGAGACGGAGACGGAGACGGAGAGATCAAAGATGCTTTGCGCCTGCGCCCTAGACGGTGCCAAGCCAATAATGTTTGTTGTGCGTTTATCCCTACGCTGGCCCACTCGATCACCCATTGTAATCTCAAGAGGCAGAGGGCATTAGCATAGAGCGATTCAAGTGGGTATTGTGTGAAACAAAGTGCGACTAGGCGCACATACAGATGCGTACAAATGGCTGTACACGCAAAGCCGGATCTTAAACTAGAGCAAAAAGACGGTAAGGTCTAAGCCTCAGCAAAGATTTATGCAAATCTTCAATTTATTGCAAAAACAATAGTCGAGGGACGACGTCGTCGCCCAGGCAGTACACACGACCGACCAGTTGTACGGACAATGGCGGAATGAGAGGCAATTAAGGAAGCGTGTAATTTTTCATGAAAACCGTGTGAACAATGGAAAACAATTAGAAGACAATGAAAATCACCCACTCGATTTATTGGCACACAAACAGGCAAATGCAAACACACGAAGAAGATACTCCGATCTTCAGTCAAAGGAAGTCCTCTGAGTGAAAGAACCAACATCAAGTACTGTACAGCCAATGGAACAATTTCACGCATATTCTTTTGAGCGGAAGAATGACAACAAAACCGCGCACAATTAAAATAAGAGCAAACCCGGGGCTCAAGAAACACTGCCACCACTGCAACACTAAGAGACCGAAGACCCGGTCCATAGAGTGGCTCAGATTGAACTCGTCGCCGCAGCTGAGGCATCTCAGACAAGATTTGCATTGTTCGGCACTGTTTACTTTGCATTTTTGCAACGATCAGATTTCGCTTCTAACAAGCCTATTGAGTGCGAATAGGTCCCATGTGTGAGTGCATGAGAACGTGGAATTCGGTGCAGCCGACGTAGGTGGTACCTGTTTTAAAATAATTTGACAAAAATTAGATTTGGGCAACCGCAGGATTATCTCACTGACAATGACACATTGTTTGTAAGGGTTTAATTTGGCATTGTGCACATTGGTTATCCTCTTCGTATGTTTGTGCAGTGCCTGCAATCTTAAGTGGAACGTTGTTTTTAAGTGGCATTCAAAAGGAAGCTACGACATCTTTTCGATTCGATTAAAAAATTCTCTTTTGATGGCACATCCAAGTTTGCTAAAAAGTGATTTGAAGCGTTTGATTTGAAGCGATTCCTCGAAAATTCTAATCAAAAAATAATTTTTAATCTTGTTAATTATTTCTTTTTTGTCATCGAGTCTGTAGAGTAACTAAGTCGTTCCCCTTTTTAAAGCATCTAGAAGACACAAATATCGCATTCGAAAAATGATTACCTATCCAAATCCAATTCACTAACTTTGTTATCCAATTAAAATAAGTTTGAACTAATTGCTCGTTTGTAAGCTTGCGACTTTAATGGATTCTCAGCAGTACCTTGGCACCCATATTTCTTCTTCACCCTTTTAGGTTATAGGTGCCATAGAGCACAGCAAACCCTGGTCGAAAGAATTTAGTTATCGGCATACAACCAATATTTGCCTCTATTATATTTGCTTGTGTTCATTGGCATCTAACAATAGACTAGTGTAAAATGTTATTATTTTTTATTAAGTCGAAAATTGTCGGGTAACTTTCGAAACTCATATCAATCGAACCATATATACAGTGCATCATGTGTTGTTATATGCTGCCTTTGTGGTATGATTTCCCCCCTCTAGTTGCTTCCCACAACCGGATGACAGCGAGCGAATTAGGAATGAAAAATAGGATCTACAGTGTCATCTCGAAAATTTTAACCGAATTATCCCAAGTTAATTACTTAATCGACATATTAAATTTTCTAAACGGTGTTCAAATTTGGAAAAAATACGATAATAAACATGGACTTTTCGGAAATAACACGCTAAATTTATTTCAATGATTTAGTTTTCATCATTCAACTTGGATACAATTTGTACATTTTTTTGCCAGGGTGCAGTATTGCGAATTCGAGCTTAGCTCTTGATTTTAAAATTAAACCAGACTTTGCACAGTTACGCTGTCGTTGGTTTAAGAACCATTTATACAAGCTTGCCTCACGATCGGCATATTCCGGTGTCTTCTTATTCACTTTCACGCAAACGGTTGGTTTGAAAAATGCATATGCTCAGAGGTTAGTTCAAAAGTTAACTTTTTAGAGCGGTACGTGGACACTAAAATTCGGTTAATATAAACGAGAGATTCACTTTTGCCTGAGTAACGTTTCCGCGATTATACGGTTCAAAAATTGAGTTTCTATTATTTGGTAACTCATCCAGTGTTCGGGACGTGAAATGCATAGGGTGGCTCTTTGCAGTTGTCGAGTGTGTGTAATGTTCTTCAACAAGTTCACTGCAAAGTAATGGCAAAATGCTCCTCCAGCCTGGTGGAGTATCTGTTCTTGCACCCAATGAGCTCCAACTAGATGTGATTTGCAGGTCTCGATTCGATGTACGACAGTATTTCGGATATAAGCATGGCCCAGCGACAAAGCCTCGTAGAATAAGAATTTACACATTTCCATTGAAAGTTATGAGAACTGTTGCGTTCAGGTGCTTCTTCTAGAGATCTAATTTTCGAATAATTCTACTAATAATGGGGAATAACAACAGCGGTGTGTGCCCGTTTAAAATCAAAACGGAAGTCGCTTCTTATTACAAAGCGAAAGTCAGTAATGAAAAAGCATGAATAAATTTTAGGAGACGAATTCTTTATCCTATCCTAGTAAATACCTTTAAACATATTAAATTTCAAGCAAAATAAAATACATCAAAATAAAAAAACTTTTATAAAACCTCATTGTGTGGTGTGACTGTAACATGTGACATTCTATTATGACAAATGCGCGTGTTCAAGTTGATTCTGTTTTTTCTTGTTTCGTAGGGGAAAAGTACAATATTTAACCCATTAACACTTCCTCTTCTACGCTCCCTCAAGAATACGGGCAACTCTAATTAACTTTAACTTTATAGAATTTTGTTATTTTATTGTTTTCAAAATTGTTTTCAAAATATCCAATTACACGCTCACATATAACGAAAACAAAGAGTCAACAAGAATAAGAAGAAGAACAACAACAACTATTATGTGCATTAATTACAGCACACGACGCCATTGCTAAAATGCTATGGCGTCGAAGCAGCGCCATGTGTCATCGCCACTAGGCTCGAATTGGCTCAACTCGACTTCGCTCAGTTCAACTGAGCTCCATCGGGCAATGGTTGCCGCCTCATTCTGGTCGTGTATTCAACACTTGCAACTGTCAATTGGCAGCGTTTAATGACGCATTAAATTTACTTACACAACAACAAGAACAACACCAACCACTCTTAGACCAATATAGGCAACATCTGTCGCCATCGACCGCATGTCAGGCAGGAGCGCTATACAACCGCTGAGTCCCCAGAGGATGATGATGACGGCTGAGTGTTGTCGTCATTATCACTAGGCATTGACGACAATTTTAAATCGATTCGTGCAATTGAATTATTTGTTTTGTAACCGTTGTTTTTTGTCATACTGCCTTCTTTTTCCAGCAACTCACTTCGATTTTGTTGTTGTTTTCTGATTTTTAAACTCCTTCGAAAGCAAGTTGAGTTCTACATAGCGCGCCTCCTACAACATGCGCCCGCCTCCGCGTTCTGTCGACGTCGAATTTGTACTCTTCCTCCATTGAGCATCGCTCGACTGGCGTTTTTCGTGCCACTTTGCCGAGACGTAGGTGGTGACGTCTGTCATCGTAAACTGCGTACTACGGTTCCGCCGTACTCAGCTGCCGACCCCGCTTTCTTATATACCAAATCAACTCTAACATAATTCACGCAACTGCCACACTGAATGTTTCACTCCGGCCTAATGCCCGTTTCGTAAATATTTTCTTATGGCCTTTCGAATCGGTCTCCTGGGTTCTTCAGACAACAAAAGCAACAATCCAAAACTACCGCAACAGCAACTGTTGCCCAGTTTAGGCGGGTCAGTAAAAAATGGGCTGCAACCAAATTTCATGGCTTGTCGAGCAAATTGCTTGTGTTTTTCACTATTCGGGTCCACGTACATAGTGGCCTAATCGCTAAAGGTTGATGTTGCTGATGATGTTGTTGAAATTCTGGCATTTACTTTGTAAATTAGTTGGGATTAATGGCGTAGTCTCCATGGTATTCGTTGTTTTTGTTGATGGTCGTAGTTATATTGGAGCGGAAGCTATCATTTTTCTCGAAGATGGTGCCGATGGTAATGCGTTATTTTGTGAAGAGTTCCATGTGCCTTTGTGCACTTCTTAATATACCTACCGCACTGCAAACATTTTTTTAGCATACTAATTCGGTCCCTGCAGTTCTTATTTATTGTCAAGCATTCTGTGACAATTCCATCAACAGAGAAAATTTACAAAATTAGCAGGATATCGTCTGACGATAGTAGCAATTAAAGATTATATTACTAAATTCGAATTTTTGTTTAATTTGTATTAATTATTAATGTAGAATTTTATTTATTAGTGGAAGCTTCTTTCACTAGGGCCGCAATCGGAGATGATAATCACCAAGCTCAGAGGCTCAGAGACCAAGCTCTGGTTTTTATATTTGAACTATTATTGTTTCCTTTTTTTGCTAGGACCAAATATCGAAACTTTTATAAGGGCATAAAAATTTGATATATAGAAAAATCTTATGAATAACAACTTACCAAGTAATAATGTTTTTTTTTTTTTGTGACTGTTCCAACGAATAAATTTGATTTTACTTGTATTTGTCCACAATCCCATGGGAAATAATTGCAATCAATCAAAAATTGACTATTAAAGCTGATACTTACACTAACTTGCCGTTTTTCTTTTTCACAATCCGTCAGCATGAATTAGTCAGAGAAAGCTCTATTTATCTATAGATTACATATTCAAAAATTCATCATTATCAACAACATTTAAATTGAATACTTTGTGTGAAGATGTCAATTAGTCCATTAAAGTCATTGTCATTTTATATATAGTTTACATTTTATATAATAGTATAGATTGCGGTAGATTCCGTGGTATTCGAGTAAATTTAACTTTTGAATGAGCGCTGAATTCGATGTGTAGATCATAATCGAAAGCAAATCTACGAAACGAAGATAATTCGAAAACGCGAGTTGCTCGCATACTTGTCCTTCTAACGAGAAGAGTACCGTCTCTATTTGTGCTTGTCTGGTTTTTGAATTTCAATTGAACGAAATTGGTCCATAGGTGCAGTTGCTCTCCTATTCATTTCCATATGTTGTTCTTGTGATTGATTTTGTTTGTGTCTACGTAATTGTTCATTTCTAATTGAAGTTTTTCCAGTGTCAGAACGGGGTCGCACCATCTTTAATGTTCGATTATGGATAAACAATTTTTTGCACTACCTTCTTGCATTTAAAACTGTTTTAGTGAATGGTGAATGCCACAAAACATGATTGCAATATGGACAAGAAAAAGGGCGTAAGTTACTTACAATTTGCATCACAAAACAGAACACTGCTTTACTTTTAAACAATTCAGAGGAATCTATAAAATTCGAAAGAGAACGCTGTTTCTGCGTTGTGTACGTACCAGTAAGCTTCTTATATATATAAATTTGTATAATTAAGTCACTCTACCCCAGGGTCACCTACCGAAAGAGTTCGAAGATAAACCAAATTCAAAATTTGACCTCGATAGTCGTTATGGATGCGGAGAAGATGCGTTTCTAACAAATGCACAAACGATTTTATAAACATATGTAGATATAAACTTCACAATTTATTGTTTAAAACCTGTACTCTTACAACTAACTACTATTCAAAGCTTTTTCCCAATTTCTTTGTTAAGTAAGTGTCAAGTATTGTTATTGACAAATTGAACATCTGAGTAGTAAAGTATTCAAGAAATGCTAAGCTCGAAATATCCCAACTATTAAGTACAATTGCTGTCGGAATATTAAGGGAGTAAAGAATAAAAATAATAATGAAAGTTGTATTGAAACTGTATTTAAACTTCTTCTAAATAAAGTCACTAGCCGAAACCTGGGTGCGATGCGACTACGTACCCCGAGCATAACCCGGTTTTCATAGGTTTGCACCTGTAAATGGTATGGTATAATGTGGTACTTTATTAAAACGAAGTCTTTTCCAAAGTCTTTTTCCGAAGTCCATTTCTCGAAGGACGGACAGAAATTTGTCTTCGCATTGTATCCATTAGCTATTAGCTGGTGATAACCAGCTTACTAATCATAACGCCGGCCCTCAATAGGGTTTTCCTATATACGATTTTGGGTATTTGAGACTCTGTCTGAAATAAAAATAGAGAGTGCTTAATTTTCAACTAAAACTCTTTATTAGGTAAACATAAACTCAGTTCTTTATTTAAGCTTTATGGGGATTTAACTATAATATGTACACATTACATCTTCAATATTGCTATACGAGTATAATTTAGTAGCTCCTTTGAACACATATATTTCTGAGCACTGAGTCCAAAAGAGCTTTCAAAAGTCCTAATAGAGAACCTTAGTATTGCATTAATATACCCTAACTACCACCGCCAAGTATCGCAGAGATGCTGAAACCTTTTCGTTTGGGTGGTGGCGAGCATGCGAAAGCCTCGCAATCTGCTGCTTGCTGCTGGGGCTGATGCTGGAGCAAGTCGACGACACCATGTAACGAAGACGACTCCGACTCAACGTCTACGTCATCCGCAGGCGATGTGTCTGATTGCGGCACATTGTGCGCAACGGATGTGGATGTTGGCAACGACGACGTCATGGCAGGAAGTGGCATCGCTGCCAATGCCGATGATGAAGTTGATTCGCCGACAGACAACGGCACGGGCAACGTCAGTGGCGGCAGTTGCAAAATCGCTGACTGTGACTGTAGCTGTGGCAAAGGTAGTGGAGGCGCCACTTCGACAACATGTTGCATGTTGCCATTCCCATTTCGTTGTTGTTGTTGTTGTTGATACAACTGTGATTGCCGCTGTTGCTGTGACGGCGACGGGTAAATGGGCTGTGGACGACCGAAATAGGTGCAGGCCAGATCAACGAGTGAAGGTCGCAACAGCGTCTGCATATTCTGCTGGAAATGATGCATAAACGAAGTGGTTGCAGCAGCGGCAACCGCAGTGTCTCTAGCACCAGCCTCAGCGCCCGCGTAAGCGCCAAAGTGCTGATGATGATTGCCCGATAGCATTAGCTGAGATGCTGCAAACATTGGCGCCACCGTCGCCGCAGCCCCTGATGTTGGCGAACTCGTTTCACTTGGGGAAGCACCCGTGCAGTTGCCGTTGCCGTTGCCGTTGCCATTGCCATTGCTGATGCCACCACCGCCACCGTTGAATTCATCGAGAGATGATAACGAACAAGCGGATCCATTTGATCTCAAGCGCTTAATTTGCAGACCATCGTCATTTGGCTGGTGCGTAGCTGTGTGCGCCTCGTGTAGCGCCAACGACGTCGAATTAGCTTGTTCAGAGGAACAAATCGATGATGTTGCTGAATCAGTGGTCGTTGTCAGTGTGGATTTCGTTGGCGACATATCATTCTGGTTGCTTTGACCAGAGCCAGACGTCGTCCTTGTTGCCGACGTCATCGTCATCGTCATCGTCGTAGTCGTCTGCATATGCGGTTGTTGCTGTTGCTGTTGCTGTTGCAAATCTTGATCTTCGACATCGGCGTCGGATGGCGATGAAGACATTTTGCGTTTACAGCGCGATTGCCCGGTTTCGCGGAAGCCCTTCGCAAACGGATTATTGTCGATCTTCAATTTTGTGATGCGATCATTCTGTGAATTAAATGGAAGAACAGCGCAGCGCACAACGTCTGCAGTGAGCAAAGAAGTAGCAAAAGGCGAAGACTTAAAAAGATGCATATTATAAAATACAAGACTTTGGCTATTTATGTAGACAGAGATCGACAGCAGATACGTGTATCAAAGAGTGTAAATTGCGTGAAATATGACAACGGCTATTGTCTCATTATTGTCGCCAAAGTCGTCATCATCGTTGTAGCAGTTGATGACGTCGTTTACTAGGAGAGGGCAGAAGCTGCAACAAAGCCATTTTACCCAGGCAGAAGCGAGTGTTAAGTAACAGGCACTTAGACCCTAAAACACGCAGCACTTGACACCGCTAGCGGTGAGGGTGGAGGTTTGGACAGAACTACAACTGTGAGGACTATGGCGTCAGAGCAACAGTAACAAAAACAAGTCAACTTGAATGACTTGACAACTTTGCTATGCACAACCGATTGACATGGTTTGACGTGGCAGGATGAGAGTAAGGATCGGCGCTGATCACTAGGATCGGGATCACACTAATTAGAAAAAAAATTGCCATCAGACTGGCGTCATTGAGCAGACAAGCGTCGAGCAATGAGCAGAGAGAGGAAGCAAGCTGAGCACAGATCAAAATCAGACACAAACTCAGCAAGCGATCAAATTAGACAACTTGAGAAGAGCACTTTCGCTTAGAGGAAGAATGTGTATTGGTGGTAGCTACCTAAAACAAGAATGAGGATCAAGTTCGACCTCGGCGTTTGAGAATATGCCAGACATGTGCGGACAGAGTGTTGGGCGTTGCATGCTAATTTGAGCTCTGCAGGCAACTGTCATTCAACACATTCCCTTCAGCGGGTGACAGAGGATTGAGGTTTTTGAAAAAAATCAACCCATTTAAGTTAAATAAAGTTAAATTAAATAATTAGCAAATGTGGTTGCCGGGGTGGCCCTTAAGCCATGAATGAAATAAGCGGCGTATGTCTTACCTGATAGGCGGTGACTGCGACGAATTCCGTTTCGGGAAAGACGAAGGCCTGTTGTGGTGCCCAGGGAATCTGCGCTAGATCCGAGGTGCGTATCACGTGTATGCGCGGCTGATATTTGTGCATGCTGGCCAGAACGACCTAAAGCGGCCAAAGAATATAAGGAAGTCCCAAAATAAGTAGACGTCGCGATGAAGGTTCTTATTTGTAGTACCACTTACATGACCGTTATTATCGAGGGTATTATTTGTCAGTTTCACTTTGCTGAACAGTATTGGTTGCGCCTGCCAATGTGCACCAGATGCGGGGCTATCCGGATGCAGATACATGCGCTGCGGACTTTGTGGTTCGGCGCCTCCCGCGGGCACCCACTGTGAGCCAGAGAACTTGTACCGACAATCGCCAATGGGGACCATCTCGAGGAGTACACAATAATTGGACTCCTCCTCGAGGCCGGAGACTGTGATGCGCATCGACGGAAACATACGTCTATAAAATGATTGAAATTAGGCGACAAAAGAGCAGAAGATAGTTATTCGATAAGGAAAGAAGTATGAATATGGATATAAGTAACATAAAAAACCCGATTAGGCAAGTCTCCAGATGCAGCGGGGCCCACAACTGAATTATAATCGCAAAGAAAATAAATCAAATCAAATGTGGGCGTTTAAATATTTTATTGTGAATTTTCGTAGGCCCTACGAAACTTCACCCTACCCTACGGGTAATGCCTAAAAGTAATGCCTTTCGAAACGAATCAGTGGCGCCCAGAGGGGAGTGCGCACAGCCCGCGTCCGGCATTCGAGCAGAAGCGAAGATAATTGTAACGCAAGCTAAAGCAAACAATGAAACGAGTGAGTGAGTTAGCAAATGTCGGATCGATGAAGACAGCGCCGCTAACAAGGATACTCAACTGAACCCAACTTGGTCAGCAGCGGTGCGCGCATGCCGAAGGAACAGCAGGTGGTTACGAGCCTTGGCGCCAGGCTAATACACAATTTATTTATTTACGAGATTTCGGGCTCTCGCTACTTCACTACTTTGCTCTTTCTCTCGTTTGCTGCTTTGCTTTATTTACTTTTCTCGCATCTTCTGCGTCTGCATTTGCCTTTGCATTTGTTCAAAATTTTTAGTTTGTGTTCTTTGGCGTTGTTCTCTCTATTGCGTTTCACAATGATTAATTAATTTCACATTTGTTGTTGTTGTTGTCGTTGGTGTTTTTAGAGAATGGTTTATTTAATTTTAATTTGAGGCCTTCTGCCCCTCGTTTCTGTTTCGACATTTGTGCGGTTTCGAATTTCAATTTCAATTTTGGCAGCGCGCGTGTTTCTCTGCGCATTTGACAAACGATTTGTTAAAGATTGGTGCCTTCGTCTTCAGCCAAAATCCTGCATAATAAGCACTTGGAGTTTTTAAATTTTTTTTTGCTTTTTGTTTGTTTATGTAGGTTACTACTGTCAGGTCAAATGCCATTAATTCGTTGAGCCATAGAGCTTAGGTTAAGCAGCTCCATCGACAGTGGTAAATGTTTCTCACTGTGGGGTACCCTTCCAGTACCTATTTCTTCGTTTGGTTGTTTTTGACTTCTAGGTATACTGAATAGCGCATTCAAAAATTTAGTTTTAATTTTTATCCATAATTGGTCCAACTATTCCAAAATTGAAGAGTACACGAAAAAAAAAAATAGTAGACGAAAAATCGGTAAGATTTTATGCGAGGACTAACCAATTTTTAATTAGTTCTCTGCTAACGAATATTTTATTGATTATTTTTCTCTTCATTCTCTCTCTTCATTCTATTCTATTCGCCATTCGTTGAAGATTTCGTGTTCGTTCAAGAGGACTATTTTCCTCAGGAAACATTTTTGGGCGTCCATTAAAAAGAGGTAGCAAGATTTCACTGTAGCTCCTCAAGATTTTAATTTGAGGAAGGCACTCTCTCAGGGGTTTCATTGTATTGTATAACCCTTATAAATGGAAGCATTTAACTATAGTACGTTCTGTGAACCTCTTCCAATAATGAATGATCACTTCAGTTAACATATTTCCACGGAGATATGCTTGAAAGCGCAATCGTTCGACACCACGACATATTTCGAGCCCGACTTGAGCTGACCAATAAATAAAATGTTCGTTCAAGCCTAACGTGAACTTGTACCACCCAAAATGTTATAAATATCCAATTATTTTTTATGACCAAGTGAACTTGGTCTATAGGGTATCGATAGCAGTGCGCAGTCAGAGTCGAAATAAACAGTGGCACTACTGGCGCCTGATCATTAGAAATTCAAATCGATTGCTTGTGATGAAGATGGGCGAATCTGGAATCGTCATGTGGCGCTCACACTCGAGTAAAGAGTAGGTATCTTTGTGTTTGGCTTGGATCGAGCGTCGAATGCATCGAATGCCGAATGTTGACGCCAAAAACATTTCATAAAACAAATTTTTCACTTTATGAATAATTCATGATGAAATGAACCCGAACCGAACCGAAGAAAAAGCAGCAACGACAGCAGCAGTGGCAGCCTTTTCGAATTTCTACAATTTCGGTAGTTGTAAAAAATAGATTAAACTATGTTAATTTATAAAATGGTGAACAAACGACGGGACGTGAAGTCGATAATGAGGACGGCGACGATGATAATGAGGGCTGTGTGCGCCTTCAAGTGCATAAAAAGCGCTTTTCAGCGCAAACCAAAAGCAAAGCGTCGTGGTATTTTAACAGTGCTTGTCGATCAGTCGATCGGTCGATCGGTCGATCGATCGATCGGAGACATGAACCGACGAATGCCGTTCGATTAATCGGCTGCATTGTTTGTTCGAAGTGTGAAATTGCTCGTATCTGTCGACAAGCTGTGGTCATTGTGCAGTGCGTACCCAACGAATGGCTGTCGATAGCGAGATGTATGAGCGGTCGCCGCAGACAGGCGCCACCATAAAAACGACCAAAAACGATGCACTCAAAAGATGAAATAAATACGACAAAATATCCTTGACTCGAAAAGGAGCGAAAAGATTTATGCGTTTGTGCGAGACGAGACGAGGCGCGGCGAGTTGCGCCGAGCTGAGCAGAGTTGAGAACAGGCCAAAAACTGAGCATATAATAGGAATAATAAAAAAATCATAACAAGATATTTGAAATGCTGAGGCGCATCGTTGACGACGTGGACGAAGACGACGGCGTTAACGCGACGTCCCACAGCGTTTTGGTCCATAGTCGGCTATAATAAATTACGATGACGCCACTTTACGCACATTTTAACAAGTGCCGGACTCTTTTTAGGTAGTACGCCGCTGGCTGGCTGTATCAGCCGATCCATCAGTTGTAGCGAGATAGCGATGTATCTAGGAGTTCGTGTTGATGTTAACAGCTACGCAAGCGCATAGCTTTGATATTCCCTTCCGTGCTCACAAAACGATGTGGCATGACTTGTCGTGCCGCGTCGTGCCGCATCGATAAAGCCGGGCTTAGTCGCTTTGGCACGCAATGTGTACTTGAACTTAGACGTTTAACGTCTTTCTGGGGCCAAGACCTGACAATTCGCATCTCATATATAATGCATACAGAGGAATATCTTTCTGCAGTACTTACGGTGCTCTTGCACTCGCACTTCTGGACAAATTTGCCTAATTTTAAGCCAACTCGATATCCTTCCGTGAACGCTCTCTCTTTCTGTTCTTGGAACACCCTTTCTCTCCTTCTCGCTGAAGCACTAACCCCTGATTTTCAACGAAATCGTCTTCAACGTCGGCGTCGGCATCGGCATCGGCGTCAACGTCGATGTTGTTTGCCTGTGAAAAATCTTGTCGCGACGTCACTCTAAACATTTTACAGGCGCCTGCTTCTAATGAGCCTTCAACAGCGCCTGCGCCTTTGCCTCTTCTTGACCATCTTATGCCGGTGCACTTTACTTTATATTCTTAATATTTATTCTCACAATTCTGGCAGCATTACGACGTGTTAATGCATTTTTCCAGACGTGTGCGTTTTGTCGATTCCATTTGAAAATTGTGGAATTTCAATTTGAGCGCGAAATTTGTGATTTCAACGTGTTGGTCATCGGCATTGGTTTGGAAATTTGGAAGTGTTTGTTGGGTCTAACTGGTCTGATCTGTTCGTACTCTCAGCTTACCTGCCACTCTTCGTTATGATCATTTCCGTGCCAATTTGATGGAACTGCTTCCATAGGTCATCGTTTTGTAGCGTCATCTCAACCCCCGGCAGGGGGACATGGGGCGGCATTATGACGTGACGCGGCATGGGAATGGGCAACATCGGTGGAAAGGGATCTGTAATGTTAAAATTTTTTGGTGTGTGTTAGAGTAGGCAGCTTTGGAACATGGGGGATGCCGATTTTCGATTGCATGGTAAATACGAACTGCGTGTACTTAACTAAAGGGTAACCTTTTTAGAGCTAAATTCAGTGGAATAAGGTCTTCGAAAAGAGTCCCTCTTTGAGAGTTCAGCACTGTCATCAAAGTCAGCATCATAGCCAGCAAATGATATTTCGCACGAGTATAATAATACATAAAATCTAGTCTAGTTATTATTATAGATTTTTGTAGTTAATCTACATCAATTTCGGGCCTGAACTATAACTGAACTATAAACATGTTTTTCTTAAATGTAGGAGCACCGGGAGCATTTTTCCGAAAGAAATTTCTTATCTTTACGATCGCAGCATTGAGTTTATTGATCTGAAGAAAAGTCGCGATGAATGGTCTATCTACATGGGATGACGATGCATAGCTTTCTATATGAGTATGTGAAGTTCAATGTCTTGCAAGATTAGAGGTATAATATTATATTTAGTTATCGTATTATTTACTTTACGATGACAAACTGGGAAAGGATTGGAATCTTGAATCTGAATGATGTATGGTGCTTATTCTCATCATGTCGTTTCAAGCATGATGTCGAATGTCTGGATGGGATATTGTATAAAAAGCTGTTTTTCTAAGTTTTCATTTTATTTATGTTTAGGTTTTCGAATATACAAAAATAAGCTTGATGGAGATCAAATGAGTGTAATTAGTCCAAAATAGTTTTATAGGAGCTGTTAAAAAGTGATTTGTTGATCCCATAATGAGCTGTGTTATTTGATACGACTCTAGAGAAGGACAACTCTGTATGGATTATAAATGTTGAAATGGTAGACTTTCTCACAAAAAGCTTTTATAAGTGCATTGATCAAACGATTGTTAAAAGTTAATTTATTGCTTAATTGCTTTTTTTTATTGTAAGATACCAATACGATTAATCGGTCTGTCAACTTATTTATTAGTAAGACGTATCGAATGCGATCGCAATTGCATTGTTGCGAAAGCGTTTGGAAGCTTGCAACCAATAAAGATTTTTACCTGGTATCCGTTGCATAATCTGCTGGCGGTAGATCTCATGCGCGATATGCTGCTGCATCCGTAAATCCACCAATTCGTTCATTGTAATCATTTTGAGTGAATCTGCCAAAAGTGATGACACCGAAAACTGTTTGCGCAGACTAATTTTTCAAAATTGACACCCTTCAACCACTGCGGAAGATGACAATACGCCCAATACGCCCAATACGCCCATAACAAGTCGAATATGTTTTACTAGACAGTTTTTATTAGCGTTAATTATGCAAATCACAGCTATTTCAGACACATTTTTTCACTCCACACAAACAAAACTACATAAGCAAAGGCACAGCAACAACGGCAACAACCAATTAAGCAAAACTTTACAATCAGTTTGCGTGAAAGTAACTCATAATGTGATGTGAGTGGGGGTGTTAATTTGATTAAACGGCCTTAAAAGATATAAACATTAACAACAACGTATCTCGTTTCGTATTTGCGATTTAGAAAACTTGTATTTGAATGGTTTTGGATCAGTTTTGGACGGACCCGACGCCTGTGTGTTTCTCTAACAAAGTTCGCATTGAAACTGCTGAACGAGTCTGAAATCGCTTACAAAACGCTGCTGCTGAAAACAAGCTTGACGAGTTTTTGGCTTATTTTCTTTTATTTTCAAGCGCGGCGACGAGCGACAAACGACACTCAAACGGCAACAACAAAAATAACAGCGAAAAAATGGTATTCATTGATCGATGGCAACTGTCAGCTCATCTTAGTTTGATTATTGTCATCGCCTTCGGCGCTCTGCTCATCTGCCTCATCTGCCTCTACTGCTGCCGCTGATTGCTGGTACTTCAGATACTCGTTCTTGTGTTCAATAAGTCTTACCTGCTGCCTTTACTATGTATTCTCATACCCGCTGCCGGCGTTGTTGCACATTAGCGCCACGCCAGTGGCCAATTCCTTAGCGATCGAGAGCAGGTTTCGTTGAGATTTTCTACGCTTTCCGATTGGCCCTACCCGGGTACGCTTGGCTCTCTTTTGCCAGCCATCGCTCTGTTTCATTCAGTCGTACTTCGTTGTTTAGTTGCTCATTTTGTCGCTTCTCGATTTCGATCGCACCTCCATTTTGAAAATCACACACTCTCGCACGGTCGGCGATAATTCTAACGCTTGCGGCTGTTGACTCTCAACACGCTGGGCTTGCTCTGTTGCGCTTGAATTGTGTGTGTGTGTGTGTGTTTGTGTGTGTTGAGTGTGTTTTTAGCTCCGCCTTGTTCTCCATTGAAGCGAGCAGCTGCTCACCATTAAATAGTTCTTTTTGTGTATCTCACAGTCCGCATTCGTAATCACACTCACCCTCTCTATCTCTTTTTCAGTCGTGTGAGCAGTAATGCCTACAGTGGTCACGCGTTTTTCGCGGTAGCTAATTACGTTTCATCTTGAAGTGCGATGTTGCAACGCAGACTTCAAACTTTTTTTGTTTTCTTGGCCGCACTCATTTAAGCTGCTATTGTTCTTCAGTGTTTCACTATGTCTTCAAGTTAAGCATTCGCATTCATTTTCCAACGCTACACGTAGCCCATTCTAGTGGTTCTCATTTATGGTTACCATCATGGTGGTCCTCTTGTGTTGGCAGTTGTTAATTTTTTCCCTTCGTATGTTTGTTATGTCATTCACACATACATACTCAAACTCATACATTCCAAACTATTGCAGGTGGAAGTCTGTCTACACATCGGTTGCAGGCGTGTTTAAGCCAACATTTTATCTTGCCTTTTTCGATTTAATTTGTTGATTTTCCATTTTGTATCGAATCCCATTTATTTAGCTGCGGAAATTCATGTCAGCTACAAATTATTCGATCGTATTTTGGCAAGAAATAATCATGCATTATGTTTTTTTGGTAGCTAATATAATGAATACATTTTTTATGGCTTCTCTCTTGCTGGTAGAACAATTTTAAATGGTTTTAGCTCTTTAAAGAAAAATTACTTTATTGACTCATATTTCAGATACATATGCCAAGCTATAGATGGGTAGATCCAAATAATTAAATTGAGAGATACACAACTGAGTTAAACACCACAAAAATTGTTGAGTATTCTATGAATACTCAATAATGCAAAACACTTCAATCTTCCGAGGATAATCTCCATCCCTTCAGACGAGGAATGAAGACATTCTTATAGATAACGCATCTGAAAAATGACTTGCAACCTAGAGATGGTCGTCCACTATAGGAGAATAAGCATTACCACTGGCAATATATTGATGTAAGCATCAATATCACAGCTACTGCGCCATAAATAGCTCTAGATTAACGGAAACCAACATTCTGCATGGGTCACTTTGACCTTGATTAACGTCACTTAACGCCCTTTCTCAAATTAGCTAAACAAAGATTACAAATTTCGAATAAACGATATAGTTTAAAATTCCCTTACATCAGTAGAAACATATGCCTATAAATTTCGTATTGAAATAAACAAGGACTTTTCAAAAATAAAGCAGACCGTGGCTCTCAAATGATCGAAACATGAACCACTATACAAAAGGAGCGCGGCTCACATCTTGCCAAACAATAGTTAGTTAAGTCCAAATGGTTGAAACAAGTACGAGATGTATTACTTCATAGTCTGTGGATTACTCATACACCCAAGGGTTTGTACAGACAAAGTGGCTCTGCACTATCATAAAAATTCAAAGTAACAATTCTGGACATATCTAAATTCTTACTCTTGCTTTCAGTGAAAAGAGGCTTTAAATGCCACACTATTATTGCGAAAAATACACTTTTTTATCTTCAAAAATGTCTCGTGTGTTTACTTATGATTTATTGTATGTATGAAATAATATATACCATGCAGATGTGTACATATTTGTCCTCTTCAGTGTCTATATAAGCTCAGCGTAAATAAAGACAGCAAATACTTCCTGTTAAATTCCTGTTGGTTATTAAACACACATACGCGCCAACACAAGACTGCGAAACTCTAAATGCCAAAAGTAAATACTTTGAGCTAATTTACACACCCAAAGCCACCAGCAATAACGACAACGACATTGTAGATACACAAGGCACAAAAAACGTAGAGTCTCCTTCATTTCCACTAATTATTGTGATAAAAATTAATTTACTGCATGAACAATTAATAGCGCAGACTGGGCGCAATTCAGGTAATCGTCGCGCCTGCTTTTCTAATTTATGCGGATATTATTTGTATTTACCGAGGTACACGTATCATTCTGGCTGCTTCTTTCCTGTCTCTTGGCGTCTTTTGTTTACCCAAGTACGTTCCATTTCGTACAGTTTCCGGTTTGGCTATACAAAGGTGATTAGGATTTGCACCCACATACACAAACGCACAATTAGATACGCACTCTCATGCAAACAATAAATGTCTGCTGTAATTGATATCTGCGGCAACAACACCAAACGTAATTGTAGCTCCTACTTGTACATTGAGAAAAGATCGGTCGTGCCGGCACCATAGCTGAGCAATTTGTCAGCAGACCTAATTGGCCTTTGTACTTACCAATGCACACAGACACACATACGCACAGTGGGCATTTTCACTAATGCGTCTCCTACTTCCGCTTTGAGTTTCCTTGCCTCTCTTATCCCGTTTGTAGCTTCTGTGTCTTTGTTTATTTAAATGACCGACGGCGCTCTTTACTTCAAATTTTTTTCTTTTTTTTTTGGTTGGCGAAATTATCATGGTGTCGCAGATGAGTCAGGCGCCGGATTCGGAGGAAATTCTGAATTCTAAGTGTCACATTGATACTCATCATAGCCTACGTAAGCCCCATCGTATCAGCAGATATCTCTGAATTGCAGCAAAACTTTAGGCAACATATGATATATTTTAACCAAAGTTGATATTTATTTTACTTTACAAAAGGTTTTGTTACAAACGCATACACTCACCGATGCGTGCCACGATTGCTCACACTCAATCATAACCACAACCGTCTGACCACTTCAAAGTGGACCGTTTCGGAACATACCAGCGACCAAGGAATAGTCAAACCAATGAACTTCTATGGTGAATATGTACCAAAGAAGAGATGCACGCGGTGTCATTCACATCGCTTGATATTATTCAGAGATGTCGAACAGATTCAACATGAATTCGAAGCATATGTGACCACATTTGGCGAAAAAAAATGCTTTTCGATCATGGGAACGAACGGGTGCACACACGGGCGTAGTGGCCATGGCGAAAATCCATAAATTAGACAACCAACTGCTACCTCCAGATTTAGCCCTCAATGATTATTCTCTATTATTTCCAGACCTTAAGAAATGGTACAACGGTAAGAGATTTGGGTCGAATGAAGATGTCATCACTAGGACAAAGGCGTATTTTGAGGACCTTGAGAAAAATTATTTTGAAGGAACGAAACTGTAAAAACACTGGGCTAGATGTATCGGGATAAAAGAAGAGTATTTTAAGAAATAAAACGCCGGAAAAAAAAACAACTTTTTTTCAGAGAGCCACTGAATTGTCAAACTGTCCTCGTATATCTAGCACCTTCACTTCAGTACCAAATCGTCATAAGATATCAACTTTTTTTTAAAGTAAAACTTTTTTTTGTTAATTCTGCCAGCATTGTTTCTCATACTTAAGATCGTTATGATCTAAGAGGCTCAAATACAAATAAAAAAGTTTTACGACCTTTCACTGTAAAGTCGAACAATCAACTAACGATTAAGATCACAGTAGTGCCCATAAAAATTTAAAAAAAGGATATACTTATAAAAAATTGCAATCGAGAAAAAGCAACAACTTCTAACGAAAATTAGTGACGCGAAGTTGCAACTTCGCTTATTGTGATGAGCAGTAAGGTTCTCTCAAGGTGACACCTTCGACCTTTCTATTCGATGAAAGTCATTGTCAGACAATGTTTATAGAGAATATACCCATTTTAGCGGCTATTATCAAATCATAAAATCAGAACTTCTCTCTACCACATTCAGTAGAACAATCCCACTTATTCAAATACCGACAGCTGGTAAATATGCGAGGCTATTCACACTTTCGCTACTTAAATATCACCTTCAAGTTTTCGCAAGCTTTTCTTAAGATAACTAGATTTTGGATTTATCCAATGATTTGAACACATTATAAAACCTTAGTAGAAACATAACAAACTCTTTTTTTCATACGGGCATACAAATTGAAATTTGCATAAATTCAATTCAACAAAAATTGAACGTAATTTTCCACGAAAATTTATTTACTTCGGACAAAACACTTTTATTTAACTTAAAATTTAGCTGAACGAACAATGAAATGCGATACTTTTGGTGGGCATTCAAAGTGGTTTTGGGCTCCAGAAAACCAAATGAAGTGAACTGGAAGGAGACGAGACGGGGCGAAATCGCCTAAATCACTTTTTTTATATGTAAATTATGCCAAAGGTACTTAATCGCTCGCCGAGTACACAACAAAATGTATCCTAGCGCCAGTACAATCCTACGATTACTTTGAGAGGCAACTGTTTGATCGATTAAGTATTGGCCGTACTCAGTTTGGAGCCGTTAAATTGAGGCAGATCGAAAGAAAAAAAACAGCAGCATTTGGTCATAAGCAATGGCCGAGATAGTTTTCATCATTTAGACCCAAGAGTAAATAGCAACCAGATCAGCTAGACAACGATTATCATCATCGTCGTTATGATGATTGTTATGTACATACAGCGGTGTTGTAAATCACAATTGTCAGGGCATCGACGCTGGAATCGCAAAGATCGCAACATCATCATCGTGGTCGAAATACTTATAAGAATGTTCGTAAGTACGTACAACGCGCCACTTAACAGCTTTGGATGGTTCATGGCACTCATAACCCACACCGAGATGCCCGCAAGTGTTAAATCGTGCACACAAAACTGTTGGCATCTCAACGAGTGCTTCAGCGCCAACCCAAGACGTCTAAACTGAAGGCGAGTCGTTCGAATCGTAGCCACACTGCAAATAATTGAGAGGTGTTTAATCTTATGTTCATCCCTTTGTGTGGTTTTTTTTCTTGTTGTTGGTTTTCGGGTAAACTCTATTTCACCGGCGGGTCTAAGTAATGCCTCATCACGACAAACCAAAACAAGCAAAGCTTCAAAGTGCGACTTTATCTGGTTCGATCACTCTATATCTGTCTGTCCGCGTCTGGCTGCGTCTGTCTGCGTTGACAACCATTGTGTTGTCGATTTCAATGTTGACGTTAATGTTTGCTCTCAAATTATCATAACCAAATAGTGAAATGCTGCTTAAGTAGTCGCTCTCAACTCGATTTTCTGCTCGGCCGGCCACACTGTTTTTACGCTCTTCACTCGAGTTAAGTGCCAAAAAGTTGTCGGAGTTGCGAATGACGACGTCGGTGGCGCTGGTATGGTCGGTGGCGTTAGGTATGACGGTGAAGTCGACGCAATGAGTGTGCTTCTGTTGTGCTCGAGTCACTTGAGTTATTACAATGTTATTTTGAAGTGCTACTGGCGTTCATACTCACATTTTTAAAAATCATCGCTTGTACGAATCTAAATAATTTCTATATCAAAAATGTATTCTTTATTTTGTAATGTGTTATGTAATGTATTATGATTATTTTATTGATTTTATCGTTTTGAATGAACCAGTGATATGATCACCACCAATAACGCACTAATCTTTCGATTAGAGTTAAACTTATTTTATTATTTTTCTTTGACAGACTGTCGATTTCGAGTTTGACATACATACAATATTGATTTCATACAAAAAAATTGGATGGAATTTCATAACTTTCCCGATATACTAACCCACAAAACTTAGCCACGAATATTCTCCATGATGACATCCATATATGTACCAATTTTCATGGTGTTCGGCCAAACGGTGTCAGAGTCTATAGGTTTCAGATAGACAGAGAGAAAAACGTCTTTTTTTATATATATAGATTAAGATTTAGCACATAACACTTTTATATGTTGAGATCATTACGCAATTTTTGATTTTGTCTGTACTTTTTTCTGTACATTTGCAGAAATGTAAATCTTTATTTTGGTTGGCAGTATATTAATACAAGGAGATATTTTATTCATCAAAGTATACACCATTATTATCTATACTTTTAGACCATTTAAGCGGAAGAATATTCAGGCCAGTTGTATAAATCCCTGGCGAACGGGAGTTAATGAATTTCTGGAAGTCCAGTTTTGCAGCGTGATCGGAATAAAATTGTTTTCCTACCATGAAGTTGTCCAAACTAATGGTAATCCATGGGAGAAAAGTGTGGTGAGTATGGAAGATGTTGAAGAACTTCCAACTCCAATTGCTGTACTCTCGCCTAAGACATTTGTGCAGTGTAAGCTCTGGCGTTATTGTGCATTAAGATGGAAGTCGATCTGTTGACCAATCTAGGTAGTTTTTACTTACATTTTGGATCATCTGGTCTAGGTGGTTGCAGTATACTTTAGCTGTGATCATTGAGCCAGGTTTCACGAAGTCGTAATGGATGACACCTGCACCAGACCACAAAACAGTTACAACAAAATTCTTTTGATGAACATTACGCTTTGGGATGTGTTTTACTATCTCATCTTTATCCAACCACTGTTCTGAATGCTTACGATTATCATATTGAACTAATTTTTCATCACCAGTAATAATTCGGTTCAAATAGGGATCAATCTTATGACGAGACAGCAACGACAAGCAAGCTTATAAACGCTTTTCTTTCCGTTTTTCGTTGAGCTCATATGGAACTCACTTATCCAAATGTATACTGTTAAAATAGATGGCCTGGCTATTTTCGTTAATCAGGGGATATTTTGTCCAAAAGGTTTAAATATTTTCTTGACTTTTGTAGGTCGATTCAATCGACATTCAAGACAGTAGTTCACCTTCTTAGCCACACCTCCAACGTGAAAAACTGAAGCTGTAATATAATGCGGTATCCAGGTGATATTCAGCGATCACTGAGAAGGCAGTCATATTGGAGATGCATAGACTAAGTTGTCGTTCCTTACAACTGACAGTTCTGCTAAGAGAATATGTAATTCTAAATCGAAGGAATTCTAAATCGGATTAATTTAGAGTCGACACATCTCCCGGAGAATATTCGATCTGGTCAATACAACGTCATCACACAGTGAAGTTCTTCGTTGTATCTTGTGTCAAAAAAGTCAAGTGAAGAATTAAAATAAATTAAATAAGGAAATTCCTTTTGCTAAAAACTCAGTTAAAAAAAAAATATATATATTTTTTATATATATATATTTTTTTTATAATTAGAGTATAACATTTATCGCAGTAAACTGCATAACACATTTGTCGGATTTAAAAAAAAATAAGGACGTGAAAAAGAATTTTGACTTAGACTAAATTAAAAATGATGCAAATTGCGCTGAAAAGACAATTATATAAAATGCTGATTCCTTCTTAGGGGGAGATAATGCGGGTGTAGCCTCATCAGTCTACGCCTTGTTGAGATACGGGTGAGGGAGGTCTGTAGTGATAGCGACAGCTGTGAGAATTAATTACCTCCATAACAGTTGGCATGGCAAGATCCCTGTGCAGCGTGGTGTTGCGGACGTACCAAGGGGCGCCCGTAAATCTTCTGAGAGCCTTGCTCTGACACGCCTGCACTCTTCTAATGTTGTAGGCAGTAGTAGTGCCCCAAATTTATATGGCGTAGCGCCAAGCAGGTCCACTTCTTGCAGATAGATGAGCCTTTTATTAGTTAAAGATAACTTATTCGATGGGCGGAGGAGCCACTCCAGTTTCTTGAGCTTTTGGTAGCAGCGCGCTGTAACTACCTTAATGTGTGCACGCCAGGTAAGACGCTTATCGAGGATCAGACCGAGATAACGGATTTGCTCCATTTGCGGAATGATGCTTGTGTTGTAAGTCACAACCGGACAGACGCCTTGCCTTAATGTGAAGGTGCATTGAGCTGATTTCTCAAAGTTTATGGATACATTCCAGCGCCTGGCTTATGAGTGAGATCTATCCAGGTACCTGGACAATTTTCTGCAGTTTCGTTCAGAGAGGCAGAGTTGAAGATGACTGCCGAATCGTCCGCGTAAGTAGCAATAATCGAACGTTCATCTCTAGTTGAAGGCATATCATACGTATATAAGGAGTAGAGGACCTCATGTGCCTGATGGTGGATCAGATAAAAATAAAATTAAAAATCAGAACGGGTAAAATTAAGCGCCATCCTTCGGTTCGCCGCGCTGGAGCAAATGCCTTAAAAATGGTAAAAATTCGGATTCATAGCGACGTTTCGGGTGTTAGCGATTCTAACAGAGATGACTCAAATCTATCTCACTCTGAGTTGCGGCGGGTTCCTAATGATACCTCATGGCTACATGACAACTGTACATCAACTACGACAACAACAACAATAACAACGTCAAATGTCTCCTAGTATATAGTGAAGCATTCAAGCGTCTTACCTGAAATGTGCTCGTTCGTTGATTTGCAGAGTCCATTTTTGACTGGCGCTGCCCCGGTGCCAGCTGTTTCTTTTAGCACGGATTTGTACCACAACTGCGACTCCTTGTGTTCAGGAGTGCTGGCAGACGGCTGCGTCAAAAAGACCACCCAGTCCACTTTCTCGTCATGGTAGGTTAAAGAAGGGGAAGAAGGGGTCAGCCCAAACCGTGGAATCTTCTATTTCTTTGGAAAGTCCTGGCACATCATCAAGTGCTTTGCTCTGCTAGCTGACGATGCAAATGAGGATGAGACCACTGAAACACTTGCCGAAGACAAGAAAATGGTCACTGACGCTGATGCTTTGCTTGAGGGAATTGATACTGAAACCACTCGCAGGACTAGAAAACCACCCCCTATCAAAATTTATAATGTGAGCAATTCTCACCTTTTGGAAGAGGAGCTGGCTCTGGTCTCCGGACCAGGGTCTATACTGGGGATTCTGAATCGTATCATATTCTGGTTCGTTACCTAAAAGAGCGTAACATTAAACACTACACGTACCAGCTTAAGGAGGATTAAGCTTTCAGGGTAGTTGTTCGCAACCTGGCAAATTATGCCTCCCAGTTGCTCCCATTACAGCCGAGGAAGTCTCAGCATATATTAAAGGGTTGAACATTAAAAGGGCTCTAGGTGAAGATAGACTGGACAACTTTACACTTAAGGCAATGCCGCTAAAAGCTGTGCTATGTCTGGTCCTCATTTTTAACTCAGTGCTGAGATTGGGATATTTGCCGAAACAGTGGAAGAAGGCGAGAATTTGCATGATTCATAAGGACGGAACCAGAAACAATTAAATATAAAGGAAATAAAAAAAATAATAAAAAAAAGATCAATACAACCCGAATAGGAAGTGAAACGGAGCTGACAAACAGCTCTGTACCACAGACCTATAAATTCACTTGGGTATACACCATTATATAACCTTCGTTCTGACGAGACGGAAAAATATTGAGAGTATCACTGGCCATCTTCCCTTACGACTTATAAAAGTATATATTAAATTTTTCGAAAAGAGAATATTTTACTTATCAAGATGAGAAGTTTGTTTTGAGGAAACAAACAAATCATCGCAATTGTCTTCTTTCACTTTTATTGGCAGACAAACCATGTAAAACGTACTCGTATTGCCACAGCAATTTATCTGACTAATACCTATTTAATAACTTAATATTGTAAAGTAAAAACCAACAACCACAAAAACCGCATTCACACGGAGAATGTGCCACTTAAACGTAATTCCGGTTGCATGCTCACTCGAAAAACGAAAGAAACAAATTTTCATTCATAACATTTTTGTATGGCGCCTGGCGCCAACAATTTTGTACGCGTAATTACACAAGCGCACGAACATCTCTGTATCTGCATCTGTATCTTTGTACCCAAGTGTGTGTGCGTAACTGCGTGTGGTTTGCGTGCGTGAAAATGTATGGCATTTGGGGCGCATGCGCAGCCAACAGTTTTCGCTTCGTTGCAGTTGGAAGCACTTGACTTGGAGTGCCAACATTTTCATTAACTGCCACAACGCAGCGCTTAAACTTCAACTTGACTCGGTTGCATATGGCAGAAGCGCACTCATCTTGTGGCTGCGGCCTTCTGTTGATTTAGCGTATCGCTCATAATTGTTTTTATGGTTTTGCATTAGAGCGTTAGATAAGAGAACTTTATTGTTTATGGCATTTGAATGGACCAGCGACAGCGACTAATAACTACATATGTTCCTCTGTGTGCCTATAGAAGAGTACTAAGTCTTGCATAATTTTTTAACGATGCTCAAAAACACGTGTGCTGAACGCTTATCAAGCCAAATTTTCGAAGTGGTGCGCGCAGCTGGCTTTGGTGGTGGTGGTTAGGTCAAAAATGTCAACATTGCCTGACTGGCATGCACTCGGAGCGTGCCACTCCACTCCAAACTGTGATTATGGAATTTTTGTAGTTCGTCAGTTCGGTTGGAGACGCCTCAAAATCTTTCCATGTGCAAATGTAAATAAACAACAACTTAAAAAGTCGGGTGCGAACACAAATACTTACGAATATTCGACGCTAATTTTACTATACATAATCGAATACAAACCGCAAGCCGAAATATTCCACCTACCTGACTGCCTGCCTGCCTGCCTGCCTGCCTGCCTGCCTGACTAAGCAAGCGAATTTGTGAAAGACGATGAGACGAAACGAGCAAAAAGTCAAAAATTTACTTTTTGAATTTACATCTATTCATTGTGTACCCACGCAATTGCCGCAATACGTGTATCTGTTAATTTCACAAATACAACAAAACAATATTATTGATCTACATCGCATCGCAACGAAAACCGAATTTATCTGAACTCCCTCGCCATCTCGCAGTCTATCCGACTATCTATTTGTTGCGCCGGCTTCGGTTTTCGTTTGCTAACTTTACGGGTCGCTTCGCCGGTACAAATAAATTCATATTGACACTTTCAATTTGAGTTTTCAGCTCAGTTGCGCTGCCCTGCGCCGTTAGCTCACAACATACCAACATATGCGCGCACACACAACATTCGTGACTGTCAGTTTGCATATGATCTCGGCTCTTTACGGCTTTTTTTCTCGAAGTTTGTTATTCTCGTATGTAAATATTATTTAACATCTTTGTATGAATTCGTATTTATTGTGCAGATGATTGAATATGCAAATGCATTTTCACACTTTATCGCACAAAAGCATCAGCGATGCCAGCAGTGACAGTGCTTGTTGTCAAAAACACAGGCGACATTTGGGTACTTATTATCTGCGACTCTGCACAAATCTTCTACAAACAGATATTCTTGTCTGTACGGTATATTTCGCTGAAATTGTGGTCACAGTTTGAAATCATATAAATATTATATACAGGGTGAGCCATGTTAGACTAACCACTCTGGACACACTACAACTTTGACAGCGTCAATCTTAGGGGACTTTTGCTATGGAGCAGTACGCACCAGTCGAAGGAGCCGAAATTGTTCATCTGAGCATTCAAAATAACAAATAAAAAGCGACCGAGACGATATGATTAAAATATCGTGGTCGTACAAGCCAGTATTGAAAGAGCAACGGAAACACCGTTGTCGGGCTATGATAACCGATTGTTTGATGCCGATTGTTCATGAAGATGGTATGGACCGCTTCTGGTTTCAACAAGATGGCGCACCACCTCACACAGTGTGTGCCCCCATCGATTTATTGAACCCATTTTTGTCCGGTCGCTTAATATCAAGAAATGGAAATTTTGACTGGCCTCCGTGTTCGCCTCATTTGGCACCGCCGGACTTTTTCTCGTGGGGCTACTTGAAGTCGAATGCTTACATCAACAAGCCCCTTGGCTAGTCGAACCTATCGCCATATCGTCCGAAACATTGGCAAATACAATGACCCTTGCGCGAATGACATTCAAAAAGTAATGTAGTCAAATCTGCTTAAATCAAATTAAATGATCGGCCACTTATTGAGCAAAAAAAGGGTTTCATGTATAGGCCTAATAGGTAAACCTTGTATAAAATGCCGATTTCGATATATTGATTTTCAGCCAATTATGAAGCCAAAACATTGCCAATGCTAAGAACTAGAACTATAGAAAATATTTCAGAGTTTCACCGAAGGCTCCAAGATCGAAAGTGATGCGGAAGCAGTGCTTTTTACAGAGACTACTCTTCATAAAATGCTGTTTCCGCTCAAGGAAACATCTACAATTCTGAGATATTCACTATATATGTACAATGAATGATTTTCTGACAGCCTAACTTGGCATTAACAGGACAGGTTTTTCTCTAAATTGACTAGGAATCACAGATCATTACGCTGGAGAATATGTGGAAGTTCTTACATCACACAAGTCCCCCAGGCACTCGAGACAATGAAATGCTCAACGACTTGTGATATACAAACAAGTTCAACATGTATGTAAGCATATAACTTCATTCTCTATGGAGAATACAGTTATTATTTAGTAATTGCATCAGATAACTATTACATTTGAAAGCAGTCAAAGCTCAACCAGGTACAGATGCTGAGGTAACAAATTAGAATTCAAACTTTAAACAAATGAGCATTTCCTCTTCAAGTGTCCGTTGTTGCCAAGGCTTAATTAAGCAAGAATAGGTATCCACTAGTTGAAGTAACCAGCGGACGTATAATGCTTGTAACTTGTTCTCATTCTTTCTCATTTCTTTCATAAACAGTTTGGGTTGGCTAGAACCCTAACGAACCCTTGATACTTCAATGTTATTAATATTGGGGCATTAATCTTTGTTTGTGCTACAAGGCTTTCCTGCAAATCGACGTTATGGTAAGAGATTTTGCTATTCGAAATGCGATTCGAGAGGTTAAATCGATGTACTCGTAGTCACAAATTCTCAACTTCTATCACCATTCAACAATCGATATCTGTTCACACTAATCCAATCTAACACTTTCCCACAAAGTCAATGACATTGCTTGTGAGCTAAATAAGACCTATGTATACGAGTATAATCATTAATGTATCAAAAATGTGTCTCATCTATATACACATATTTGTGAGTGTGTGTGTAGCTAACCGTTTGAGATGTCGCGATATTATCAATAATTAGCGTTATAAAATGCGTCCTACCTCGCTTTCAAATCGTTTTCAGTTGCCTCGCCTCACATCTTGGCTTCTTTTTGTTGTTGCCTATGCTATTTTTGTAGTTCGTGGTTAACTATCTCGTTATACCGAAACTGAACTAAACATTTTTACGAGCGAAATTTGTAATCATTACCCCATTCATATGTAAATCTTTTACATTTCGAGCAACTTCAGAGCAGCAGCGCTTGCTCCAAAGTCTCATCGTCAGCATCACCTTCCCTTTCCTAACGCTTTTTCTTCTATT
The DNA here is from genome assembly GCA_035041755.1 of Cacoxenus indagator. Classification (NCBI taxonomy): domain Eukaryota; kingdom Metazoa; phylum Arthropoda; class Insecta; order Diptera; family Drosophilidae; genus Cacoxenus; species Cacoxenus indagator. The sequence goes on along the minus strand of JAWNKX010000018.1, from coordinate 895,923 downwards.
GGGTGATTGGATCGACGTATCAATGGCTGGCGTTAAATTTACTGTATTGTTTCCTATACTCGAACGAAAAAGATTAAAGCGAAGCCTCCAACTTGACTTGGCTAATTTATTTAATGTGTGCTGTTAACCAAAGAAGAACATAAATTTCTGAAGCGACAAGTTTTTATATTTTTCCTCCGAAAAAAGCACCAGCAGCCGCGATATGCTTGAGCCATGAAACGCTACTGAACACCGCAGCTCGTCCGCAGCCGTCAACCGCTCAGATAAAGTATCTCGGCATCAAGAGCAGTAGCTGAAAAGATGTGAAAAAGCTTAAATTTTAATAAAGTTTAGATCTTTATCTCCCGCAATTTATTTGCTCTTTAACAAATACTTTCATGCGTTGCCTTTGTTTTTCCACAATTTTCGTGGCGTTTTTGTTTTTTGGTTATTCTTCCACTTTTTGTTCTTTGGACTGTGTAAATATTTGAGCTTTTAACGCCTCACTCAGCTATGTATCCAATTCAGTGGTTGAATGAATGTTATCTTGAGTTACGTGCTAATTTCGTGGTATGTCATTAGAACGTGGAGTTTTTGTGGTCTTGAATTATTTCCTGCTTGGCACTTGTTTGCTTAGAAGAAACATTTTGTTTTTTACACATCACATTCTTTATTTTATTACAAAACCGATATGGGTCTGGTTTATTGCAATCAGTAGAAGTTCTTCAAGGGTCAAAACTGCTGCGGTGCTTCCTCTATTTTCCGTGTCACGTTCTGTCACCTATCGATCCCTGCAGATCCCAACTATCAGCTAGGAGTAGATTCAGCACCAGACATTCCTCACGGTTATAAGCGCACGTCAATCGTTTAGGTATTCACTTGCTCGACAACAGCAGCGTCCTAAAAGGCTGATCACACATAAGCAAAACATTCTCTATCTACTTGAACTATTTTTTTTTTTTTTTTTTTTTTGAAGAGATCATACGAAAGTCATGGCAAGAAATGTAACTTAGACTTGAACAAGCCTTCTTCAGCAGTATTAAAAATCATTCTGTCACACAATTACACACTCAAAGAATGCTCTGAAAGACTCCTTGTAAGTGATAACGAATCATCAACTGAAATAAATATAGCAAATTATTTATTGATTTTACTTTCTTAAGTCAATCGTGGTGAGTTATGAAACGTGCATCTCAAACATCATCATGATCTTGTAGGACAATATACTGACCTTGGCCCTCTTTTACTGCTCCTTGGCTACAGCTGTATTGTGGTGGGCTACAAATTCGTCCATTAACCCCATCAATTTATGGTTATGAGCTGGAATATTGAGGCAGTTTAAGTTGCAATGCCTAAATTCCAAAAAGTGACTGCATCTTTGTATCATACTGCTGAAACCCAAGCAGAACTCCACTTCTTATTAGGTGAAATAACTTACAGTAGAGTCGCGCTAACTTGAATACCAAAAAATCAAGGCTGTTCAAGTTATCGAGGTTTTCAAGTTACTGGATATATGCTTCAATAAATGTCTTAATAGAAGAGTTTAGTCAGAGAAACATCTATATACACTCCGTGTCTAAATTAGGGTCGCAACATTTTCTTTTATTGTCAGGCACATGTACTGAAATGTATTGAAAAGCAAAAACAACATATAAAGCGAGAACGAAAGAATAGAAGAATGAACGCTGTTGCAAAATTATAAGCGCACATTAAAAAAACGTAGGTTTTGACGAGAAGGAAATGTTTCATGCACATTTCTTTAGTTGATTACACTCTTTTCGTGAGATAGATCAGATAAAAGGCAGCAGTGATCACGTTGTATCAAATTCGCTTCTGCGTTTGTTAGAAACGCGTGTTCTCGGCATCTATAAGAGCTATCGAGCTAAATTGTTTACCTTGGTTTCGGTTTGAAGTCTTTTGAGTTTTGATACCATGTGGACATGGTAGTTGACCTTAGGGTGGGAATATTTCAATTATTCAGATTTACGTATATATAAAAAGTTCGTTGATGCGTACAGTTCTCATTCAGTTTCAAAGAATCTTATGAAATGTTTCAAACTAACGACATTCTGTTCTACTTTTTGACACCAGTTATAAGTAACTTACGCCCTTTTTGTTTACCACATCGGAATAGGTTGTTCTGTTATTGTCTCACTCACTTTTATATACAGACAACACAAATTTGTTTCCTAATAAAATTAAAATAAAAAAACATACGCCTGAAGGCAAAACAAAGTTTGCGGATTAAGCTAGTTTTATATAAAGATAAGAAACAATTTGAATTTTTTGAAGCATACATATATCCGAATGTGAACTTCGACTTTTCTTTGACCACGAAATGGCTTTATTAAACATCTCTACGGCCTCACGGTCTTTGATATTGTAATTTTCTTAATTCCTCTCATTATCATCAGGCTGTGATGAACCTCGACGTCTGAGCCTTGGTCAAGTAACCATTCATTAATTTTAGCATGTGTGTTGTTCTGTAAAAAGAATCACATACACAAGTAAAATAAAATGTAGTTCTGCTTTAATAAAACTGAATACCTGATCATCTATGGATTTGAGAGAAAAGTTAAAGTTAACGAGTCATGAAATTAATTCCTCTTCAAGTTATACGGTACTAGATTCCGCCAGTGACTTCGCTCCTGGTGTGGTATGGAATAATATTGAAAATTATACCACGGCATTATTTTACCGGAATAAAAGTATGTCCCACCCAGATCGAGCTCTATCCGAAATAACATAAAACGTATGAAAATTTTTGTGCTTGGTATTGCAGTAGTTTTGTAAAAGTTTAATCCTAAGAAAAAAAACATATTTTCCTATAAAAAAAATCAAACATATATATAGTCCATGACACTCAGTGACTACGTAGCGTTCTACTGGTGAAAGAATTTTTAAAATCGGATGAGTAATTTCGAAGATTACCTCTAACATCCAAACAAACATTAATAATATTAGCATAGATGTAATGGTAAAAAAGTGGCGTCCAAGTTACTGGATAGTTAAAGTTATTGGGTGTTCACGTTAAAGCGAGTTAACTGTATATGTAATACGGATGGTTTTATTGGTGCATACTTCTGCTTAGAATTTCCCATAGCAGTGCTCAAAACAACGAACACCAAATTTGTTTATTACGCTGAGTGGTTCGCAGCGGTTCGCTATCGCATTCTATGAAATACTCTCAACATTTTAAAGCAGACTGGAAAAACTATGCAGTCACGTCATAAAAGCGAAAGTCTTGACGCCATTCAAAGAGACAGCACAACACACATCAACATAATCAACAAAGTGTCAACTGTAAGCAACACACACACGCAAGCACATATGATATGTATGTATATTGAGAGCGTTTAAAACCAAGTTAAACAAAGTTATGACGCCATTGCATCTTCAAATAAGGTTTAACGAACTAGATACTGGGAGCTGGGAGGGTACGAAGTACGCACTAAAATGAGCGATAAACGGCTTTATGGCATTTGCGCGCAGCTCACAGTTAATGCAACATGAAAAATCTATGCCAGCTATTGTCAAACAACATTGTCGAACATCAGCGAGAATGTAGTCGTAGTGACGGAGTACCTACGCATGTGTGTGTGTGTGTGTGTGCCTTCGGCATTTTCACTTTGACGTTGAAAATTTTCCTTTTCGGCTTATCAGACTCGTGATAGAACAAATTGCATCGTGTCGTGTGACTAACACTGAATTAAGAGCAAGTGAAAACGGGGGGTGGGGAGAGAAAGTGAAAATGTAAGGCACATTGAAACTGCCCACTCATGCATTACGCTTGGTCCAGTCTTCACTTGAAGGCGATCGTGACAAAATTACCCGCGGCTGATTCACGTCACAAAATCGATTCGGCTGCTGCTTCGGCAACGGTAACGGCGGCTACGACGACGGTATTAATCAAAGGCCAATAAGGTAGCCAAAGAAGCCGTCAAATTGTTACTTATAATGGATGTTTTTATCAGTCAAATGATTTTTGACTACTGAACTTTTCTCCCTCTCTCTTTGCCGTCTATGGCATTGCGTTTATGGTTTTCTACGAGCGCATATCTTTGCTTTGATGTGGACCGCCTTCGATTAAGTGAATATAGAAGTGTATTGTATCTCAATAGATGCTAAGAGTGTGCTTGCTATTTGAAAACCCTTTTTGGCTGTTGAGTTTGTTAATTTTTCATTTCAATTTTGAACTTATTTAAATTTAATTCAATATATTTTAAGAGGTGGTTTTGTTGTTGTTGTGGTTGTTGCTGCTGCTGCTGATGATGAAATTGATTGATTGCTGGGTCGTAGTGCGGCGGATCACTTCTGTGATAAGAAATAAAAAAATGTCATGTTTGATTGTCGTGGGAAATTTTGTTGCCTGATTTTTACAAGTAATCAAGTAATCAAATTAAAGAAAATATACTTTCAGGATTTAACGAAACTTTGATTTGAAATTTGAGTGAGCCAATAGATGAGAAGTTTGTCGATATTTCTGAATTAAGTTAAAAACCACTTGCATCTAATTCAGATTGGCACATATGTACATAACCACTGATGAAGTAGTATGTTTTGTAATTAATAATATTCCGATATGCAAGATATTTGGAGAGACAACCAGCAAATTACTATAATCCGAATTGAAAACAGTGGTTGAATCATCTGCAGTTCGGAATGGCAAATCCAAGGTGTGGAGTCTTTTCAGTGCTTGTGCTGTTTCCGAGCAAGATTATAGTACGTATATTAGGTGAGTTTGGTTATTTTCAGTAATTTCTTAAGATTCACAGAGTTTCCGATAAGTTAAACGGTGTTCGGGTTGTTCGCTTTTTTGGCCTAAAAACTATGTAATTCTATTATATAATATGCTAGCTAAAACCGGAAAATGTTGTTTTGACATCAAAGAACGTTTGTGCATTTGTTAATATTGATAGGTAACAAATTAATTTAACAGTTGGAAAATCTTCATACATTTTTATTTAACGAACAATGTGAATTTTATACTGTGTTAGCAAATGGTGAATGATAAAAAAAAAATTATATCAATATGGTAAACTAAAAGTAACTTTTTATCTCAATTCACACTCTGTGAAGGACACATTGGACGCTCGATAAGCAACACATAATCTTTATTCGTTAGACGAAAAGAGTTGATATGTATGCAAACTAATCCCTCACTCTTTTTTGTCATATATATATATATATATTTTTTTTTTTTAACAACAAACACTCACTATTCCAGCGTTATCAATTGTTATTTGTGAAAAGTACATCAGTAAAAATCATCGTAAATTTTGGTAGATTTACTAATCATATACGATATAACATTTAAAGTAAGATTGACTTTCAGTAATGACAATAAGTAACTACAACGTAACAAAAAGTAACAGAGTACTAACATAAGTCACATGCTATATTTATCTTTAGATTCTTCCTTTACTTAGCTCGTAGGGATGGAGCCCTTTGAAGGAATTGTTTCTTTTTAATTAAACGCAGTACATCTATTGAAACTGCTCGAATTCGACCACCAGCAGGTGAAGTTCAATTCAAATTCTCATTAGAATCACTTTTTTAATTAGAGGTCCATGCACATAAACCGTAGTAAGTATAGCCTCGCACGCGCAGTTTTGGAATAACCGAATAATAGCTTTAACTAAGCTTCTCATTAATCTTTTAAATTATGTTTCACTCCATACGATAGCTTAGAATCTGCCATTTTTGAAGCCTCTCGGCAGTATATCACAATCCCGAATGCAACTGTATTTACAATATCTTCCACCAAGAAATAATTTCAATAAAATAAAACGAATGTTATCGTTGGCGGAAAATCTCTTCTGCCAAACAAATCCCATTTGCTCAAACAAAGTATATAAAATTGGTTAAGCTAAAGAAAAACAAACCAAAAACCGCATGAAACAAACGCACGCACATGTTGCGAATCCTTTTCCGAATGCGAGTGGCTTGTGGGATCCTATCCTCAGCTGTGCCACAAAGGACCTTAAACAAACAAACGTTGAGCGGCTGATCATTGGCAACAAAACGTTTGCAGCCGAAGTACAAAAGTCTCGAAATGCAAACAAATCAAACTAAATCGAATCATTGGCCGACAAACTGTAAAAACAATCTCCTTTCGCTTATCGGTCACCAGTTTCGGTACAGGAAAATGTGTGTTGTTTCTCGAAGAGAAGCGAAACAATTGGCACTTGATTTGTAAGTAGGCGATTTCCATTATACAATACGTAGACATTAGACGACATACAAACGCCCTTTTGACAATCTTTCCGATTAGATTCGCAGATATTGTACTCATATTGTCGTCCTTTCGTTCTGTCCATGGAACAATGCCACTTGCGCCTCATTTGTGGTTAGAGCAATAAAATTTCAAGTACTTCAGCACTATGCTTTTAACGCCACTAGACAGGGTTGGGCCGAAACGGATGTAGGACAACTCAGGTAATAGTTATAAAACAACAACATTTTAAAACGAGGAAATTTTACTGCGCGTCTTCAGAGAGCAACGGTGAAATATTCAATGGGTTTTCCGTAACTCGAAGTGAAAGGATGGAAAATACCAATTTCAATTGAGGATTCAAATTCCTGAGGATAAATAAGAAGCAAGTGAGAATGTGCGTATGAGAGTGCCATAAAATTATAACAGGCCATAAAATTGTTAATCGCTGCTAAATGTGCGTCATTAGTCATCACGCACGGCGTTTTACCGGGAACGACACCCGACCACGACAACGACGAAGACGACGACGAAAAAAACGATGACCAGGCGACATGCGATGGATTTTGAGTCAGGCCCATGTCTCACATTTCTTCCCATATATTTTCGCTTTATTGATGCAGTTTGTGTTTACGAGACTTATAACGGCGGTCATCAATGTTGTCTGAAGAGGAGTGAGTTGCATGATGGCATTGAATATAGATCGTTTAGTGGGTGGTAATAACGACATTGAAATTTTATAACAAAACATTTAATTTATTTATTTATTTATATATCTTTTCGCTTAATAGAGCTTTTACCGTACATTTAATATCTTACGATCGTGGAAGTAGCCGCGGAATTTGATAGCTTAATATTTTGGTAGGGGACTGCATTTTCGGCATACCACAAACGATTATGCGCATCGGCGAACTCTCGAAGAACGAAGGCAGAAAAAATGTAGCCAGTTGTCGAGACAATGGCATCGGTTAAAGTACAAAGCATCGCACTTTATTAACTACTTGAGATTAAGAACGATAAAGAGATAATCCTCGAGGTCGGCTACTCAACTCAAAGGGCCGTCACCAGCCTACGCTCTCGGCACCTCGCTCCTTCGCATTTCGGTAGCTGAACTGGTGTAATAAGCATAACAATATCGCTGTCCGCCCAATTGACAAGAGGATGGGCCGATGAGCGAGCGAGCGAGCGGCGAACGAATGCATGGACACGGATCGAGCGCATCCCTTTGTTCTCTAAAATGGATCACAGGTAACATAACGAGTGCTTGTGTATCTATGCTAGCCCTCATCAGAGAGCCTCAGCAACACCGCCAAATGTTTTTTAACATTGACTGAGTTGAGGTGAGATCAATAGCAGGCTTATCTCAATATTGACGAGCCCCTCGAATTCCATCAAAGAAATAGATCAGCTTATAGTGGTGATCATGGCTCGTCGCTTGTCATACGTCAATGCAATTTCGCTGCAGCTGCTTTGATCATTGAAGCAAAGTCCTAATCCAAATTGTTGTATTCTTTCGAAATGCCGACTCCTATGAACCTCCGCTCCTCTGCTACAATACACGGGTCTGGTGCTCTTATCATGGGTTCCTTTTTGTTTTAAGTTTTTTCCTTTGCGGGTTGTTGTTTGGCGCGTATGCGCAGCACTTTTCGAATGGAATAGTGTGAAGTTGTAACAAGTCTTGATGGATATGTTTTTTCCTTCATTCTTTAACGAACTTTCAAGCAATGAAAAAAAAATTGTATAAATGTAGGCGTAGAAACTGCATTATCCCTTATGCTACTGCTGCTTAATGGGATTTGAAATAAGCGTGAATATGTTGGAACGTTGAAATAGAGAGACCTTTTTGGTCATCGTTCGCATTCAGACAAAATTGCAACTCGGTGTGGATCGAAGCATCCTTCAGCATTAGCCAGTTATTATAAACTATCACTATGCCATTTATTCTAATGAAATTTGTAAGGTAGATCCAGTGCATGAGTCTACTTGAGGCGTCGGCACGTTGTTAGGGTTGAGTTTCACACTCAAAGGCTACTGAAACAACCTTTAGTGACTGAGATTCACGACAATGATTCGAAAATTTTGAAAACAAATATGATGCCTCGCAGTCAATTCTTTCTGTTCGGATACACCTTAATTTTGACTCAGCGGAGACACATCTGACTTACAATCTACAATACAGCCAGAGAAAATTTATTTAGTTTTTAGATTAACCCTGTATGCCATACTTAGTGAAATGTCTCCCTTAGGTCCAATAGGACCATTAATTATAATATAATAGTACAACATATTCAAACAATTGTTTACTTTGTTTTTCTTATTATTTTCCCTATAAACATTTCTTATGAAAATCTAGAAAAGTCTTCCATGGGCGTCAAAGCTTTTCATTCGATAAGTAGTCTCAGCAAAGAAAACTTGTTAATTTTTAATGCGTTCGGTTTGAACTTGAAACCCCAGCTCTGATAACTCTACAATTGATTATGCAAATGAATTTTAACACCTTCAAATGAACAAGACCCATAAAAACCTGCAGCTCCCTGTAACAATAATATAGCGGGACTATTTATTATTATTAGTATTTTTTATGAATAACGTTTGTAATATTGACAAAAGGCGCTGACAGTTGGCGCACAAAATACACAGAATGCAATGGGCCACAAAAGCGAGCGATGAGTTCAACTCACAATGAGTAGGTATGGCACAGCTTCGAGCAACGTCACAGTGAGGGGTGCGCGAGTTCACTGAAGCCAACCCCACCGACAGGCATAGGAGTCATCGTCGGCGTCGGCGTCGGCGTCGACGTCGATGTCGATGTCGTGAGGTGTAAATTAATTCAGTGAATTTCAGTCAAATTCCATGAAAACATCTTCCAGTCAAATTGTTGTTGTGCCTTGCTTTGCTTTGCTTAGCTTTGCTTGAATCGTTGAGAAAACAAACTTGAGTCAGAATAAAGTAGCGAACAGAATAAGTTGAGGTAGCATGGATGTAAATATCGAAACACGTTAAAGCTCATTATGCGATCGCGTTGAGCTGTGAAATTTGTTGTTTGCACAGCAACCCAGCGTTGCAGTGGAACGGCGTTAGATACTCATTTTTTTCCGCTATTTACAAACTGTTAATACCAGTAGTAACTGACAGAAATTGCGAATATATTGGCATTTATTAGAACGTGCAAACGGCACGGCAAATGACAACGCTGGCGACTCGTCTCACACATTTACGGTTTCGACGAAAAACTGTCTACGTGAAAGATGTTTTATTAATGAAGAGCAATGTGAAGCGGTGAGACAAATTACTTGTTGGCCATTTCAGCATAGTCACACACCCAGTGGAACATCTCTATGTGGGTAGTACATGTCGTTGGATGAGAGACCCTTTACGTGTGGTTGATGCAGTGTTGTAGTTGTAATTTCTCTGCTACAATTGTGTGGTCAATTTTGACGCTGGTCCGTCATTAATAAAAATGTTTTTCGGTTAACTCCCCGAAAACAAACAAACAGACAGGCAGACAGACAATAAGTTCGTTACGCAGACATATGGTCCATAAAGTGGGAACCAATAACTGCAATAACAAGAATAACAAACAGTGAAACATTCCAGCCCAAGCGCTAAGAAGATCTCAGTTAAAGGGGAGCTACCAAGACGAACTTATGAATCAACCTGTCAAAAGTCTCGTTAACGCCAACAGCATCTTTTTTGTTACGGTTGCAGCCTTAAATCGAATATGATCGCACCCCAAAAATAGGGCGAGCAATGAAGAATGGACTCGGCTAGAGTGAAGCCATTTGTAGTCTACATTATGAAGCGGAGCACAAAATGTTCTTTGAATTACCGTTCCAAAGTATTTTTCCAAATTCAAATCTACTGTACTTTTCCAGAACTGACTCGGCTTCAAGGTTTTGGTACTCCCCTATTCCTTATTTGTAGAGAAAATAAGCCGATAAACCTTCCGGTCATATAAAAAACTAGACATGGACTTCTCGTCGGTGCCCATGTAATTGTAATTGTGTTGATTGTAATTGACAAGCGGAGAGTATCAAGAGCATCTCCAAGATAGTTTGAAGCTGCCGTTATCAGTATTATTATAAGTAGCTATTCTGAGTAGCGCATCAAAAGTCGTACAAGTACAAGTAGCAATTGCCCGAATTGACCCAAGGGCGTTCAGCAAAACTTGAGAGAGCAAAAAACAACTAAAAACCAACCAGAGAAAATTTCATTAAACGCCACTTTTTGGGCCACAAACTGGCGCCAACTCTTGACGACCGTAATCCACATAAAATCAGCAAAAGTAAAAAAATTATAATAAATAAAAAATGAAGTAAGCACAATAACAACGATACAAAGCAAGATCAACAAATAAGCAGCAATTTCTACATGTCCAAGCAAATTTAGTGAAACACAAACAGTGAGATCCACTAAAGGAACGTAGGAGCGAACGATTGAATGAGTGAACACTGAAGTGCGCACCGATCGTTGCTAAACGATATTGCCACCGTCCGTCCACACATGCCACACACACTCACTGCCAATCGCATGAACATACGCAGGCACGCAACCAAGCAAGCAAGCACGAATGCTCATATGGCTGCACGAAGCAATTGCAAGTCACTGCGACGCCTTTCGCTCCTTCTCTCGCTAACGCAACATCATCGATTGATGCCTGGTTCTCGGACTGGGACTGGGACTGGGACTGGGATAAAAGGTTGGGAATTTCTGGGTGCCGTTTTTCAGTGAGCCTCAGACTCACCATGCGGCAAAGACGATCGCCAACGTGCCACACCGAATTCAGAGGTGCAAATACGTTGGAGTTCAGTCTCCAATTTGTGCTTGAAGGTGATCATTCATTATGCTATTTGTGTTGTGGTTGTACTTGTTCGTGTTGTTGTAGCTTGTTTTATGGCCACTGATGATAATTTTTGTAATATTCACACAGTGAATGGGTATTAAAGTTTTATCACAAAGTTTGGAGCATAATGGAAGAGACATCGGAGACTCCGTGTAGTAAATGTTTTTATTCTCGTTCAGACAAGTTAATCTAGCCATGTTTATATGTCCGTACGTGTATACACAGTCTCCTACATTTTTGAGGCAGAGAGCTGAAATCCTGCATTTTTGTCATCATATGCTGTCCGCACCTGAGAGATTCCATCGTTAGGTCAAATTAATATTTTTTTTTATAAAAATATTTTTTGTTTTTGGATTTTATATAGACAAAAACCGCGCACTTGTGGTGAAGGTCCCCGGTACAAACCCATGGGTTACACTGAAGTACCCAAATACAAACGTTCTGATATTTCCACGCATGGATCCTAGGACCACTGAATTCTGTATATCCCATAGGATTAAAGAAAGTACCACAGACTATGGAAGAGTATAAGAATTTTGGCAAAGTCAAACAAAATTTTGTTTCTTATTCTTAATTCTTTACTTTCGACCTTTTTTCTGCCCTTCAACAACGTCAACGTTGTGGACCATCGTCCATCGACCATCGACAGCGTCTAGAGTCCCCACCGCCAAGCACAAGTTCCAAGTCGCCAACGTCGAAAAGAACGAACGTACGAAGAGAAATGAAATGAAATATTTGTCTGGTCGAAAAGTTATCATTTTATTAAAAAGTAGAGGCAATCAACGCATTCACATATTAAAGACGACTTTGCCTGCGCCTGGGACCTCACCATCGCCTTCGCATTTTGGGAACGCTTCGCTGTAGTCGAATCAGTGCATTCGAATGTGTTATTAAAACAAAAGAATCACGTTAAGTTTATACGACTGTCTGTCTTTCTATGTTTATGTCTGTCTGTGCAGCAGTCGGTAGGTAGTTTTACTGCTTTGGTTTACTGATTTGACTCTGGCGCGTACGTAGAACGCGAGTGGCCCTTTTCGTTCGTATTGGGCTGGAGACAGGGGCGTGGTTGAAGACTTAACAACGTCGCGACGCGCCAGACACGGTCCCAATCGAGTCCAGTCCAGTTCAGTTCAGTTTTTTTTTTTTTTTTCTGTCTGACTGGCCTTAAGAGATCGTGTAGGTCAATTACTGGACGCATGTCCTATTTAATATTTCGTCTCTGACATTAGTAGGCGTCGATGGGTTTTCTTAACTTGACATGAGCAACATTCTATTAAATTTCTGCCCGTCTTTCACTGATTAGTAAATTATGTGGTTTTTTGGTCTTCGACCTCTTCTTCCTCCTGTGCGTTGTTGCATATTTAAAACACTTTAACCTAATTGCGTGTAAGTCGTTGACATTTTTTCGTTCATGTCACAGTGGTTGAGTGCTACGCTAATGCCTCATCTTACGAGCAACATGGGGTGTTGCCAAAGGTTGTCGAAGTTACCTAAATATTTGACTTATACTCGTACTTAAGTGACGCTTCACGTTTCAGACTCAATTAAAAAAAGACATGTGCTTATAACAAGTACCATATATAATATACCATATAACATATGTCGAACAATCAGTCTTGAAAATATAATACAAATTATTACTCGTATGTCTTTATGTTGACCATCCAAGAGGTGGAGTTTTTCCCTCTACACTCAGTAAGCGATGAATTAACATCAGTGTTCGGTCTCTTAAATTGTTGTAATCATTTTGTATATAGTACTTGGTGTCCCATGATTCGAAACGTAACTTTTTTCCTAACAGTCTCAGACGGACGCCATACAACCCGGAGGTCGTCCCTTTCAAAACCTTTAAAATACAGTCCAACCATAGATACTTAGATCGAGCCGGACCCATCGTGTGTGTTACTTAATTCGGTATATATACGATATATATATATATGTATACGAGGTCTCTCCGAAAAGTATCCGGCATTCATTTATATATTCGCGTCAGGGGACTCAGGCGACCTCTATATGGTTCGGTATATTTATATCCTTATTCACTCGTCTTGGAGGCGTAGGGCCTCCACAAGGCTCTTTCATATTGTTGGAATATATATAAATGAATATATATAATGCAAATGAACAAATTACAAGAACAATAGAAAAATAGTTTTATGATAAAAGTAACCTCTAACTTATTGGTAATAAGGCATTGAGTTGACTACAAAAAGATAAATATGTAATTTTAAAAAAATTACAAATCATTTAAAGTCGACGAAAAGAAAACCGACCGGGGATTTAAACCCGCCTACTCGGAGGGCCAGCTATACGGATTTTCATGCCTAATATATTATAATTTCGATCTAAATAAAATAAAATAAATTAATAAAACAAATTAAATTAAATAAAAAGTAAATAAATAAATTACAATATTTAAGAAAGACTTACAAAATGGATGTTTTAATTTATTATACAAATGGTTTTGGGTGCTTTGCGTTTTAGTTGCTCGACATCAACGAGTAGGCTGTTAAAATTAAAATTGTTTAAGTTAGTTTATTGGGGACTTCGTGAGAAGCAAATCAGGAAACCAATGTATCCCACCCACAAAGATAACAAGCAATGTGCAAGCCAACTCACGGGGCATACTCTTGTAAACAGTCAAGACCGACGTCAGACACTTGCACAGCTGGAGTTATGATCGCGTTCGTTTTGAAATTACATTCATTTCCGGACGGTTCTAGAGGCGTGAATAATTGGTGATGAGATCCACTGACAAATGAATGTTTGGCTAAACGAGAAAATTCGGCCCCTCCATATCTGCAAAGGCACTCATCCCCCAAGGATGTCAAGTCAAATTCTCCACACCCTAATTCGTGCTTTTCCCCTTCATACGTCTCTTCTAAAAAAAACAGATCAGTAGACATTTTGATAAGATTGGACTTACGCATATTCCCAAATCGTTCAAAGAAGACTTATAAATATGATTACGGGAAAACTTGTAGAGCAAGGGATTGCTTTTGGTCAAGTGTTGAGAAATAGTTGCATGTTATTTATATCCTTTTTTTATATTATTTATATGTCTAGGTTTGTATTATTTTTCTATGTTTTATTTATCATTATCATTAGAATGGCGATTTTTTTAATTAAGGGAAGTTCGACTTGAATGTGGAACCCTAAGAATCATTTGATACTTGGATAATGAATTGATAGTTTTTTTGTTTTTGGAGGCCTGCATTAAAATCTTCACATACCTACACATCTCTGAATATCGAATGTCACACGAAAAGACTGCCAGTTTGAACATTCAATGCGTCAATATAATTTGAACTGCCTACGCCAGGAAACCACTTAATGAGGTTAATAAACCAATCGACTTGAAATTAATTATTGAACGCTATAAAAAACAGCTTTTAATTATTTATGCTTATGAGTCCCGCGTAATTTCCTCTTATTTTTAGTTCGAAGGTCGTAAATGACAGGACCACCGCACTTCAAAATCCAACGATGGCGACAAAGAAACATTGAAATGCAATTAAACGAGGCCCTAAAACCAGCATGTTGAGCCATCAAATCAAAATCAAATTCATTTTTAAGTGGATACTTTTTTATGAATGGTGGAGTAAAGCGGGGAGGAAAGCAACGGAGGGCACAAATTTGGTTGGATGTGCATATTACCGCATTAACGCGTCTCGAGTTACATTGAGAAAGTAACTAAGTTTGATGATATATGAATGTGTGCGCAAGTTTATGGGCTCGAATAAAGCCAAGTAGGCTGACCATTCTCAGATTGATGAAACTCGCCGTATTCTAACGCAAATGGGTCCCTGTCCCTGTTTGTGATTCATTCTGATGCACTTTTTGGGACTACATCAAATCATGATCATAAAAAAATGAATTTCGAAGTTTTTTGATTGATGTCCTTGTGAGCAACGATGTCAAATCGAAGACTTAGACACCTTTCTAAGTAGTAGACGGCAAGTGCTATGGCTGTGTGTGCATTTGTATCTTGGGCTGGTTAAGGGAAAAGTCGTCATCGTCAAACGCTGCGATACACAACAGCGGGAGGCGCGATGGCGCCATTGATATATTTCAGCCGTTTCATTTTTATAAAAAGTGATGAGAACAACTCGTCTCGCTGCCTGGAAGCATTGGGAAGCCGAAACTCGAGGCATAATGCCAGAACCCAAGTAGAAATGTTAATATTTAATTATAGGCTGGACTTCTAACACACACACACATGCTCGTAGTTCGAGTATGAAATGCGATTGAATGAATTCGATTTGTTTTTTTGTGTTTGGGGTACAAAATTTAATATTCGCCATAAAAAATGGGATCAATGACGCCAAATAAAAATTTATTATAAAGCATAGCATCGAAATAAAAGCCATATTAGTTGGGTCAGGTCGAAATTCGATATGTGCTTCGTAGCTCGATTCACAGTGGAAGAGTGTAGGTAGCAAGAAATGCGAACAATCAAAAAAGAAACGTTTCCCTCATGGCACTGGCACACTTCCACTGAATGCTAATGGGGTGGCTAAAATTGCGCATAGGGACCTGCTTCAGACCACAAAAAATATTTAAAGAATTTGTCAAACAAGATTTCGACGTGAGCAACTCATATATGCCACACACGCCGCCAAAGTTGCAAGCAAGTCAAAGTTGCGTAGATCGCCAAACTTGAACGCTGAAGCGTCCTCCACTCCTTACCCGCATTCCTACTCCACTTCTCTGCCATTCCAAACACAATCCCTGCAAGTTTGTCTTCGGAGACGTCTCATTACTTATTATGAATTCTATAAATATTAATGGATTTTTAAATGCAATTATAACAACTAATTAATAATGTGCATTTTTAATTGTCCGACCCGAGTGATCGATCAGTCGGTCGGTCAATGTGTCTCGCCTCGTCACATTGTCACAGCCGTCAATAGACATCGACCAATGACGGCTTTCGGCTGCGCCAGTCCGCTGGTTCGATGGTGGTCGTCGGTTGATTCGAATTGCACACTCCTGCCTTGTATTGCTGGCTGTATCTGTGTCTGTATTTGATTTTGGTTGTGTTTTTCTCAGTGCTACCATTGCTGGTGCTGATTAATGTGTGTCTATGTGTTTATTGGTTTTCTCGCATCGCTTTCGCTTTTTTGGATTTGTTATGAAATTCCAGTATTTTTTGGCAATTCAAGCGAGGTGCGCCAAAAAATTAAACTGCAATGTTTGTCAGAATTTATTTTAATTAGTCAACCGAGTTGTGCTTGAAATACATAATTAAGCGATTTCGGTTTTTGTGCGTCGATCATTTAGGTTTCGTTTTTGATATGCAGAATCACGTTTGCTCGACGGTTTCAGTACTAAGGGAACAAATCGCTTTGCCAAACTTTCCGACTTCACTTTCTAGTTAAAAATAACAGAATAATTTTTCAATAAACTTGAAATATTTTGACCCTTACAGGTCGTTTTTTTTTTTAATTTTAAAATTCGGTGTCGACATCATAAGAAATACAAAAACCCCAAAGAAATGAAAATATGCCCAGATTTCAGCTAGAAACATCAAAACTAAAAGGTTTTGTTAATAATTAATATTAGTTGATGCGTGGCACACCTTCTGCCCCAGCCCTAGTACCTAACAGGATATTCGTTTTCATGCTTCAAATAAAAGTAAAAGTAAAATGTTTACAATGACTACTGTCTATATATATATTTCATTAGATTTAGGCAAGTCCCGAGGTCAGGGATATCCGCGAGTGACGTCTTAATACCGAAACCAAGGAAAATCAGACACTTGTACCCAAAAGGCCTATTAGTGTGTTTTCACCATCGTAGGTAGTAATAATAGACAACTTTGCAGTTGGTTTGAATATATCTATTAATTTACAGTTTGGTATCTGTGGCTGTTGAAGCCGTAATCGGATATGCGAACTGGCTCTTGATGTCTATCCTCCCCAATGTAACTCTCAGGATGAAACTACACAACTGGTTTGAGAATAGCTCTCAGCTGCAGACTATTCGGACATCGTATTATAGCATTCCAGAAGGCAGACTTGACTATCTCATAATATAGTAAGTTGTATTCCTTATCAGTGTGGTTTCAGACCAGAGAAGCCCACAATTGACCAAATCTTCACACTGCGGCAGATCCTGGAAATGACCCAAGAAATGCAAATAGACACTCACCATCTATTTGACGATTTCAAGGCCGCATATGACAGCGTCCATAGAGGCGAGCTATACAGTGACATGTTTAATGTTAACATCCCTACCAAACTCGTCAGATTGTGTAGGATGAAGATGGAGAACTCTGTCTGCTACGTCAAGGTCGGTAATGAACTCACCTAAACCTTCAATGTGATATAAGGTTTTAGACAAGACGAAGCGAAACTAACATGTCAACACCAGAGGCACGATCTTCCAAAAGCCCGTTCAGCTGCTAGCTTACGCGAATGACCATGACGTGATTGGTAGAAGACAGTGAGCCGTCAATGAGTTGTATGCTGGCATTGAAGCTGAAGTGGCTAGATTGGGTCTAGCGGTAAACGAGGGAAAAACAAAGTATATGCTGTCACGGAAGGACACAAGACTTCGACGTTCCGGACAGAGCAAAAACATTAAATAGTGACAATAATCTCAGTAGCGAAATCAAGCGCAGAATTACAATTGCCAATCGCTGTTTGTTTGGGCTCAAGAAAAAATTGAATAATAGAGCCATCTCTCCAAAAGCCAAACTGGCTTTATACAACACACTAATCATCCCATTCGTGCTCTATGGGGCAGAGGCATGGACACTATTGAAAGCGAATGAGAAAGCTCTTGGCCTTTTTGAAAGAAACGTTCTGCGTTCGATTTTTCAATTTCAACAACCAACTTTACGGGCGGTCTTCGGATACAGTGCTTGAGATGACTGGATTATGTAGAGCGTATGGACAACACACCTCCGGCCCGAATAGTCTTTGAATCCGAGCCATTGGGAGAACGCAACAGAGGACGCCCTCGAGTGAGATGGCGCACAGAAGAAGAGAAGGATCTCAACGAACTTGAGAGGCAGCTGGCAAAAGATCGGGCCGGCTGGAGAGGTTTGTTGGTTGGGGCTCTGGTCCACCCCGAACTGTAAAGTCACACAAAGAAGAATAAGTAAGTATTATTCAGACTCGACTCGCAACGCAACCAATTATAACCCCTCCTTACCTAATAGTCTCTGAGGAAACTAAACTTTGTGATAAATTTGTAATTGTTACAAAATTCTAAGGTTTGGGGCTATGTGGATCAACATGTTACCTACCCCGGTTAAAATTGACACAGCCAACAGTTTGACAACTGAACCACAAATTTGAGACTAGTTTTAAGAGATTGATTGATTATCACAATATCCGTTGTATGAAAGAGTTTAATTTTATTTCAAAAATTTAATTGAGTCTATCTAAAGTGCACACATATTTCGAAGTATTAACATTTCAAAAGACAACTTACGGAAACGGCAGAGTGCGACAAGCCCACATAGCCAACTATCATATTAGCTTTCTTATAAACTCATTAACAAACGTCAAATGAAGCAACGCAGATGTCAAACAGGGCTTAATTAAAATATTAAAATATCTTATATAGAATTTATTGTAAGAATCAACAACAAAAACAACACCAAACAAGAAGAGACCTTTAAGCGGGTATTGTGACAGTCGAATGAAAATTTTCTTGTCGATTTAAGCAGCTTACCAAAACCATAAATCATGGGCAACTGACAGCAAATCAAGTTAATTATTAAAATCAACCAAAGAGGCGCGTAATTAACTAGGAACAACAAACTTGGCGTTGTCACCTGTTTTGTGCTGTGATCGAAATGTAGATGCAGGTGCCCAGGGAGGCCCAAAACCGTCTGAAAACAAACTGAAGTCGAGAGAATAATTTATTAAAAACAAAGAGAAAACGTTCGCTGGCAACTCATAAAATAATACATTATAAATGATATACACGACAGTGACTGTGGCTAATAAGCGGCGATGCTGAGATACTGAGAAAACAAATGAAATGCGATTCGAAATGTATCTGAGAGCATAAAGATGCAGTAAGTGCGATAAGACCGAGCTACAGGCGCCTGGAACTAAATGCTAAACGAGTTAGCTCGCTGATAGAGATCTTCGTAAATATGCTTACTGACCGAGCTGACGCTCAAGGTGCGTTGAGCGTCATTAACAGAAAAAATATATATATAGATATGAAAATAACCACAAGAAAGATGTTGGAAAACAAGAAAACACAGTAAAAAGCCAGATTATTTGAGCGTTGGCGGCACAGTTTGAGGCGGGTGTGGCTTATACCAAAGTTTTAAACATTTTGTGGCGTCGCGTCGACCAGCGACCGACCTATGCAACTGTCCGAACAAACGCTCAATGATTGAATTTTCCAACACGCTTTCCTCGATTCGAACGCTAGGTCGACGGACGGGCACACACTCACACACACACTGAAGACGGACATACAAAATGAATGATCGATGGCCTGTCGTTAAGATGATCACTTTTCGTGCAGCGTGACTGCTGCCTAGCGGCTACTAGTTGAGATACTTAAGACGACGATGATCACCAGGCATGACTACAGCAAACAGACAAAATTCAAAGTTTCCCAAAAACAAGAACCAAAAACACAACAGCAAAAAAACGAAACGGATAAAAATCATTTGTTAAGATGATTGTTTGTGAGTGGTGGGTGCCTCTGCAGGACGGCCTAAATGAGTCTGCCTGGTGGGCAATCTATGACGCTTCATCTTCTTTCCCCTGCATAAATTAATAACATTTTCACCACGAGCTCTGTATGTCGCCACGTATCTATAAATATTTTTATTTCTCACGTTTTTTATAACCCCTTGTTTTTGCCTTGGTCATTTGTATAGAATAGCGTTGTTGACATACGTTTTCAAGAAAAGGCACCGAGAGAGCTAGAGATGTATAGAAGGAGAGAACACTCCAACAATTAGACTGAGAGTGGCGCCCTCGAGAGCATTGCGCGATTTAATGCTGCCTGTTAACTACTTAAACGGCGTGCTACTGTGGCGTCTAAATCCCAAGCAGCTCCAGCACAAATATCAACAACATCATCATCATCATCGTGATCAGCATCCTCATTAAGATCATCAGTCCCGTCAGGCACTACCGTCGCTGTCACCTTCGCCTCCGCCGCTACAGACAACTTTCGGCTCGGTCTGCTTGCTGTTCGCTATCAGTGATTCGGCATCTAGGAACATTAAATATCTACTTAAGATACATTTCAGCTTGTACTCTATATCTCTATCTCGCTTTCACATCACTCTGACTCTGCCTACGCTGCAGATAGTATCGATTGCATTTGTTTTGCATGCTGGTACAAAGCAAAAAAAGTATCTTTTCCGCATCCGCAGCGGCAACATATCGATTACCGACTTAGCGTCACTCTCCCTGCCGCTTGTTCGTTCGCTCGGCTTTAGTACAAAGCAGCATTAGCAGCAGCAGCAGCAATTGACCTGCTGCATTCATCTGGAACAGAAGTCGATCTGTAATCGATATCATCGCTGATAGTAGCCGTCGTCGCTGATCCCTCCGCTCATCGGCGCATTTTGACTGCGTTTCTACCCAGCTTGGGGGTCGCTCACTTCGATCGAAGGTCGGCGTGTTGCTTCAGATCTTTTGCAACACGGCTGATGTGCGGATATGTAGCATCTGTGTAAGTGTGTATTCACTGGCAATAAGTTAGTTGTTAACGTTGAAATGTTGGTCATTTTGCCGCCGACTTTTGTTGACCCGTGGGCAATTTTGTCCACTATCTAATCGTGCGTGACAGGGCTAATGGATAGATGATTTGGTTTGCAATGTGGCGACTTTGAGATTTAATACTTTTGATTACTGGATTTTTGGAATCTTTCTTTGTGTCTCGTCCCTCCTGTTTCTGAGATATCTACAGAATATTTGTATAGAACGCATATCTGTCCAAATGCTATCCAAATCTATGAGTTTAAAATTGAAAGGATATATCAATGAATCCTACTACTATTTGGCGCTTAATTTCTTGTCGCCGATGTAATTTTTCAGATACTAAAATCTTCGAGGAATGTGCTACGGGTATCTTTCATTATAAAAAACTGACAAAACTAGTTTTTGTATACAGTCAGCTTCATCCAACTCTCATTATTTGTATAAAATTGGATATATATTAATAAAGAGTTTAGGGTTATACTTATCAAAGATTAGAAGCATAATCTGTGGCAAATATAATGTGACAGGTTGAAAGCAACTGCAATCAAACGAAGATAAAATTCCATACACCGTTACCTGTTAGCACCGACCTTAACTGTCCGTCTGCGTGCCTGTGTAACTCTAACCGACGAACGGAAGCTGTTAAAACAAATTGCTAAACATTAACTTAAATGTCTCGAATCTTATCGCAATGAACACATGTCAGGCTACCGTGCGCTTAGTACTTCTATGTAAGTACTTCTTCTACGGCTGCTGTATGGTCAACCCTTGCAGCAGAAGTGTCATAGAGACAACGGCAACGACAACTTGAAAGCGAGATCCGCAGCACAGATAAGACGGAGCGATTCCGATTCCGAAGGACAGGGCTGGGCATAATGTCGAATTGCGCAGCATGGAAGTCGGTGAGGTCGTCGGCGAATCCTTTTGCTGTACGAACGTGGCGCCAACTTCACGTTTCAGTGTTTGTTTTCCGTACAGTCGTCGAGACAGTGATGACACCGACGACAACCCCGACATTGTGGATGTGAGGCCTACCTTTTCGAGCGGCACTTGAAGATGCCACAGATACTTGACGCAAGTAGGCGAGGAGTGCGGCGTACTTGTCTCTTTCGAACAGTCTCTTCTTTATGTACATATGTCATCTAATTTTATTACCGCAAAGCACAAAAGATCGCATCACATTGAAAAACAATAGAGAGAATTATTACTTCAATTGGCGACACTCTTCCAACCGCCTGTCCGCGTCTCTTAACCACGACAACGTTTATGAGTGCTGCTTAACTCAGTCTGCGTCAGGTAAAGATGTCTGGACAATGTCCTAAGTAGATTTTAAATGAAACCGCCTCCGACAACTTCACACCACTCGACGGCACTAAATGTTATTGCCGAAATGCCATTGTTAAGAATGTCCTTCTTCTTCGGCTTTTGCCAATGCTGCTGCTAGTCGAGCTGCACTTGTCAGCAGCTAATTCTATTAGTGACGCAATTACACCTGTGCTACTCAGTCTGCCTCACAGTTGCACATGTTGCGCAACAAACCATAAAAACGCACTATGCGCCCTTCGCCACGGCCAAGTTCAAGGTGAATTCACAATGACGTCTAACGGACCGTCGAGCACCCTATCCAAAGGCAGCCCTCCTCCGTCTGTCGTCGTCGTCGTTTTTGAGTGTTTGACACTTTTTCCATGCAGGCGTGAAGCGGTACTTTTTTTGGCAGACGATAGTAAATTTCAAATGATATTTAGACAAATATTTTACGATGCACTGACGCCAGCCGAAAATATTGACACTCAGTCAATTTGTAGCCGAGTTGTACAATATGTGGATGCCTTTAAATGAACTCCCGATCCCAAGACGCCGTTCTGCGTTCTGCGCCATATGTCACAGCTTCGAGGTTAGCAGCGGATGTATGCCGTCTACACACGCTTTCGGCCGTGTTAATGTGCCCAAAATGCAAATTAAATGTTTGCATTTGAAATTAGTTCCCGAGATATAAACAATTTTTATTTGGAAGCAGACGAACGAAGTCTTTTTACTTCGTTTGAGATGAAGTCAAGCCCGAAATTATATGCACATTTCAATGCCACTTTGACGCACAGCAGCATAACAAAAACAAATGTAAACAAACTAATTACAAAAAAAAAGAAAACGGAACAAAATGAATTAATTTAAAATACGAATGTGGTCTCACATGGCATTAAAGGATTGAAAATATTCGAGAACAAGAGGTATAGACTCCTGATTATCGCTGACGTAGCATTTTCCATGGCTGCCATTGTGTTCTTCATATAATAGAAACAAAGGATGTAGTACAACACTTTTGATACTGTTGAGAGGATGCAATAGATCTCTCTAGATCAGATTTTTTAGCCTGGTAGCAAGACAACTAAGCAAATTGACCAACAACATTTCAGATGCAAATAATTTTCAATTTAATTAAGGTGATCGTGAAAAATGCCAGCTGAATGCGATTTGGATATGGTTATTATTATTTGGTACATTGAAGTAAATAATATTAATATTAGAGTAATAACCACAAAAGCGCCAGATTCTCTACTGTAATTTATATTTTATTTATGTAATGAAATAACGACGCCGGGACTTAAAACCGTGGCTCACCTGCGCTCCGCCGTCTCTTGAAAATTTCCACTTAATGAAATACGTTTTTAGAATAAAAGATGTAGTATATGTTAAATGCGCGAGTAGACATAAAACAATCGACTGACAAATGGACGCAGCAAACAAAATAAAATGCTCGCTGTTGTGGAGCTCATACTACTACGAGCTCAACTACGAGTCATACAACAATCAAAATCTAGTCAGTCTCATCTTTGTCAAAGAAGCAAAAAGCAAAATAAGGTAGTCGATTCATCACGTGACTAACATGACGAATATGATAACACTGCACAATAGCAGCAATTTATTGCCCGGTTAGGCAAACAATTTAAGGACTTTCTTTCAAATACCTTGGCCCAAGGCTCATCGCAACATGAGACTACAACGCCAAACATCTAATTTAGGGATCAAGGCTGACAATCACTAAGGGAAAAATCCTTGCTTAGATACGGTCGAACCCACATAATGGCCATATTTAAAAAACGCGAACAGGACAGAATGGGTCTCGACTTTAACTTTCTTGCGATCATTCTCCAATTCATTGGAGATATTGATAATAGAGTGAGACTCTTGAAGCAGCTTATAGAGCAAAATCTGATCTAAAGCCAACAGTAGGAAACTATATCATCCCCCCTCAATTAAAAGCCCCAACAAAAATAAGCTGCGTAAAATCTAGCAAACTAAGGGAGCTCCAAATAACAAAGCAAAACTAAAATCTGAAAACCAGCCTAAGGAAATTTAAAAATAAACAATTACCAAAATATTGTACATAAAAAAATATCACCAACGTCTGACACTAATTACTCATTGTATAAAAGCACCTTACGAATCGCCAGCCGCCACTCGAAAAGCCTGTTTGGACATGACCTAGAACCAACTATAATAAACCTTCACTTTTTGCGCAAAAGGCTTTTATTAACAGCCAATCTAATATTAAACCTAGTTTGACTGTCAGGACTCCACCCCCGTAATACAGAATAGGTGAAATCACAACGAAATCAAGCACTGCATTGAAAAGCACAGTAGCGAGAGAAAATTGCTAGGATATGAAGAAATAACTAAAAAGTCTTACAAATAGCTCCCTGGGAAGGGATTTCTATTAGAAAACTGTTTAATGCATTAATAAGACTAAGACACTCGCTATCTCTATGAAAGTTAACTGAAATAATATTAAAAGTATTTGAACAGATTTATACCTAAACACCAATTCGGACTTAGATAAAATAACTGCACAATCCACCGAGTCCACAGAGTCTAAACTACTTCGAACAGTAGTTGACTGGTATTTGTATAACTAATTACAATATTCATAAAGACCTTAGTGTAACAATATACAGGAGGAAATTACAAATGCTAGAAGGGGATCTCCCAACACTTTATAGAGTCATTTCAACGTAGAAACTGGTCAGCCATATCATGGATTAATAAGACATAGACGTGCTTAAAAACAAAGTAAAGTATAGAAAAGTATATAATTCTTAAAAATAAGAAACACATATAAATAGATTATTTATTTATGTTATTTACAAGATTAAACTTAATATATAAAAATACTAAATTTAATACTAATTTAACGAGGAACTAGCTGCTAGGGCCTTTCACTCGTGATTCTATAATAACAGTGTTTTAAATATTTATGTTGGAGTTTTTTATAAAATTATATATGTTGCAAAGGTTTTTGTGGACTTGGTAGCCGAAGAGGGATACCCTAGTGCTCTCTAAGTGTTGGCAGACGTCAAGAAGTTGGTCCACGGTGTGGTCATTCCCTCAGAGAGAGCAAGGTGGACGAACCGATCCGTGTGTCCCGTGTGTGACCTATACGTAGGCGGATGAAACACCCGCACGCGCGTCGTGTTCAACTGGATGGAATACAGATTTTGGAATATGAAATATAAATAAATTATTGTATAAATATACACGTACCATTATTGAAACTGACCATACAAAAATTACCGATATTGTCATTCTTTTCCCTTTCTCATTGTTCAAATATGTACTTTGTGGTTTTAGTCCATAAGAAAAAAGACCAAATGCGAAAAAAAAAGACCAAAAGCAAACCTTTCTAGAGGTACCGCTAACACAGGTTTGTACCGGAACTATGATCCAATTTTAAAAATGCACATATGTGCAGATCAGTAAAGCTGTTATTTTTTGAATTGTTCGTTCTGTAGTTTCATAGGCAACGCTAGTTCTTCTATTGATAATTGTTAAATTTCTTGGAGATCCCAATAATATATTAGAATAGATTCATCAAAATTATTTGCTCATTAGACAACTATTACATAAATTAAGCTGAGTGTTTCCGTATGCGACGTCGTCGGAAACGCAGTACTCGTCCATTTTGAAGATATGTATGATCACCTATCTAGAACTTATGAAGCTTCATCATGTGCTACTTTATTATATATAATGTATATATAATTCATTTATAACCATCCTAACCAGGTCTGAGAGATTGGTAGTTTTAATTACACCGATATGCTAAAGTCTACCCCTACATAAAGCTAGGCTTGAAGGATGGTTTCATCTTCCTTTTAGTCTGCACAACTTTTGCATAAATCGTTTACTGTCACATTTCTCCACGTTTTGTGCTTCCTAATAAAAAAGTGGCCTATGATGGCCTACCAATTCTGATAATGTCACCCTGTGAAAGCATTTAATGCCAACGACAGTGTATGACGTCCTCCCATCTTTTGTTTCCACTGCGATACATTTGTTCGCTCAAGAAAATATTACACGCGACATACCAAAACTCATCGAAAGATACTAATAGCCCGGGCTGGTAGCATGCACGTTTTGCCAACTACAATAAAAAGTTGCAATTGCTAGTCAACTCAGGACTAGTTTTGGTCGCCTACGTACTAATCCACTCTCGACTACGATAGGTCACCAATTGAGCCATTACTTCGCCAAGCAGGACTATTTAGTCTGTGCCTTTCTTCATCTCTTCTTCTATGAGCTTAGTGTGTATCCAGCTCATTGTGGGCGGCGACATTGTTACAATTTCTTACAGAGCTTTCGCTCGTTTTGCTCGAGACAAGGAATAAGTTGGTTTGAGCTACGCCTGATTGATCAAAGTTGCAAAATGTTATGAAATAAATAGCGATTTAAAGGGAGTTCCTCTTCAGTTTTCGTTGTGATTAAAAATCTTAAAAATCAGAAATGGTTTTTTTCTAATCTTTCGAGCGAGTCTTCGAACGCTTTTCTTTCTTTTTTCCTTTTTTCACAGCACCCTCGATGACTTGGCCACATAGTCACATCGCCAGGCAAGTAACAAGTGAGTGAACCACCATACAAAAATTTAGTTAGTGGGGAGAATTTGTTGTTTTTGTCTAAGAAATAATTATTTATTAGAATTTTGGACATTAGAGATTAAGCAATTTTTGATTAAGCAACAGCATCTCTTTCTCTATCTACTGATGGAAATATATTTATAAAATTGAAGATGTTCGACGTCACGAACTGTAACTCAGATTCACTTTACTATATTTTATGGTCGTCTGACCTTGTTAATGCGATACAATTTCATAATTTAGAATCAAGAAACAAATATAT
Organism: Cacoxenus indagator; assembly: GCA_035041755.1. Lineage (NCBI taxonomy): Eukaryota > Metazoa > Arthropoda > Insecta > Diptera > Drosophilidae > Cacoxenus > Cacoxenus indagator. The sequence goes on along the minus strand of JAWNKX010000018.1, from coordinate 869,021 downwards.
TTGATTACATTTTGCATATGTCAACAAATTGCTTTCGACATCTCCCATACGACTCCAAACAAACTGTTGATAATAACTAATCAAGGAACCAAAAATTTCACCTATTCACATAAATAAAAACGAACTCATCAATGTTGGGCTATTGCGAATAACAATAAAGAATTGTAAATGCGTAGATGATGAAATCAATGACGAAATAATTACCAACAACTAATTAATTACAAAGATGCCACAATGCAACAACACCAGCAGCACAACGAACAACAACAACAACGACCATAGCAGCTGTCCCAAACTACACATGACCAAAGAAACACGCCAACCAACTAACAACCAAACAATCGCTTAAACGAAACCAACAACCTGTGCGGGCAGAAGAGAAGAAATTAAAACAAGAAAAAATCGGCAGGCATTTTTCTTAGACGCAAACAGCAGCTTAAAATGCAGATGGCAAACGCTGTGGAAAATCTCACTTTTAAATTACAAAGCACACTGCAGGGGCTACGTGGAAAAGTTAGACAGACACAAGTATGAAAAACGATAGTGTTGAAAATCAACAGGGCTAAGCGCTAACTTCAGCACCAGCGGTAACTGGCAGCTGCAGAAGCAGCACCGCAAGCAGCAACAGCAGAAGCAGTGTAAGCAGTAGAAACTGCAACAACAACCTTAGCAATATCAGCGATCAAAGCATTTACAACGGAAACTTCTTCAAAATGGAGTTCGAAGTATTAAAACGAACGCGTGCGAGAGAGAGATAATGGGCGCACGCTCGCATAATGGAGCCGTCGGCATTAGTGTGCGTGGATGAGTTTTTGAGTAGGGGGCGTATTCGTCGGTGTCAGCGTGGTGTGCGTACGTCAGACATTGTGCAAGAAAACCAATCACGCTGTACCGAACGCGCCGCTTTAACAGGTAGTCCAAAGAAAGCCAAAACCGGGTCTTGTTTTAGCTCAAGAGAGGGAGAGAGTGAGAGTGAACGAGAGTGCGAACATGCAGAACCAACACAAAATGAATTTGGTGCTGAGCGTCGTCCGTGTAAACGAAGATCATTCGAGTTGTGAACGTCGTGCCTTACACAACAGAAGTGCGGAATCAAACCAAAAAAAGATAGAAAAAACAACGAGTTTTGTGAAGTGAAGAATAAAAAGACTCTTGAGAATACACAAAATAGAATAGCAAGTTTGTGAACTTAAATACAATAAAAGAAGAAGAAATCAAAGTGCAACAAAATGCTTTCGATGCATGAATTCATGGATTTTCGTATGCCACAACAACTCGCACACGAGCTTTATCGCCAGCAAATCATGCAACGCATACCAGGTGAGTTTCAAAAAGTTTTGACCGACGGCAAACCGGATTCGCCACAGTCATTTAGTGCCATTTGTATCACACATTAGCAATGTGCTTATCTCTGTTACCTTCTTTGAAGATCCCTTCCCCATCATGTTTCCCATGCACATGGCGAGGCCACACATCATTGTGCCGCCACGTCAGACATTGCCGGGCGTCGAAGCGAAGTTGGAGAATAACGATTTGTGGCAGCAGTTTCATGACATCGGCACTGAGATGATTATTACCAAGAGTGGCAGGTAAGCAAGCTTGTGTTTTAACATGGGTATCTATGTATCTAAGTGCTGTGCAAACGCAAACAACAGTCCTCTGCAAATATACTTTGAAATGTTCGTATAGAAAACCAAATGATTTTCCTTCACGCCAAACAATCAAATTTCCAATGAAGCGCCGGCGTTTCTTGCGACCCGCGCCTATGCAAATGTTGACTGAGATTTGAATTGTGTCCTACAAAGTATTTCATTGTTGACTCACTCGACAAGGCGGCACAGCGGGCGTGCAACGCGTTTATTGCCCAGAATGTATGATTGCACGTACAAATAAACTTCAAAGTCGCGCTCTGTGACAAGTGCGTCGAGCGTTAACGTTATTGCGCAGACTTCAATATGATGCACACAAACTCAAAAAGAAAAACGGGCACATAAAGCCGACTAACAAAGGTCGAGTGTCTGAATTTCCTGCATTGTTGGTTGGTCCGTCGGTCCATCCGTTAAAACTACTTCCACTTCTTCAGCATCATTGCTGACTGGCGCCAATGCGCTCATAAAAATCTAAACGTATCTCAGGCGGCCTTTGTCTCATTGAGCTGTGCGTTGACACCGCTTTCTTCAGCTTCATTTTATTCTTCTGATTTTCATTCCACCACGCCTTTTGTTGTTGTCATTGTTGTTATTTCGTTATTGTTTCCCAGCTCGCTTTTCTTTTCAATGCTGCGGTTTACCCTGTCGTTAAGTGCCCGCTGTAGAGTCCGCGTCTATCTAGAATTTCACACTTTCGACAATTGCGATGATAAAGACTCAAAAGGTGTATCGCGCTATCTTTCTGTGTTAAACATCACGAGGCTACTGCGCTTGGCCCATAGCTAGCTGAAAATCTAAATTAACATAATTATAGCGCCGTGTCCAACTCTTTTTGAATGTCTTTTCACTGGAAATCACACACACGCCCCAGTAGACGCATTAAGAGGCATTTAAAAGCCGTTAAAAATCGCCTTACCTCGATCGCTTTACCCTGATACGACCTTCTTCCCTGAAAACTGGTAGTTTCGGATTTCTCTGGAAATGAATATCAGTCAATATTAAAAGAAAAACCCCACTAATTGTTTGGCGCCACTTGTTATGAGTTCTGTGCACCTCTTCGCACGGTTTGTGCTGTGCGACTGGCATAGGCGCAGAGGTCATCAGACACAGGCGCAGTTGAAATGGAGCGCGTCTCGTTCGTTTGCTGCTCTTTTATGGCCACAAAAATAATTAATCACGTCATTATTGATGTTTGTTTTGGTCAAGCAGCCAATACACTCCGGCAAGCGTTCGAATCCGTATGCGTTAGCACAGTTTAAATGATGATTTGACGTCGGCGCCAAGCGGCTGCAACTCCTGCTGTTTCAGCCATATTATAATTACACACTTGTTAGCGATTTCGTTAGGTCGCACAGCGACGAAGGGGAGACACAATCAACCGTTGCCCTCACAGGGGCCAGGGAACACCAAACTTGTCAGTTAACAATTGAAAACCACAAATCAAACAGGGCTACGCCTATCGCCTATCGAGTTGATCCGGGTATCGTTCGCTACATAGAGCTCCTAGCGTTTGTGATTTATTAGTTTGGCCAATTGACTAGCACACAAAAATCACTGACCTATTTACCTCTCTATTCTACTTATTTATAGACGCATGTTTCCCACAATGCGCATTACTCTCGCCGGCCTCGAGGAGGAGTCCAGCTACTGCGTGCTGCTCGAAATAGTCCCCATTGGCGATTGCCGCTACAAGTTCTCCGGTTCGCAGTGGGTGCCCGCGGGCGGCGCGGAGCCGCAGAGTCCACAGCGCATGTATCTACATCCGGATAGTCCTGCGACGGGCGCACATTGGCAGTCACAAGCGGTGCTCTTCAATAAGGTCAAATTAACCAATAATACGCTCGATCATAACGGACAAGTAAGTTGAGCTGAACGAACGCTGATTCTTAAAGACTGCATTTCTTACGGTTTATCTATCTTTGTTGCCACCCTTAGATTGTCTTGGCGAGCATGCACAAATACCAGCCACGTCTACACATCGTTCGCACATCGGACCTATCGCAATTAGCGTGGGCACCACACCAGACTTTCGTATTTCCCGAGACGGAATTTGTGGCAGTTACTGCTTACCAGGTTGGTATTTTAAAGATCTTGTTTAGTTGACCTCGAGCGCAAAATTAGTTCATTAACAAGTGTCGCCAAGGCCCACTTGAACAATCGGACCACTTGCTGCGATGTCACGCATCTTTATTAATATGACGGGACTGACAGACGCCTCAGGCCTGACGCTTGACGCTTGACGCCTGATGGTCGACAATGACTCTTTCTGGTAGTTCCGGTGTCAAACATTGTTACACTCAAGAGGCATTATTTACTTGAAGACGCCAAGCGTGCTCAAATTACAAACTCTATTTTAGTAAAGCAAAACTAATGTTTCGTTTCCCCTCGCCCTCTCTAATTTTAGAACGATCGCATTACCAAACTGAAGATCGAGAATAATCCATTTGCAAAGGGTTTCCGCGAGTCGGGTCAATCGCGCTGCAAACGCAAGCTGAACCACAGCGAGAGCGACCCAAACGACTCGAGCACCAACGCCACCACTACGAGCGATGACGACCGCTCCAGCGTCAGCAGCTTGGATTCGCAGCAAATGCTACGCACACACTGTGTCTCATACGAGGATGATGGCAGCTCCAGTGGTAGTCCCTCGCCACGCTTCAACGACGCATTCTATGCCACCAACCCAGCGGTACATGTTTTTAGTTATCTGCATCCCCAGCTGCGCTCCCCGGCCATGCTGCAACGAGCGCCGCTGCCCATGGATTTAGCCCTTGCAGCTGCCTGCTTCAGCCATCAATCCGCGCCTCATTTAACTCTACCGTTGCCGTTACCAGCAGCTTTGCCGTCGCAAATGCATTTGTTGCATGTTGCCCAACCGGAAATCGCTCACTCGCAGCCATCACCGGCTTCGGTTACTGCCTCATCACCGCCGTCAACAGCCGCCCAGCCCGGTACGTCGCCTTCAAAGCGCAGCAACGACTTCAGCATCTCAGCCATACTCGCCTTCTAATTGGATCTACATGCCTGTCATGGCAATCGCCGCATGGATATTTGAAAATTCCACTTTTCGGGTCTTCGTCTTTGTTTTTTCGTGATTCGAATGCCTTACAACTTATATGTCTTATCTTAATGTCATAATCCACTATATTCTAACTTGTTGATTTGTTTTAGGAATGCAATTTAAAACAATTACCTCCTAAGATTAGATTTTATAAAAATATATTCGGTAATACGATTGTGAAATCAGTCATTGGAAAGGGAGTAAAAAATTGCATTTAGAATATCTAGGGTCAATTGTTGTATTGCCGAAATCATGGCAACTACATTTAGAATAATAGGGAACGATTCTTCGGCTGCCCATCAGCTCATAAACTGCCTTTTATTAAGGACACGCCCTTGGAGAAATCCAAATCAACCTTTGATGGCCAAATTAATTGTGGGTAGACAACCATAGTCTTCTAATGGATTCACATGAGCGTTGTATGTTGGCTAAATAAACAAGACAGCATTATCAACGCTACGTTTGGACATAAATTGAGATGAAAAACTGAACCAGGGTTACTGGCCACAACTTTTAAGAACTAAATATTCTCAAAACTTGCTTTGATATTCCTGGATTCAATCTTCAAATTGTACTCCATGGCAAAGATAAAGATGCACAGGTAGGGTTCGAAGAAAATGTATGTCAATGACAACAAGGCATAGTAGGTTTTATTTGGATGCTGAAGATTCCCACAGCAACCACATCATAATTTCACAGCTAGCTAAAAAGCCTTTCACTTTACGCTTGGGACTCACAAAAGGTGTGCTTTAAGTAAGTTTGCCAAAGAAACACGAATTAGCTTTTTGTGGTGATCGAATTTGGATTAAAAGCGTTCGCACTTCTATTTTTAGGCAACAGATCAGCCAAAGCCGAATTCGTGTCAAGCTTGCCGCCGTCGACTCCGACACTCTAAAGCGGCCAAAATTAATGTGGTTCATTATGGCGACACTCGGACCACAACGAGAGGCACAAATCGGGCTCGACCGCTCAAATGTCGTCGTTAAATAAATGAAAAATATAAATAAAAATAAAAAACTAAGGAAAAAAGAAAAAAACAAATCCGTCGTGAGCGGCGTGTTGAAGACCGACATCGGAATTCTTAAAAGTCCGAACTAAACCAAGTCCGGTAGTTAAAACAATTTTGTCGATAAGGCGGCCATTATGAGCAGCGATTTGACGGCTTCTCGAGCTTTTGGTCTTTGCCGCTGTCGCTGCTGCCGCCGTTGGCACCGAGCGGCGTCGCTTAGAGCGAGAAACGTTTGCGCCTCAGCAGTTTCGGCGACGCTTGTGAAATTTCATTTTATCACCTTTTTAGAGGAACGAACGAGCGAGTTTAGTCAGCAACAGCAAGCTGCGGCTGTGGCTGCGGCAGCTCGTTGCACGACTCGGTATTATCACATCAAATGCGACAAATCAGTCTGACTGTCAGTCCGCCCATATGTCTGTCCACTCATTCCACTCTGTCGGTATGCATTTTAGTCTGATGCCCACCACCAAAGAACAACGGGCCAACGGACCAACGGACCAACGAACCATTTTGAGATACAAAGTGAATGCGCCACTGACGCGGCAGCCGACTGCGGTGGTAGCTATGACTGCGGCTGCAATGTGTTGTCTGCGCGCATAAACCTGTGTCTGATAAGCAGCACCTTCGGCTTCTCAGAGCTTGCGCTTTTAGGTAACACCACTCAGTGTGCGGTCGCGCATCCCTGCGAGCCGGTCGATCAACACCGATTCGAGAATCTTTTGAATTTTCGAAATTCGAAACAGAAAACGGTGGCGAATGACGATGACACTGGCGGTGGCGCCAAGTCAAATATTTTTCATTCGATTTGTCTGTCGTTTTAATAATTTTTAATTAACCTTCTTTTACGGCGCCCGCCCCCTCGATCATTGCTGACAAGTATAGTTCTGCTTTAGGTAGGCCTTGTTTAGAGGATGAGACATTTGCTTCACACACTTTCGAAAATTCATTCATGGAAAAGCTGAAAGTCGCGCTGTCGATCGCGTACGTCTTCAATCAAACGTCTTAGACTTGTTTTTCTTTTAGATATCAACGCTAATTAAAACAATAAAAGGCACCGATCGTCGCGTAGACACAATTCATACAGTTCGCTACCAGAATCACAACCTGGCGTTAATTTGCGCCCCACAAATAATGAAATTATCTTCGTCTTTGGTTTCTAATTCTATCCCAAGTCTGCTCTTAGCCTTTAACATTTCATTTTTTAATCAATAAACTATAAATTTTTATCGCCAATTTGGTTTTTGTTTTCTTCATTGACTTAGCAGGTACGCAATCACCACACACTGCTCTCACATGGGGCTAAGTTTAGTTAACTATATTATATATCCGATCTACTAACGCTATTTTTTTAGCGATCTTTAGCGGTCTTAGCTATCTGGTCACTTCCAAATTGCAGGCGCGTGTGTGCTTTCTACTTTGCTGTAGTTGTAGTTGCAGTTCATCATTCGATTCTGGAATAGTGGAATAGTTCCCAAGAACAGTACGAAAAAAAATCAGTGTTTAGCATGCAAATCTTTTTTCCTTAAGCGAAACTACTTGCCTTCAAATATTCCGCCAAATAGCTAAGCTCAGGAGGTCGGACTTTTTAGTTTTTAGATCAATTTCCTCAGAGAGAAAATCCCTGTCGACCATTCCTTTTGGTGCCTTTAAACAGGCTCTCATGTTTTCTGTCATGATCCGGCATTCCTCGAAAAAGACCATCCGCTCTTTTGTCAAATAGCGGGACAGATGTGTTGTCAAAGTTTGGATATTGGACACAAGAGTCCTTTTAGTTGAAGTCACTCCTGCCATTGTGGGTGTGCCCAGTGTCATTCCCCTTACCAGCAGATATGGTCTGGTTACCACTGAGTTTCTTCCACTACGTCATGACAAGCACATAGTGTATTTCCACATGGTCAATTGGCGATTTTGCTAAGCACCTGAGTTCCATACACTAATGAATGAGCCACAGTAATGTCCAGGGCAAACAAATTCATATATAAATTCGGAAACAATGGATTGCACCACATTGACTCTGTCATGTTGTAGTTGTGGTTGCTGTTTTCGTCGAGAGCATGCCTCGAAATATGCTAACAGAAGCGACGCGAGCGTCAAACTTCGTTGATCAGGTGACAAAAGTGGTAATCGATTGCGCATCATCGAACTGCAATCTTAAATGGCCTTTTGTTGTATCCAATTAGATGTTATTTTAATTCAGTCGGCGACTTCTTATCCGATCAGGTTTCGCCTCCGAAGCCGGTGATGGTGTTTATGATAATGACGAGATAACGAATGCTTTATTGAAAGGTGTTGCCATTTTAGCTTCTTTATGTGTTTTCGAATTATTTTCCTAATTTTGCTACTTCGTGTTTCGTGTGTTAATTTATCTTTATTTATTTATTTATTTATTAGTTTCCCATAAAAATGCTAGTCTTCCTTTATTGCGTATACGAAGTGTGTTTTAACGAGTTTTACTGTCACCTCCCTGTCCGCCGGCGCTCCCCTTTACCCCTCACGCACACTTCCATTGGCTGCTCATTTTATGGGGCAGTCTTGGCTTGTGTTCATTTCGGTAAATTCGCATGCAAATCAGTCAATAGAATGGTAATCAATTAAGAGCTTAACACTCAATTCAATCTATGGCAACGTTTATTCATATTTTGACTGAATCTGTGATTTACTGCACTTGGCACCTAGAGTGATAAATGAAAGGGAATCCTGATGAGTATTTCCATTGAACGGTTTCAGGACTCTGAGAAGAAAAATGTAACAGCAACCCCTTTAGTCTACACAAAGTCAGAGTTAATATATTCGAAAAAATATTTTACGACGAACATTCATTGACACTCCAGTTTTAATTTGGAAACTCATGTAAATACTCTTAATGCAAAAAATCCGAAACTCCGCAATGGTTTGAAGTGCCAAGCAATTACCGGAAACAATAGCTACAGGGACAGGAATGAATCACTAAGAGTATGAAATCAGACTCCCAGCAGTAACTTTAACAAAAAAATAATTCTTTCCTGCTGCTTTTCACAAAATAGGAGTATATTTCCCTTTTCAATATGAAAAAATGTCTTCAATCTTCAATTCAAAAATTAATAGCATTCTCTTTTCGTAAGTCCGTCAGGCTAAGGGGTAGCTATAAGTTTGTCTACCCTGCTAAAATCTTACTTTCCTTCATACTACTATTGCTAGTCAATGTGAAGCACAAAACACAAAGCTTCGAAATAAATGCTTCTATGATAAACAACTACTTTTAGTATGTACCTAGAAGTTGTCTTCTTGATTGTCAACTTGGAAGGTGTGTAGCACTTTATAACAATGCTCTTAGTATTGTAGTGGTTCTAAAGTACTATTTTTCGGTAAGAAAAAAGTATGAGTAAATCGAAAAAGAAAAAACCTATGAGTCATTCTGGATGAACGAACGGCGACGTTCAATGGAAAACCGAAGCGCACGAAACAATCAATTCAGCTCAATGCTTGCTCAGTGTTAAAGTGTTAAAATAAAAGGAAAATAAAAATAAATAAAAACGCAGGTAAGTACCATTTTTTTAATTCTACAAAATGAGTGGTTCCGGGCTGTCCACTTACACTCAGCTATTTTCGGAAAGTATTCGCTTAACAATGAAGCTTTTGTAGTGGGATATAAAAAACTTAAATTGAGTTATTTTTATACAGCATGGCAAACTATAGACGGAATCTTTTGGCCGATTTTACCAAGGATAAATAAATAAAATTTATAATTCTACATACGAAGCCAAAAAATTGTAGCAATCAACTCAATCTACTATAAAAGAAAAATATAAATTTTATATAAAGAATTAAGTAAATATTCTACTTTAATACCTTTAATTACTATAACAATATTACTTAATAGTTTAAGATTAAGTAAATAAAAAACTGAAATAAATATCAACGTTTTTTTTTAAAGACACTTTTTGTAAACTCCTTTTTTTTTAAAATTCCACTAGATAACTATAGTAGCTACATATTTCTTCTGAATACCTACTTTCGTCAGCTTATGTCGGAGTAGTACTTCTCATAAGCTGATAAAGTAAGATTTTTGGAAGAAAGCCGAACACTTCCGAAGTTGACTAATACCTTACAAAAATCTTCTAAAAGCAGCAAAGTGTAGTAGGAAAAAAGCGGCCACCCTACGCAAAAACGAAATGAACACTTGAGATTTTTTGTAAGTACTTTTACCTCACAAATCATTTGCAAAGAAGGCCTTTTCTCCTCCTTTCGGATATTGCGGCGTTGTTTTGCTACGCGCTTTTGGACAGTATTCTTACTATCAAAAATCGATGTATGCATGTTTGCATGTACATAAGGTACATGCATATGTATACATACCAAAAAACTTATACTCATATGCAGGCGTGTTATTGTTATTCAGGCCCGGTAGATAATGCGGGTATGGTGGGCAGTTATACCCACACGGAATTTTATGGGTGGGTAATTACAAGGCAAGTGGTTTAAAAAGAAACTAATTGATCATAATTATTCATTTAAATTATGTAGTGTTTAGAAATATTAAAAGGTGCACAGTGTTGTAAGCATTTCATAAAGGAAATTTGACGAGTGCTGTAAAAATTGTATGACATAACCTACTTCATGAACATCATGCATTGGCCTGGCTGTTAAAGACTGCTTTGGAACGCATGCCTCATGATAACTAAAAAGTCGTGATCAGAGCGGATATTTAACGCTCCAACAATAGATGAAGTTGCAATCCTGATTGTTCGTGAAAACTTGGAAACACGTGATATTGTGCTAACGAGTCGCGATACTGGGCAACTGCAATGAATATATGAAACACAGCATTCATATGACGCGTTTCAATAACCGTTGATGTTTTGGCAAGGAGGTAATGGATTTCAAAATGAAAGTGATAAATACATTGAATGAGGGGTATCAGTATTATAGCTTTCATGTCAACATGACTTAAATTTTAGCCCTTAGCTTTTGGTTGTCTACCAATCTTAAATCATTTATCTTAACCCCTTTTAAATATGCTAAAAGTAACCCTCGGGGAGTTAGTAATCACACGGTTCACACGGTGGACTTTCACACGGAAGTGAGTTTTACTTCTAAGGTCCTAATTTTACTGCTTTTATTTCAGGTGAGGAAACTACCAAGAAGGTTAGCTCAATGAATTATTTCGCATATTGTTTGATGATGCTTCAAAAAGCTGACAACTATTTGCTCCGATTCCGTCGATTGCTTCAGCAATATTGCGTCGACATGTACATACGTCAAAATCGAAACGGAGCGCCTAACTTCCAATGGAAAATGTGTTCGGAGGAGTACATGTATATACGTGCGCGATGCAATGAGCACCGAAGGAAATGCAGCTAATGTTGGTCGATTAACTACTCCACCGGTGACGTACACAAGTGGCACGCGTCAAATGCATGAATATACGCAAGATGCAATAGCATATGTTCGTTATTACGGTCGGTGAAATCTATGGATTACCTTTACGTGTAATCCGAAATGGATAGAAACTATTCATTATTATTATTATTAAGCCCCGCGTCTTTGGGGATACTCAATGTTGGATGTATTGAATCGAATGGCAAATAGGGGCTTGCCGCATGCACACCTTCTTATTTGTTTAGTCGAAAATTCGATCAAACCAAATAGATGATATGTGCCGAGATTCCTGATCCAGAAACCGATCCAGACTTACATGATGTTGTTATTGCAAATATGGTTCATGGACCAATCAACGTGCATGGTCGCCGGAAAGTGTTCCAAGCGTTAAACACGACAATTTACGGCGGCAGTGGATAACCATCAACTTTATTGACGTCGATCACCCGCTGATAACGGTCGAGCTATCACAACGAAAGTGAAAAGAAATGATTTCGTGATCGACAACACTTGGATTGTTCTATATTCGTCACTTCTATCCAAAGCATTCAAGGCACATTGCAACTTTGAGTATTGCACATCAGTGAAGTCCATCAAATACATCTGCAAATATGTCACGAAATACAACGATATGGCGGTTTTTGGCATCCAATCTTGCAATACCAACGCTAAAATTACGCGCTATGGAGTTGGTCGATGTGTGAACTGCAATGAGGCGATTTGGCGTGTATTCTCATTCCCTATTCACGAACGTCATCCCACTGTTGTACAATTGGCGGTGCATCTGGGAAAGGGCCTACGATTATATTTTACAGAGTCGAATGTTACTCAACGTTCTGGAGCACCTCCAGTGACAACAGTTTCTTTGCGATTTCCCAGAGTGATCTGTTTGCACGAATGTTGGTTTACTCGGAGATGCCTCGTTATTACACTTGGAACGCTCCATCGAAGAAATTTCAACGGCGAAAGAGAGGCGATGCGATTCCTGGTCGGTCATCCGGATATGCGTTCCAATGATGCTCTTAGTCGTATTTACACAGTCCATCCGAAGAAGAATGAATGCTTCTATTTGCGGTTGTTGTTGGTGAATGGTTGTGGGCCAACATCATTTTTATCCCTATGAACTGTTTTTGTGCTGCATTACAACTGCATTACATTCTCATTGAGACACGACAATCGCTGGAGCAATTCATTCAAGTCAGATACGCACATTATCTGATATCATCACTTCGACATGCTTTCCATGGAATACACTTGATCTGTTGGACAAATACAAGAATAACATGTCAGAAGACATTTTACATCGAACTCGTGTCAGTTCAAGAAATTCCGATCTTGAGGTGAATGAGCAGATGGATAACCTGGCCTTGCTCTTGATCGAAGACATGTGGTACTCCATGTGCGGCAGTTTGTTAATTTAATCGAGAATTGGAACGTGAGCGTGAATATGACCCACATGAGTTGGACCAATCAGTTGAAACGAATGTACCCCTGTTGAACCGCTAGTATGTATGTATATAAAATAACGTGTGGCGAATTTTTATTAGTCGTACGACCAATTGTTTTTTTCTTATTTTTGTTGATTAAGTACTCACACGGGCCGAACGCGAACTTCCGGGCCTGTTGCTACTTGTTATCGTATTTGTTCTTACTTCAATTTGACAATATTAACCACCGACTTAACGGATGTAAAAAATTGGATTGAAAAAAGGTAAATAATGACCAATGGCTTAGAGTCTAAATAATTTATAAAAGAAAAATGAATGTAGCCTTTTGATGTGCGCTTTCAACCGTGAGGAGTGTCTGGAATGTTTTGACTGAAATATTTGAAGAATGTCCATGGTTATATAGCGTATAACCATACCGGCTTCATACAGTATCTCATTGTGCAGATTTTAATGTGGAAATTGAAGCTGGAAAAGCATTCGTAAAGTGAAAACTAAAATTCTGAGTATAACAATTTGTGCATGAATCAAGTATCTTAGAATTGTTCTAAGATGCCCGTTTAACAAAGTGGGCAAAACACAAAAACATATTTTAAAAATCTAAAGAGCATCTTCGAGCGGAAACGCGCATGGCCGGCTACCGACCACACACCAGTGATGCCAGTCGCATTTGACTTGCAGTGCTGCCAAGTGGTGGTGCCGATGAAGATTCAAATAATGTTTGGGCAATAGCCTTAGTATGTAATCGCAGTTTTTAATGTAGAACTGTTTGCTTACAACGTAAATATACTTTGATACTTATAAAATGCGCCCAAATCCGGTACTTTATTTAGCGGGCCGTAGTCAATTTCGAGAGCTCTTCGCGTAGCTCGGCTGTGTCGATGGTGGCGCGCGGTGTGGCAGACACACTGGCCATTGAAGACGTCGTAGTCGACGACAAGCGGGCGCAGCTTTTTTTATGCATGAACCAGTGAAGGCGCTGGCACTCACGATCGCAATATTGAACCGCCTTGCACTTGGAACACTTCTTGTCGGGCTTCTCGTTGCCGCAGGTACTGCAATAGGAAAACTCGTCCTGCAAGATTGAAATTCGTCGAGAGTGTACAAGGATTGGGCTCAAATAGAGTGAGGTTACTTACAACGAAACCACGCAAGCCATTTATGGCATTGTGTAGCACAATCAGCGCAGACTGTGCATCCTTAGAGCCTAGCTGTGTAACAATTTGGTGGAAGACAGTGCATTCACGATAGGGAAAGTCACGCACGCATTCACGCACTGTGAACTCCACGTAATCCAGCTGACCCTGCTTGTTCTCCTTGAGCACGCGCTTGATGAAAACCTCTGTGTAATCGTCACTGTCCGCTTTGTCCTTGTGCTGTGCCCTGAACTGTTCCTCGCAGCGTATTAACTCCGCCACGATGTAGCCCAAGTAGTGATACTTGAAAGCCATCAGTTCGTTGATGTCGTTTGGCTTCTGCATTTCCTTCTCGCACATCAACGCAAGCGCCTTTCGCAAGCCGCTCAAGTGCTTCAGCAAACCAAGTGTTTGTAGATTAAGGACGATGCGCACCGGATGCAGGTTGACTTCGACTACGAAACTCTGAAAAGCATCCAGTAACGCTGGCGGCACATAAGGTTCCTTCTGTTGGCCGTGCGGCTGCGTATAGTACTCCAACGAGCTGCGCGGCACGTAGTTATTGATGACCTCGACACACGAATGGTTTCCGACAAAAGCAGCCATTTGAGAGGCAGTTCGGCAAACGCTGTTCGTGGAGCTCGGATTAATGCCAGCGTCCAGCAGCAAGCGGCAAACATCTGTGTTGCCGGAGAGCGCTGCAAAGTGCAGCGGGGTGTAATCGGCACCATGTTGATTAAAATTAATATCGGCGCCCTACAAACAAACATGTTTATTATAAAGTCGTTTATCCACATTACTGACTACTGACCAGATCTAAAAGGATTTGCACTGCCTCCTTGTTACCCTTGCAACTCGCATGTTGCAGCAGCGTCATTCCATTCTCGTCGACAAAGTTCACACCTCCCTTCAGTTGCGCCACTATTTGCTTGAAGCCATCTGTGTCGTTTTTAGCAATGACCTCGAAAAGTTGCTTTTGTTTGTCGTCCACCTGATTCTTATTGTCATCATTCGCCATTTTCGTGCTTCTTGCCCTTTTTGCGTGTGCCAACCAAAATCAATGCTTTTTTATTAACGATGAGAACTTGCTTAAAATGTTATCAGTCTGTGATTGTCGATAGTCAAAGGAACTGTCATCGCTACTTCTAAGCACAAATTACAGTTTTGTGAACGCTTTTCGGATTCCTGCAAAAAATACTGGGTAGCGTTTAAGTTTATTCCTTTCACACACCACCTAAATGGTATGATGGCATTTAATTTATAAGAACTTTACACCAAACAGTATTTATTCTTCTTAAATTCTATAAACTTTACATTCCACTAACGAAAGTTTTTCTAAGAGGTAGAGGTAGGTTTTCTGACTGTTGTTAACATCGAATTAACAGGCGACCGCTGTGAATAGACATTATAATGGCAATTACAGAACGTGCCGTATTTGCATCATATTATTTTTTTTAATATACGTATTTTAACAAATTAACCAAAAACTTATATATTAAAATTAACAAAAGTTATAATAATTATTTAACTATATACACTGTCTCTAGGTGAGCTCCCAAGTATACGGTATAATTGATTGTTCTTTTTTAGAAATGTAAATCAATGTAAGGTTGTCATATATATGATGGGGTTGTAATGAAAAATGAAGTAACACAAAAAAACCATTTCTTAAGATTTCTTTCGTATACCTTATTACAAACTTTTATTAATATGGATTCTTTTCGTATGAATCTTATTTTCTCAAATCCACAAATACTCTTCTGGTTAAATATATCCAAATATAGATTGAGTGAACAATTTGTTAACATTGTATTTAGATAGATAGGTGTAGATAGGTGTAGATTAATGTGAAAGACTTTTGGAGCCAAAACCGTTAAATTTTTTATGTTACCGATTAGTTGGATAAATAACTTTTCGAAACATTATTTTCTAATAGAATGTTGTTAATCATTTTCGCCTTACAACATTTAAGGAAGAGAAGGCCTATCATTGATACTCGCTGATATTACATTAAATTGTTAGGCTTTGTGTAAAAAAATATATGTCACATAATCGATTTAGCATGACTGTTTGTTCTTAATATCTGAGTTCTTTAGCTGTGACCATTATTTATGGAAACAAAAAATAAACACACGACTTCTGTTCAAATTCTGCTTTGTAAATGTTAGACAGATCAATGCTAATTTTTTCTGACATCGTTTTAGGTACAGCTGGCTTTTACTTAAACATGCATTGTTATTATATTTAAATGTAAGTACACTTTTGACCATAACAGGAGCAGATTTTTATTGGTATTTTGCTCTGTAGGAGGTTTAGCATTTTTTCGTGTTACAGAATTCGGTAACACTGTTTTTTGCCGCCGTGCTGAGTGTTATGTGAGCGCTTGTAGTTCGTGCGTGTCTTGCGTGTTTGTTGTCGCGGATCGTGTTGTAGTTTACTGGGAGTTTAGAGCAGATAAAAAATTTATTTAAAAAATAATTTATCAAAGTCAGACTGTTGCTTAATTAAGAACGTGTTCCTTGGTTGTTGATTTGAGAGCGAAAGAAAACGAACGAATACATTGTAAAAAAGGTGATAAGCTTTGCTTTTGTTTGTTTCTTTCGTGTTGAGTTTCGCAAAATTCCATTGCTGAAGTGCATGAAAAATCAACCCACCGCGACCTCTTCCCTAACATTGGTAACAGCTACAATTGCCATATTCCCCTACTCTTCGCTGGATACAAATTCTCGGTAGAGCATGTGAGAAAATGACTGCAGAAAAAAACGGTGATAAGCGCAAAAAAAAATGAAAACAACGAAGTTGTGACAAAGATAAGGAGTCCTCTATAGTGTAAGCTAGGCGAAAAACAGTATGAAAAAGAAAATGCCTACTCGGGGAATACGTTGTTCCATCTGTTTCGATGTTCGTTTATATTGCGCGTGCAAGAAAAACTGTTTACAATATTCAATACGTTTTCCAAGTCAGCATCCCGCTGCAAACAACGTCGCGCATTTATTCCCTTATTTGCGTTTGCTACCACCCCCCGCAATGCAATTTTTATCATAGGATTTGCTTGGCTGGAGATCTACATTTTTCTGCCCTAGTGGCATTTTCCCTATCCCGCCTCATCGTTATATCCCATTCACCACTTTCGCCTTTAACCCATATTGCCGACAGAGCGGACCAACGATGCTGTTTTCGTCAATGTTTTCTTTCACTGTCCTCTGTCTTTGCTTGATAAGATGTTTAATATTTTAGTTTCCTTGTTTTTCTTTTCATTGCTCTTTTCATCCGATTTATATGGAATAAGTCCTTTCCTCAGTTTTGAAGTGGTGCATCTTTATGTCTTTATCCTTTGCTTTCTGCTCAACACTTCGATCGCGTCTGTTTGTTTATTTCCCATTTCGTTCAAGCAGGGGAAGTTTGAAATTGTCCTTAAAAATTTCATTTTTGTTTTGTTTTTGTATTCACTCGAACAGCTGGTTCAGCTGTTTCTCAGCACTCAATGCGTAATTGCTGCGGCTCAACTTATTATTTCTGCCAATAGATGCAAAAATCGTTTTGAAATTTAAACAGAACTATACGTTTGCCTTTGTTCAGTGTTTATAAATTATTAAGGAAAATTATTAAATTAAAGAAAAGTGGAAAAGTGTTAAAATTTCCGAAATTACACAAAAAAAAAAAGATCAAACGATCATAATCGAAATATGGGTAAATTGTTGAGTTTATTAGCTCGCGACGATTCCAATTGCTGCGCTGCGAAATCCTACGATGTCTTTCTCGATTTCGAGAATGCCGCACCCACAGAAACCGAGCGTGAGGTCTACGACGAAGTTGAGCGTGTGCTCAAGGAATCGGAAGTGGTGCTCGATGAGATACAAATCTATAAGGTGAGTTTCATATAATTTTACGCTTTCATTAAAATTATATGTGGATCGTATTAATGAAAATTTGTCGAAGAACCCACAGGGTTGATCAATCTTCAGGATCAGCCAGTACGGCTGTAATTTTGTGGGAAGCGGTTGATTGTGACCCATATCGTCATCATCGATCGATTCATTGCTTTGGCTTAGTTCAGAAGGCTCCCATCGAACAATCTTTTACTTCTAACCAAATGACTCAGCACGACTATGTGGTCGATGTTAAGATTTATAACGATAAAGTTGTCTTGTGGAACTTCATCTATGGTTTCATACAATTTTTGTGTAATAGGCCGATGTGTGGTATATTTAACTTTACGGTTTACAGAACGTAAGCGAGCGAATCATATGGTGAGAGTACCTTTCGATAGATCACCTGCACCGCAAACAGTACAAATTATTCATCATGGTTCTCTTTATGGTATCACAATTTGTAAAATATGTTTTTCGCCCGAAATAATTACTTCCTGTTGATTTTTTAATACCTTTTTAAACGACGCACAATGTTCAACAAAATTTTCAGCAGGGATACAGCGAAAGGATCGTATCCAAAGTTCTGCAATTCTTGGACAGAAAATGATTATATGGGTCGGTTCCAAGATTAAAATCCGATCGATCACAAAAAAAAAAAACAGAAAAACAAATACATCGAACCATTTGAACCCTTGACACTTCCAAATTAAGCGATTAGGAGAAAAAAATACTTTTTCTCGTTAGCTATCCTATGCATTCGTACTCGAATCTTCACAGACAAGTCGATGACGGTCTTAGTAGTTTTTATCATTCAAGCGATCGGGTTGTGAGCAGCAGAGGAGCGGGTTAACTGTTTAACCAAGCTGGAATGGTTCGTAATAGACAACTCCCTTCCAATCGTATCAACATACCCGTGTTTGCCGCCAAAGCAGGCTTTGAAGTAGTTTTCGGAGGCCCACCAGCCTTTGACCATGATCGTTTGCGTTGGTTATTCCCGTAATCCAAAGTTCATAGTCCGTAATGATTCGCTTCATAATTGGGGCCGGCGATCACCGCACAAATATTTCGCCATCTATCCCATCGGTTTTACCTTTTTTTATAGTAATAAGCATCACATAGCGTATTTTTTGTGTTTATTTATATAATTATTTAATTTTTGGGTTGATAACGTCAAAATTGCCGTCTAGAATTAAAGCTTCTTAAATGATAAGTTTTATGCATCTTTACTTCGCTGCAAATGCGAATACATGGCTCGTTTAAGATATTTTTAAATACGATGAGACAAGATGCCAGCCAAGAGTTGCTGCTCCACTAACAATAGTTCCAATTTGAGCATTTAACCTTTTGAGTCGGCCTTTTTGCAACAGCTATAATTGTACATTAACTTCATCGGCTACACTATCTGCGGCACTACGACTACATTGCCGTCTTGCTTTCACTGAAACATGAGTCACGTGTTTCGACTGAGTGACTGACCGAGTGAATCGTTTTTGAGGATTCGACAGAACACTCGAGTCGATTATTCTGGCGGCGTGTCTAGATGTTGCCAGTCATCTGGTTACCTTTTTGAACTTTCGCGTTGAATGAAGACTAAATCTAATTCAACTTGGTTGGTTGTCTGGCTTCATAAATGATATAATATAAATGATATCCAGGATTCTAAGGATAACTCGAGTGAAATTATTTTTATTTGGTCTTATTGCTTGTTGTTCTTGTTACTGCTCTGTTATTTTCATTTCTAACTGGCTTTAGTTTCGTCGTCGCCTTCATCGTACTTTCTTTGTTAGCCATCAACTCATGGGTTTGTTGATTTTATTTTGGCACTTTTGAGTGTTCGAGTCGAATTTAATTCCTTTGCTTAAACTTTGGCACACTTTCAAACATATATTGTGAGAATTGTATTTAATGAAAAGCCGTTTAAGTTCTGCCTACAGTTGACTACGCCTTCATATAAATGCACTCGAGCGCCTCTGTTAACAGAACCCTTCCGGCTGTGTTTCTCTTCGCATGTCGGCATTAGTGGGCGGGTTGTGTTTTGGGTTGTGGTGCTGTCGCTGCTGCTGCTACCCCTCGATTTAATCATTTTGATTTGACAAAAACAAATTATATTCCATATCAAAATAAAGCATGACCTCAGATAAGCCTACGATGTGTTGAGAATGTGGTGTGGCGCCATCGATTTTCAAAATATTGGTTTCCACGGGCATCGGAGAAAGGTGTGCAAATCAAAAAGGGTGTGCATGTTTTTAGTTTTGGCGGATTACTAATGACGTTATAAATAAGTAAGTTTTCGTTTGAGTTTTTTCATATTTTCCGATATAATTTTCTTTCCTTGGCAACAATAACAATAAAGGCAAATTAACTCGAAAAAAGTGTGTCGCTGTTTGCAAACTTCCGGCATTTCCCGTGTGTGACCTAGTAATAGAAAAACCCTCATTCGCCACGTTAAATACCCATTGCAATACAACGTTAACCTGCGTGCTCCAAAATGAGTTGTTGGCCCTACAACAGAGGTTCCTAGTAAATGTTGACTTAATTTACATGAATTTGTTTTCATTGCACAGTAATGGAAAATTGCGACACGAAAGAAAAACCGAAATGCAGTTTAGTTTTTACCTTTGGCAAAGCTACCAAAAAATGTACTTTTAAGCGCCGCTTGTGTGCGTCGACATTAAAGTTTGCTTCATACTCGTATTATGCAGTAATAAGCAAAAAGCGGCCAGTCAATGGTTTAGTTTCACACTCCGTCATACCCAACCTCTTCACTGAGGAAAATCAACCCCCATGCACACGAATTGGCTGCCCGCCAAAAAAACTTCAACGCCGAGACCAAAAAAGTGGAACGAATGAAAGCATTTCACTTCAGGCAACGACTTTCCCGCGTGCATCGCGTGAGATACGCGCTTCGCTTTAAGTGTGGTTTGCAGATACTCGTACTATTTTTAGCTTTGTAGTTTTCCTCGTAATTTATAGTTTGGTTTTGCAAAGCGTGTTAAGTGCTTGTTTGGCTTTTGATGGTTGCTGGACAAAAGTTGTTCTTCGTTTTTCTGCAAAGCGCAAAATCCTTAAGAATTTAAAATTTATAATTTATAGTTTCGTTTTTTTTTTTTGGTTTTCACATTTTTCACATAAAAAAGGAATAATAAATATACCGATTTTTATCGTATATTATTTATGCATAAATTAAGCACTGGCATTTGGTAGGTTTGAACAACAGACAACAAGTAGTTTGTCCGCTGCAGGTACTCCCTCCTAAATTAAATGAATATAAAATTGTAAATAAAATACAATAAAATGTGTCCTTGTTCATCTTTGCTTTATCATTTTGTTATTTTTCGCTGCCGGCCAGTATATTGTGTACCTGTGTGACAATCTGCCTGCCTCCAAGCCTGAATCAGCGAAATGTATAACACATTCCAAAAAAATGCACAAAAGTGTGTTTTGTGCGCGCTCAGACAACTACAACGGCTAACAATAAGCAACAACAACAATACCAACAACGAGATAATGTTTTGGTGGTGACGCTCATATAAGCTTAGCTATAGTAGAGATAAAAGCTGTTATTTGAATTGCTTAATGAACGTTTATTTATTTAGCAACAGTGAAAAGCAGTTAAGGGCAGTTCAGGGAGAAAAGTAGAAATAAAAACATTCTCACGTTGAAAACGAATGTACTGGCAACAGTGGCGGCGCTACTCAAGAATTGTCAAATCAAAGTAATTTCGTTTTGCCATAAGTATCGTGTGGTTAATACTCCTACATTGAATTTACATTGTGCTTCAAGGAAACCTGTCACTTTTAAAATTTTTATGAAAAGATATGGCATTGGCGTAATTTATTCTTATTCTGTGGTCTATTGTATTTCCATATACATAGATGTTATAATTTGACATATCCACTACCCTCACGACCACGCTTAAGATGTTAACGGCGTGGAAGTCAATCTCAACAGTTTCGAAGAAAGCGTTGGGTTTGTTTACTTTCCAGTTCACCAAATCGCAAAAAGTGTAGAAAAGCAGCTTAGAAACCCTTCTCAGATGTATTTTCAAAGCAACATAGAATGAGTGGGTCCATACAATGCACACGTCTGGGATTTCGCAAGTACGAAGAACATCGTGTTGTTCTGTGGGGAACTCACACTTTGAAGGTAGCATATTTTGACCTTCCTTTTGTAAGCCGCCTCGCGCTACTTCTTATTTCATAGCAAACCACAACACTTGTTCTAAATGTGTGTAAAAGTTAAATCATACGGCAAAAAACACGTTATAATGCAACATGAAAGCCACTCATACCATTTGAATAAGCCACAAAATGTGGTTTCTCTCAACCAAGTTAACCCAAGCTAAGTAATACAGTTACTTATTACTGATATACTGTGTACCCAGTACGAGTTCAGAATTTATAGAAAGCATTAACTGGAATATATCATTGCACATTTCTTTTTATTGTAATATAAAACTATCGAATTCTTTAACTGGGGAACAACGTAACTCAGGCGTGTTCGTTGGGAGTTCAAAGAGATCACATTTAAATTGAGTCATTAATTCAGTCAGCCGAAGTGAGTAGTTAAACATTTTTTATCTTTTATTTGTTCACTCTCTCAATACCGTCGTATCGCGTGCTCTGAGGCTTTGCTGATTGTCTGTCAACGGGAAATGCGAAGCACAAAAAATCACGAGAAGTCAACTAAATGTCCGTTATTTTGCATAATTTGCACTCTTAATAAAGTACTTCATACTCAACAATTGGCATATTCGTAATGGGATGATACAATTCCGAAACAAAACTAAGGTTTGGACCGATCTGTATCTTTTAACTTACATTTATAGCCTATTTACAGTGGACTAGGATTTTCTGCGAATCCGTAACTGGATTCGACAACGATACGAAACAGGGCTGCCGATTTCCGACAGTGTTGCAAATTTTTTTCTCCACAAATCGCAAAACAATGAACAGCTGATCATGATTTGAAATCGGCAGTGTGAACACCAAGATTAGATTCAGTGATCCAGTTGCACTGTAAATAGGCTATTAAAAACGATTTGGAATGTGCAAACATTAGACAGCTAACTAACAACTTGGGAGATAAGTTATGTAAGGAAACAAATTTTGGATTCAAAAAATTCTATTAAATGTCCAATTGGGTTTTTTTTTTTGACATAACGGATAACATTAATCATTTGTAAGATTATAAATAATGGCGCGTATATATATTAGACTAGACAATACAATTAGACTAGACTATGAAGATAACAGATGCGTAAGGCAATGACTGAGAAGGCTACCACTACTTTCTTAGGGGGAAATCGTGCGGGTGCAGCCTTTGAGTCTAGGCCTTGTTTGGTAGCGGGTGAGGCTGGACGCTAGAAGGTTGGATGCGTCAGAAGCTTTTGAGTGTAGCGACTGCTGTAGGAGTTAATTATCTCCAGAACCGTAGGCGTCTTGAGGTCAATGTGGTAGCGTGGTGTTGCGGAAGTACCATGGGTCGCCCGTGGCCTCCTGAGTGCCTTGTTTTGACTCGCCTGCAATCTTCTAATGTTGTATGCGGCAGTGGTGCCCGATATTTGTATGGCGTAACAGGTGGCACTACGTGTAGATAAATCAAACTCTTCTTCTTTATAGAGAACTTGTTCGAAGGGCGGAGAAGCCAATCCAACTTCCTGAGCTTCTGATAGCACCGCACTGTAACCACCTTTGTAAAATGCCCAATTGAATTTGATATTACATAGAAAACCGCTCAGAGACTATTAATGTAGAGTCCTCAATAACTATATCCTTATGCTAGATGTGTGCTCGTATTTACTAACCAATATAATTTATTTTGTGTAGGGTATAAGAATTGCAGTGAAGCAGACGAAAACAGTATCTGTTCGATGGAACTCTCCGTGAGGTGGGCTTCAAATTTTTATTTTTAATATTTTGAATATTTTTTGAATATTATAATAATACACAATAAAAATAATAATGATAATAATGGCGTTGAAAACAGGCCATTAGTAAAGCTGTTTAATATGTATTTATGTTTTTTGTTGTTTTGGTGCGTATTAGTTGGGAATACAAAACAAAAGGAATGAATGAAGTTGAAGAAAGAAAAAGTGGAAACGATGCATACACATACTTAATGATGAATGATGCAAATGCGAAAACACGCTTCTGGCGGTGTTGTCGTCGTCGCACTTCCGGTTGTCCACTGTGTGTCCGTGTCTTTTCGTTGATTTTGTATCTTAAGGCAAACGTTTTTGGCACCGTTGTCGTAGGTGTATGTACATATAACTTTAACTCTTATTTGAATGTGTCATGTGTGTGTGTCGGACACGACACGACAATTTTTAATGCGTCGCTATTTTGTTGGATATTTTTGAATTGTTCATTGCACAATTGAATCAAATTAGTTGTGTTTATGCGTTTCTAATTCAATTAGGCCCATTATAAATTTGTATTATCAGCAATGTTTTTTGTGGTTGTGTTTTTCATTTCATTTGTACTATTTTGGCTGAAATGACTGGTATCTTTATGGACTCGTGCTTACCGCTTTCGTTTTTTTTATTTGTGTGTCTAGGTTACTCAAAAAATTAACATATATCTATACATATTAAACAAAACGGAAGCTATTTTTAAGTTTGGCGCGCACATTTTGTAAACAAATGAATTTTTGCTTTGCTTAAACTAATACCATATGCAAAGAAAAATGTTTTAATTGCTTTCTACTGAGGTGAAAAAATGTTTATTTTGATGGGGTCTTCAATATGGGCAACCGCAAATGCCGTTCAGACTGATCTGTTATTAAGGCTTGCATTCCATGCAAATTTGTATATTTTTTGCATTTTTATTTAATGTTTACAAATGAATTTTACCTTGAAACAACGAGTCTGACATCGAGTCTGGTCGACGACTGCACCTAAACACAGCAAAAAGGCGAGTAAATTATTAACAAAATCAAAATGGCAATGAGCGAACTTTTGTTTTCGGTTTCATTGCGCAGCGTTTGCTTTGTTGCACGCATTGCACGCAATTGAGTAAATCAATCTGTGCTTTTGCGCTTTTACAGCAGAAGCGCTAAAATTAAATATATTAATCGCCTTTCAGTGCATTGAAAAACATATGTGCACAAAGATACTTTACTCCGCGCTTTCAGGTACTATTTGCTTAGGCTTTTACATTCGTTGCAACTCGTCTTGAGTTACTAAATGTCATTATCATCGTCATCATCTTTATGGTTGTCATTGCCATCGTAGACAGACTAACAATGACTTCGCATTGAACTTTGTCTTAACTTAGAAGTCTATGAACTAAAGAAATCAGTGCAACCGTCTAAGGGGCATGCAACTCATCACTCGCCCGCACGGTCATAAAACTGATGCTTTGTTGGCGTGTGCTGTGTCTGTATGCTTATTGCAATTTGCCGTTAATATTTTTAGTACCCACTAAAAAAGTGCTACTTGACTATTTCGCTTTGCTGCCGACTTACTTGGCTTCACTGCAAGTGCCACTTTGCAACATGTAATCACTTTTTCGATGTTTTTGAAAACGACGCTTAAAATGCCAGCACGCCAACAGCTTAGCCAAGTTTAAATGACTTGTTTCGGTTTGTTCGTTTTGTTGGTCTTCTTCTGCATTTAGCAGCAAAAATGACGTTGTCCACTGGCTCGGCTTTCTTTTGGCTGCTTTTCATTGCGGCCTTGGTTTAAGGTAGTTAAAAATACTTTGTCTTTTGATTTCTGCTATCCTTTTCTTTTGTTGGTAGTTCTTGTGTTTCCCACTTTCAAAGCTTATTTCTATTTATCGTATTGTAACTTATCAAACTACTTTTATATCTTCGAACTACTTTTAAGTCTCCAAAGTGTTAAAATGTCAAGAAAACTATGACTGTTTTAGCTACTAATACCAGAAGGTCTAAAGTGAGAACCCAAGCTTTTATGAAAAAAGATAAACTAAAAACGAAGAAGTTGTTAACGAAGCTGCTTTGGATTTGAAATTTAAAATGTTCGAAGTATGAAAGCGTCAATCATTGAAAATTGGCAGTGTCGCCAACGAATCGTCATTTTGCCGTAAGGTTGACGGTGATCTAAGATTTTTCCAAGGTTTTAGATCTGCGACCATTTTCTTTCATTAGAGATTAGTACCCAGAAGACCGTCAGCGATTGCTAGCTGTGATAAAAATGTTTTCTCTGGTGGCTGCTGCTATGCAGGCAATTTGCTTCATGCTCATCCCTAGACTAAGCTAACTTACTGCATTATCTTTAGCGAATTGTTAAATTGAAATCTTAAGTGGATTTCTTTTTTCGGAAATGACTTGTTATGTCATGAATATGGGCCCTTTTTTAACTTTACTTGATTTTGGCTCAATTTAAATTTGTCGTTAGCTGCCTGATTTAATTTGGCTTTTTGCCCTAACGCAATTTTCACTGCCTCGTCATCGTTTATTGCGCCAAAAGCATTTTCAGACTGCGGTACTCATATCGTTTTGTGTCTTCTTTCTTGATTCTTGACAATGGATTTTTGAGCATTGTGGCGAGTGACAACGATACTGGCGTACACGTGATATTTTTTAATGCCAATTCCATTGCCATCGATAAAAAAGACATGCAATTAAGTATATTCCCAATTTAAAACCAAAATAAATGCAGAAAGAAGAATATCTGAAATATTTTAAATACGCGCATGTGTCTTGTCCGTCTTTGTATTTTCAAATATTTAACCCAAATTCAATTGGCGCTCTTAATTCGTGTAACAAACGTCTCAACAAAAAAGTATCTGTTTACAATAAATTGTATCTACACAGTGAATGGGGGCATAAATAACAGTTGCTAGAAAAACTTAATTATTGCATTGGTATTTCAATTGTGATTTATGTTTATTTTAATTGAAAACAAATGCGTGTGCTGAAATAATACAGTCGAAATGAATTGTCACGCATATGTTTTTATTCTCATGACTGACAGAGGAACGGATAGACGGACGAAAAAAATACACCAACGCATTTCTATGGCATCTCGTTTAACGTCGTCCGTCGTTTGTTATTTTATTTCACGGTACATTGACGCCGCAAATACACAGATACACGCCACCCACATTGCCGCTAAGCTCAAAGCCAACACACTGTGCTATTCACGTTGGATTTTATTTTCACATTTGTGCGATAACGAAAGAAAATGCCAATAATTAAATGCAATCAATTGAAAAATTGACATGGATTATTTACAAGTGTTATCCGAACTTTGTTTTGACATTGTTGCAAAGTTTTTGTTACTCTTTTAGATTAAGCAGTTTTTAGCCTATTAGTTGCTAGGCTTGCTTTAACAGAATGAAATAGAAATCGTTCCATCTGAAACGTCGCCGATAACAGCACTGTTAATTAGCAGTCTCACTTGCTTTGTGTGTTTTCTGCTTTTGACATGTTTATTGGTGTGTGTGTTGTGTGTGAAAGTGTTTTATCGCCATTTGGTAAACGCATCAATTTACACTTCATTTATTATTTAATTTTCCCTGATGGGCTTATAGAGGTCGATATCCGGGTATCTGAAGACATTACTTACTTATTCACAGCTAAAATTAGCATTAATTTCTTATTTTGTACGTAAGTGAATATTACATTTTCCTTATTCAATGAATCCGATCAATGAGACGAGTATGGCAAGGACATTTGTTTATTTAAATAGGCTGGTGAACCAAATATTCCTAAAATACTCATATACACGCTCCCAAACAAACTCACGTAAACAGACACAAGCGCAAACATGACTTCTACTATATGTGTATGTAAATTGGGTATGACATGGCGTAATTTATGAGTGATTCATTTATCAACGATTGGATCTGTGAGTAATGCTTCATTTTTGTTATTATTTTGTTGTCATTATTGTGGAGGTATATCAACATAAAACAAATTTTAGTTCGTCCGTTGTATGTGTACATATTCCAATAATTATTGCCACATTCGGTGGCGTTACACATAATTTCGACACTCAATTGCTGCCATGCCACTTGAGTTGTTTGGAGTTATTTGCGTTGCATTTATTTTATACTTCAATAGTTGTTTACACATGCGTTTTCAATAGTTTTTGTTGTAAGCACTTTGAACTTGAAAGAATAGTTCACGGAGTTCGTATTTATTAACTTATTTATTTGGAATTTTCATAATTTTGAGGGTTAGAGACCATGGCTGGTCCTACTATTCTTAATTCCGTTCTGGGCGTAATTTTTTTTTTTTAACTTCCGTTTGCATTAGTTTCACTTCGCTTAAATGGTATTCATTACTTTCATTACTTACAACTTTTGACTTTATTCCCAGAAGATTATTAATATTTTCTTAGAGGCAGGTAGTTTTATCTATTGATTTGGCTACGGGTATATTACATTTTAGCTTCGTGTCTAAGTGTAAACCAAGGTATTTTACCTAATTTTCCCATGGAACGCTATTTGAGTCAACTAGAAGGTTAGAGCTTGGCAGAAAACAATCCTTGCGCTTGTTTGTAAAATATATTGCCTTCGTTTTAGAGACATTTAATTTGATTTTCCAACTTCTGAAATAATTGGATAAATTATTAAGAGCAATTTGTAAATTATTTTTAATAGTGCTGAATTCAGCATCTGAGCAGTATATCGCAGTGTCGTAAGCAAATATTGAAGTAACACAATGTGCGGGGATAGGTATATCATGGGTGTAGATATTATAGAGAATGGGGCCTAGAACAGAGCCCTGGGGTACTCCAGCAGCAACGGATTTCTTGAGTAATAACTCCTGCTTGACGAACGTTTAAGTCTGTTCAGAGGTTGGATACAACTAAGTTTTGTCCTGAAGCCATACTGTTCGGGCGGAAGAATACTGTTTGCGTTCTAAAATTTTTGAGAAGCCGCACAGTAAACTAATAGGACGATAGCTATTAGGAGTATCAGGAGGCTTACCGGGCTTGGGAATAGCTATAACTTTAGCAATTTTCCATTTGCGTGGGAAATAACCAATACGGACAGAGTAGTTGAATATATCAGAGAGATATTCGATTGCATTTTTTGCAAGTTTTTAATGCACACATTTGGTATGGAGTCTTGTCCTGGAGCTTTTTTATTTTTAAGGGAGCGAATTATGTCCTGAATTTCAAGAGGGGAAAAGGGGGAAAGCTGGGAGCATTACAGTTTTGATTATTTCCTAGCTCATCATGTGAGGCGTCTACTGGACTAACAACGTTTGAGTTAGAAAGTAAATCAGTTAAATGATGGTTTTGTTCAAAAATGTCGCTAAGTATATTCACTTTTTCGTCCCACGTACAGTACACTTGATTATTATGATAGAAGCTTGGGACGAACTGTTTTTTATTTTTGATTGCTTTAGTAATGTTCCAGAATGGTTTAGAACTATGATCAAGCATGATCATAGGTTTAGGTTTAGGTTTAATAAGGCGGTTTAGATGATTTAGTCTGGCCTTGAGAATTGGAAGCCTATATCTAGTCCACTGTCTGAGTGGTGTTCCTCTGGGTGATAAGGGCTGTAATAAAAGTTGGTAATCTTTGGCAGTATTGTTTACTAGATGTTCTAGGCACGGTATGGTCAATCGTATCAATATTAGTGGAGATTAATTTATCAACCATAATATCAATTATTTCAATAGTGGGTTGTATGTCAAATGTTGGCCTGTCTCTAAAAACTGCGTTTAGGGTTCTTTTGTATAATTTCCAATTTGCATTCGAATACTGTAAATACGTATTATTTGTGTAAGGTATGTTGCATTTTAAGTACGGTCTAGGGTTGAAGGCTTCGATTTGTGATTTGCCGGTATATAAGTTGGATCCTATGACTGTAGTATTGAAAATCTACCGTAAGATGCCAATTCGTGCAGAGTATTACCCCAACAGTTTTCTCTGGAGCAATTCCACTGGTGATTTCTGCAATTCAAATCATCAGCTACAATGTAATTACCCTCTATGCGTGAGATTTTAATTAAATCAGTCTTGAACATATCTTTCCTGTGGTTATTGTTGTTTAATGCTATACAAGGATTATTTTAGGCACTTTGCAGACTGTCCAGGGTAATAGACAGAAACATTTTTGAATGAATTTGTGCATCCATAAATACCTTTAAGCCAATATTTTCAATTAGGTGTGTTTGCAGGCATGGGATTTGCCTATGCCTTATATCGTTTTTAATAGCTACCCCACCACCCCTGCTAGAACAACGATCATTTCTATAAACGATATAATTTGGAATGGAGAACCTGTCAGTATTCATTAGCCAAGTTTCAGAAATTAAGCAAATATCAATTTGGTTTATATGCAAAAACTGTTGGAGCTCTAACCTTTTGTTACGAACGGCATGAGAGTTCCATGCCATAATAGTTAGTGAATTAGACAAATTACTTATTAGTGTACGCATACTTTATAGCTAGTTGGGATATTGCGTTAAATTGTTCTAATTTGCAGGTGCAGGCACCAATTTTATCAATAAGCTCCGTCATAAGCGAGCGAGCGTCGATAATTTCATCGAACGTGAAGAAGAGATCGTTTGAAGGTTTTGCTTGTTGAGTACCGTTTAGCGTGAAAGTTGGAATGCCTCTACTTTTATTGTTGTTGTTTATGTGACGCTGATCATTTACATTTGTTGTGAAGTTATTGTTGGAGCTTTTTGCTTTCCGAAAACCGTTTTGCTCTCTCCTTTTTAGTAAGTTTTGGTACGAAATACGGCACGGGCAGTTTTGGTGGGTAGAGGGATGCCCTCCTTGGCAGTTGGCACATAAATATGTATCACTCTTTGTACAAGTAGACGTAGGATGTTGGCCAGCACAACGAGCACAGGATGCTTGACATTGCATTGTTTGGAACCATGGCCGAAAAGCTGGCAGTTGTTACACTGTGTTAATTTATTCGGCATCTTTGTCTTGAACTCCCAACGAATTTGTGTGTGGTTAATGCAGCTATAATTTTTACGCGGTTGCTGGACCGTAATGGATTTGTTTGCAAAGTAGACAACATACACTAGCACTTTATAACCAGTTGTAGTAGTTTTTTCCACAGTCTTCACATCAATGCAGTGAAGGCCCAGTTGGATTAGTATTGATTTTAATTCATCGTTCGACATTTTATCCAAACCGGAGAGTATTGCTTTAAATGGATTGGAGTTTTTATTTTCGTAGGAAAATAATTCACAGTCCAGCTCCTTTAGCTTACGGCACACTGTGTTATAGTAATCTTTAGAGTTTACAAAGATTTTAATGCCAATTGAGATTGACTTTATTGAATAATCACTTATATTGATGTTTTTCAACAAGTCGTGAACATATTTAGGGCTTTTCTTTAAGACCGTAATAGACGGTCTTGCTGATTGCAGGTGGAGCAGCTGGTTTCTCGTCGGTATTGCCCAGGGCCGGCAATGCGTCACTAATGACATCATCTGACAATGTTTGCAGAGGACGAAAATAATTTGTGTACTCACTATTATCAAGATTATGGGTCTTTGGAATTTTTTTAAATCTTGGCATATTTATTTTAACTGATGCGTCAGACCGCAGGCGTTTAATTTTTAAGTTTTTCACTTTGGATGTTTGTTGATAAATCGTAGCAGCGAACGTTAGTTAACGAGAGTGAGAGTGGCGTAAGAGCGGAACAGCTAGAAACACGTCTAGATGAAAGCGCGAGTCGAGCAGTAAAAGTTGTTATTACGCCTTCAAATAGAAACATTTGTTGAGGTCCTTGGCGCCTATTTAAGTAGAGCTGTATCTCTCTCCTAGATTTCAGTTAAACAATCCGTCCTAGTCGTCTCGCGATTTAGATCGTTCCACGCGGCCCTCAGTTTAAGGATTTTTTTTTTCACATTCCCAATTATTGGGATAATTTTAAAACCACTGAGTCGTATATAATGTAAGGCCTCAACAATTTTCGAATTGTGAGATGTCGTTAAATAGCGGAAAATTCAATAAGACATTGACGTATTGATGCGCTTTTGGAATCGATTATCATCCATCATACTCATAATATACATACATATGTCAACAAAAGTCAGTTTCCCAAAAATAAAATTAACACTCCTTTAATATTTCGAACATATACAATTCTTTTGTACTCTCTCTGTCACGCCGCCAGTGTACAGTGTGGGTCCATGTGTTGTCAGCGTATTTTAGCAGCGATAACTGCAATGAGAACAAGAATTTGAGCTCCAAACGAGCAGTGGGGCGCCTACTGGGCCTTATGTCCCAGGTTCACTAGAGCTTTGTTTGCATATTACGAGGATCTTTCGTTCCTCGGCTGTAAATAGAGATAGCAATTAAGAGTATCTAACGAAATCTAAAGTTCCAAAAACAGGAAAATAATTTCTATCATAACACTGGAATTCGAGGTGACCATAAATTTAGAAGCTAATACAGAACCAAAGCGTTATTCTGTTATTCTTATTCTGTGCACTCTATCAAATGAATAGATATATTTTGAAAGATTTTGATAGATTTTGATTGACAGTAAGCGACAAAACATTTTTATGGGATTTTTTGGGTAATTTTGCTCATTCAGAAAAGCTCTACTCTATCTATTGCTGATTTCTTAATACCTCCTCATCAGGTGATGTCAAAATATTTCTCACACTATTAACACAGTGCTGAAATGGATAACAACGTGATTTTCTGCCTTTTAGCAAAGTTTTTGGAAGATGATGAAATTTTTTAAAATAGAAGTGCCTTAAAATCATACCATACTCTCCGCTGTGGTATGGTATTTGTTGGACTATTACAAAAAACAGCTTTTTTTAATAGTAAAGCTTTCCATGTGTGCCAGAATATCAAAAATGACAAAAGCTTCCATCTATTCAACTAATATGAATTTTATAGATAGAGTGCACAGAATAGAGCGGTTAAAGAAAGTAGTAGAATATTTCCATTATATCCAATGAAGCTCAATAATTTGACTTGCGACTTCGCATTTCAGACGACAACTCAGATAATTTCAGATCATATATTATTCGAGATCATCTATTAATAAAAACTCACATCACCTGCTCAATTCCTGATAATTAATATAATCTAATTGCTATCTGTGACATTCTTTTTTAGGGCAAAGAACAGAAAAAAACCATTTCATTGCCTTAAAACAATTTGTGGAATGGGGCACGGCGCGAGGTGATCGTGGCCAACGTCGTCAACATATTACGATTCTGGTGCTTACTAATGAGTGAGTAATGTGACTCACAGCGGGTGTGTAAGAGTTAGCAAGAGAGAGGCCCATTGGCGACGTCATTTAGCGAATAAACAACAGTGGACAAGCTAAAGCGACAACACCATTTTAAGACCGCATGCAAACTCCAACTTCATTCACAGAGCTGCTTGTGTAAATATTAAATAATCACTGATGACGCTGGTGTTGTGTGCGTGTGTGTGTGTGTGTAAACGAACAGAAGCGAGAAGTTATGAAATATTTATGATTAGCATTATGAAACGAAGAGTCATCTGCCCAACTCGTTCCTTGCCTCAGTCGCCTATTCTCTGTCTCCCTTTTTTCTCCCTCTCAATTGGATTGCAACATTTACATTATGGGAATTTATTCTGTTTGCTTTTGTTACCAGTTGCACTTTTGCAGCTTGGTGGTTTTTTCTTCACGTCCCCTGCCGTTCACGGCACCGACTCATTACACGAGTAGATTTGTAGGAACCGGCGACATTCGGTCTCATTTGGTCGCCTATGTCATCATCATCTTTGTTTTTCACTCGAAAAAATATTTCCTTCACAGCGTTGTTGTTTCTGTTGTTGTTATTAAAAGTAAATTATGAGAACTTACTTTGCGATCCCGACGACTCATCCAATGCATTTTAAATAGTTCCACTTTTGTCGCAATTTATTTATTTATTTATTTTGCACTGAGGTTCCTTGCTTGTTTCATTTTCTGTTTAATTCTTTGAATGAGTTTGCTTTGATTTGTTTTTTAAATTGAATTGCATTTTCATTTCATTGTTGTCGTCGTTGTTGGTGACTTTTGTCATTCGATTTTAATTTTTCTAGTCGATTTTGTTGTCATTTTTATGCATTCAAACGTGACTCGAAGATAATTTTTGTTGCATTCTGTCTTTCGCAAATGACGGTGCTGAGGTGTGGTGGTGGAACGAAGAAGAAAAATTTAATAGGCAAATAATTATATGAATGAAATATTATAAATATTTTTTTACAAAGTATTCATCGTAGCAGTGGGTGGTTTAATTACGAAGAGATTGCATATTCATGATGGTTTTCTTTTTTTGTATGACATAAGAGCATGCAGTGTTGTCATAGAGAGTCATAACATATGTACATATGTAATGGTTAGCTCCCCTTGCAGACAGCTCCTGTAGCCAGACAAATTTCTTAGTTTTGTGCTAATATTTTTGGGTCAAAAGAAGTAATGCAGACACTTTATAATAAGTGACCAAAAAAAAAAACAACAAAAAAAAAACGGTAGATAGTATAAATCCATTGAAAATAGGGCACAACTATTTTAAGTATTAGAAATAGAGAGTAAAAGTTTGATATGACGAATAGAGAGTAAAAGTTTGATAGTATAATTGCGAATAAAGAATAAAAGTTCGATAATTAAGTGCGAGAATACAATCTCATGCCAAACAGTTCACCATTTACTTTTGTGTTGAATGGTTTGGAAAATACCAAACCGATTTCAAAGAAATTTTGGGTATGTATATAAGTAGGTCCCCACTGTATAAGAGGATAGTTCTGAATATAATAGGTGATGCTGTTGTCGCGATGTATACATGTTTTTATTTTGCGGTCCGATTTTAAGGTTTTTTTAAGAGGTAGCCTGTGCGTTTCTAAGCAATGTGACAATTTATTTTTGTTTTGTTTGTTATTTGTCTAGAGTTTTTATATTCACTGTGCTGTATATAAATTCGAAGTAATTGTCGCGGAGAAGGAGAAACTCACACGAACAACTTTACTTTCTGAAGGACTGCTAGTTATGATATAATATAATTTTTGTTCGATTTAAAGGAAGTTTTTGGGTTTTTTATACAAACACCCTTCGCATTGTATTGGTAGTGCGTCCATGACATTTTCTGCATAAATCCTTTCTGCGTGTCTTGAACAAACGCACTTCATTAATAATCGTCGGCCAAATTGTAGTCGAAGTTGTCGCTGGCTGCCAGTTGTCTGTTAGACATTAGACATTTTGTCTATGCATTACACAACTTGTCTATCAAAGCCAGTGTGGGTGCGTCATTTATCATGTCAATCCCCTTTTCGGTGTCGACGCGTTGAACATGCAACTCGTGTGTGCCACCAAATCAGCTTAGCAAGCAACTTAGTCTGTTTTAGGCATAATTGCGTCTTCGCAAAGCCAAAATTTGCATAAATTTAAGGATTACGTTTGAAATTGTGTAGCAATGTGACCTTTGGTGCTCTCCCCCTTCTCCCCCCAAAACTGAAACGTGGTTTATTTCTGGCTTAATGTAAAGCACACCTATTTTACCTGGTAGGTTATGGCACGTGTTGTGTATCTATAATTAAATATCTGTTAATAAACAAAGATGAGAGTTTTTGCTTTTGTTCGCTTTGCGCTAGTTACGTGTTTACACTAGAAATCCAGACAGACAAATCCAAACAACCAGCCAAGTCGAGTTGAGCTTGTTCTTATTTGTTTACAAGGTAAAATACAATAGGGAAAAAAAGAATTTCCCTGTCTGCATTGCACAAAATCGCAGCTAATTGACAACTATGTCTGCTTGCCCGTGTATCTGTCTCCCGGTGTCTGTTGGTGTCCTTGCACTTGCTAACGCTTTAGTTAAAAATCTGAATTCCAGTGAAAATGTTTACTTAAAGTGGTGTGCCAGGAAAAAGGTAACCCCACCTAACCGTTTCATGGCACAGGAGAATGTTCGCTGCGTACTTCCAACCGCTGCTTCTATTGTCTCGTTTACGCTGTCGACTCTAAGGACTTTTGTCTGCTGCCTCTCGAAAGCTTCCGTTGCAATGTTTCAACATGCAGCGAATGCCACACATTTGCCATTGTGCTGGTACTCATACATATTTGTCTTTGTACCGTCTTTGAGTTTGTTCGTTTGTGTGTTTGTTTGTTCGTTTCATACGCGAGTGAGTGAGTGTGTGTGTGCATTTAGCGCTCTCGAGTTGGGAGTTGCAATCTCTTTGAAAGCTGCCAAGCTGACAATCTTCTGCACAATGGTACAATATTTTCAAGTAGTAGCAGACACCCTACACATGGAAAACTGGCATAGACTTTGTATATTTAAATATATACTATATCAAATATAAAAATATTTGATGTTACTCGTATCTGGGAAGTGACGACCAAAATAATGTAATTGCAGAATGTCTGAAAAAACACAGCAAATCTGAAACTAAGTAAAATAATAAAGTTGGTATTCTCAATTTTATGTTTTAATCTATACATTTCATTCATCTTATATCGTCTAATTGCATACCTTCGGTCCGATCTTTAATTGGCACAATGACCATAAGCCGAAAATATTACTCCACGTAATGGAAGCAGCATATATTTCAAATTATATCTAGGAAGCAACCCCAAGTTGGCTGCTGGTATGTTTTAGTGATTTTAACTACTACAAGGAGACAAAGGCATTGAAGTTATTGATCAAAGCACGTCGCAGGATATCGCGTAGCTGACATTGCCATTTTGTCTGATGAAGGGTTACTTACCCCCTTCAAAATTCGAAATTCGAATCGAAATTTTTAAAAATCTATTTATACGCCGGAGAACTAACAAATAGTATGAATGACTAAAAGTATATGCCAAAAAGCGTATCCACTAAATCGTCTCAACCGTTTCTTCTGCATTGTTGTAGTTGTTGTTTTTTGAATATTCCACTTCGGCATGTGTAATTTGAAGCGTGGGTGGAGTTTTTTGTCACAGGAACCCGTTGATTCATAACATTTATGCATCATTGCTGTTGCTGCATTCATTAACGTCATCATCGTCATCAGATTATGACCGTGCTCATTAAGAATGCCAGTTGGAAGATGCGGCGTCAGCAGCACAGTAACATCATCAAAGCTAAGACAACAATACGCTTGGGTGGCATGTGGCATAGCCCTGTGTCAGCACAAAGCAGTGCATTTGCCACGGCAGCATGTGCACGAGTGTGTAATAATTTCCTGAGAATCATTTCGCCCGCCGTAGTGCAACATAAACTCGAACTTTGTTGACTTTTGACGCTTAAACTCCTGTTTCATTGCTTTGAGCTGTTCTATTGGAGCTAACTGTTGTTGAACATTCATTCATTGGAAGGTTCATTCGGTGGCTCCTGTTACAATTTTTTAAATTAACTTGCAACGCGCCAAATGCGTTTTTCTTCTTGACTTTCCTACCCTCACAAACATTTCTCATTTTCGTATCCAGGGCGTAATTGTGCAAACATAAGCGATGCATTCACACAAACTACTTCTTAGACTCAGACCCGACCATTCATTCGTTCGATATCTGCACTGTAAATATGATGATGCTCTTCTTGTTTGCACTCTGTTAAGAATGTTCCACCTACAAAATCAGTTTAAGTTAAGCGATTTTCATAAAAGGATTCATTTGCGTGAGTGCCTGCGATTATTTAATTAAAAAATATTAATATTATTTTAGGAGAGGTTTATAAATTTATAGATGAATAAGTAGAAATGGAAATAGAAGAAAAGGACCACTAAAGTTTTGATATTGAACTTCTTACACACGCGATTATTATGCAGTTTACTGCACTAAGTATCCTATTGCAAAAACAAAACAAAAAACAAAATATTGAACTTTATTTATACGAAATTTTATAGGTACATAAGTTGTTAGATGATTAGAATGGTATTAAATTAATTGACTTAACGAAGACTGAAAATGTATTCGGTGAACACAGTGTATGCTCAATTTATTGCCCAAGAGTAGAAGTCTTTCGCATTCTGTTTTGTATGTCGTGGAGCTCCTTTTTTGTGATACAGCAAGCAAAACACAAATACATATTCATTTTAAAAGAAAAATAAAATTACAGAAAAAAATAAATCTAAAATAAAAAAAACAAAAATTAAAAGAAAATAAATAAAATAAATTTGAAAAAAAAATAATCACTAATTTTTTTCGTTTATAATTTATTTCTAGATAGCAGATAATTGAGTAACTGTTCATATACACATATATGAACACAATGTTCATAAAAAGAATACAACTAAGTCAGACTGATATAGGACAGAAGCGCAAACAGAGTAGTGAAGAGCATATTCAAATATCGTGCTCCTTAAACGCGAATTGTGCATTAAATGAGCCATGAGTCCAACATTTGTTTTATTGCTTTGACTTTTTGTTACAAAAAGGAAAATCATATTCATCAGTGCAAACTAAAACAACAGAAGACGCGAAAATCACAAAGGAGCTAAATGAAAATATTCAGTAAACACGAATGCATAAATCCAACTACAACTGCGAAACAATAATGCCAAACGCGACCAACCGACAACAAAGACAACAACAAGAATCCCCCGTAGAGTTTTGTTGTTGGTTGCATGTTGGTATTTGTGGCAAACAAAACAACAACAAGAAATGTTGTAACGCGCAGCACGCGCAACAACTAGATATACACAACAACAAAAAAGCGCTAACATACAAGTACAGTTTTAGCTCGCGTGCTAACTTCTGTTGCATTCACCACCCAACGGCACTACTCACCCACATATGCCAACCACCTTTGTTCGCTGTAACGACTTCTGTGCTGCCATTGTAAGGCATGCGTTCTTACTTGCCGACCAAATCTAACATCTTGTGGCCGTGGAATTGGAGTTGGGCACTAATTTTGCTCTATGCTGAATGCTTGAGTAGGTGTAATTGCTAGCAGTGGGTTAAACACTGATCTGCAAACACGCAAACAAGAAAGTGTCGAGCTCAGCGAAATCAGGGTGTAGTAGAGAAAAATATCATTAAATTTATGGCTTATTGGGTAGAATTTCTTTTTTGGTTGCCTGCACAAATTTAATAACAGAACAGAATTTTCCAAAATGGCCCGGCCAAAACCATCAAAGTGCCTTTTTGAAACCCTGTCCGTTTACTACTCCAAAATGTTAGCGAAATCCAGGCTTGACACGTCCACCAGTGGCTCCAACTTTTGCCTATCTAGAGTTATTACCCATATACAATACTTATCTTGCGCAAGAATAAATTACTATTCTTTTTAGCTTCTCCTGCTTCTTTAGGCGGAAGTACAAAGTTTTTTCTTGGCAAAGTGATTTTCAAGTCGAAAAGATGTATTTGCGTTTTTAGACACTAAACTTAATCAAATAATG
Source organism: Cacoxenus indagator (assembly GCA_035041755.1). Taxonomy (NCBI): domain Eukaryota; kingdom Metazoa; phylum Arthropoda; class Insecta; order Diptera; family Drosophilidae; genus Cacoxenus; species Cacoxenus indagator. The sequence continues at coordinate 830,252 of JAWNKX010000018.1, read as the reverse complement.
CTCCAATTACATCGACTCTAATGTAAACGAAACGTGCTTCTTCATGGAAATAGACCAGCTTCTCCTAAGGGACGTGCCGAGCGGTCAGCGAACCTCACCTTTGATTATTGCAACAGCGAATGCAATTTGCAATTGCATGTGGCATTGGTACAATAATAAATGTGAAATTTATGAAAGTGGTAATCAAAATTGTGGTCAAAAATAAATAAATAATAATGAAATCCGAAAAACCGTTTATTGTTTGCATGACGTGAGCTCATTTCTGGGCGAAAATGCTGGCAGCCACCACTGCAATTTGAAGTTTAAGAATCAAAGTGAACATGCTAAGTTATTATTTAATATATTAAAGTGCTTAATACTGAATGTATGTGTGCTATTTTTAATAATTATTTTTAATGACTTTTCCGTATTGCTTCTCGATTTTCGTTTCAGGGGGCCGGCAAAGAGATACGCGAAGCCATCGCCGATCCCTCACCACAATGCCAGGAGAAAGCCTGGTCAGCCGTCCTGCCTTTGGTCATCAAGCTGAAGCGGTGCTACGAACATTCGCTGGAACTGGAAAAGATCGTGCCGATATTGCTGGGTCAACTGGTCGGCGGAAAATTGAATCCAACGCAGCACCTGGAAACGCAGCAGGCGCTGGTCAAACAACTGGCTGAGATATTAGAATTCGTATTGAAATTCGATGAATACAAGGTAAGCGACGTTTGGATTTAAAGCGATTGCGCAAATTATTGAGTAAATGATTGAATGAACTGTTGAATGAATGCATGATTAAGTTGTACCACGAAGACACATGGCATTGCCATTTATGTAATATTTCATTGTGGGCTTGAACCCACGTTGTTTGGCAGTCGTCGTCATTGTCTGGTTATCATCTGCCGTCGTTAACGCCTACTTACGATAGAGACCCTCGGATTGCCAGTCAATCACTTTGTCTGTCGTTGTGAATTACTGAGTGTCTCCTAATGTGGGCTCTGCGTGGTTGCCTCTTTTAATTGCAATCGCCGAAGCTGTGCTTAGACTCACGTCAAGCGCGTGCTGCATCACATGGAACGTGTAACCATTGCAGATTTACACTCCATTCTGCTTTGTTGTGCGTGATTCATGAAAAATATGTGTACACAATACTCGTACAGTAAAGCGTCATTAAGCACAACACACATTCAAAGGCAACCGTATTTTTTCCAACAGTTAATTCTAATTCGCGCGTCTTTTAATACGTTGAATTGCCTCACCTACAGCTTTTTTCATACACTGTGTTGCGCTACGTTACGCTTCGTTGAGAACTATCGCTCAGCCGTAGAAAGAACACTGATACAGATATTCTAAGCTCGGCTCATCATCCATTATTTCGAATCCGTGTATCTGCAATATACGAGCATTTGTAGTTGTGTTTGAGTGAGCACAGCGTAGTCATTCATTTAGACGCGTTTACGCATCAGTTGGTCATTTGATAGGAGAAGCAGTCAAGCCTCTACCTTTCTCGTAGTCTAGCCTCTCTATTGGAAGTTGGCTGGTCGCTCAGGACAACAATAAATATGTGTCTATAATGTTTTTAGATACAAACAATGCAGTAGTTGGAACGTTTGTTGCAAAGGTGTTTTGGCGCTTAATTGAAATGTGCGGAAACCCACAACCAGCAATTTCAATGAAGTATAGTACGAGTATAGTAGAGAAGCTTTGCACTCGATCGAGTGAAATGTTCTCAATGAAATGCTTTTGATGATGGCCATCCAATAACCATTCAGCTGGAAGACGGAGAGAAGCCCAATATATATATAATATAGTCCCATATACGCCCAATATCGAGAATTCTTTAATGTTTAATAAATAAAAATAAAAAAGTAAATAAATTAAATATTTCGACAAATTTTCCTCATTGCCACAAAAGTCAGTTGGAAGATAACGCTACCGTCCTTACGTTCCAGTCATCTCTAGACACAATTCGTCGGACTGTCCAATTGCCTTTCACCAAGGCATCCATGTCCTAAATGTTCGCACTCGAGCTTCTTTGCGAAGCGTTATTTTAGATGCTGCACACCTACTTGCTCGGCTCTCAATATTACTTACTCCATTCCTTGGCGCGCTGAGCTCATAGGTTGCCGTTAAGTTCCCCATGAAGCTAGGAGTTCTCATGTATACAATTATTTCCCTTATCACTTGCATTCATCATGATACTGTTTAGTGTTCTGTGTGTCTCTGGTGTGTCGTCGTTCATCCTCTGACATCCTACTCCTTGTACTTCTCTCTATTATTAGATTAACATCCAAATAAGACTCGAAACAGCAGAAGCGTAGCATCTATTAACGATTTCGAGTCACTAAACTATTAAAAGTCATTCAAACTCAAAATGCATTTATTGTCTAAACTTGTATGAAATCTACTTACCGAGCTCGAGCTCATCAACTTAAGTGTGCAACACTTTTCCATTATTGTTTGCTGCTAAATCGATTATTGACCCACATTGACTGCGCATGCCACATGGCGACAGTGGCAACGGCAACAGCAGCCTATCCCGCCGCCGCTGTCTGACAATCCTTGGTGTGTGTTGTGCTGCCATTGTGTCTGGCATTACATGGAAGATGCAACAAAAGTTGTTCACTCATTTCCTGGCATTTTTTGTTCTTGTTGCTTCTGGTCTGCTTCCGTTGTTGTGTGAAATTTTAATAAAATCGATCGTTTAACTCGTTCAACGCCATTTCGAGCACTAGATGTAAGTTCTGTGTCAATGGTGACAATAGTGGTGGCGAACGATGATGATGGTGTTTTTCATGACAATGGTGATGACAATGTAGGAAAAAGGGCATTGTGTCGCACAAGTGTCATAGATACATTTTCAAACGAGTGGTTGGAAATTGTTACACGTGCTTTATATTTATTTATTATTTTAAAAGATACTTCCGTCATCATCGTTGGCTGTGGCAGCGGCGGCAGTGGCTGCTTTGATAGCTTTGGTTCGTACAACCACACAAATAACAATAAAAAATACATAAAAGCAATTCCAGTCTGTGTAATATTCTGCTGTAGGTAGCCATTGTGCAACTCGACCAAAGTTTGCAGTGTGGAAGTTGCTCGTTGCTGCTGCTTCTGTTTCTGTTGTTGCTGTTGCTGTTGCATCGAATTGTGCTGTTGCAATTTATTGACTTTGGATTTTGTGGAGCATAGTCCTAACAATTTATATTCTTTATCAACTGCGGATAAAGAATATAAATGGCGTTATTAGATTATTTTGTTTAGCGTACCGTGAAAGAATTTCAGTGTTACTTTAATTAAAGTAAAAATTAAGTACATTGGGAGTCTCAGATTGTGTACTTGTATATTGCTTATCAGATTCCGTAGGGAATTTTGCATGCTCTTCGACTGAATAAATATTCTTGTTACCCCTGATAACTGGTCTGGTTAAATATCAAAGCCTTGAATCGCTTGGCTTACCAAAAGCATTTTAACAACTTGAGTTTCTATGGAAAATATCTGCGGCAACATTTAGGGAAACAAACGGATATCGCTAAAACAAAAATTGTTATCTATATGCAACATAATTGCATCTGCAATTGCAATTAAAGAAGAATAAATTCAATGCTTCGCATTCAACCGCCCCTGCTGTCTTCAACACACAAAGCAGCTCGACTACTTTTCAGGTTGCAACTGCAGTAAAGCGAAAAAAAAAAAACAAATCTGCAACAAAGACAACATGTTCGAATGGTGTGTACCATCAATTGGAATAGGAATTTCTTATTTGGGCGACCCGAATGTGAATTCTAAAGATACAATTGCTAAACGAACACACGCGTCGCCGAAGCTGAAAGACGTCAATGATGATGGTGATGATGATCATGATGATGTTGATGTTGATGGCAACGGGACGTCAACGGCAACGGTAATAATTTTGCAAAATAGATATTTTCCTAAACTGTTACAGTATGCGGCCGCTTTGAAAACTGCAACAACGAGAGGCAATTTGTATCTGGCGAATGAATCTGCTCGCAAAATTGAGAATTGCACGAAAAATGTTGCCGTTGGCAAAGTTGCACATGCCACAAAAAATGCGCCAATCTTTTTTTGTGTTTGCTGCAATTAAGTTATTTTCTTTCTTGAAAGTTTATTTATACAAATCGTTAGAAGAAAGTCAAAATCATACAAAACGGTGATCAATTTCTTCTTTTTGCATTTCATTTAGAATATGGTTCACTTTTTGCCGTTGCGATGTGCATCGTAAATTGGTTGCAAGCGTTGCGGATATTTTCGCTGGTATTCAGCAAAATGTGTTGCATGCTTACCAGCGTGTATCGTTGGTCCGTACAAAGGCAACGGCGGCTCAAAGTAGCGGCCCCCGTCCATACGACCATAATCAACCTGGGCGTTTAGTCCTTGCCTCACGTCGCTGCCAGCCACTTTTGCAAGTAGCTTGGGATGCCCGTGCACCTGACCACGTCGACTAAGACCACGTGTCTGCTGCTGGCGATTGTAGTAGTCATCGGCAATCGTCAGACTATCTTTTCCGTCGTCATATCTATGATTTGACGCTCTGCCGTAGATTTCCTGCGCTGATTGCGCTTCCATTTGTCGCCTTCGCTGTACGAATTCCTCCGCCTGAGCGTTGTTGTAGAGGTTTGTTGGCAAATACGCCGGCGTCAGTCTAATGCTGCTGCGCTCATCGAAATTCTCTGCTGGTCTTGACAAGAAATTGTGTACGGCATCGCCTACATCCGCTGTGGGTTCATAGCCAACAACAATTGGCGCGCCAGACCAGACCGAGAGTAGTGGTCGGTGTGTGCCAACGTTTGGTGAGCTGCTGCTGAGGCCTATTTTATTCTGCTGTTGTCGCCACTGCTCCTCCAGCTGCTGTGTGGGCGGCGCAACGTAGACACTCGAAGAGCCTTGATAGATGTGTTGATATCCGCCATCATTTGACGGATGCTGCGCTATGGTGTGTCTTAGATAAATTACAACCAATAAAAAGAGCTGGAAAATGTTTTGTTTTTTTTAGGAATTAGTCATTTTATAAAAAGTATTGTAATTGTATATTAAAATAAACGAAACTCACTGCACGTTGATAGCTCATCTCGCGCTGCTCTATTGAAACTGTTAGAACGTTTTTATGTTAATAACGTTTTATATAAGTTTTCGTATCGAGCAACAGCTAACAGCTAAGCTTCTAAATCACAACCGTGTTCAAAGTTATTGCTTCAATCGAAGCCTTCAACTCAAGGCAGCAGTTACGGCAACGATGATGACGTCGGAGGTGGCAGATTATACAGAGACAGAAACCACTTCATCGCTGAAACGTTGTCACTGTGCCTGCGCATAGAATGGAAAACTCAATGATTCAATTCACATGAAATTCGAAAACATTTTCAAGTTTTAACGAAATTTCTCACGCACATTTGTCGTTCATCGTTTGTCGTTCTCGAGTCAAGAATGAAAACTTTAATCGTCTTCCATACACTTCCACAGTGGACAGTTTAATTGAGGTTTTATTAGAAGTATCGTTCAGGCTTAAAACAAAACAATTACATCACGTACGGCTCATCTAACTATACTTTATTCAAGATAGTATCGGCTTGTACTAGCATTGGTAGACTATGACGACATTTGAATGGCCTCAATGTATTAAGTCCAGAAAAAATTCATCTCCAATCCTTCGGAGTACTTCTAAAAGGGACTCTTTAACAGATTCAGTTCGTCAGAGCTCTCATTAAAAAGACACTTAAAGTAGCCTAACCCAATTCATATGATTCTGCGCTCATAGAACGAAAGATTGCTCTATTAAGACTCTTTCCAGATTTTGCGAAATGAAAATCCTAAAAGCTCATTGCGAGCTTCTGTTAGTATGACTCAAAATTATATATACATAATACATGAGATCAATTGTTTCAGGTGTAGGGTATGCAAACTGCACGTTTTTCGCGATCATAACAACAGCGAGTTGATAGACCTGACTAATGGGCTGTATAATATGCAATCACACACACGCACACAGGCACAACATAAACACACACAACACACATCTAATCTCTACTTATGCTTGTATATATATAGTTGTTGCCTTATTGTGATTATGAAATTCGCCAGTTCAAACGACATAATTAAAACCATACATAATGTTTGTTCTTCCTCCTTCTGCACAGATGAAAACACCCGCCATACAGAACGACTTCAGCTACTACAGACGCATTGTGAGCCGGCAGCGCATCGATGCAACGAACAACATGCTTGTCAGCACAGAACTGGCTAATCGAATGTCACTGTTCTACGCCCATGCCACTCCCATGTTGAAGGTGCTGAGCGAGGCGACATCGAAGTTTGTAAGCGATAACACCGACGACGTGGAGAACACTACAGAGACTCTCGGCACGATGGCGAAAGTGTGTCTCAGAATGCTGGAAAATCCGTAAGTAAACAACCCCCAATGAGACTTGCCTCCGACTCTTGTATTAATCGAACGCTCTTCCCTTCAGTAAGCTCTTGCAACAGATCGAGCGCGAAGAGACGCATCTGCTAGTGTTGCGGGTCATGGTCGGTTTGGTCATACTCTACGATCATGTGCACCCGGTGGGCGCGTTCGCTCGCGGTGCCCATGTCGACGTCAAGGGCTGCGTGCGGCTGCTGCAGGCTCAGCCCGCCATAAAAGCGGAGCCACTGCTCAATGCGCTACGCTACACAACAAAGCATCTCAACGAGGAAAATACGCCGAAAAATATTCGGAATCTATTGGCTGCATAATGAATGCTGTGTGCGACCGGCAGACAGACGGGCAGGCACCGACGACAAGCACTACCGGCTTCACTTCTTTGCTGCGCCCGTTTATGTTTATTATATAGTAATATATTATTTTATTTCCGTTAGTTCTTTAAATGTAGGCGATTTTTACCGAGTATTTTAGCATATATTTCTTGTTCGATTCCACCAATGATTTTTTTATTTTTACTTCGAGTGTGATTATGGTTTCGTTTTATTTTGTGCAAGAGTGCAAATAATTCGTTAAAGTTATGTAACCGGAGGCAGTCTTTAGTTGTGGAACTCTCCTTCGACTTTTTTGTAAAGTAATTCGCTTGCAAAACGTTCTTTATTTCTTTCTTTATTTAGTCCAATAAGAAGAATAAGAAGATTTATCCAATAAGATAATAAGAAGAATTTTTGAGCCTCCAAACAGTGAAAGAAGAAATGAAAAATATCATGAATGAAACAACAACAATATTTAGTTAATAATTATAATAAAAAACTAAAATAAAAAATATAGTTTAATTTCAAGTAAAAATTAATGATAATGATAAAAAGGACATATTAACAATTGACTAAAACTGGAGTAGCGCAAATGATTTTTAAATTCACAAATAATAAAAATGAAATTACTAAAAAGCACATATAAGCAAGAGAGTAGACAAAACACTAAACTATTATGGCATTTCTACTTTTCCAAAGCATTTCTTATAAAAAAGAAGAAGAATACAAGAACTCAACTCAAGGCAATTAAAACAATTATTTTTAATATATAAAATAGTAATTATTTTATCTCTCTCGCTAGCTTAATTTTTTGTTGTATTTTCTTTTTATATAATATATATAAAAAGGACAGATTCGCTATTTGTTAAATTAGGAAAAAGTGTAATAATTTTGTAAACTGAAACCACAAGAAAATTGCATTTAAAAACGGTATTTCCAAAACAAATGAGAACAACATTTTATGAGTAAGAAAACTTTTATAAAACCAAAAGCTACGCAAAATAAAATATTTTTAAGATTTCTAACAGAAGAAAAGGGGAATATTTATATATATGAAGAAATATAAATATATATAAATATTAAATATAATATTTGTACCAAAAATTACATGAAATAAAAAATGAAAATGAAATGTTAAACCTAGTAAACGCAAACACAAGTCAACCAAATCTTGATTTCATTGTAGGGCATATTTTTTGTTGGAGTACTCTATGCTGGTCACAAGACGACGATTAATATTTCTTTAGCTTTCTTTTCGAGCTTTAGCTTTCTCTTTCTGAGAACGAACCTGACTTCATCGACTGTGCAGAACCGAATTTGTAGAAAACCTAAGCGAAGCACTCCGTTCTAAGCCTTCCTCATCCGCTTTCAATAGTGCCAAAGCCTCTGCGCCATAGAGCACTACTGGGATGATTAGTGTGTTGTATAAAGCCAGTTTGGCCTTTCAAGAGATGGCTCTATTATTCAATTGCCTCTTGAGCCCAAAGAAACAGCGATTGGCAAGTGTAATTCTGCGCTTGAATTCGGTACTGATGTTATTGACCCTACTTACTGCGGAGCCGAGGTAGACGAAGTCCTTGACCATCTCAAAGTTTTTGCTGCCGATTGTGACGCTCTGTCCAGGACGTCGATGTCGTGCGTCCTTCCATGATGACACCATATAATTTGTTCATCCCTCGTTTACCGCTAGACCCAATTTAGCCGCTTCGACCCCAATGCCAGCAAACGTCTCATTGACGGCTCGCTGTTTTCTACCAATCACGTGGCATTGACGTAAGCTAGCAGCTGAACGGTCTTTTGGAAGATCGTGCCTCTGATGTTGACTTGTGAGTTTCGCACGATCTTCTCAACTGTGATGTTGAAAAAGTCACATGACAACGCGTCGCCTTGTCAAAAACTTTTTGGCACATAGAAGGTCTCGGTGAGTTCGCGACTCTACTAGCACTTGTACTTTCTCGTCCCTTCGGCTTCGATCCGAAATTTGTATCCTCTGGATAACTGTTTTACTTTTTGGTTATACTTTCGGACTTCGTTATTGCCGTAACACCTCTCCATCTCCTCGACAGCGCGCTTGTCATGGTCTTTCTTTTTCTTTCAGGGGAGCCGCATATCTTCCCGTCTTTTTTGTTCGTAGAGCACACGAACAGCTCTCGTCGTTCGATGCAGCATTGTCTTGTGGGCCTCCTGCTTGGCTGCATGGGTTGCCTACACTCGTTGTCAAACCATAAGTTTTTCCTGGGTGGTGTCGTAAAACCTAGCACGTCAGTGGCAGCTTCCATTCTTCTTCTGTACTTGTGCAGGCAGCGTGGAACTTTAATAGAGTTTCTGGGAGACGCCGTCGACAAAGTTCCTAGCGGTGAGTTGCTAATGTAGCTTTCCGACGTCGAACCATGGTATTCTCTCTCGACTCTGTTGGAAATGATCGAGAATACTGGGGAAGTGTCTGACCCCGACCGCAATCGCATAGTCCACTAATCTGAATCCGTTTCCGGATTTGTTTTCGTGCAGGCTCTGTTTGCCAACGACTCTAGCAAAAATTTCTTCTGTCCTCATCTGCGCCTTACAATCTCATAGAACGATCATCGTCTTTTAGCTGAGGCATTGATCGTATGTTCTTTCTTTCGTTCAAAATCCTCTCTCCTTTTACCATTTATCTTGCAAGTACCTCCAATAAAATCAAATGGATCGTCATTTATTACAAATATTTTTGGCAAATGTCTCATTGTAACAAAAATATAATCAACTTAAATTATTTACAATTTCAAACTAATCTAGAACTTAATAATTTACAATCCGAATAACAGAGCATTCTCACTGGCTTCGCCGCAAAAAGCAAAACAAGGAAGAGGGAGAAAGAAACTACCAAACTTGTAGAATAAACCAATTTGCACTTCTTTGTGAACCAAATGTAACAATAGATTTTCATATGTTCGAAATTGCACGAGAAATACTTTGGGATTTGCGATTAATTCATAGCGCAGCGTTTTGCAATTAGGAATTAGCTGGTTTCTTTTGTTGACAGACAAATTTAACGCTTTGTATCTGTGTGTGAATATTGTGTAGTCCCTATTCCGTATTCCTAAGAGCTCCGCATATATTAATTTCTACAGAGTGGTAAATGGCTACGACTCAGGTGCAGTTGTTGTTCTGCCTGGGTTTCAGGATGAGCTTCCCCGTGTCATCGCAACTCATGTTGAAGTCACTAAGTACGGCTCGCATGCGTGAGGTAATTATCTGTGGGGCGACGACCAGTTTCTGAATTCCGAATAGAAACAGAATTACTGAAACAATTATGAATTAGCGTTGGAGGCCAAGATAGGACAAGACGGGTAACACTTACATAACGTGATGGTAGCGAATGTGAAGACAGGATGCATCCAGAGTGATTCTGTGAGAGGCACGACTGTTGTACGGGGATCACGCAGCCAGTACCATGCACTTATTGCCGTACACAATGACATAACCGAGAGGACTACTGTCAACGCAATGGAGAAAACGCATTAGTACCGGCATAATAGAATATCAAAGAACACAGCTCTGAAAACTTACTTCGCCACCGCAACGTTGATGGTTTGTACGATGAAACAACCTCCGTCAGACGTCTTTCAAAGGCTTTCAGGTCTGCGAAAAAGTGGAAGGTGAATTAGTTTATTGCTGCTTTCAAAAATAAACAACACACGGCGGTTACCGCTTGCATAAAAACAATAATCCCTAATCGCGGTGCTCACCTTCACAAGCCAAAGGCTCCATGACCAAATCGTCGAGTTCCTCAGTGCTTATGGCTTCCTTAAACTGTTTGTACTCGTCCAGCTTATAAAATTTATTTAACCAGTTGCTCAATGCGACAAATTTAACAGATTAGCATAATTTCTGTCGCTTTCCCCTGAATAGACAGCTCTATTGCTTTTGGCAAATATCACAACGTTTATGTGATTGCTTGCGTTTTGCGAGGGGTGCCGGGACCAAGAGTTGCCATATTGCTGGTACATAAGTGAAAATATTCTATCGGATTCTTTGAAGTATTTTACTTTGCTATCGTTATCTTCTGCTATCGACTCGCAACACTGCTCGAAAACCAGGCATTGGCGCTTTTTGTTTTATTACCGATGTGGAAAATTTAATTTGTAAATAGAAAACGCAGAATTGTAAAAAAGCAGGCGCCATTATGCCTAGCAACACAAAAGTACCCGCGGAATGGAAACGCCGAGTGAAGACGGAGTATATGAAAATACGACAACAGAAGCGCTACAAGCGAGCTGACGAAATTAAGGATGCTTGGATAAAAAATTGGTGAGCGCATTTAAAACGGAAAAGGGTGCTTTCGCAAATGCTAATGCAAAACGTAAATTTTAGGGACGAGCACAATTGCAATGTTCAAGATTTGTATTGCGATTCGAAAGTGTGGGGTGCCAAAGCAAAGCCATACGATCCCCCTCATGTGGATTGCGTTAAGCGTGCGGAGGTGACGAGCACGGTCGCCAACAGCAAACCGCAACGTGTTCCCATTTGTGTGATCAATGCCGTGACGCCCATACCGACCATGTACACCTGGGCACCCACACAGCAGAATTTCATGGTAGAAGACGAGACGGTGTTGCACAACATTCCCTACATGGGTGACGAAGTGCTAGACAAGGATGGCAAATTCATCGAGGAGCTCATTAAGAACTACGATGGTAAAGTGCATGGCGACAAGGACTCATCTTTCATGGATGACGCCATATTCGTGGAGCTGGTGCACGCGGTCATGCGTAACTACACGAAAGAAATGAATGAGCAGAGTGGTAGTGGAAGTATAAGTCCGTCTACTAGCACTGTGTCGAGTACGACAATCGCTCCTAAAGTTCAGGAGCAGACAGCTAAGAATGAAGAAGAAAAAACAGAAGGCGCAGATTTAGAAAAAGAGAAATTAGTGAAATGGGAGGAAACGAAGAAAGCTGAAGACTCAGAGAAGCCGACAGAAACCGATAAGCCTGTGGTTGACTCAAAATTGGATGAAAAGCCCGAGGTAAAAGACAAGTTGCCCTTTCCGGCGCCTATCATATTTCAGGCGATCAGCGCGAACTTCCCGGACAAAGGCACACCGCAGGAACTGCGCGAGAAGTAAGTTCACATAGTCTGAAATCCGATATAATAATCTCTCAAACTGACAACAGATACATTGAGCTTACTGAGCATCAGGACCCGGAACGTCCGCAAGAGTGTACGCCCAACATTGACGGCATGAAAGCCGAGAGCGTATCGCGCGAGCGCACCATGCATTCGTTCCACACGCTCTTCTGTCGGCGTTGCTTCAAGTACGACTGTTTCATACACCGTAAGTAGCCGTGGGAATGCGGGAGACCATGGATGGGTGGACCCGTCAAGTGTTGGGGTTCCCTTTGGATTTCAAATTAGTTTTTGAATAATTATTGTTTGCTTTTTCTTTTTTCGTACAATTTCAAAATTGCAAAACAAAATCCTTGAATGCAAATGTTATATGAACGAAAAATTATAAACAAATTACTCAAAAAACAATACTGCAATTTAGGTCACCAAGCACAGGGTGAGTTGTTGTTGTAGTTGTTGTTTTACAAATGCATTAAGTGTTGCCATTAAACAAAAAACAAAAACAAGCAAAACAAATCCATTTCGCGTAACAACTGAGCAAACAAGCTACTACTGAAGTATATGTCATCCATAACCAGCAGAGTTATCATGATTAAAAACTAACTGCCTCATGCAATGTTCAATGTAGCGCTGCTTCATTGACCCTGTTACTCAGGCGTCGTCTTATGTCTAACCATTTCAAAATAACAGCGCGTTGCAAAATCGTCATAAACTGTTTCTAGCTCGTATCTCTCTATATATCTATCTATATACATCGCTCAACCTAAAAGCATGTTATTGGAGTAACTTTTCGACTCGATTCGTATCATGTCAACTCGTCTCACATTCATCCGCAAAGCTGTTCAATGTGCACTCCCTTCAATTTGACCTTTACTAATCTAACCATTCGCTCAACAGGTCTTCAAGTAGGACATGCGGGACCAAACCTACAAAAGCGTCGATTTCCAGAACTGAAACCGTTTACGGAACCATGTGGTACCTTTTGCTACATGTTGATTGTAAGTAGTCGCACACCTCAACACAAAATAACGAATAAGAGTGCATCTTTTATAACTTGCAAACGCCACAACCACCGCAGGAAGGCATGAAGGAGAAACTTGCCGCCGACATTAGAACACCGCCAGTTGATTCGTGCAACGAGGCCAGCTCCGATGATAGCAACGACAGCAACAGCCAGTTCAGCAATAAGGAATTCAATGCCGAGAATGGCAAAGATAATAGCATTGCAGTCAACAGTGCTGCCTTCGCCGAGATTAACTCCATTATGGGTAAAGCAGCTGCCGTTAAATAAATAATCGCCCTCATGTTTAACAATTTTATTTGCCCAAATTACAGACGGCATGATGAACACGACGAGCTCTCAGTGTGTTTGGACCGGCGGTGATCAATCGCTTTTCCGCACGCTCTATAAAGTCTTTCTGAAGAATTATTGCCAAATTGCACGGACAATGCTAACGAAGACGTGTCGTCAGGTCTACGAGTTTGCTCAGAAAGAGGAGGCTGAGTTTTGCATTGAGGATCTGCGTCAGGATTACACGCCGCCGCGTAAGAAGAAAAAGAAGCAACGTTTGTGGTCGCTGCATTGTCGTAAGATACAACTGAAGAAGGACTCGTCGTCGAATCACGTCTATAACTACACACCTTGCGATCATTCTGGCCCTTGTGACTCAAACTGCTCCTGCATACAAACGCAAAACTTTTGCGAGAAGTTCTGCAATTGCAGCAGCGACTGCCAGAACCGTTTTCCCGGTTGCCGTTGCAAGGCGCAGTGCAACACGAAACAGTGTCCCTGCTATTTGGCTGTTCGTGAATGCGATCCGGACTTGTGTCAGGCATGCGGGGCAGATCAGTTTAAGCTTACAAAGATCACATGCAAGAATGTCTGCGTTCAGCGTGGCTTACGTAAGTTTTAGTTCATGATATTGTTTCTATACCATTTGGGCAGGACTTCAAAAATACCTTGTATTGCAGATAAGCATCTCCTAATGGCTCCCTCAGATATTGCCGGCTGGGGCATCTTCCTGAAGGAGGGCGCCCAGAAGAACGAATTTATCTCGGAATACTGCGGCGAGATCATATCGCAGGACGAGGCTGATCGCCGCGGCAAGGTGTATGACAAGTACATGTGTTCTTTCCTTTTCAATCTGAATAACGACTTTGTCGTGGATGCCACACGCAAGGGGAATAAGATACGCTTCGCCAATCACTCCATCAATCCGAACTGCTATGCGAAAGTAATGATGGTCACTGGTGATCATCGTATTGGCATTTTTGCTAAGCGCGCCATTCAGCCGGGCGAGGAGCTCTTCTTTGACTATAGATATGGCCCAATGGAGCAACTGAAATTCGTTGGCATCGAACGCGAAATGGAAATTGTATAATTAAATTTTTTGACATTTTTTTATTATTCTAAGCAAGAACATAAACCTTCTTCAAATAAAAATCAAATTCAAACAGTTTTGGCCACATTGGCAATGATGGGCTTTGGGCGCGATTTGAAGATGAGTTTCTTGGTACAGATCGCCTGCACCGTGTACTCTGTGCGCTGACGGCTTTTGTTCTCTACGGCCAACGTATTGTCCAACAGAGTACGCTCCACGGTCGCATTCAACATGCTGGAATCTGCGTTAGCTGTGGTATTGAGCAGCTTCTGGCCTTCATTCGTCCGTGATTTTTCGAGTACTGCGAACGGTTTGTCCAGCTTCTGTTCGCGGCCTTGCAGTATGTGGTGGCCAATAATCAGTATCTGTGGGATAGGCGTGTGTCTTATTAGTCGTCTCGTCTAGTTTTTTGTCTTCACGTTTTACCGGTTGTCCATATTTGTTGTAGTAGAGATCACCGATAAATTGATCATGTATGTTCTCATTTGAGCGCACCTCAAGGTCACCTTGTAACTCGACGATGGCCCATTCGGGTGTAGTCCCTGAGTGACTAAAAGATAGAAATAAAAATTGCGCAAAGTAATTTTTACAAGATTGTTTGGCAAAGAACAAGTATAAAATGAAGAAAAGTCGTTTTCTGAGCATTATTTGGGGGTCTTTATTTGATTTTATCACATGCACTTAAACGTTTAACCTCTAAACTTCTTGAACAGCGGGTGTACATTGCCGGCGTTTCGGCGCCTCTGCTCGTAGTAAATGGCATCATCGCCACCGGACATTGAGCTGAGTGCGCCAGTGCGTTTAGTGGTGGAACTACTGCCGGCACGGTAACCCGGCTCGCCTGGCATTTTTTCGTCTTCACAGTCGATATCTGATGCGGACAGAACTTGCTGCAGTAACTGGCTTTGTTCCTCCCGGGTTTTGTACATTAAGTCCGGATCAGTGTCCATGCCACTAAGCCGTGTGATCACTTTGTAGCTGTATCCTTGATTGACCAAGAAGCGTTGACGTTTGCGTGAGTAGCTCATTTCCATAGTGTCCTGTGAGACAAGAGTGTAGAAGAAAGCGTTGTACTCCTCTGCAATGGCACCCTTTTTGGCACGTAGAATTCGACCCAAACGCTGTGCCTCCTGACGACGCGATCCGCCGTGTGAGGAGATCTGAATAAGCACATTGGCTTCCGGCAAATCGAAACTTGTATCGGCAACTTTCGAGACGAATATCGTATTTACCTGCAGCGTTAAACAGAGTTAAATAATTTGTTTAATAGTTTCGGCAATTCTTACTCACCTTTGCATTAAATTTGAAATTTTGCAGAATTTGAATACGTTCGTTTTGCGAGGTGGGGCCGTAAATAAAAGGTTTATTCATCTTAATGGCGTAGTGCTTTAATGCAAAGACATTATCCGAAAACACAATAGTTTTGTCGCCTCGCTTCTCGTGGTATTTAATGAGGAACTGACAAGCGCGAAACTTGGCTGGATTCATAACGTAGAGCAGCATCTTCTTCGACGTCTTTACCGTTAAATATTCACGATAAAACTCCGGTGACATGGGACACCAGACCTCAGCACACTGAACGCGAGCAATGAAGCCCTTTTTCTGCAATTCCAACCAGTTGGCTTCGTAGAGTTTTGGCCCAATGAGAAAATTCAGGTCAGCTATTTTGTCGTCCTCACGCAACAGCGTTGCTGTAAGCCCAAGTTTACAGTGTGAATGTACAAGGGTCAAAACACGGCGAAACATTTTAGCGGGAATCGTGTGCACCTCATCTAGTACCATAATTCCCCACTCTTGCTCTTGCAGCCATCGCATTGTCTGCTCCGCTTCCCAAGAACGTTTCTGGGTATGTGTTATCATGGAATATGTGGTCACGAGTATACCACAGCCCATCGGCTTGTCCTTGGCCTCAGAGGTAAATCGACAAATCATGCTGTCGTCGGCTGTGGACCACATCTTAAACTGCTGCTTCCACTGTTCCACAGAAACACCGCTGTTGCACAATATCAAAGCACGCTTGCGCACAGTGCAGCATGCCGTAACGCCAACCAATGACTTTCCAGCGCCACATGGTAGGACAATTACGCCAGAGCGGGCTCGACCATTGCCAAACATCTTCCGCAGACTTTTTTCCTGATATGGACGCAAAACTGCAGCAGGTTTTAAATCGATGTTGATGTCCGGATTATTGGTATCGTTTCGAAAATCGTACTCAGCTAAGAGGGGATGCTCGATTTCGATGCACCGCTTCTGTATTACCTCAATCTTTTCCTGACTGACCTCGAAGGAAACGGTCTTGAGATTTGTTTCATCCTCATCTTCCTCCTCATTATCGATTTTATCATAGAAGTTAGTGATATCTTCCGGGACTGCTGGCGTTCCATCGGTAATTGTTTTTGGGCCGCTTGCATCTGTGGTTGCATCAGCCGTAGTGGTATCTGTTTTATCGCCGCTTGCGATTGGTGGCAGCTTTGTGCCAAATTTAGTAATGCCTTTGGCTTCAAGGGTCCCCTGAATGAAACCTTCGCCTTCTTCGCGCTTCAGACGACACTGTTGTATCACAGGATCTTTCAGCAGTTTCTGGAGCACTTCCGGATGCGGGGATTCGATAAAGTACTTATTATGCTTCAAGACGAGTTTTACTTTACCATATGACAATGTACAAAGCTTTATAAATTCAATTATGCCCTCCGGTATGGTCGTCTTACTTAAACGCTTCAAATACTCAACAATATCGTTAGTCTGCAACCCCACGGAAACGGCGGCGTAAAGACTATACGCAGTCAGCTTGTACTCGTGTATGTGCTCGGGCCGACAAACGGGTTCCGATATGGCAATGAGAAAGTCATGGGCATGCTTATATACTGGAGAGAACGATTCGAGGAACACGTGTCCATTGGGTGCAACCCAAAGGGGGCGGTTTGGATGATCCGGCTTCAGTTCCATTTGTGTACGATAGTCCTTAGCGCCGTATTCGTCTGTTTTAATGCCATCATCATTGGTTTCGGCATTCTTTGTCGCAGCACCAGGCACGCCATCCGATTCACCCATATTGTCCAAGGACTCATCGTCCAAAAGTTGATTGAAGGCCTCATCTTCGGTGCGACGCTTCTTGCCTGCAAGAAGCTGCTGTACCAAAAGTCGAGTCATGCACTTCTTTTCAGCTTACCCGATTTATCGCTACCACTTTTATCCTTTTTTGAACGCTTTGGAGGACCCATTTTACACAATTTCACAAGAACACACACACTGCAGCAGTCGCTTTCTTCCCAAGTCTAAGACGTAGACTTGCATGCCGCAAACTTTTATAGCATTTGCAACACTATAGAATACGCGAAATAATTGACCGCTACCGGTCAATTAGCATTTACCTAGAATTCTGATGAAATATACTACTGTAAATACTTACGTTTTTACAAGAATGGGCATTATCAGGTTTTGTTAAGCTCTAACTAATAATGCAATTAAAAGTATTCGGCATTTAGAACAAAACTACCACTTCAAAAACGCTCGCTCACGCACATCTGATGCGTTTAGTGTTGCACAATGAATATTGCTTGAATAATTTTCTGTTCTGATTGAACCGTTTAGAGTGTACTGTTTTTGGTTGCTTTCTGAAGAGGAGTGGGCCCGTCCATGTACGAGTTTCTGTTGTTTTGGACACCGTTTTGAGGATTTACTATAAACGATGTTGTGCAGGCGCACATTAGCATGGTTAGCTAACAGCAATTGTGCTTTGCCGATGGTACGTTCAGTGAGTTTATAAAGAGTAAAGATACCAAAATTGACTGCCATCAAACTCTTACATAAACATTCTTTTTATTGTCTAAATCTTCACATTAATCTATATGTTTTTCAAAAAGGTTACACAATTTCCTGTCGCCTTATACAAACAGAATGCACCAGCTACAGGGACTTCTAGAGTAGTGGAGGCGCCACGCTCAATATTCCCTTTGCTAAATCTGTGCAGGCAGTGCTCCTCCGGCACAACCACAACCGGCGTTGTAGACAGCGCGCCAAAAGTCGATAAGCAAGAAAAAGCCGGCATACTCAAACGCGTGTTGACCAAAGTGGGTTTCAAGCCTAACAGCAGAACCGTAAGTCCGACGCATTAACTTAATTACTGAGGATATTTAATGATGTGAGAAATGCACAATTTCAGCGCCTGAAAGTCACCAGCCGCTTGCTTTACGAGAACGTTGCAGACAAAATCAACTACGTGTCTTTCTTTCGGTATTTCGAGCTGCCAAATACATTCAATTCGTGGTTTCTCGTGACGGAGCTTCACGTTTGGTTGCTTCTAATGCGCTCCATGGCGGAAGGCTCCGAGACCGGCGAGGATGGCCGTTTCCTGCGAAATTGCATTGTCGAGGCTATGTGGAACGACGTGAATACACGTGCCAAGAAGTTAGGCGTAAGTCAAAACGCACGCCTAACATCTGCAACTTGATTTAAACACGTTAGGCTTCTTTTCCAACAGGCCGTCAATCCATCGCGCACAAGGCAGCAAATCGAGATCTTGTCGGAACAATTTCAAGCGGCGCTCATTGCATACGACGAGGGTATTATGTCGGACGATCGCGTACTCGCCGGCGCACTTTGGCGTCGGTTCTTCGAAATGAACTGCGAGGATTATGAGAAAGTCGAGCGTCTCGTGAAATACGTTCGCCAACAGTCGGTCATGCTTGACAGCTTATCACGCGAGGATTTCATAATGAAAGCGAAAATAATACCGTGGGTCGATTTAGATAAAGTACATACTGGATCTTAAGCTAAGCTATTTTACTAGTATATATTTTTGTTTGCAATATACTTGACTTGTATTTCTGTTGGTAATTGTGTGCAGATATTGCTATATGATTAGGTCGTCTATCCCTTGATTCATTAAGGCGCGCAGCTGACACTTGAGCGCAAAGGCCATAATACGCCGCTCCGCTCGCTCTCTTTGACTTCCTTGTAAACCACCTAGCAGCTTGTCCATGCGTTCTGTGTTTGTGCCGGATATTTCGATTAAGGAGACGACTCCAGGTGCATACTTTGTATCTCCCTCATCCTCGGTATCTACGTATATAATTTCTTCTTCGATGATTTCTCCGTTCAAACCGTCATTGTTATCCTCAACAATCGTGTAACTTCCTGAATTTAGCAATTCAATTTGCTGTTCTTGTTGCTCTATATCCTGCACCGGTTGCAGTTGTCTGTGTTGTTGCTCTGTTGAGTCTTCGTATTGTTGCTCATCAATGACGTTCTCCAATTCCATTTCACATTCGCTGTGGTCACTAATTTCATTCCATGCGGTTTCTTCCTCACCTGTGCTTCCACTTGATTTCAGCGCTTGGTTAGGGACGTTTTTCCTTTTATATGGCGGTATCTCTTCAAGAAAACGCAAACGCTCTAGATAAGGCCAAGTGGAGCCACGAATGACGCCCAATTTAGGGCATAGCTCGGTCCTACGTCGGAGTTCCTTTCGAAACTGGTACCGTAAGTTGTTCCAGCGCATTAAACAGAATTGCACTGAAAAAAATTTCAAAATTTATTGGATATTCAAAGCATTATTGTTAAAAGCGCTTACCGTCGCTTCCCATTTGTGCGGCTATTTTGTCCCACATTGTATTTTTTGCTTTCATTATTTCATAGTTGGTGAGTCCGGGCTGTCGCTTATACAGCACTGGATTTGGTTCGACCAAGTCAATTAATTTGAAGTCGAAGGGACGATTTTTCTTGTAACTAGTTCTAGTTTTTGAAACTAAGTCCATTTAAGACAGATTTCCTTTTAACTGCTCTGAAAGTGGTTCTTAAGGATGGCAGAAAAGCTGGTTTTTAAATATTGTCAACAGCTGTTTAGCTATCAGCTGTGCAAAGCATGTGAAAAGGCAAAAAGAAGCATTGAAGGTCACAGTTAATCGGAATTATTTACAACTGGGAGCTGAATAGTAAACTGACGTTTGTGTGATGGCAGAATGTTTTACTTTACCTAGGAATACAATGACCTGTTTTACACGCAATCAGCCGTTGTTTGCAATACTATTTCATCCTTCTTTGGTGTTGCTGTTCGCTATTAGACGCTGCTACTCGTTGCTTGCTTCAACCATGTACCTACCGTAATTTTCGACAATACGCAGTCTACACAAAAGGAACGAAATAAATCAACGGCAAAAAAAACGAACGAACCGAAGAACGCAAAACAGATGCGCGCAACACTAATACAAGCAATACGAGCTGCCCCGTCGATCCTCGTGCATCTCTTCACAACCAACAAGTGTTGAGAGAGAGTAGTTGCACGAATTGTTGCTGCGTGTTAAACGGGAAAAATAAATGTAGATTTTAAAAAGTATTTTTTTTCCTCTTAACAAACTGTTGACTGTGTTGTTTAACACAGGTCAACACCGACTAGTGTTAGATTTTTTTTATTTTTTATTGTTTAATTTAAATAACAAAATCTTAAGTTAACTACACTAAATAAACAAATGTCTTTTATATATGAGTGGCTGGTTAAGGTCTCTGGTCCTTAATATTATTATTGAAAATCTTTTTAGGAATATTTATAAATTAACTTAATTATAATATTATATTATGATTACGATTGCTATGAAAAATTAGAAGAAAAAAAAAACTAAAACTAAACTAAAAATTGTATGCATAGGATTGGGTGAGGTATTTGGATGATAGAAATAGGATGATTGGCATATTAAGGATGTTCTCCACCAGCAATGTTTGGTGATAGTTATTGACCCCTTTTATCCTTAACTGAGATTGGGGTGTCAAATCTTCTGTTAATGTTAGTTTTTACTCTATTGTATAGTTTTTTATTTAGGTGAAACTTTTTGAATTCGCTTTGTGGTGTTCTGAATAGAAAAGAGCATGCTCTTAAACATTTTCTTTCGAAATTCCTAATTTTTTCCATATATTATGGTGATATATATAAATATAAATATGTACATATTTTTTATACCATATTGGGCATCCATTTGTAATAATGCCATATTCAATTGTAAATTTATATGTTCATTTAAATATAAGAATTTGTGTAGATATAGTCCTAAGTATTTAGCTGTTGATTTATTGGGAATTGTTTCATTGGATAAATAAGATTTCAATTGCAATTTTTCCCAGTTTTTTTTAGTATTAGAGTTAAAGTGATTGAGAGGGGGTCAAAATAGGAAGTTTCATTTTTGAGTATTAATTTCAGATTTCCATTCCTTTGTGTATCCTTAATTATGTTAAAGTTTGTTTGTAACTTGGAGTTTATATTGTCATGTCGGCCTGGTATATTACTAGATCGTCTGCGAAGGCTATAATGTTGTCTATTTTATTTAGTTAGTCGAGTATATATAAGTTCAATAATATAGAAGAATTGACAGTGCCTTGTTGAAGACCATTTGTGACATGGATGCTCTGAAAACTATTCATATTGTTATTTCTAACTATGAATTCTTTATTTGCGATCATGTTGTGGATTAGATATAGGAAGATGAATAGGAAGTTTGTATTGTAACAGTTTGAATATGAAGCCTTTCAACCAAACAGTATCGAATGCTTTTTGGAGGTCAATTAAACAATTTTTGGTTTCGGTTCCAACAAATTTCTGTTATTATAAGGTGTGAATTGAAAACCAAATTGCCTGTCGCAAATTAAATGGAACTCATTGCAGTTGTTAATCAAGTTCACGTTTAAGCACACTTCGAACACTTTGCTAATGTTTGGGAGTAAGCTAATCGCTTACTAAGTTAAAATTTTTTAAATCATTGTCGTTAATATATTTGGTATTATAACTCTGGCTAGTTTCTAATCTTTCGGAAAATATGAATTGTTAAGCATGTTATTAAAAAGCGCGAAATATTCTAAAATGATTTATGTGGGTAAGTTTTTTAGTACAATGTTTATATAATATAATACCTGTCAATCGTTTGTTTGTTAACTTTATAAATATGTAAGTAATTTTTCTTGAGTTGTGAAGTAGTTATCAATGTCGTCATCAACATTGTTCGCCAATCTATTAGGTGTTCATATGGAAAGTTCTATCAACTTGTTAAGGCGCTTATTTCAAATAAAGTTGGTCGATAGATGGTTTGTTGACGCTTACGTTTATGGAAAATTTCTCTTTATTAATTGGAAAATTCTAATTCTAATTCTTCTAAAATAATAATATCGTCAATATTTTTTCTTGCCAATATCATAAAAGTTACGTTTTCATGGTATACAAGATGAATCACGCAACGAGCATTGATTTGGTGGCTAGTCTGATTTCAATGCGCTACTTTCGAAAAAAAAAGATTTTCGATAGTGAAATGTTTTGTTTTTCCTATTTATTGGTTTGGCTAGTTGTATGCTTCATGCGTAATTTTCTTCTTTTTGTGTTGAAAAAACGAGTACAGACAACCGGAATAGTTCAACAAATGAGGAAATGAATCAATTTCCGTGCTAAAAACATCAACGAAAAAAAGCAGGCAAGCGTGCATAACGACAAGAACAACAACATCCAGAGCAACAAAAAATAATGGCGACTAACACCACTAGCAAGAACAACACAAACCCGGGCCAGCTAGATAAATATGAATGCCGAGTTTCTTGAACTGTACTTAAAGCGCGCGAAAACACTCGAGGCAACATAACGTGTACTTTGACTGCCTCGCCATGGTTCCTCTTGTTGTGCCTTATCCTGTCGCCTATTTGGCTTCCCATTCGCCTTTTCCACTTTCGAGTACGTGCACTGAGTATTGAATTTATTTAAACATTCGCTAAATCTATTTTGAACATTCGTTTTGTCATCCATTCTTTCATTCAAATATTGTAATTCCGGCGGTGTTGTGTGTTGAGTTTATGTTGGTCTGCCCCAGGGGCATCACAAACTTACATTAAGTCACAACACGGCAAAAGTTGATTTTTGCTCCTACGCTCGCAATTTGTTTGCTCTAGGCGGTAAAGAAACCTGACACTTGGAGGTATTTCTTCCAAGGCCTTGAGGAACGATTCGGGGCTTGGCGGTTAATTACAAAATTAGGTCTGCATTAAGAGCTGCTTTCAATGAAAGGAGGCATTTAACAGTTTTCAGACTTGGTTTACCCAAAGTGACTTAATTAAATTCATTAAAACATTTTAAAATCTGAAATAGAAAAATATAACGACTTAAAAGTAACGACAAAATTATTACTTTTTCTTCGTTCGTTTTTCTTTCTTAGGTTTTGCCTTAGCCTGTTTCTTCTTGCTGGACTTTTTCTTGCGGCACAAACAAAAACAGCAACGCCTTTTGGGCTGACAATCCTTTTTCAATTCCTCATAGAGTTGATAAACCACATAAACGAAAATCGACTCCACAACTGAAAAACTCCTTGAGTTAAGCACTTTCAGTTAATTGAGGGAATTGTGCAACTTACCTAAACCCAGGAAGAGTAATGAAACACCCTTTAATCGTTGCCGATCAAGATTCGCGGTATCAAAAACTCCATAGAGGATAAGGCACATTTCCATGAAGGCGCCGAAGCATGAAAAGATTATCCAGGCACGCACGAAACGTGGGCGGCGCTGGTGGATCAACGAGATTTCTTTACAGCCACGACAAATATAGAGACCTCACTCACCTTCGAAACGCCAAAAAAGAGCAAAATGATTAGCGACACCCAAAATATGGAAAACATCATCAAGAAGCATGACAACCAATCAATCTGGAATGAGGAGGAAGTGGTAAATACTCAAAATACAAGTTAAAGAATATGACGCTTGGCCGTTACACTTGAGGACAGCATTCTTATGGAGATCATTGTAAGGAGCATCGCCGAGATAAGATCAAATAGCGCAATAGCGTAGCTACTATATCTGAGTGTGGTCTGATCCACCGGCATTTTGAATCCTTATGTTGCGGGCTTTCCAAAAATTTGAGAATAATTAGCAGCTCGAAACTTTTTTTTTAATACATCTGAGATTAGATTCGAAAATCAAAGCCATCTTGTAAAACTTGTTGACAGAATTATGTTTTATTCCTTTTTTTTGTAATATGATATGCGTGGGTGAAGCCTTTTCAGTTGGCCGGCAGGTGCGTGCAAACGTCAGCGGTTTGGGGGGTCAGAGTCTTTTCTATATAGCGCATGATGTATGGGCTGATTAACTCCATTACCGTCGGCATCATGAGGTCTATTTGCAACGTGGTGTTTCGGACGAGACAAGGGATGCCCGGGATCCTTCGGAATGTCGTGTTCTGGTATTCCTGCAGGTTTAAGACGTTGTAGTGCTGCCCCATATTTAAACGTTTAATGCCAGAGATAATTATATAGATATAGACTTATTGCTTGTATGCAGTTCCCTGTTTTTTCTCAGACTGTACCAAAGAAATTCTCATATACAGTACTTTTCCAGCAATTATCCGTTTATTTTGAAATATTGTACACTACATAACAACAAATACATTAAAAATACAATATAAACATCCCGGTCTTGAGATTTCCTTTAACGATTGTTAGTCTTTTTCGACTTTTTCTTATCCTTCTTATCTTTTTTATCTTTCTTATCTTTCTTTTTCTTCACCTTCTTTTGTTTTTCATTTTCCTTTGTTTTTTTCCGACAACACCAAAAGCTGCTGCGCTTCGTTTGCTCATTGTCCATTTCGCCATAATACAAATAGATGATGTAGACAAAGGTCATCTCTACCGTCAGACCCAGAAATGGCAGTAATATTTTGCCGAATCCTTGATAATCTAAGCTGATGACCAAACAGAAGCCATAGATGAGCAGCATTGAATCGATGAGAATGCCCACCAAGTTGAATATAAGCCAGACGCGAACATATTGGACGCGACGCTGGATGGGTTCAATCGGGTTAACATCGGACTTTTTTAGGGCTTTGTTTGGTACACCCTATGTGACTTACCCTTCTAATGCCCTGGAACAGCAGAACAATGGCAGTGAACCAGAATATGGTAAGTACAAGCCCAGCGATGGCCGACCAGTGTGACTGGGGTGGTCCAAGGATAAATATTAATTGCGCGAATATCATTAAAGGGCACGACTAGATTACCCATACTTACGCTCTTAAGCACTAAACGACATGAAACTACCCCATAGAGCAGAACTGAGACCAGATCCAAGACCGCGATAGCATAACTGCAATAGATCAGGTAGTTGCTTGGTTTTCTGTGTTTCATTTTGGGACTGTTTCTGAGGTGCTTTCGAAAATGATCTGCCACCTATTAAAGCAAAGCTCTCTAGATGTGTGCTAAAATCTGCCTATGTGTTTTGACTTCAACAATGATATCCTGATTGTGTTAATAAACGCGTCACACACACACACACACACACACACGCATAGAAAAATTGCATTTGTTTGTGCTATTTGCGCTCTAACTCCTCTGAAAATACAGTTGCTCTCGAAAAGCATCGGAAAGCATCGAAAAGATGCCGATGCCAACACCGACACCGACACCGATGCGAATGCCGTTTTCTGTTGCCGAGGCCAATATCTTTCAAACCCAATTATTATTACGGTCTATTTTTGTGCCTTTCACTTCCTTTCATTCCACTGAATCTGTTCATTTCGTCGACTGCCACTGGTGGGGTCGGTGCACGTTGTTGTTAGTGTTTGTTTTTGATTTGATTTGATTTGGTTTGATTAGATTTCTGTTCTTGTTTATTTCCTTTTGTCCCATTTACACCTTGTTTCATCGCAAAATGGCGTCCCTGAAACGTGTAAAGGACGACGTAGGAATCACGAAAGGTGAATTCAACAATTCGTGTGATTCTTATTTCTTGTTGATTGTTATGTGTTGCCATTACTGAAAGTTGAGGAAATTGGTAAACTGTGTAATAAAATTGCGTAAGGCGTAAAATTAGGACTGCTTGAGTAAGGTTAGAGAGCAGATATGGTAAATTTTGAAGCCTGTTTCAAAGCATTTGCCAACTGTAGCCGCAGTGAAAAACCCATGACTCAATCATCCCCTAAGCTAATGACTAAAAACTGACTCTGCAGTCCAGGGATGTCGTACCTTTAGCCAATATATTTTTATTTGCTGCCTATATGATTAAATAGAAAGCCCTCATAGTTCTGACGATGGATCTGGCGGCTCTTGTCCTCTACATGAACAGCAAGTAATTTAAAGAAAGCCCCCTTCAATTAATGAATGACAAAAAAAAGAAAAAGATTTGCTTCATACGTCAGAATTAGGTAATTAATTGTCAGTAGAAAAACATCGCATTGTGATTATCTCGAGAACGAGGTCAGTATGGCTTTCGCATATTTACGGGAAGTGTGTCTTGCCATTGCCGTTTTCGAAATATTGCACGCCTTCTATTTTGTAATCCAGGCCACCATCTGGCTAATCGACGAAGTGAGCAGCGATTTCTGCACTTTAACGAATTGAATGAATTTGAAATTCATGTGTTAATTTGTGTCCGCAGGTTGGTCTTTATAATTTCTTAGCGCTGATATCTGTTATTATTTGGTTCCTCATTTCCAATGCGCTTCTTCTTGGCTTACATAGGGTGAGTCTGCATGTAAGTAAGAATTTATTGCAATTTCGATTTATCGTTGTGCTTCAGAATTGCTTCAAGTTGATAAGGCTATGGCTGATTTTTGCAATTATTGGATTCACTGTCGATGTGGTATTTGTTTTGGCTGCAGTCTTCTGGGGTGCCCTCGAGTGGGAAAATTACCAAGGACCTTTGCTGTTGTTTTCTGCAGTTGGTGAGTAGCCGTTGAAATGTTTTGTTTGTGAGTGCGTTTCGATACATATTTTTGCAGTGCTGGAGGGTGGCTGCATTTTCATTGTGTACTTCTATTACACGAAATCTTCCAACAAAGACGACATGGAGGCCAATAAGCTTTTGAACAAGCTGGAACTCGATGAAGAAAAGGTTACGAGTAAGCGTAAACATTTTTTGGGGCTATCATTTGGAGGTAGCAAAGGTAAGGACGCACCCACCGTATTGCCAAAAGCTTATGCGCCGCTTACTTTGACGAAGAAAACGCAAAAGCAGAAAAAGTCGAAGTCAGCTAAGAAGAAAAGTGAGACGAATCGTTAATCTTTACCCATTTATAGAGTGTATATAGTTAATTATGGAGAAAACCCTGCCCGAGGCTACATTTCAAGCTAAATCTGTTTGCATTTAGGCGACATTGTATTTTTGGGTTTTAATTTATTGTTTCATCAGTGTATTTAGAAACATCACTTGGTTCTTTCATTTCCATACTCTCATAAATTGAATAAATGACGGTGACAAACATAATTTCAATGGCTGCAGATAGATGAGATGCAAATAAGACTCATTTAAGGTCAAATAGTACGTATACATTTACCCATTGTCAAAAATGAAATTAGAATGTTCGTGACCGCCTCGATTAAGTCGCCGGTGATGAGTTGTATACACCACCAAATCATAAAAATTGCATCCAGAATCAAACCTGCGACACACCAAATTAGCCAAGGCAGCATGAAGCTAATCCTGTGCTGCAATGTGTTGATGATAATGATGATAACAATGATAATGAAAATGATGATGTAGTCTAAACACATTGTGCTTAACATACCGATACAATGCCATACATCATGAGTATAGATACGAAAATCCAAGTGTTTAATAGCATCAAATAGAACTTGAATACGGGCTTCTTCAACTGAAAAGCTTAATTCAATGGAAATCAAAAAAGAAAAGGAAAAAAATACAAAAGAGGATATAAGTTTGGATTTAACTACTTTACCACGTTGACTCTCCGCATCTGATTCATTGCTCATGCGTGACAGCAAGATTAATACCATAATCTGAAAGCAAACAGACCCTAAAATGTCCATTCCAGCGATGGCGACGCCAAAGGATATCAGAGATGTAGACATATGAAGTTATTCCGAATCGCAGATACAATTAGTACTCGGGCAGAGTACAGTTTCAGAAATATAGCAGAACTGACTAAAAAGAAAAAGTTTGCTTTGAGTTTTTAAAAGGCGTTTGAAAGTGTCAGGGAGAAAAGAAAGAAACAAACTTGAGAGAGTAAAGTAAATTATATTTGTCATTGGGGATATGCACGTGAATTGCACAACTAAAATATGCATTATATACATACATATACACATACGTTCGTATTTCACACCGATACACACAAACACAGTCGCATTTGTGTACATTAAAGCGCGCTTCATCAGTGGAGCCGTACTTTTCCCAACGCAAATGCATAATGTGCTGCCATAAGCTCCGCAAATGCAAAAACAAAAAAAAGAAAATAAAATTAAAAAATAAAATATGTTGGATTCGGCTATACCGAAGTTGCAATACTCTTCACGCCTACCTCAAAAATGGAAGCAAACGATTCTGTATTAATTTAACTTCTCATTAATTAGGGTATGGTCACTATTCATGCATTCATATGAGGGCTTCACAATCCAGTAACATTTTCAAGGTTTGTGTGTGTATGGGCTTGATGTGTTTGAACGATTTCTATGTGAACAAATTTCAGTTAAATGCTTCAAAAAAAAAACAAAAGATAGTTGAAGAAGTGTAAGGCCTATACCGGAAGGCGCTTACGAAAAGTGTTAATCTAATTGGAAGAACACCAATCGATATAAATATTGACGGAGACGACGTAACCATTCAAAAAGAAGCCAAGTACTTAGGATTATATATTGACAATAAACTAAACTGGAAACACCATATACAAAAAAAGCGTGACCAAATCAAAATGAAAGTAAGACAACTGCACTGGCTGCTCAAACCAAATACAAACATTTCACTTGAAAACAAGCTCCTAATCTATAAGACAATTCAAATATAAAGTGCCAAAAAATCAAATATAAAGTTAATCCAGAGGCAACGATCAAAAATTATTCGCACCATCACAAAAGCCCAATGGTATATCACCAACACGGACCTTCATCGAGACCTACGAATTGCGACAGTAGATGAGGAAATAATTAATTTAAGCAGAAAATACCAAACCAAACTTTCCCAGCATTCGAGCGATGGTGTGAACCCATTACCATTAGAAGAACTAACTCGGCAACGTAGGCTAGAAAGGGTGAGACCAGTGGACCTCACATAACACATATTACCTCATTACATTACTTACTCATTGTTAATTGGTGTTATCTTTAATTGTTTATTTATTGTTAAAATACATGTATTGTTCAATTCCAGTCACAACACGACTTTACAAACTAATTGTAAAATTGAAATTCACCCACTTGTCCTAAATATTAATCTGTACAATAGTCGATTTATTTTTCTATAATAGGCAATGTACTCTTCTTTTGGGAAAATGAAAAAAAAAATAAATACAAAAAAAAAATTGGTAAGCATCCGTTGCGCAATACTAATCCGATTGTGTCCAACAAATATGCGTTTGAAAGGTGACATTTAAGGCTAGATTTTTTGTGGAGACAGCTGTGTAATTCGTTATTCGTGTTAAAAGTTATACTGATTTCAATATGAGTGAAATATCTGAAGAAACACGCTATGTGATGCTTTTTTACTACAAAAAAGGGAAAATCGCTGCAAAAACATGCCGAAAAATGTGTGCGGTTTAGGCTGAGGATGCTGTGAGTTAAAACTGGACCCAGGAGTGGTTTGCTCAATTCCGTTTAATATTAACTATGCACGTCGTTCTGGTCGGCCAGTCACTGAAAAAGGCTATTAAACGGTTAATTCGCTCCCTATTGCTCACAACTCGGCCGCGTGAACGCAGCAATCAAGGAAAACCAGTTTTGGCCCACAAAAATTTTTGTTTAAAAATAACTATAACTCGGATACTCTTTATATTACCCAATATTTTTATATTTATTTTTATTGCCTTTACGGCGCAACTATCATCTTAATCACCTTAGTCTTTCTCTTTTTACACTGTTACTATATATAATCCGACTAATGTGTTGTGCAGTATACTGCGATAAATGTTATCCTTTAATTGTTTAAAAAAAATTTGACAAAATGTATTTTTCCTTTCCTTTCTAAAACACCCCTAATTTGGTGTATTGAAAAGTTCAGGTTTTATGTAAACACTAAAAGTATCAGTCCGAATTTCAGTCTCGTCGAGTTGCTCAAGATGCCCGATGTCTCCTTCACTGCGTTAAATGTTCGTGACAAAGTTGTAATAGTATGTAATAGTAAACAGACTAGAATTTTGTATTTTTTAATATTCAACATTTTGCGAGTAAAGTCAGCAAAGTGAAGTGCGGCGACGGATATTTTAAGTGAGCGAAAGCACCAAAAAAAAAAAACAAGGGAACGGATTTGCATCGGCGGCAAATTATTTTAAAAGGGATGCATATTAAAGAAGTGTGAGTTTCATGTGTGTGTCCGTCTGAGATATGTTATTTTAAATCGGTTTTGGATGGTTCTAAAAAGGCATTTAAGTTATCTAATTTAAGCATTTGAAGGTGACATTCAAATGTTTAGTTGGTTTTACATAAAGGATATTTTATTGAGAGGCATATTCCACGATGTGTTCCCATTACTGATTGCAAATTTTGTAGATTAATAAAATAAATCCTCTTTTAATTTTAATAGAGATTTATTATATTCCTCTCTTCACAGCTAGTTGACGCCACCGATTTGATATTTCTTACACCTACTAAGTAGCTTGAAGTGTGTCTTATCGGAACTCACTCCGTCATTAGCTTTGATTTACAAGTATTTACACGGGTTACCCTTTCGGTGGTAGGGTAGAGGGATTATTGTACTCATTCAAGGGGAATTCCCAAATGATAAGTTAGCTATGTGGCGTACACTTTGGCGGGTAAGGGTGAAAGGAAAGCAATGTTGTGTTGCAATAGCCAGTGTTTGATTCCTGCTTTTTCTGTAAGACAATTTCTGGATTCCGTATTGTAAATTTTAATTTTAGTAAAACATAAAATATGAAAAGAACAAAAAGACAATAAGTCGGAAATCATGAAGCGCAACCGGTTGAGCGCAACCGGTATGAGTTGAGTTGATCTAAGTGCGAGCAAAGAAAATGTTAATCAAATGCAATTCTGAGACAACAACAAATAAATTAGTAAAAATGAATCAGTCTAAGCAGAAATCTTAGCAGTATTTGCATTTGATGAAGGGAGGAGAGGAAAGCTGCACTACGGTCTCAACTGCTTCTACGGTCGGCGCCTATAAAGCTTCGAAAACATCAGGTTTTATTGATAACCTTACGATTTTCTGAGAAATCTTTTTGATTGCAGAGCTAAGCTGCAAATTTACTATAAACGAAGTGCTTAGTTTCCAAAGGGGCTCAGTCGTACGCGGTTGTTCTGAGCGCTAAGCGCTCAATCAGGGTAACGAGTTTCGGGAATGAAGTCGAGCTTGGCTTTCGTCATGCTATTTGCAGGGCTGCTGCGAACAGCGCATTGTGAGTAGAGTCGATTATTTGGAATATAAATGAGTTATTTCGATTTTCACTGTACTTCTTTAGCAACTAGCCTGTGGCCCAGTGAAAATGAGTGTGGAAAACTAAAGGTGGAGAGCTTCTATAATATATCGACGACCACCGAGTTAGACGAGTACACATGGCTGGGCATGGTCGGTTATGAGGGTACGTACAATGATCGTGTTCAATACGCTCGTAATTATTGCCGTTATTAATCCGTGTGTGACGCAGACAAACTCGGCGAAGTGAGCTATAGATGTCTGGCGGTGCTTATCAGCCGACGCTATTTGTTGTCGGCGGCGCATTGCTTTACGAGCAACGATTTGACCGTGGATCATGTTCTGCTGGGCGATTGGATAAAAGATAACGACCCGGCAGAACGTGATTGCGATGATCGTGGCAAGTGTGCCCCCCTGCCGAAAAAGTATAAAGTGGAAGAGATTGTCATACATCCCGATAATAATCGTCATGTGAACGACCTCGCGCTGTTGCGCCTCAGTTCTGACGTCACATTTAACGAGTACATCAGTCCGGTTTGCATGCCGCCGCGGATTAGTGATGGCGTCAGCTATGCGGGCCAATTTCTGCCCTATGTGGGCTTCTTGAGGAGTCTTTATGGCAGCGAGTCGGGTAAGAGAGCGAAGACGCTTCTGCACGTCACCACTCCAAAGAGCTGCGACGAGGTTCTGAAGGAATTCAGAACCAAACTGGGTGATAAGCAGATTTGTGGCATCTCACACGGTGACACTTTTGTGAGTGGCGCCGCGTTGATGGGCATGCGTCTGGTGAATGGGGAACCCCACAGCTTTTTCTTGCTGGGCATTGTCACTGCGGGATCATTGGCCCCTGGAAGTACTATCCCGGATGTATTTATGCGCATATCGACTTATCGCGATTGGATTGAATTCAATGTTATGCCGTGATATGAAGTTAGCCTCCAAGGTGGGTCCTTGATCCTTGATCCTTGATCAAATATACATTTTCAAAAATGTTTGTTCTATTTTAAGATTTAAGTTTTCCTCTGTGTTGCTTTTGGTTTTTTTGTCACTTCGTCAGACTCGAAGTCTTCTACAAATAAATCACTTCGATTAATGTTGAATTTACTGAAAATGTAAAGAAAACAGTTGACATTCAACTGTCCGGGTTTGAGTGTTTCCGTTCACTAGCATTTTGTTTCATTGTGTCCTCTTCAGACTCTATCTATCTTATGACTGCTAGAAAATTTATTTCTATTGTCAGCGAATCTTGTAGCAATGCTTTCCACCTGATAGGACCACAACTATACATTCTTTATGAACTGGTTATCATAGTGGATATTTGCCTAGAATAATCGGCAATAAAGTTGCGTTGCGTCGATAATCGGCCACAATATGAGATAAGGAGGCATAAGTGATTATACTAATATACATGTGCTGGTTAACGACACCTTCGAGGGATGTCTCCAATTACAAAGCACCGGGAGTGAATCGCATCTGGCGTCAAGTTTATTTTGAGAAATCTTACGATGGAATTTGGAATTAAATATACTCAAGTCACTATTCCAAATTGTCGGCCATTGTACGTTCTCATACAAGCACTCGAATGTACCTAATAACTTTAATATAACTTTTTTACTTTTCGACCAATTTACTGACACAAATTAATTACTTTTTTTTTAGATTCTATGTTGAATCTTTTCCTCTGTGATTGCCTTAGAATTGTGTTAAACACAACACAAACACAACAAATAAGGCAAGAGGAAATAATGTGGTTCCAAGCGGATCTCAAAAGATCGGGTCCACCAAAGAGCGAATAATTTACTCCGACATTATTTCGTCACTTAATAATAAAAATATTTGTCTTACCTCAAAAGAAGATCGCCAAAATGTTTGTACTTAATCCTCAGCAGCAAATGTTCAGTTCGCTCGCCTAGCGCTGTGAGACTATAGAAAGCCAATAAAACGAAGATTCACCAAAATATTGAAAGAGTTATCATGGGATATCGGTTGTTAAAGACATTTTCTAATGGATTCGCATATTAAAATTTAAACAAAAGCCGTCCAGCAACGAAAGTTATTAACATAGTTGGCGACTCCCGTCATCCGTCGTCACATCACTCCAATTGTCAGACTCTTGGCCAAACTGCTTGTCTGAGATTGCAGTTTCTGATGATATCAGCTGCAATTTTGACGGATCTCCTCCAACACAGTTGGCCACTCCTTGTATAGAGATTGTCCTGAGATTGCTAGTGACGGAAATTTACTGGATGGCAGTAGTAACCAGTCAAGCCTACGTAGCTTTAAATAGCAGCATTCGGTAGCGTTTCTGATGTGCGCCCACATGTGAGGCGCTGGTAGAATCAACCCGCGGTAGAGCACTTTGTTTACCTTCGGAATGATATTGAAGACATAACTGAAAACTGAACAAATGCCGCCACGCTTCAATGTAATTACGCAGTGCGCCGATTTCTCTGGACTCAGCCGTGACATCTTCTCAAGTTATCCGCACTCTCCAGTAATAAGTAATAGTCACTCTCCAGCTACTTGGCTCGAGCAGGAGTTTAGTGTGGTGGCTGTGCCATCCAAATG
Organism: Cacoxenus indagator; assembly: GCA_035041755.1. NCBI lineage: Eukaryota > Metazoa > Arthropoda > Insecta > Diptera > Drosophilidae > Cacoxenus > Cacoxenus indagator. Next base: position 796,143 of record JAWNKX010000018.1, on the reverse strand, counting down.
TAGCGATGATGGCTTTATCGCTTTGTAAATTTATTTATTGTTTTGCTGAGAGGAGGCGACAGTCGAAGACCCTGTCAAAGGCCTGCTTAACATCCAAGTTGACTAAAAAGTTCTATATTCTATATAGGTACTTTAGTGTTAAAAAATTTTCTGTAAACAATCCATTATGCTAACTGGATATTTATATCAGGTTTGTATGATCAAATTATTACATTTTGTACTGTTATCGGTGCATTCGACTTTCGATTTCGTAACTTGATTGCAGTCACTCCATAATTTCGCACGTTGGTTGCCATTTGTATAAGATTGTAGATAAGCCACAAACTGCATACGCATTTGAATTGGGCATGCATGCGTAAATGCTCTACCGACAAGTGATTGCGTTATTGGCTGCTCACACACAACTTCACCGTGATCGAGCGTCCCATCTAATTTTCTATTGTATGAATTATGCATGTGTCGGTGTATATGTATGCATGCATGTATGTATGTACGAGTAAACATAACGCGCATGTTTTTGGCAAAGGATGGCAACGTCGATTTGGTATTTGGCTATTGCCTTTGTGTGCGTGCGTGTGTTTGGGGCAAAGCAGCATTCTCGTTATACGCTCAATTAAGCCGGAATTGCGAACACACACTCACGTATGCACAATAAATTTTGCATTGTGATGCGAGTGCACCACACCTTAATGGCTCAGTTCGAGGTGCATTTGTTTCTCGAATTGTTTTCTGTATTAATTTTAATTGTTTGTGTTATTGAGCTGAAGCATACCATAAATTTCTACGCACACTTTCAGACAGCTTGAACACACTACTTTACACTACACTACTGTAGTTATAAGTTATATAAGTAGCCAAGGCAAACGTTTTCTATTTGCATTTTAATTTGATTTCATTTGCAATTAAGCGCTGAGTGCCTCGCCAATACTGCTTCCTTGCTTGGGCATAATGAGAGAACGAAGAAGCGTAGAATTCAATTATACAGGCTCATTGCACTCACTAATACCATTGTAAAAAGGTTTGTAGTGAACTCAAATAGCGATGTTTCTATTTATGTTTACGCCTACACACAACGCACATGGCAGGAGGAGGATGCAAGGTGAAGCTGCCCAGGCAACTGAGCTACATACATACATGTATCGTCCGTAAGCTGCAGGGCCGCCGTCAACGGCACATTTTCCAATTGCAAATCACTAGACTAATGTGTATGTAGTCAGGCATGCCTTTACATGGGAATTCCATTAGCCTTTCTGCTAAATGCGGACGAATCCTAGCAAACATTAATCAGCTCTCGTTCTTTGACCGCTTTTTCTGGTTTTTCTTCTGTTGTTTGTTTGTGTTTGCGTGTGTGTGTCTGTTTGTATGTACATGCCTCGCCATTACGACTTCTGCATGCTAACTTTGCGCTCCTACATGAAAGCTAGACCGTTAATGCTCGCTGTGTGTGTGTGTGTGTGTTTGGCTTGTTTTTGGTAATGCAATTGTGTATATATTTGGTTGCTGTTGACCTCATTTACCATTATTTTAACATGATTGCAAAATAGCCAGCAGTCACCATAAAAATAGATAAATTAAAAAATATAAAAAAATTATAAAAAAAATCATTAAATAAAATAAATAAATTTAAAAAAAAATATTTGCAATCACCACGAAACAAAGAAAGTATCGAATCCTTTTATTTCTGTACCGCACGGACAATAGTGTTTTAACGCATTCCTTAATTCTGACTGCTGGTCACTTTCCATTATTAATCAGCAGCATTAAGAAAAATTATAACGTTTCATCATATATCTCATGTGCAATCCACACAAATACACATACATACATCACACCCTCTCAAGCATACGCTCACATTGGCTCCTTCTGCTTGCTTGCAGCCCTGGGTGGCTGACTGGCATTTCATTAAAATGTCATTCATTTTGCATATACACAACATTAAAAGCGACTTCCTTTTTGCATCAACCAAGACCTCGCTGCCAACATGGCAATTGCAGGAAACCTTCAGGAATTATGCACTTATTTTGCGCTCTGCCATTACTTATTTTTTCTTACTTTGCTCGTGTTCCTTTTCAGTTCGCTTCATTCCCTTATCTGCACACTCCACTGACGATTTACGTAATCATTCGCTTGCAAATGTGTGGCTCGGGTTTTTCTTGATCTGCTTGTATTTATTTCTGCTGCATTATCGATTGGGTAGTGTATTTTTACTTTGAATTCCCTAGCAAGTCTTCTTTGTGTGCAAAACTTTTGTATGCTGCTTAAACGAAATTTAAAGGTTTCATATAAGCAGAAATGGAAAATAGTGCCAATGCAGAATTTATCTTCTTTTTGAGGTAATATTTCGTGCATTTGCATATACGAGATCAGTCACAAGTTGTGATTAATGGGCGCAGTTAATGAGAAGTGACCTCAATTACGAGTAGCTCAGTTGCTAATTCTTAACGACATTGAAGTCAAAGAACTAAATTCCTTTATAAAAACCATGACAAAGAATTGCATACTTTCAGGGTCAGCACATTCTCTGTTCTCTCCAATTAAATTAGTCAATTTATTCTTTGGAACAGCATACTGGAACCTAGCTTTTGGACGCTCTTTTGTGCAAGGTAACATTCCGTTCAATGGAGGCTTTCAACGCGGAAATCGTTCTTGCTTTCCTTATATAGTCAAGCCATTTGAAATACGCACCCAGAAAATGGTGCCATAAAGGCAACCTCGTAAGTGTGATATATGGCAAGTCAGCTGTAAAATTTGCTATGAGCTGTCCGAATATTTGAATGTCAGCATATTGAAAGAAATTGTATTTTTTTCTGATTCTTCCGTCTCCCTATATGTGGTTTCGCAAGAACGCTGCCCACACTGGGCCGCTGTAGAGGATGGTTGAAGAGACTATAGTTGCTGAAATAAATCTAATTTTATGTGTATGGGAAGAACCTATGTGTTCCACGCAATGAAAAATCTCACAAAAAGGAGGGCAAATAGAACGTTCTGTGATGTTGCTTAAATGTCTTCATCGTTTAACAGTAGTGTAACGTCTACGCAATAGTGACTAGTATTGTACAACGCTCATCAAGACTCAATTTCTCATGAGCTTGTTTGAAAATTATATTAAAAATAGCTTACTTCACTGATAAAGAGCTTCCAATTTTGCCCAAGTTTCTACTTGAACTCAAACAATGCTTTCCATTCTTAGCTCTTTCATGTTGTCTTAGCTATTCTTCAGGGATCCCATTCATTTGCATTTTACTAATTAGTGTGGTGAAATAAAAGTCGCATTGAAGCAGTGGAGAACTGCAAACAATGCCAAAATTTGACTGGCATAGAAGCTTAAAATACGAGTACAATAATAGGATTACAGAACAATAACCAAAACAAACAACGACAGCAACAACGATGAATGCAAATAAACTGTATTTTCGTCATTACTTCTATTTTAGTTACTCGTGGGGTTCGCTCATTTCACGTTTCTCATTTCCAAGCGGCGCCAAATCTAGTGACTACGCATCTATTTCAGGCGCACGCCGGCGTTGCCGAGCGTAATTAGTGTCAGCACTGCAAAAGGACATTTTCGTGCAGCCATTCCTTGATCATTTTTTTTTTCTTTTGTTTCTATTTTTTAAAGTCTTTGTTTCAGCAGCGTCTCCGGCTTATCCGCTGGCGTGCTCGCGTAATGCAAAAGCGCTGAATTTCTTTCTAATTAAACGTAGCTCGCTAACGAGATCCACACAGCACTGACCTAATGAAGGACCAAAAGGATGTCGGTTACTAAAGGACGCACGAAGAGTGAAAGACTAACGTTGAATTTGTAGCCAGCCAAAAATTAAATTCAACTCGAGCGGCAGTTTTCGACGGGGACAACGCGTTGGGCTGTAACAACAACAGGTGTTACATTTAGATAAGGTAGTCAATTTGTTGAATCGGTTGGTTAGTTGGATGGTTGGCCGGCTGCGCGCCCGGTTGGGAGCGATAAAGCGGAGTTGACAATCGTCGAGTAGTGCTGAGCAGTTTGTGGAATAAAATTGTCTCTAATTGCAACTTTCGTCTTTCAATGTTATTTTTACTTTTGTCTATTTTCTCATACTCGCACAGCAACTTCTGCTACTCTTCACATTTTCATTAAGTCTATAACAATTAGCCTGAGCTACACGCCTCACGCTCAGTCACACAGTTCGACAGTCAGCCGTTCGTTCGCTTCATTCGTTTGCTTCATTCGCCACCATTCTGCTAATGTTTTAATTAATTTTCACAATTTCTTTTATTTCCGTTCGCTTCTGCGTCGTTGGCATGCTCGCCATCTTCGGCTGGCTTCCTCTGCTGCTGTCATTGTTGTTGTGCTCATTGTCTGCTAATTTCAAAAACTATTTGCCAACAATTTGTGCGACGCTCGCCCATTATTAGAGCTGCCACGGGAGCCGTCACTGCTTCCATTATCGCTGCTTCTCACTTAACGCGCACAGTCGGCGTCGCTTATTGTCGTTGTTCTTGTCTATTTTATTCCACACTTCCGGCTTAGTTGCTTCATCTACTGTCGCTGCCACTGCTGCTGCTGCTTGCCGCTGCCGGTGATCACGTCGCCCAGAGATAATAAACTGCTGAGAAATTGCTTGGCGGCAAAGGAAAATCTTACCATTGAAAGAGATAAATCGCCGCCAGACCAAGTTGAGGCCAGCTGTATGTGTCCACTTCATTTTTATTTGCTATGTTTGGACAGCATTCTTTTTTTCCCTTGCCATGCTCTTGTGCAAACATTTTTCGGCCAGACGAATGGAGTGGCTGGAACGCTCCTGCTTTGGCTTAATACCAATAAAGATTAACCTTCCCTGTCCAGAATTGTGCACAATTTCTGCTGAGTAACTTGCAAATTTGCTTGGCGTATTTCAACTAACATCGAAATTTAAATTCGTTTCAAATCACATTATATCCCCGTTACCCTCGTCACTCACATCACACTATTCCTGACAACTTTTACAAAATTTCTTCTTTTGGCACTTCTGCCCTGTCCCGCTTTCTTTTCACCAAAACTCACAGCACATTTGCCGTTTTTGGCTTTGGCGGTTTCCATGTCTGTTTCTTTGTTGTATTCCATTTTCATATATTATTTCTTCTTCTTCTTCTCGTGCTACTTCTTACACTACTTCACCGAAATTGTATACGTGATTATTCTGTTGACGCGGATATTTCTGCTGACGTGTCGCTGTCAACCGCTGTATGGCGATGTGCCTTACCTGCAGCTGTGCCAGTTCACCTAGCGAGCGAAATGGCAGCGCGACTGCAGTAACTTTTCTTGGGATACGAGCGCTTCGCACAAATTTAATAATATGCGTGGCTCGTACAAATGTTGAGTGCATCAATTTGTTGTTGTTGTTGTTGTTGTTGTTGTTGCCGCTGATGTTGATGCTGCTGATAGCGCTGATACTGCTGCTCTGCATTAGTGGCAAATAGCTGACGCATACGCCACGTTGTAGCCACGCACATCAACTTAATCTTGAACGATGTGCACGGAAAATGTGTTTTCACTTTGTAAGCGAATGCTGACTGAAATAAACTTACAGTGAGAACTTACACTTTCATAATTGCTTTCGCGTTGAAAACTTTCAAATAAGATTTGACAGGGTGCTTTTGAGACGGTTCGGATTGGATTGTCACTATGATAGGGCATTGTGTTTTGTTCAGCCATCGAATGGATCAATAAAAGGTTCAGTGCAAGGTAATTGGTCAAGTGGCTCGGCAGTAAATTATAGCGATACAATACAAAATTATTCTAAAAATTCAGTTCATCAAAGTCAAACACGCTGCACTTACGAACAATTTCGAACTATACAATTACTTCCACAGTGAAAGATTCCAATAATAGCCATAAGGACTCGAGAGCTCGACCAGAGACGTTGTTCAACATATTTCTTACATACACACATTTGTTTATTTAATGTAATTAATGTTTATGTTTAATGTTTATTTAATGTAATTAAAAATTAAATGTAATTGTTATCTAAATAAATGAACAAATAAAAACTTCCAACGTGCTATTTTTGGTGCGAAATATTTATAGAAACCAAAGAGTATATAAGATATAGAGGTTCTATTTCTCTCTAACAAATTTTTTGAGATTTTTATCCGCAACGTCGAGAAGGCGTACTATTACATTTCTGTTATTAACATAGAATTTACAGCAAATTGGCACTTGGTTACTGCGAAGTAACGCTATAATGCTGAATACTCGACGCGTTGTCTGGTATTTCTTTTCTATTGTTTCTTGTGGACCTGTGCTCTGATGGTTGAATTATTATAATATGATTATTTCTAAAACAGGAATTATAATCTTTTTTCCTTTAAAATTAATAACTAATATTTAAAATAAATAATTATCATAATTTATTAATAGTAATTAATTAGTTAATTGATTAATTAATATTATAACATAATAAATTTCTTCAAAATAGAAATACTAAAAATATATTTAGTATGTACATAACCAAAAATTCCTATTTTTGAGCTAGCTAAGCGGAAAAATTGTATTTGAATTTCAATGTATAAAACTATTTCGCCGACGGACAAATGCCCAATTGATAGTTATTGAAAAAGGAAAACAAAGCAGTTGGGTTTCCGCGAACATTAGGAAAGATAAGAAAATAAATTTGCCTTCACGCACGCAACAACAAAGCGTGGTTGTGCATGATTTTCGCTCGAACAACATACACCCACCCCCTCATGATCATAGCCATCGCTGCGTAAACCCAACGAAAACAGTAGCAATGAATTTTTAAGGTAATTTCAGTAGTTAATTGTATGTGCACACAATGTATACACAATGAAAGGAAAGACAGAGAAAACCGATCATTTTTTCTTCCGTGCCGAATATTTGATATGGCGATATGGCATACAAATATGTGGAACAGCGTCTAGGATAACCGTATAAAACTTCAAAGGTTTCAGAATTATGCTCTACGCACAATCAACGGCTGTCCTTGGTACGTCAGGAATAGTCGTATACACCATGATCTCAATCTCATAGTCCTAGTTGAGGACGAAATAAATCTACACACGAGTAGATATAACAACAGATTAAGAAATCATGTAAACAGATTGGCTAGGAAACTAGCCTATACATCGGCTAAAAAGACGGCATTTCAGACAACTACTGTCATATTCTTAAAATATAGACGTGTAAATCATTCATAAAAAAGGCATGCAAATAAAAAGAAGGCGGGCGTGCTGATATGAAGTCGTTTGTGTTTTCGGGAGTAGAAGAAATATTTGAGTGAGGGTCAAGTGGGATATTAATGAGATATAAATAGCATTTGCTGAACAGGCGGTTCCCGCTAGGAAAATAGGAAACACTTTTTAGTGGGGTTCGGTGGGACTTAACCCCTGTGCGCCCCGCAAAATCGGGCATAATACAAGACCTTATCATGTGTAATTTGTATTATTTTTTAATTATTTTATTAATTTATTTTATTTTAATTTTCCATTATTTTACTATTTTGTTTTTATTTTATTTTTCATTTATTTTAAAGTTATTTTTAATAAATAATTACTCACTATAATTGAGGCTCATTGGTTTGAGTAATCAGTGTTTTTGTTTGTTTCTTTACTATTCAAATCACGTAGCAGAACAGAAATATGTTAATATCTATAAGTCAAACAGCGGATAAAAATGTACAAATACAGAAATACATATTTTTAGCAACCATCAAGAAGGGGAACGAAGTGCTGGGCAACCAAATAAGAGTGGTATTAAGAGTTGTGTCAGAACAGAACACCACGATGTTCCAAAAAGACTGTAGAAGAAGACTTAGAATAATTTTTTAGCTTTAAATGTTTTCCTTTATTTTTTACTTATTGAAATTAACTAATAAAGATTACAATTAACAATTAATAATAACTGGTATCATTTAGCCCAAATTCACTGGTGAAGTGACTGGTGAACGTTAATGCAGCGACCAATGACCCCTGCCAATGACATCTCCATGTTAAATTCACCAGTTAAATGTATGTAAAAGGGATAGAGTTGGAACTAGTGGTGGTTCCAAAGTGACTAGTGAAGAACCAGTCTTGGACTAGTGAATTATACTGCCGGGATCTACTACTACAACAACTACTACTACTACTACTATTACTACTAATACTACTAATACTACTACTGCTACTATTCTTACTACTCCTACTACAGCTCATGTCATCTCAATGAGAGCTGTATAATTTCTCATAACAGAAAGTTCATTAAATAGTATTGTCAGTTTGTCAACAAGAACTTAAACGTTTTTTCATGTCCCCAACTTCGAACTAAAGCAGACACCTCCACACACGCACACAGCCACGGTTAAAAACGCACAGATTGATTGGCAGCATGCAACAATGTTGCTTGCTTCACACTTGAGTTGCAACAAGGGCGAGAAGAAGAACAACACTCTAGTGATGAGGGAGCGTCAAACAACAATTGTAACAAAGTTGCCACCAGTACTCCGAGCTCCAGTTAATTTCATTAGAAATTTCAGCTGATGTTGCATTTTCGCAAGCGAACGATTAAAAGGCAGAAATGAGCTGCAATTGAAGAGCACATTAAAGTTGAATAGAATCATTTAATTTTCCTCTCAAATGCTAGTTTGTGTGGCACATAATTTACATAATTAAGTTGGCGATTATTGTGCGCTTTTGTTAATGCCGCGAAAAGTCGCTCGTTGCAAATTAAATAAATAGCAACGAGGCAAAAATAAATGAGACGCGAATGATGGAAGCGAATTGGTGCACCCTATGATGATATGTCTGTTGGAAAGTATGCAACAGATTTTTAAATATTGTTTGGGCGAGCGCAATTGGATGGAACGCATTTAGAAGCGAAAGGAGACTCACTCGAGTCCATTAAACCAGACAGCAACCCATTGACCAAACTGCCGACTTTGCGAATTCAATTAGGTCAGCTGCAGGGTGCCACCTAAACTGTAAAGCAGAACTTAATACTTCTCTCGATGTGCCAGCCGATTTATCGTGGTACGAGTACGACTGATTAGCCGCTGGCCAACAGTTTGCAATTCAGATACATTACCTTTTCCCCTGTCCTCCTAATTATTTCACTCTAACTATCTGTAAACCTTTGTAAATAGCTCAGTGTGTATCACAATATTGGATGACATGTTAGCTCCTTCCTTCTTTCATTTGTAGCTTCGATTCAGTGGTCAAGCGTATGCTCGTGTCCTCTTTTACTCAGTCAGCATGCTCTTGTCCGTGTACCGCTTGAATGCTTACAATTGAGAATGTTATTTGCCTGCATCCAGTCGCGCCACGAACAGCGGATTAGCCACCAGCACGAACAAAATCTGTCACCTCCGGTTGTCTCATGCATTCACGCCAGCTCAAAGAATGTGCTCCCTTGAGCGTACCGCACTGACTTAAATCTCGAACACTGCTTTCAGTTGACTTAGTCCGGAGACGATTGGGTAAAGAATTTCCAGTACTGTTATTGTTACCCGAAGCCATTTTACAGAATGCATTGGCTTCTCTCGCCCAAGTGGTGTGAGATTTATTTTTAATTAATGAAGAATTTATTTAGTGGCAATTTGATGGTTTCGATTTTTATGTTTGATGTTTTTGATGTTGTGGCTTACGCTTATGTTCTTTGTAATTGTTTATATTTATATTTATAATGGATTAATACCTTTATTGTGGTTCTTTATGACAACAACAAACAACGAATAAACAATCAGAAAATGGAAATTTGCGTTTGGTCTCGGGATAATTTATAATTATCGCTTGAATCCCTGTTAATTTGCATATGGGCGGACATTAAATCAGCGTAGCAATTACGCTTAGAAGTGCAATTAATTTTATAATTTTTTTTTAAGCAAATTGATAGTTCGGAAATGAAGCGCTACTCATGTATCATATTCACATATTTCAGCTCATAAATTATGCGTAGTCAAACAAACACTAAATTTGTCCTTATCATTTGCGTTTATCTAAACCAATAATTGCTGATTTATATTTTCTCATTTAAAATCGGCAAACTCAATTTAATTACAATACAAAATTGTAATTGATACTTTTGACTCGAGTGCATATTTCAGGTATATTTAATTGAGTTCAAAGTGTTTCGTAAAAGGCTAGTACTCAGCAATATTACTGTTCGATCGTCCTAATTTTATTGTTTTTTTTTTCTTCTTAGTTAAACTGGAATGTTTTTTTAGAGTATTGGTAATGTTCTATGTTCTTTTGGAACATAACAAATTTTTATGTTTCACCCATTAAAGGCGGAACCTTCAGTAAATCTACAATACAGTGCATAGTATACATATACAATACAAATACATAGCATATATGAACTTGTTTGGAAACCAAATAGGAAGCAAAGGAATCCCGGATTCAATGATAGTGTATGATATGTTTTGTAATTTCATTGTTTTTGTTTGAGTAGCTATAGAATATTACTATTAAGACGAGTTTCGAACACTTTTTTCTTCGATGCCAAAGAGTAAGTCTTTCGGAAAATGAAGCCCATTCGCATTTACACCTATTCGGCTAAGCATATTTTCGCAATTTATTTTAGCTCCACATCGTAAAAGCGAATTTAATCAGACGCTTGATGGCTCTGCGCTCATCACGATTGGCTGCAGCAGAAATGCTCGTTTGAAAATAAATCAGATTGAATGTTGTTGCCTCTTATACGGTAATTAATTTCACAACACACTTCACGCAACAACGGCAACGGAGGCCAGATGCCTAATGCCATATAAGTAGTCTAATATGAAACTTAATTAGCTGCGGAGGTGTTGTCATATTCAACTAGAGACATCGACGACGGCGTTGTTGTCATGCTTGAATAAACTTTGCGAAATTCACTTCATTAGAGACGAGTGACTTTCGCCGTACGCCCGCCAATACGACCGAAGGACCACCCACCCACTCGTGTTGCAACGTTGTAGAATACTAATGCTTTCGTAAGAGTTTAATTATGCGAGTATATCTACGTAGGAGTGCGTGTGTGTTTATTCAAAATAAAAGGTAAATGAAGCAGAAATTGCAGAATGAATAATTGCAAAGACGAGTTGAGCAGATTACGAGCAAGAACAGCATCAGCATCAGCATCAACACTGAGCAGTCAGCGCCGAAAGTAATTTGCAAGTGTAAATTAATCATTGCAAATCCCCAATTAAAGTCATAAATCGAAGTGAAGTGTGGAAGCAGCGATATGTTCGAGAGCCTAGTAATCGGATTAATAGACTGATTATCTTTGATGTTCTTTTGTTAGAAAAGGTAGATACACAAATAGCCCAGTTGGAAATATTGGGCTACAGGTAATTTTAATAAAATGAAACTAAAAACAAATTTGATTACTGCGCTTGTTTGACTTTGAAGTTTGCCCAAATTTTATGCGCTTAATCACTTTTTCCATTCTTTGTCGCTTTTTTTTGCATTAGCATTACGTTTATGCGCTGCACTCAGACACTCAGCCACTCTGCCTGATTATCTGACGAATAAATTTAAAGCTTTCGGACATTTTTTCATCTACAAAGAATGCCTTTCTGCTGACAGATGGCGGCTAGGCAGGCGGACGGATAGACAAATGGCCAAATTAATGGACATAGAGAGACAAGCAAGCCCTTGAAATTCATAAAAGCAGAAGTTCAGCGAAAAAATGTGGCCTAATTAATTATATTTGCTTGTTTGACTTAATTGGTTTTTCGAAAAAGAGTTTTCGACAAATTTTCACTTTTGGCCTTCTTCTATGGATTTTTGCCAATTTGGCACATCGCGTTGGCATTAATTCGTATTTATATCAAGCTAGGTTGCTTAAGTTATTACGCGTTTAATTTATTTACTAAATTTTAGTCAAACTTTCTCTTCTCTTTGTTGTTTTACTATTTCAAAAGTTTGAGTTTGAAGCGACTTTGCTGCGCGTATTTCAAAGCGACATTAAATGTGTTAAAAAGAGCGCTTTTCATATAAACTTTATGAGAAATGGAGACGTTGCAAGAGTTCTTATTTCCATTGTTGCTGGCTTTTTTTTACGCTTAATTAAAATATGTTGCAACAACAGCGAGTAGCAACTCAGATCTGACAAGAGTTGTCTTACAGTTTGTTAGAGGAAACTGGAAACTTTAAACAAGTTTGTGTCTTAAGCACCTGAACGGCGACCAACAATTTATGGCTGAAGTACGCTGACAGAGTTGTAAGAGAAACTCTACAGCGCAAAGACAAACAGAGGAAAGATAGCCAAGAGTGGCGAGTGCGGTCGAGAGTGTGAGTGTAAAGGAATCACAAGGCAGACTTCATCCAACCAAAGTAAAATGCATCCAAGTTGGACTCAACAAGCGCTAATGACGGTCCTACTTATTTTTTAATAATACGAGGTAAACTGAAACTGAAACTGACTCTTAATAAAATGAATAATCCAAAAGAAAAGTCGATTTGTTATATATTTTATATAGTCCGACTTTATATCATTTTTCTGTGAAGTTAGTGCCGTCTGGTAATGGGTACCGCAGTTTATAATGTCGTAGATTGTTAGGACGGTCCCAGCTAAAGTCAGTGTGCACTGCTCACGGCTAAATAGTATTCATATGAGGCATAATACATACGTATTTAGTATAATAGATTTGGTTCCTAGGACTTCGGCTCTTGCCGTCTCCACATTAGAGTTTGAATCAACTGTTTTCTTCTGCAGTAACATTAGTGTATTCGAATAAAATAAACATAACACATCTAAAGAACAAAACCTTTCTAGCCATATAATTTTCATTACAAAATATTGACTAATTCCAATTCCAATGACTTCTTTAAAGTCTTCGCTGGTTGTTCTGAAGATACTATAACTTTAACTCACTTAACAAGAAATATCTGATCGACTAATGACAGCACGTGTTTGAGGCGCTGAAATTCACAGTCGGCTGTACATTCAAAGTTAACTTCTCAGTTGTGAAAACTCAACTTGAGGGCAGAAAAAATAAAAAAAGAAAGATTCTTGTCTTCTGCTATATGATAACCGATTTTTTATGCCGATTGTTCATTACAAAAACTTAGCTGTTTGTTGAACTCTGAAATTCGGTGTATGTTTTTAATGTTCATTCACATAAACCATGTAGATTTCCATAACCCAGTTGACGGAAAAAGAAATTTTGTCATCCTCAATGTGGACCCTGCCCTTTTTGGGGTTATCGGAACACTTTTTAGTGTTTTTTATAATATTGGAGTCTACAGCATTTGCCGAACTCAAAGCTTTTTCTTCTTTTAATTTAAAAGCAGTAAGTAAATGTTCAATTATCTCAAGCTTTTTATTTCTTCCTTTTCTTCTACTGTCAACAAGTCGTATAATTACTATTCAACGAAAAGTGCTTAACTACAGTAAAAGTGCACTCAGCACGCTCGTCGATGAATGCAATTAATATTTCAGTAATTTCCTTTTCCCAACCTATGATTTTTTTACCGCCCTCACTTCGAAACTTTTATCACACAGCAGGTATCCTTCAATGGAAAATTTCGCAAAAAAACTCAGCGAAAAAGCGAAAAATAAAATTCGAAAAAGCTTATGAGAAGCGATAGCAGAAAGAAAGCAAAGTTTAATTGAACAGGAAATTGTACAAGAAAACTCGCAGCTAATTATTTGTATAGGGCGTGAAGCAAAGGAAGCATGTTGACTTATAAGTTGAAGGTGTTTCTTTCTTCTATTAATTTTTCTGTGCAGTTGTATGCGTGTGGAAGAAATATAATAGCAAATGATTGAGTCTAAAATTGCTATTAACGGTGGACAGTTTAAGTTTAATTGCGTTAATTACGATCAGTGTTGAAGTGGCAAAATATTTGGGGGTTTCACTAAAACAGAATAAGCCAAACGAATGAATATGCTCAGGAAATAGAAAGCAGTGTAATTTATTTTAAATGGGTAAATATATATATATTTTTTTTTCGTTGGACTTTTGTTGTTTCATACTTGTCACTCGAAACGTGCAAATGCCATTTGACACGTTGGTACGCCTTTCGCATGCTTAAACATTCAAATTGGAATTTTGAAAGGAGCCAGCTCAAAGCAGATGCGAGTTGAACGGATCTGTGCGGCGCCTTTAAAATGTTTCGTCATTTTGCCGCAGCACGTCTCTCAAATACATTTAGAAATATATATAAGCCTGCACGCATATAAGCAACATCAGTCAGTGCCGCATTAGTGTCTTCGTCAGCGTTTTCCTCTGAGAATATCGTATGTGAGAGTGCGAGAGTGAGTATGGAAAAAGCCAGCTGGAATTCGAACGAAAAACTTTTTACATGCTCTGGCAAAAATAACACAAACAAAGAAAATACATTTTCGAAATGACAAATTGCAGAAACGTCTGCAACACAAAGTCAACGGAAGTTGACTTGAATGCGCCTCAAATGCTGCTAAATTATTTTAAAACGTTTCTCTTTAGAGTCATTCGCTCATATGCAGTGAGTGTTGGCCTGGGACTGAATCATATCTGAGCGGAGAGAAGTGGAGCAAAGGCGGCAACTCGAAACGATTTCGAATGCAATTATCTATGAATGAGTAAATGACTTCAATGATGACTTCTTGCCTTCTTGTTCTACCGTGTGATGGTGTGTGTGTACGTGGCGCAAAGTGCTGCAATTATTTTGAAGATACTCCGAAGACAACTTAATTTCAAAGTGCCAACTAAACTTGAGAATGCAAGCTAACGCTTAGGCAGAGCGCTCTGAAAATAAAAGTGGCGCCTGGAAGTATGCTTAGCTTCGCCTTAAAGGATGCCGCTTACTTTGCAGCTCTACTTGTAGCAAATCGGTTGACATTGCTAAAATAATTTCGCAGTTGTCATTTGCATAGCCGACAATTTACTCAAAATCAGCCTTTTTAATACTCTCGAAATTTAGCAGAGCACACCCAACAGGACCAACAGGACCCATTACTACGGAGATAGCAAAGCAAAAGTATTTTTCGATTGCTGTCATAAATAATAACGAGCAGTTTTCATGTGGTTTGACGTGCATTTTACAGCAAATGCCACAGCAAATTTACAACCACCGCACGCACGCATCATTTGTATATGTATGTGTACGTGTACTCGTATTTGTGCAAGAATGCATGCATATCATTACATAACCCCATGAATCTGCGGCTACGTTGTCATCGCTCATCTACGCTCGTTTTGGGTCTGAACTTCACTCAGCTGCCCGCCTCGTCGGCCCACACGCTACTCAACTCCAAATTGCTCAACTCAGGTCAGCTGAACTCCGTGGCCACAAGCGAGTCTTTTTCAAAGTGGAAAATATATATTTTGTGGTTTTCCCGCTTGATAAGAATAAAACAAATAACCTTGCTCAGTTGCGGTGGCGTATACGTCATTCGCAAATTGTAGATCGATAAAGCTGCTGGACTTTGTTTGTCTCTGCTTCTAAAAATAGTTGCCTTGCTGTCACTGAAAATTAATTAATTGCAATTGTTTCTGCGCCAAAGCATGCGAAGCTTGAATAAAACTTGTCTTTCAGCGGTGTGAAGCCTATAAACCCACATTTGACACGACCTGCTGCCAGTAAACCTCAAACAAATTATAAGCTTCACTTGTTCGAATGTTGGTATAATTTTTTTGGTGTGAGTCTAAATTTGATGTGCACTAAAATGAAACTACCCTTGAGAGCCATTGTTTAAGCCAACAGTAAAGCCAATATAAAAGTGATGCTTATGAAGACTTGTTTATACCTGTGATAAATCGAACCCATTACGGCCTATTTGAACTCTATATGGACTTTTACAAGTCCAGTGGGGGTATAGCGTTGCCAGAACCATTTAACCGATAAAAAAGCATTCAATTTACATTTACCAATCGCAACTAAGCTCAAGGGTAACTGACAAGCCACAACAAGCATTTTATTCAAAGTTCGAGCAAAAGCTTGTCCTCTCCGCGCTTGACTGTTCACGTTAAACTTTATCATATTACCGTTGCTACCTCAAATTATGCACATTCGATTAGAAACTTTTACTGTTGGCAAAATATTCTAAAAGTGCTGCACGAAAACCCCTTCGTCAATATAAAAGGGCACAAAAAACAAAAGCCGAAAATGCCTCAAGCCTTGAAGCCATGAAGCAGCATCCATTGTTCGCTACACAAACACTAAGTGGGGAAAACGAGACTGTTTTGCCCTAGCTAAATGAATGCATTGCAATTTGAGATAAGGAAATACTGTCTGGCTGGGGGTTTCGTAGGTGGCCGCCTTGCATGGCGACTAAGCCAGCACACATGCAAACAATTATAACCAGATATAGATAAGAGCTGAGATGGAAATTTAAACTACCAAAACCTCGAAAGCATGGAGGAGCTACAACCGAAATTATTGTATAATAGAGCGTATATTAACTGATTTTCTGTTCCGAAACTGAAGTCATTAAATCCATGGCTAACAAAGACGCAGTACGGAACGGTATCGAAACAAATCCTCGTGGAAACACAAATGTTGCACAGGTAGAAGCTTTTGCCCCGTTATATATGTGTATGTGTCCATGTCCATGTACTGTGTGCTATAAATTCGATAGAAATCTTAAAACAATTAAAACCCTGCTATGCAGAGCAATTTAGTTAGTTGGAGTACAAAGGGCTGCAACAAAGATTAGCTACTTTCTATGAAGTGGCACGAATGCTTGCCATATTGGCATAATTTGGCTAGCAGGTTATACGTAGCATGAGGCAGTTGTAGACCTACTTTGCCCTCTCACACTTTGAGCGGGGCATTTTCTAACGAATTGAAAACTTTGACTCATTTTGTATTTCCATTTGATGCAACATTGTTGTCGTACACAATGATGCCTCCTAATGAATGTGGACAACAGTATTTGCCAGAGCCTGGGTCAGAGACAAGTGTAGCTATAACAGCAACAACAACAACCATCACAATTTGGCAGCTGCAAAGTGTGCAAATTGTCAGCTCAGCTTAGCTAAACTCGATTGAGGTGCAGGCTCAGGTTCTGGCTCAGCATCACTCTCAACAGGGCTCATCAGTGCGATGTCCTTTGGTGCTACGCAATTGGGTTGTAAAAATTGTTGGCACGCACTCATCCGCTTGTCTCTTCGTGCGTCTTTCCATCCTTCGGCTCTGCCCTTAGTTCGTTAGTTAGTTAGTTGAGGCGTGTTTAGGTGACCGACTGTGTCGAGTTTTAGGTACTTGGAATGTTTTGCAAGCGTTGTACATTTCATTGGTGAGGTAATGTTTTGAGCACACAGCACCTACACAAAAGTTGAGCTGAAGTGGAAAAGGATTTAATTTAAACGATGTAATGGTAATTAGTAGGGCTACGATTGTGGTCAACAGTCCTCTACGCTGATGATTTATGTGTTGCTTTGCATTGCTTAAGCAAGCTCTTTACACAAACAATGCAGAAGTTGCCGACCTACACAAACATTTACCAAGATTAATTCGCAGTATAGCGACTTAATGCAAATAAAAAAAAAATAAATAAATAAAAAACCACAGTTTATTGCAGCACATTTTCAGATAATAATTCAATGTCAATAATGCCGGGTTGAGATGAAGGTTTGATTTAAAAAATTTTCCTTAATGCTTTAGCATGTGCTGAAGTGCTTTAAGGTATTGTTTGGATACAATTTAGAAGTGATAAAATAAGACGATAAGTGAGCACTAGATTTTGGTAGAAGGTATGAAGAAAAGGCGGAGCTTGGGGAGTAGCGCAGAAAATTAATATCTCGAAAATCTCTCATACGCCGTGTTAAGGCACGCAGGTGAATGAAACAATGAAACGGAAGCGAGCGTTTACTGTAAGCGTCACTTCCGGCAGGCATCAATCAACGCCTAGTGTGACGAGTAGCAGGCAGCAAAGAAAGAAGAAACACAATTCGTCTCACAAAGGTTTGAGTTCACTTAGTTAGCTCAACAGGAACTTAACACGCACTCGAGCACAAACGAAGCCGTACACACACATAGATACATGCTGGATGTGTGCACAGTAGAGCGACACATAAATCAGTTTTTAAGACATTTATGCATGACATGCCACTAACACGGCCATAAAACTCCACAGCAACAACAGCATTAACAACACAAAATGCCAGAGCTCTCACAACAAATACAATGAAGAGGCATACCAACAGGCGACCGACCACTTAAGTTGAACCTAACGGCATTTGCGGTCGCATTGTGAGGGGGCTGCGAACTCGGGGCGTGGCTGGTGTGGTTCCTTGCAGGCATTAAATGCGCCCGCAGTGCTCGAGTCAGTGCGTTCCGACTCAGCTGCGCCCAACTTTCGTGCCGCATGGACGTTTCTCAAAAGTGGTTTATACTCGTATCATTGGACCCTCAAAGCTACTTAGAACACTTTTAAGCGGATATGCGCAGATTTTATACGACGCCGCCAAATGCTTTTAGTGCACTTGACACGCTTTACTTGAAACGCCGTTGTTCTTTGTCTGTCTGTCTGTATGTCTATCTGGCGGTCTGTCTGTCTGTCTGTCTGTCTGTTTGCTTGTTGCTTTGCAATAAACTTTAATAATTATTAAGTCGACGCCCCAAAGTAGCTAAGATATTCGTGTATTTTTTTGGATGACTGCCATCCTATCGCTTGATGCGCTGCTCGTTCCAACAATTTTGGCAAACGTTTTTCTCCTTAGTATAGACTTTTTCACTCTTTCAATTTGCAGAAGTATGCAGTTCGGGTTAACTAAGTATGCAGCAACAAGTCCTACGCCACTCGAGCCAAATTAACACTCATTAATTATTATTGGCAAATATTTTAATGGCCTTTCGTGGGCACTTGTGATTTTAAATTCGTTGTCACTGAGCACGGGAAGCATGAAAAGCGGGAGTCCTGGAAAACGAAGCCATAAGCAGATGAAAACAATTAAAGCGCCAGCAAATTGTTTAATGTATGTTCCAGTGGCTGGCATAAAAAGCGCTGTTGAAGTGTCAGAAACCGTAAATGCGTAAATGCGCTTCGACCGATCGCTAAATGAAACCGGAAACGGACACGCAGCCATAATAAGCTTATAGCGCCATTCTGTGTGCGCTCGGCAAATACGATTTACGACTCGCTCTGCCCAAAATGGCCACGCCATGGCTTGTAATTGTATTAGTGCGTGCTGAATGCGTGTTTCGCTGAGTTATTATTGGCCTTAGAATAGAGCGACCGACGACGGACGGCGAACAGAAACATGCCGCATTGCTTCGCTGTCTGTCTATTTGTCTGTGTGTCTGTCTCTTTGTTCGTCCCGTTCCACGGTCCTTCCATTTTGCTTGCTCGCGTACCAATTATGCAGTTGCTTTTTCACATTAAATTTCAACGTTTCCGCTCCGAGTGGTGTGAAGTTGGTCGTTGGCGACCATTCCAGCTTTTTGTTTGGACCCTCGAATTCGTAGGTTTCGCTCGTTGGCATTGTGTAAATCGACCGAATGCATAGTAATTAACTCAGCTGGATGCATATTTTTATAGGTGTATGTGCTCAACACATTGTTGGGTTTTTCATTTTTATGGTTATTGTGTGTTTTGTAATGCAGCCTGTCTTTGTTGTTGTTAAGCCACCGAGACCAAACTAACAAACTAGTTTATAATTTGAATCTTTAGTCTCTATATCTGTGCTTCGAAAAGTTATAAATAGATGATGTCGGATGAACTATGAATTATTCGGAAGCCCCCCGAAGCAAAGATGTGCCACACCGAATATTCAAAGAAGCTAATAACACCAACTGTTCCTCCGACACACCAAAAAAAAATAAATTGAAGATGTCTTCAAAGAAATTCGTTCTAATTTGGGGTGATTAATAAAGATTTTTTATATAAATATTTTTTAAATAGAAATGGGCCAAAGCTTCTATCAAGACACTACCCACATTCACTTCGTCAGACAGCCAGCTGTTACTTTTATGAATAGCTGAGTTGTGCAGCATTAGTACCAGATCGTAACTCTATAGAATATTATTAAATATTACGGGGGCGTATTACTTAGATCTACGGGTATGTATTGCCAGAAGCAAAAATACTAGGGCAGTTTGATAACTCAGGGCCTTTTTAAAATTCCAGCGCCTTTCAGCCAACCAACCTTTCAATGTAAAAAACTTTGAGCACGGTCTACGGTTACGAATCATCCAACACAAGACAGACAAAGAAACAGTTAAAGCAGTGGATTTTTCCGGCTGAATGTGCAACAAAAGAGGCCACAAGGTTGTGTGCCTTCAATGGCTACCATACCCTTCGCCTACTACTTATTGGAAACATTTGGGCAGCTCAGTGTTTTTCCGATCCTTTCGTGTCGAGTAGATACATAAGCCTGCTCTATATTTGCTACTGTCAACCAGGAAATAACAGCCAACGTATTTGAATTGGAGACAGGCGCCCCTTCAATTTTTTTGAATATCCAAGACTTGTGGTTGATACGCTAATCGGATGGTTTTTGTATGAAAGGGTGGGTGATTAGTCTGCCGCTATCAGTCCTGGTGATGAGAGTGCCATCTGACACCACCTAACGGAATATTCACCATGACATGACAGTGACCATAAATCTTGCCTCCAGTGGGGTTCGAATCCCAACCTCTGGGGCGATACCGATGCACTTAAATTAAAATAAAATCCCTTAGTATTTCTAAAAAAAAATTTTATGGAATTATGTTCTCAATAGTCTTCGGTGGAACGCTCTTTTGATGTTCGGAACTGGAGTTTTAGAGGTGGTTTCATTACAAGCGTCGAGTATTGTGGTGTTGTCTATCAGATTTATTAAGAAATAGTTAATATGTGTGCTTGTCACAAATTTGATTATTGGGATCTTTAGGTCACGATGTATGACTGAAATATTTGAAGAAACCCCAGATTTGTATTGGAAGTAGTGCTCCAGAGCTGTGTACTCTATGTCCTTAGCGGCTTCAATATATTGTATATTGTATTTTGCACATTAGAACTCATTTACAAATGCAGAGAAAAGCTAGATTCCCAGCAGTTTTTCCTAATTAATTCTGAGGCTGAAAATACTTTACGGGACTATTCAATTATTCAATTGTTACAAGCTCTTGTTAATTTGCTCTCTACAGCAGATTTAATCTTTCCTCTCTATTACAACATTAAACGTTTTCTTTAACTTTCCTATTCCGGTACTAGGTGACTTAATAGCTCCAACTTAATTGAATTGTAAAACAACCGAGTTATTTTACCATATTAATTTTTCAATAGAGTCACGTTAGCCATTCATAAGCGTTGGCAAGCCGAGTCCGTTTACGTATTTAAAAAGGCTACAATTTTATGTAAATTCAAATGCTAAATTAGCATTGTGGACTGAGCTGCTTGGACCCGTCGTGGAGTGGAAAGGAATAACACATATTTTCACGCTTTTTACATGCCTTCTTAGACATTTTATAAAGCAATAAGCATATTTGTATATAGCCGCACAGAAACATACACACACCCACACACATGCACAAAATTAGGCAACCCTTATGTTCAGTTGGCACGCAAACTGAACGTAACGCAAGCATGGCCGCAAGAACCACCAGTAAAGACAATCGTCGCAGGAGGGTGGCAACGAGCATTGTGGGTACGCAGAGGGACGGAGTTTGGGGTAGGCGGAACGACTTGGAATGTTGTAGTGGAGCCAAAGGCCATGAACGCTAATCAGCGCCATATTATTTTCGCTCATTATTCTTAGTAGTTTTTATATTCATTTATTTGTTTTCACGAGCATTTGTTCACGAGCTATAAAGCGACTTAAGGACTTTAAGAAGGTTTAAGATTAAAACGTGAGGTCAAAAATGTTGTGTTTAAAGTCCATTGCCGAAGTGTGTGGTAAGTCGCATCAATTGCTTCAATATGTCAAATTAGTTTACATCTAAAAAGTATCCGCCGATGATACGGTTAATGCGATCCTCTGTTGCTCACTACGTGACCGCTTGAACGAAGCAGTCGAGGAAAAGCGACCAGAATCGGCCAACAAAAATTGTTATTAAAATTAACCGCGAATACTTTTTATATCAGCAATATTATGCTCAGGAGTCAGGAGTCAGTTGGTTCGAGTGCGAGTATCGCAAACTTCCTTAGTTAAGCGCTTCAGGTGATTTTCAAATTTCAGCTGATGTATATGCGTGTGTTTGTGTATCGTAATATTATGATAAGAGTATACGTGCATGTGCTTGTTTGTGTGTGCGCTGCGGTCGAGGATAATACAATAGCTGCAGGTGTTGATTCGGCTTGATTCCTGCCGTGTTTGTGAACACAACGAGGAACAGCAAAAGGGAATGAAGAGACATAAAAAGGAAAACAGCAAAAGAGGCGAAAGCAAAAATCGACAATTTTCCTCATAAATATTGGTTTTTATTTGTTTTTGCATTCAGCAGGCAGGGCACGTTAAAAAGCAAAACAAAGAATTAGAGCAATGGTCGCTTCCGCCTAATTTTTTCATGTGCACATTCCAATTCGCATTTTATTATGTGTGTGTGTACACCTGGCGTAGGCGTTATAGCCCTGCTTTAAAAATAATACTGCCTGGGGCCGCCTGTCGAACAAGCATTTTCAATCAAATTTGCTTAGCGATTACTCTTTGAACCCAATGGAATGAATGTCTATCAAAACGCCATTGCCGAATAAAATAATATTTTTTTCTGTTTGCTGAGAAGCGAGTTAACGCGAATTTATAGCCACTTTTGAGTTTATTTTCGTTTCTGTCCATGTAATTTTGCAATTTATCTCGGCCTTCTCTACGACGCACGTGCGCAGGTCGCCGCTTAATCATTACGCAAATAAAGGATTCTAAAGGCTGTCGAGCAATTTGTACTGCTTCGTTATACGGCAATGTGGCCTTAGCCTAGAATCCGTCGCTGAGGTCGAGGCTGCTGCTTTTTACGACGCTTTTGCTGTGAATTTGACTCATCTACACAATGTGAATGCTCAGTGCGCCCTCTCAGAAATGCCCTCAGGCGCATTTTGTAATACTCTTTTTTATCTGAAAGTCGAATTTTGAAGACATTTTTCTCTCATTCAGTTAAGTCATTAATCTTCTTCAAGCAACGAGAAACATAGGCAAATGTTTTGCAATTTAAGAACTGAGAGTTGGAAGGGATAGCTTGGTTGTTCTATGACGATTTGTGAACACTTTTTGAGGGCAATACTGTATTGCAAGGGTATGTAGTTGTCACTACAACAATTGAATCACGAACTTGAAATGAACTTGAATCCGAGTTTGCAGCGTTACATTTCTCAGTGATCTATTTTATGGCGGCTGTCAAAAGCAACAACGTCAAATTAAAAGCCAAACTTTTGAAGCGCTCTGCTGAGAACGTAAAATTTATTATTGTATCTTGATTGCACAAGATAAACACAACGCGGCCTTTAAGATCGCCTTGGCACTGCCTCATTACCGAGTCAAAATGGTCACGCTGCGGCGGTGGAAATGCCACAAACACGCAAACACAAAGAGGCAGAGTGAAAGAACGTGGCAAACCGACTAAAGTCAACCACGAGGCGGTACACTGATGAAGATGAAAACCAACTTTGTGTAGAGTGTTCGCAAACTTAAGTTTGCTTAACACTTTCTCAGCGTTTTATGGCCGCCCAACAATTTTTCGGACATAAACTCTAAGTGAAAAAGGCATTAAATTTGCGATGACTTAGTCTTGCTGGCTTAGACGCGTTTCGTGTTGGGTTCAGTTGGTTTGATATTCACTCTTTTCACAGAAATGTGTGTGACGCCGAGCAAAAGCTGAGTTGAAGGTTACGCCTTAAGTACCTCCGGCAGATAAACTTGAATATTTCAGAAAATAGTGAAAGGGTATGGAAATGGAGAAAAATATGGAAAAGGAAGAGGGCGTTACTATCAACGTAATAAGCCAAAATTGAGCACTCTAAAGACACTATTTGCAATAAAAGGAGCAACAAATATAAAATAAATAAATAAGCAAATAAGTAAAAATCTATAAAAAAAAAAATTAGAAAACCAAGTGAGGTGAAAATTGCTTTAAGAAGCCTTGACGTGAAGGCTTCCTCAGATTCTTGAATTTCTTATTCGATCAAGCTTAGTTACTCTTGCTGTCACGCGAAGCATCTTCATCTCAGCTGCTGTCAATGTGCACTCATACTTTTTGTACATTGACCAGCATTATGAACCGTATGTGAACGCCTGACGCACAACTGCGGTGTAGAGCCTTCTTTTTAGCTTAGGGGACATTTTACGGCCACAGAAGATAGCAGAGTTTTCCTGCCACTTCATCCACCCTAGGGTTACACGATTGTTTCGCTGTTGATCATTGGTCCCAGATATTTAAACTTCTCACACTTGGGAAAAAAATCATAATATTGGATCTCAATCTGCACTAGAACAGACAGTGGCAACACATGATTCACTGATGGCTCTAGAACAGAAACGGGTACCGGAGCCGGGATTTTCGGACCAAATCCCCATTGCCACGCGCAACCTCCTGACAAAGGGACCAAGAAGACAAAATATTTCTATCTTTCCAGATAGTCAATCTGCTATCAAGGCACTTACGTCCTGGAAATTTTCATCTAGGAGTGTAAGGGACTGTTTCGATTCCCTCCAGCTAATGTCGCGACACAATAGGGTCACGTTGGGCTGGGTACCTGGTCACCAAGGCGTCGAGGGTCGGAAGCTGCTGATGAACTGGCGAGGGCTGGGTAGTCCTCCAGACTCATTGGCCCTGAACCCTATATCAGTATTAGCTGGGCACCGGCCAACTCATTTATCAAGGAATGGTTCAGAGTTGTCATCCTAAACCTTTGGGCTCGCAGTAGGGGCTTCCGTCAAGCCAAACTGCTCATCTGCCCCGAAAACACCCCTCCAAATTTAGATCTTGGTAGATCGGACCTAAGACTGCTTGTGGGCTACAGGTATTATTAAAAATTATATTTTGAACGTTCTGAATCTCTGCTAATACCTGTGTTCAGATGTGGATCATCTGAGTTGGTGGCGATTTCCCCAAAAACGCTTTCAAAGTAGTCAGTTAATATTTTGGCTTTGTCGAGGTTCGTCTTTGCCCATAACCCGTTTTCCATTTTTAAAGGAGCCTGAATAAAAGTAATCTTTTATTTGTCCATCCTTTAGTAGCTTTCCATAAAGAGTAGTTCGTTTGATTCGTGGGCGTTAAGCTTTTGAGATATGATTTTAATTGTTTGTTTTTTAATGCCTGAATCATTTTTTAACCTCCTTTGTTGCCTTGTTGTACTGTCTTTTTGCGTCAAGAGATCTAGTGGTTAACCAGGTCTTCCTTAGTATACTTTTTCTATTTAATAGTCGTCGTAGTTGAGATTGTGTGTAGTGTCCAGTTCTGCTTCTTTTTTGGTGTCGATTGTATGACTGCTTTCATAATGATGTCATTCAGGAATACTATCGCTGAATCGATGTCCTCATATGATTTAAGAGAGATGTTGGTCATTAAATTAATGTCAATTTATTCCTTATAAGTAAGTATTTATAACTTATAAGTTTCGTTGTTGTACAAAAGTTTATTTGCATGTGTGGGCATGGCGTGCGGGTCATAAATTAATTCTATAGGGTTGTGGTCTGACGAGAGCTCTAATTGGGATAAGATTTTACAATTCCTACCTAAGTACCTAAGTGTTTAGAGTGTTTGAACTGCATAGCATTGAGTAGGTTTTTGCCTTTTTTTGTTCGTTGGCCTCGATCCTCACATAGTGTGTTTCGTGTTGTAATCACCGGCTGTAATGAAGCGTTGTCCAAGAGAGTTGAGGAAGTTCTTATATTCTGTGTCTGTAACATTATGCTTTGGTGGACTATATACAGCAGATATTATGAGAGGTCCTATGAGATAATTAATTTGAAGGTACGTTTCTTGTATGTACTTATGCTGGTAAGGCTCAAGCTCGTCGTGCTTTGTGCAATGCTTAATGATTATGGCTGTTCGACCGAGCGCTGTGCCATCGGGGTGGTTTGTGGTATAAACTTTGTACCCTCTAACTTGTATAAAGTGTTTGTTTGTGCTATGTGTTTCCGAGATTAGGGCTATGTCAACGCTGTTGTCATGAAGAAATATTTGTAGTTCGTCAGTATGTCTTTCAGTCCGTTTGCATTCCAAGTTATAATCCTTAATGTAATTTCCATTTTGTTTGTCCATCTTCGATATGAGCATTGTTACGACGTTTATCATATTTGTGACTTGTTGGAATAATTGTTTCATCAGGTCTTTCGTCTCAGTAATGTCAGTATTTATGTACGATAGGGACGGCTGTGACTGTGTGTACAGTGACGGCTGCGAAGGAATTGTAACTGAAGGGCGCAGAAATAGCTGGAGAATATTAGCGTGGTGATCTGCAGGTTACAATTTAATCAAGTGATAGCGGCGAGGAAGTCGTAACTGAAGAGCGGCGAAATATCCAGAGCAAGTAAGAGTAGCAATCAGTAACTTGCGACAATCAAGTAACAGCTGCTGACAGCGCTAACACAGCAAGGACCAGACGTTTTACCATGGACGCTGAGACAATTTTAACACTGAGGGTAGTTCACTTGAGGGAGAAGTTAAGTGAACTTAATCTGAACACAGTAGGTAGGAAAAGTGTACTACAAGACAGATAATTAGAGCAGTATAATTTAGAAGAGCCGGAAGAGGAGGAAGTAGAACAGGTCAGTAGAATTAAGCGAGAATCACGAAGTCCAGACAACGATAAGGTCGCAGTTCACTTTTCGCTATGTAAAACATAGCTTGTCGTCATTCTCCTGCACCAGTCAACTCGGCATCAATCGATGGCTGACAGAATTTGAAGAAGTAGCAACCACTGTACATTGGGACGATCTACAAAAATACGCCACGCTACAAATCTATGCTAAACAACTGATGAAAGGAGCAGCAAAGATATTCATTAGAGGATTGAGAGGCGTATGCAGTTGGAAACAATTAAAAAGCTCTCTGGAAGAAGAATTTGGTAAAAAGTTATGCACGGCTGAGGTTTACGCCTTTTTAAGGAAAATGGACAAATCATCTAAAGAAACCCTGATGTATTACCTGAGTACCTTTATACCTTGATTGAGATAGGAAAGCAAATAGACCTAGATAACGAAAGCATAGTATCACATTTTGTAGAAGGCATACCAGATAGCAGGGCTAATAAAGCTAATCTTTACAGGTGCAAAACCCTGAAAGATCTTAGGAAGGAAGGAAAAAAAGGAGCGGTATCAAGACAAGAAGGAGCCGTATCAAGAGAAGAAAGAGCCATGCCAAGCTAAAAAGAAATGCTTTAAATGTAATAAAGAGGGACACCTCGCAGGCAATGTAGTTCAGAAGTCACGTGTTTTAATTGCAACAAGCCAGGCCATATAGCGAAGAATTGCGACCAGAAGAACGCCAAGGGAAAGGAAATCGCAATATTGAAAGTCGAAGGCGGAAAACATGACTTAATCCATAAGCGGTTAACTATCAATGACATACCGATATTGACCATGATTGACACTGGGTGCGACGTATGCCTTATTCGAGAAGACATATTCAAATAGATAAGAAACGTCGAATTAATCAAAAGCGTTAAAAGAATGAGAGGCATAGGAAAAGGCGATTTAATAACAACTGGGCATTTTGAGGCAAAAGTGTTAGTCGATGATTTTGAGTTCGGTTGGTATCACGTTGAGTTCGCGAGGTATAACGTTCATGGGTAAGTAGAATGAAACGCCAAAAATATTTAATTGCATGCGAGTGGAATAAGTACATTCAGACAGAGTAGGCTTAGTGAAGATAATTGTCGAAGATGCCTACCCTGTTTTTCAACATCCTCGGAAGACCTCGTACTCAAACAAGTGGATTCGAAAGAAAGTAGAAAAAATCGGTCGGAGTTGCGTAGAATGTTTAATAACAGAAGCCAAAAGATTGGAAAAAGAAGGGTTGCTGACACCAATTGAAAAAGCGCAGTTTATGCAGGATAAGATTGAATTTTTGGGATATGAGATCGAACAAGGAGACAAAGTTGAAGCAGTTATCAACTTTCCTGTACCGAAGAATAAGAAAGATTTACAGAGTGTCTTGGGGTTAACTTCGCACCTACGACGTTTCATCAAAAAATATGCTCTGGAAGTGAAACCGTTGACCGACGTATTTCGTAAAGAAAACAATACACAAGACAACAGAACACTGAGAAGATTCAACAGAAAAAACAAGAAGAGTAAGACAAAAACAGTTTATAAAGTGGGAGAGTTAGTAGCCATAAAATGAACGCAATATAACACAAGCATGAAGCTAAGACCAAAGTTCCTTGGACCATACAAAATAACAAAATGCACGAAACATGGACGCTACGAAGTACAAAAAATAGGCAATCAGGAGGGACCCACACAACTACAACTGCTGCAGAATATATAAAGAAGTGGTGTCCGTTCGGGACGAACGAAGGGTCAGGAGGGCCGATTGTAGGATAGGGACGGTTACAAATAAGCAACGCTGTGTTTGCGTAGTGTTGGCAGGCTGGCTTAGATTGCTCAACATCGTGTTTGCCGCTAAGCAAAGGAGTGAGTCGCAGTGTGTCTCTCGCGAACAAAGACGTCGAAGTGCATAAATCTACGCATTAGAATAAACCTACAGTAATAACACTTAATATAATTTGACAATTCACCACAATAAAACAATTGTATTAAACCTACATTTATGTCAATGCGTCTGCTTGCGTATTCATTGGTTGGATTCGTGAGTTGTGCCTCCTTATTCTTTTCGCCATTTTTGTTTTTATTCTTATCATAAGCGACTTGAGTTTTACCATGGATAAATAGGTCTTAATTTTGCTTGAGTTTTGAGTCTCGATTGGAGCTACTGCCATTGTCTCAGCCGGAACTTGGGGCCTATTTTCTCTAAGGGATGGAAATCTTTTTATTTTCAATGCCTTGTATATCTCGCATCCTTTGTAGTTTGCAGCGTGTGCAGCGTGTGCAGCACCGCACAAGGCACATTTTATTTGAGCGTTGGCTTCAATTTTGCAGTCGATTGTTTTGTGTTTACCGGCGCATTCGACGCAGATCGGATCTCTGGTGCAAACATTTCTCATGTGGCTGTATTTTTTAAAGTGTGAGCATTGCTATATTATGCGTTTATGGTGTGGGGGCTCGAAAATGATTTTCGTGCAGAGTAGTGTGGATATGTTATAAATATCTTTGTTGTTTTTTTTGTTTTGTTTTTTAGTTCAATGAAGAATAATGGAAGCGGTGTGTTCGTGACTTTTTGTTGTACATTGTGGATGTTTATGACTTCATGCCCTAGATTGAGAAGTTAATTTTATATTTCATTAATGTCAGTGGCGTGGTGCATATTCCTGAGCACTACTTTAAATCCACGTTCTATCCTCGGTTTGAACGTGCAGTATTTCGTGCTGTGCTCTTGCAGCATCTTAATAACTGTAGAGTAACTGGATGAATCTTTTGTTTGTATTCGCACTTCGTTATTCTGCAGCGTTTTTAAAATGTAATTAATAATTTGCTACTATTTCCTCTTAGGCTGGACTCTTGTGTGTTGGCGTTGTTTATGTTTTGTGCCTACTTGATACTTGTTGTTGTACTCACTGTGGATATAGAGGAGTCCGATGATACAGCTGATCCTGTTGCCATGGTGGTTGTTATAGTTGGTGTTGCTGTTGTTGTGAACACTCCAACAGCAACTTTTCACACATATACCGTAAATCTTCTTACAGAGTTAAGTGTAAACATTCGTCTATCAGGAGTGTATATATTTATGAAAAAAGTATGCAATCACACATTATGCAGAGTGTAAAAACGATTTAAACAAAATCATTTAATCAACATTTAAACAACAGAGAAAGCTCATAAAAAGTCACTCAAATTGCGACACTCATCGCTTGGGCAGTGATACAAAGATACAAGCGCTTGACACTTGAAGAGCTCGCTCGAAGTCCCAGCACCCACAAATGTTTCAACACTTTTGAAGCACGAAAACCAACAGAGAAGTGAAGAAGAAATGCGCTCCAAACGGCTACTTTGCAACTAACATCGAAATTTCATTTCTTTCCTCCCTCTTTTGCTGTGGGGTTTCTCTCGTCGGGTGCACGAATGTGATCAACATCGAATTGAAATGCCACTTTGGGGCCACGTCAAGCTTAAGTTGGTTCAATCAAAGTCCCCTAAACTGCCATTGACGTTATGGTGATGATATTGATAGAAGTGCAAAGTGCACCATGGCAGATTAGCAGCGAAATTATGAATTCAACTACCGCCAATTAAAGTGCACTAAGCCCCAAAATGTGCCACAATGACCATTAAATGGAAATCGCATTTGGCAGCTGAAATGAAGAACGCTCGACCACGACGAATCACTTGCAGTTAACCAATATCCTTTGTGGCCAAAATTTATAGACTTCTGCCAGAATTTTGCAGCTGAACCATAAAGATTCAATTTCACAAGCAATTTATATAACAAAAACCCTTTCCCCTACACAATTTATTTTTATACACAAAACTTGACACAGACACACGCGCACAGTGAATCACAGACAACACAGGAAGATACAAATACGGGCTACGAATACGGGTAACAACAAGAGTGCCCTGCCATGGCGAGTGGTGCTGAGGAGAATCAAGCGTTGGGGGCTGGGCAAAATGTTATTTATGTGTACAATTTCGCACAGCATTGGCGAAAGCATAGAGAAGTGGAAGAGAACGTATTGGAAATGAGGTACTAAATTAGTTTTAAATTGAATCTATCTACCACAGCACACACACACACACGCAAGCTACAACTGTGAAAGAGAGATAGAGTGTGTGATCGAGTTTTACAGGCGATTTTGCAAATCTGCAGTTTGAAGTACAATAACATATAATATAATACTATATAAGCCAGTGCATAAGTAGATTGCTGCCCGTTGGCTTGGCATGCACAGAACATGTGTTATGGACTGCAACAATTTAATTAAATCGAAATTCCGCTGTGTGACTGATATAGCTACGGGTGCATAAGTAGCTGTAATATTGTGAGTTTGCGAAAACAACAACTTGTGAAACTCGGTCGCAAAGTTGTGTGCAAAGTTCGCATCTTTAAAGCCAGCGAAAGTTTTAATTTGTTGACTTAACCGCGGCCGTTATGCAAACGCAGTTTGTGGTTGGCACGACAACGCGGGGCGCGGCGCGGCACGGCTCGGTGCATTTAGCATAACTCCGTGAAGTTGGCCCAAGTGGCTGCCTAAGCTCAGTGCGTTCCTCACTCGCATTGCTCAGCTGCTGCTTATCGCCGGTGCCAGAGCATCGGTGCCAGCATCGGTGGCAGCGTACGTGCAGAACAACGCTGGAAATTGCAATAGTTTCCCATGCTCATTCCTATTGCCTTTTTCTGTTTTTGCTTTCACTTTGTTGTTGTTGTTGCAGTTGTTCGTTCCACTCTGCTTGGCTTGTTGCGGGCAACACACACGTGCGCAGTTGTTTGTTTGCATTTCGCTGCCATTTCGTTTTGCTTGGACTCTGCTTAGGAGTTGAAACGAGGCGAGTACCAAAAATGAATGGCTCGCTTTGCGGAATTTTCGCACAACCAGCTGCTTCCAATTGTCGAAGGAAACTGCGTCAGACGGCGCAACGGGCGTATGATTGATGCTCTTTCACTGAGCGTTGACATTTTAACGCAACGGCAGCACTCAACTCGTTAATATGCGTCGATCCATTAGCTATATTATTATCAACAACATCGTTATTATTATTTCATGTCTCTACATTTTTAATCTGTGTTTGTGTGTGTGTGTGTGTGTGTGTGTGGCGTGGTGTGCGGTCCGCATTCATCATTCATTGTGAATTATTTCGTTAAATTATGAGTGGTTAACGGTTTGTACGGTGCGGTTTCACAACGGGTCTTCTGTTTGTTTCGAGCTCGTGTATTTCTCAGTTACCATAGCACGCATACGCCGTGTTGCCAACGACTAATTACGGCAATTGGTGAGTTGGGTTCGTTGCTCACATTGCGTGCTTTAACGAGCTTTGGTCTGTTCGTATGCATTTTGCCTTCAGTCCTAGCACATATTGCTGTTTAATGCGCCACATTTCCAATTTCCAAACAAACAACAAATGCGAACGAACTGAAATGTGAATTGGAGAGTTAATATTAGTAGAAGTTGGTGTTGCGATGTATTAAAGTGGCTTCTTTAAACAAATTAAAATGTTTGTTCGGAATGTTTAGGCAAAATAAAATTGATTTATTTTATTGTTCCCCATTGTTCTATATAATTTACTGTTAGTCAGCTGAAAGAAAAAGTTTAATACGGTCTTTTAGTTCACAAATAATTCAGAATAATTCAAGAGTCAACTGTTAGTTAGTTGAGCTGTTAGCATTGGGATTACTCTCGTGTATCTGTTACACAATAGCGCTAAGTGAATTTTGTTTCGTTCAACGAGTTAATTGATTTAATATAGTTTAAAATTAATTATTGGGCGACTTCCTTATGCCGTTCAATACATTAACCGCATGTATAATTTCGACACAACCGAAACGCTTTCCATTGCAGCCGTGGTTAAGTATAATTATGTAAGGCGCATAATTTTTAATGCATCATCCGTGAAAAACGTGTTTAATGGCGGCCTTTTAATAAATACATTTAAATTAATCAAAAATAAATTAATTACGCATGAACCAATGGCAGGGCTGAGCCCACAGTTCATATTTAATCCGCAATTCGACGAATAAAAGAACAAAATCAAGCTATAAATATGCTAACCACAAGGGGGAGAAACAATAAATACAATAAAACGAGGTAAGTTGATGTATGTATGTGTAAATAAAATTGCATAATGAATTTTCTGCCAACGCTGCTGCACTCGAACGACGCTTCCGGCGCGCTGCTGCACACTCGAATCAATCTAACTTTTAGACAATTCCCAAAGCGTTTTAAAAGAGTCACTCATTCGTCACACATGCAAAAGTTACAACAACAAAAAAAAAAGGCAAAGGGAATGAAAAGAGAACAAAGGAAGCGTAAAATGTCGATGCAAAATTACAGATCGCACAAACACAGATACACGACTACAGGGCTACACGACGGCACTCACATGCAAATTGCAAAGTTTAGGGAAGCGTGGCAAATTGTGAAAATTGCGAACGAAAATGCCAGAATGAATGCAATTGAAAGCATAGAAAAACGTAAAATCAACAAAAGCTGCATTGAGCAGCACCAAGTACACACACCCACACACATACACACACACACACACACACACTGACATAGACACATTTGCAATCATACAATGGCGAAACATTTTCGGTTCATAACTTTTGTTTAATGTTTTGATGCTCCCACCCTTCGCCCTCGACGTTTCAATATTTGTGCTGTACTATTTAACTTCTGCCTTGTCTTTGTATCTTCAGCACGGTTCCCTTCTGATTTATGGATTGTTTCATCTGCTTAAACTTCAGCTCGTTTGAAATGCCTTTCTCCGTCAACGATGAAAAATGCTAAGTAAACTGCGGCCGCAAATGCGCTGCACTATTTCCATCTGTTGAAGTAACTCGAATAAGAATAAAATTCAGTCAAACTACTCCCTCCGGCTTTAGCCCTTCATATGGCGAGTTGAGTGGCCTCTGACTTAATGGAAGTTCAGTGAGGCTGCCGAGTGAGGCTCATGCCCCTGTGAACTATTCAACAGTTGAGGAGATTAAATTGATGATTGCAGTTGGTCGTGTTGTCTGAGGCTAAGATTTTCTGCTGCTTTGTTAAAGCCAGACGCAGAACTTTGATTCGAAGGCAGCGTCTGCATTCGCTGCTTTTTTCCATTTGATTTTCTTGCCGTTGCTGTGGCATTGCATGCAACGCTTCAAGCTCTTTAAGCTGAAACCCACTTCAATGGCGTGTCCTTCGCTGTGGTGCCATGGCAGAAGCATATTACACGTAGATACGCAGTGCTGCGCTGGGGCTGGAACACATTCATATCGCTCGGAATGGCTGCAGCTCAGTTACACAGCATCGGAGAATGCATTGATAGCAGCAGCAACAGCAGCAGCAGCGGCATCAGTCAAACCCATGGAAGCCATAAATATTGGATTACCTTTTCATGTTTGAGTTCCAATCAAAAGTTGCAAAAGTGCGCAATTTTGTCACATCGCAGTATTTTCTTCCTTTCTTTTTCCCTTATTGTTTTCTTTTTTTTTGTTCTGTTGTTCTGTTCCACCTTCTACACTTTTACACGTTGCATTGCCCTGCTTACCTCAGCGAGTCTCAATCATCGTTCTTTTCTTGGCTTTCTCTGTGCAATTGCAGTCGTAGTGATGGCGCGTACGATGATGACGAAAATGATTGTGATGATGGGGATGCTGAGGATGATGTTGATGTTGACGACTATAAGTGGGAGTGAGAGTCGAGTCGTGCTCATATCAAAAATTGAATTCAATACAATTGGATTTTGAAAAATTGTTTCTGCATCGTTGCGTTGCGCTGCACTGAAACGTCATAAATGCAGACAGCATGACTGGCAGAAGGCGCAGCGCCAGATCGGAAGGGCGATGCTGAGTTGAGAAGGTGACGAGGGCAGCAAGAAAAGTCGTGACATCTATGCACGCTCAGCTATGTCTGACAGCTTTAAAGCTTGACAGTTGTATGGATTGTGGATTTCGAGTCTCATCTCAGTGCTGGCAGTGACAATGGTCAGCGCAATATTCTTGCCTGTCTATCAGTCAGACATTTGTTTTGCTTTTGGAGTTGTGTTTGATGGGGTTGAATGTCGTTTTTTTTCTTTTCTTTTCTTTATTTTTTGTTGTTGTTGTCGATTTTCTGTCGCCCTTGGTGATCACTTAATGGAGTTGATAGCGTAAATGCTCGTTTGCCGCTTCCAAAGCTCCCAAACTGTGACATTTGCTTGAAATAATATTCACACTCACTTAATCCGGAATTTACTCAATTGGAATTTATGTCAATCCGTTCAAATTCAATTAACACAAGCCTTTGTTGTGTCTTGGCCTTCGGTTACTGCTGTCTCTACACGCATTGCAGTCTGTGGTCGGGCGATGCAACGATGCGATGCGAGGCAACTGAAAATGCTGCACAATTTGTGTCCTGTCGGAATTCCAGAAATGTTTACAGAAATTGCTATCAGGTGGCAACAATCAATTGAAAGCCTCAATGCACTCGAATTCAAATCAATATTTTAGATATATTGTACCCACCCATTCAGCACATTCTTCAAATTGTGCTGGTCTATCATTGGGTTCGTTTCTTGTATTTGTTTTTGTTGTTGTTTTATTTTTTGCTTGTGTCGAAATCATTTTATGGCTACGATTGTGAAAATATTTATTGGGCAATGCAAGATTTACAACGAAAGGACAAAAGAGCGGCTGGCACCCGACTTGGTAAAGGGGTGAGGCGGTGAAAAATACGTTTGTGGTGTGCAACTTTGTTTAGAGTTTATAATTGAATTGAAAATGTGTGGAAAGTATGAATTTGATGAAAGCCGGCAAGTGTAGCCGCAATGTGTCGATGCAATTAAAATGTTGCACTTGCGAGGTAACTTGCTGCTGCTGGAGGTGTCAACAAAATTGCTGAAAATGTGTTCGTTTGGCGTCTTTCCCGGCGTCCATTGCGGCGTCCAACACGACTTGTGTTCGTTTGACGAAAAGTATAGCATACTTTTGCGTGCGTGCAGTAAAGATTTAAAGCAGCAGGTTTGCCAGCAAAAGGGAAAAGACAATAAAGCACTCATTGTACAAATGCTATTCGCTAGGATGTGCTGTCTACGGTCTGCCTGTATTTTGTCTGTGTTCGAGTGTTTGTTGTTGGGTTTGTATTGGTTGACACGCTTGTCAATCACACCGTGCGCAATTAGAAACACGTGAAAAAACAGCAAATAGGAGCATGAAAAAAGAAGAAACAACTAGACAAAATAAGGTAGGACACCAGTAAACACAAGCACAATACACAGAAGTAGGGCACATGCATACAAGGACAACACACGCAAAGGGCGCATAGATTCACGCACCCATATTACGACAACAACATTTTGTGGCCAACGTTGGCCAACGCTGATTTCTGATATCGTAGGCGTTGTTCCATTCGTTCGTTTGTATGGTTGGTTGCCAGTCGTCCAGTCGTCCAGTCGTCCATCCGTGCATCCGTTGGCTTGTGTTTTCCCGTGTTGTTTGTTGCTTTCGGCTTCAACAATTCTGTTATAGTTTGCTTCGCCCCCTGGTATAAATTTACGCCGAGCCAAAACGAGTTTATGTCTGCCACAGATATGAATGCACGTAGAGCCACTGAGCCATGGGCAAGGGATTAACACAGCTGGTAGTCGGTAGCCGGCAGTCGGCAGATGATGGCAGTGCTGTAGATGCACTTGAATGCGTGCCGGGCAGCCACAAAGTGTCACAGTGGGATTTGTGAATGCCTCCCGAGGCGGTGGTGATGCGATGCGATGTCATGCGGATGATAGTGCTGCAGATGGCGATGGTTACGGTGTCAGCAGTGTGAGTGAGTGTGCCCAAAGCCGCCAATAATTCAGTGGCAACAGTTGAACATAAAATCGGAAAATCGAAACATATGCACATTCTCATGAATCTGTCCTGGCTGCCAATGCCGCGGTGTGTGGCTAGTTATTTGGTTGATTTGCCTGGCTGTGGAGGCATTGTGTCTCGAAATTACGCCTTGTTGCATGCAGGACTCGTGCCATATAATATTTTGTGTTAATTGCTTGCGGAACAATAAATGAAAAGTAATAAAACTACGGGGAACGCTTATGTCAGTCGCGAAGAAGTTAATGTACTCTTTAACATATAAAAATAATTTACAGATTATCTGGGAAGAAGTATATAGAATAGAAGTACGAGTATTCATGGGTTAGCGTGGTAAGCTAAGGTTGTTTAAGAGTGCCACATTGCTTGGGGGCTTCTTAAAGCGAATGTACGTTGTGTAAAGTAAGTTACCGGAATTTCTCACTTTCAAAGCCCACAGTGCATTCTATTGAAAGAAACACACACAACACACAATGTAAGTTGGCAACATCTTCTACCACCCGCCACCATCCAAAGAGTGAAGAAAGATATTGGAAGTATAAGAGAAAGAAAGAAACGCATTTCAGCGAAGCAAAACACATACGCCGCAAACGTACGATAAAATGGAAACAAAAACAACATCAACGGTACCGGCCTGCAACGCATTAAAATTTATTGAAAAACGAAATCAAAACCTCGGGGTGTCCCCCTCCACCCCACGCTATACGACAAATTTGGCACCAAAGCTAATGAATTCTTTGATTCTTTAGCAAACGAGTGGTGTAATTAAATTTTGGATGTGGATGATAGATATGTAGCTACAACACCAAACTGTATCGTATCTCTCACTTTTTTAAACATGCACCCCCATGTAACTGAAAAACTAAGACGTATTCACGTCTAAAAGCAAACATATGAATAGTACAAGACCTTTAAATAGGTCCGTAAGGAATATTAGCGCGCGCCTGCTGATCGTCATTGATTTCCACGGACGAAATCATCAAAAGATTTTAAAAAGATGTGAGAGTGTGCTTAGTACTCACGAGCTTTTGATGTGAAACATATTCAGTATGTAACTGAAGGAATAAATATGTATATAAATATAAAAATAACAACAACGCGTGCACGTCCCCTTGCCGTTGTTTTCGGCCAAACGATTGTTCTATCAGTATCAACGCATGCCTCAGTTGTTGTTTTTACATTGGCCGTCTTGATTTTAGCAGAGAGAGCTTTCATACTCTTTGGCTTCAGTTTCTATACTTCGCTCAAACGACTTCTCTCTCAGTAACAAGACATGCACTTGTTGTTTTTGTTTTGACAGAATATGATTTTTGTTTTCGTTTCTCTGTTTTAATCAAACGATTGCGCTTTCAGCAAAAACTTTACTTGTTGTTGTTTTCACAACTAACGACTCCGTTTTCGTTTCACAACTTCGGCTCAACACTCGAATGCTACACGAAGAACGATAATACGATGACCCGATGACGGTATGACGCGAACGTAAAATTTCAAACTATCGAAACCAAAGATGTTTCACATTAAAAATAGTCATTTATGCAAAAAGAACATGGAAAAGCAATTGCTGAAGACACGATTTCATGAGCTTCTAGTGACTTTTCCTTAATGAAACGCATTATAACCGCCTACTTTGAAGGCGACGAAATAAATTTGGATGTTTAAGTAAGCAAGTTTTATTTATAGTTTTATTTATAAATGGCGGCTACTTCTTTTAAATAATGTATATTGACGATTTCGAATGGTGAAAATGAACAATTTAAGCAGGGCGCTCCTTGCAGGTCTATGCCATATAACATCATATAATGAAACAACTTATCAGTCGGTTGATGAACTGGTTTATCATTTTATGCCATTCTTTATTTAGTTTCAAAGAAATATGTTAACACCGAGCTTTCATAAGAAACAAGGCACTCCAAAATTGTGCAGAAATTACCGCCGAAAATACGACGACTTCTCTTTCAATGGACTTTTTCACTTTTCTGGTTGCTGATGGCAGAGTCTTCTGAGTCACATTTCACCCAAATTGAGTTCAACACTTTTACTCAAGTGATCAGCGCCGCCCCCACAGTGACCGCAGGCCTTTCGAATGTCACGTACCAACGTTATGTCAAAATGCAAATACCCATTGCAACAAGTGCAGGGCGAGGAAGGCTCCCAAGCATAACATTAATATACAGGATGCATGCTATGCACAAAATGCGTGCGAGCATAATTTCAATTAAAACTTTTTAAATTGGCTGCGGCCAGCTGCCAATTAAAACACGCCCCGTCCTGGCTTTAACGTGTTAAGTGTGCACAATTAAACTTATATTAATTTCATTTCATTCATTTCAACAATGCGCAACTATTTCGTTGGAAAGTTGTAGCTCGATGAACAACAGTGAACCCGAATGAATAAGTGGGGTTCAGCGAAGTTTCCAAAACATCAAAATTGCTCAAAATTGAAGATCAAATGATGCAAGAGAAAAAAGGCGTTGAATTATTTCAACGAATTTAAATTGGCTTCTTTGTGTTTGTTGTGGCTGCTATGTGTTTGCAGCCTTTGAAGCAACTCGAAGCTTTTTAATTAAAATCGTTACTTTCCTTTGTGCTCGGCTGCCGCTAGTGGCATTGCCCTGCTTCTATGAGTTAGGCATGCTTTCAAGTCTCGTCTAGCTTTGTCTATGCATGTGTGTGCTATACTGATAACCATACTGCACACACATACACACAGACAGCATTTTAATTGCATTTTCCTCTGCTTCTTCTTTTGTTTTCGGCTTTGACTTCGTATTTTCACTTCTCCTTCCGCCACTTCACTTGAGCATAATTTATAGTTTGCTATATGTGATTCTTGATCCTAGTAAAGCCCAAGTAGTAGTAAAACATAAAATTAAATTGACACTTCTCAAATGCACGTTTGTTGGCTTTTTTGAGCTCAAATGTGGCAGAACAAATTACAGGGAAATGCAACGAGTACACGTCGCCGTAGCATTTAAGCGCGTTCGACGCTCTTTAAAGTTTAGATACTTTACTGCTTTAGATACAAGTATATAACTAAACAAAAGTGATTGATTAATTATGCATGCCGTGCTACTCATAAATAATTCGGCACGACAGTTGCAATGAATCAGCGTAAAAGTGTGCACGTTGATTACATCAAGTTCAGCCGTAATTCAGCACGACATGATTTCAGTGCTCAAACCAATTCGAAGTTGGGCTTTAACGAACAAATCGCCCAATCGCGTGAAATGCCCATGCGAGGGTGGCCCGTGGGGGGCTGACATGAGATAAGCGCGCACAACTGAGGTGCTTGTATTACCGCCATCGATGTTGGCTGCGAAATAATTAATTCGAAAATAATTGAGCCTAGTAATTTAGTGGGCCAATTGAAGCGACAATGGGGCCGCGTGACTGCGAACATGAGCTTTAAGATTGACTCAGAAAAAAAAAACTAAATAAATAAATAAAAATAAAAACAATCAAATACCGGAAGCATTATTTGACCGTTTTGTTGTTATTGTTGTTGTCGTTACTTTCGTTGCTTTCGTCGTTCGGTGTGACTGCGTTTTAGGCCTTGACTTTTGCTTTGTCCTCCCAATTCAATGAAAATTTCACGTGACACTCGTGCGTGCCTACCGGCGTTAATACATGTAAATGCCGCTTTGTATGCTTGTTACCGCTGTCATTGTACGAGTAGCTGCTTCTGGTTTTGACATTATTGTTGTGCTTATAGTTGTAGTTGTAGTTGTTGTTGCCACGGTGTAGCCGCCACTTTGTCAGTCACTTTGTGTTCGTGCAAAATTAATCAATGTTCGCAGAACGCATAATTTATGGTTACGCCACATACACACACACATACACACAACAACAAATCAAACTACACGTATTTGACAGAGTGCCATGGTTGCCTTCATTGGCTGCTTATCACTTTAACTTGACTCGACTGCTACGAAGTTGCCTTTGATCCACCCAACTATTCGCCCCCTCCCATCAACCACCTTATAACGAAATTATGTATGTCAATCTGCTGTCGTTTCCATGGTTCACCGGATGTCAGGTCTTCAATCAAATACGAAATTATTATTTCCCGCCCGCCTTTGTGTCTGCCATTCGTCCAGTTGTTCTGTTAATCGCGCGGATTTTATCGCAGCTTAAAACAACTCTGCCGTTCAGGTGATAATTGCAGTGTTCAGTTTCTTCCTTTGTTTGGCTGGAGTAATGGAATGCGTTCTTTAGCTTCGCCAGAAATGTGAATAATGCCATGACTTCAAGAACTCTCAACATCCTTCAACCTTCGAGTGTTTTTGTTTTTCTTATTCTTTTACTTTGGGTTCACTGACTTTATGAACAAAGCCAAACAGCATCACAGTCGCGCACTACAGCCAACGAAAGAGCAAAACAACACGGAAAATACGTGCCCACCTTCTGTTCTCTCTGCTCGCAGCAATGCAAAAACAAATTGCAATTGGATGAGATCCTTGTTGTGGCGAGCTGCATGAAGCCTTGCTGCATACGCAAATGAGAATGAAAACAGGTGATGGATCTGATCTGTGTAGTTGAACTGAAAGGTGTATCTGCGGCCATAAGCATAAACACACACACACACATGACTAAACACGTACACATGCAGCACAGGTTCTCTGAATAGAAGCTGGCAAAACAACAGGGAAGAGCGCATAAACTTGTTACCGTTTGACATCGGTGGGTGGGGTGGGGCGCCACGACTCGTGTACAGTTTACATTGATGTATGGTTTTGGTTCGAATGCGTAGCGTAATGGGGTTCGCGTGCACTCGCCTGCATCTGTCATTTCACTAATGGAAGTGAT
This sequence comes from Cacoxenus indagator, assembly GCA_035041755.1. Lineage (NCBI taxonomy): Eukaryota > Metazoa > Arthropoda > Insecta > Diptera > Drosophilidae > Cacoxenus > Cacoxenus indagator. Next base: position 754,956 of record JAWNKX010000018.1, on the reverse strand, counting down.
TTTTAATTATATTTACGTGTAATGAGCGACCAAAGGCAAATATAAGCAAATACGAGTTGCGCAGATCTGAAATGAGACACGCGGCGACAATTGCGTTGAGCGGCGTTGGAGTTGGAGTGCATCGGGATGGGTTGCCCTGAAATGCGTAGTGATTTTGTTTACTAGGACATTCTTAGGACATATCAAGTGGTCCGCGATTCTTTTAATTTCTTGCGTTGTCATTTCAGATGCAAAGCCATTCTCGTTTACTGTCACTTGTCGGTATTTTGTATTACTGAAGCAAACTGCGACACTCGGTTTCTGTTTTAACGGTAAAGAGGTTGTTTTTGTTGTGGTAGTCCAAACATTATTGAAACCCAAAACCGTTGAAAATAGTGCATAAAATAGCTTTAATTGATTTGTTATTGTGAGTAATGCGATTGCGGAGGTAATGACTCAGTTGTTTCGGTTTTGCATGATGAGCGAGCGTCTCGTTTGCTTGCAATGGTGTAACTACTTCCAAAACAAACCTGCGTGGCATCACAACGAGCCAAAAGCAGCAGCCAAATTCAAATCTGCGTAGACTAAGTCGAACTCTAACGTTGGGATACTGTCACCATAATTTACATTGATTAGTTGTTTCCTGAGGCAAAAACCATTAATGTCGTGATCTAGGCTGCTGGGATTATTGTTCCATGCAAACAGAACAAGTCCTTGAGCAAATATTACTTCTTAATTCGCGAAAATTGGCATAGAATTCTGAGAATTGGCATAGCAGATTACCTCTGATTCGAAATGTTATAACTCCGTAACGGCAAATGCATTATGTGCAGTTTAGAGAAACCAATCAATGTAATATGGCATCTTACTACAACGTTTATTTGTTTTATTTTAATTTTAGGTTCTATGCCCTAAAGTCTATGTATAAGCTACTTCGAATGATATTGATGCCTTACTATTCGTTCACATAATCTGGTGTGTATTCGTACCATCTTGTGTGCTCGTTCCTTTTAAAGCGTGACTTATGCGACAGCATTGATTCAAACATTCAAACAGCAATAGCACACTCACTTCAGCTTGCAGATGGATGAGATACATCAAAAAATATTAGAATCACTGAAAAAAGCTTGATTAAAAATCCATTAATATGTTTACAACTTTCCATCACGGACGAACAGAAAAAAGACCATTTAATTTTAATGTTTTTTCAAAGATATTGCATTGCATTTATTATTATTAAATTGTATGAATTTCAAGTATTTTCTTTTTTACATTGTTACATCATCATTTTTTAAATGTATTTTCATTTTGTTTTTCTTCTTTTTTTTACAATTTGTCACAACCTTACAAATTGAAAATTGATATAAACCAATATTTAATTAAAACTGCTTTCGCTGATTTTCCTTTGCGAAAAAAATGCCATAATTTTTTTCTTGTCTTCCCTTGATTACGCGAAAAAGTGCAAATAAAGAATATTCATCAAAGTCTAGTATTTGTATTTTGCAATTTCTATTATTAATATTCTTTTATTTTTATTTTTCATTTGACTGTTTTTAAGGGAACCGAAAAAAGTGAATCGAACGAAACGCGGAGATCCCAACCTAGGCTGTGATGTTTACCTTGTCCGTGTTTAATTAATTTATTGCGTTAATAAAATTGCATTTGCTTGTCAATAATACTTTTTGTTGTAATCGTTTGTTATTGCATTATTCCGTGTGTATGTGTGTTTATGTGTAGGGGTTTATTATATATCAACTTTCATCGATTTAGCTTAAATTTTCAATGTAAGGAATAGAAAACAACTGCTACTGCTTTAATTCAATATTATTAATTTGTTTGCTCTTTAATATAATTTGCTTTCGCGTTTTGTAAGTTATAGCAGTTTATGGTATATCATTTTATTTCATTCACAATGCTAATTTAAAAATATTATATTTTTTTTAATATCCTTTTTAAGTCTAATTAAAAATAAAATTGGGGTAGTTGGTTTACTGGGAGTTTTTTTATTATTATTAAATAATTTGTTCTCTTTATTAATACACTTACAGATTTGTCCATTCCAATAAAAATGGAGCGACTTACAATTTGGCACATTTTTATATTTTTATTTTACGTTAATTTTTTTTTTAATTTTAATATTTATTTTAGTTCTAAAATATTTTGTTTTCGCAAACATTTTGTTTCTTTTTATTCGAGTTTTATTTTTAAAAATTAGCCCTGGTTTACACTACATTTCGTAACTAAATGAATTTGTTTCAGCTTTATTCTTAGCATAAGAATTAGAATATAGATTAAATAAAATAAAATAAAAAATAGCTGCGGCATTTGCGTATTTGACCTTAGATTTTCCTTTTTTATAAATATTCAATTTTTTTGCAAAAGACGAAAATTGTGTTTTATAAGTTTAAAAAAACTGCGGTGGAAGTTGAGTTTTGAATATTATAATAAATTTCTTTCTTTTTATATTAATTTATTAATAATAGTTTTTTAAATATTTATTTCATTTTTATTTTTGTATATATCAAACCCAAAATATTTGCAAACTTATTAGTTGCACTCGCGTGTGTGGGTGTGTGTGTGTGCAGAGCAAATGAAGAACTTTTCGAAATGAGTAAACTATTTTGACTCATTCCCTTTCTCTTGTTTCTTGTATAGTCAGTAAATTGTATATTTAAATAATTTATTTATTTAACTCTGAAAGCTACATTTAATTTGGCAATTGTTGGGTTTGATTTATTGGTTTTTATTTTTGTTTTGTTTCTTCGTTTTTACTTTATCGCTTAAACTAAAAAAATTGTAGAAGTAGAAGAAGACTTGAACGCTAAACTACAAATAAGTTGAAGTTGAAAGTGCTTGAAGTATGCGCCTCCGAAATGACAGCTCGCGTCAACCTAAATACTAAAACGCTTTATTTAATGTTGTTTCATTAATAATAATAATGATATTTAAAATTAAACTTTGGCTTTAAACTTGTCAACATGAATAATGTTTAAAAACTACAGAGTAGAAAAGTGAAACAGCGAACGTGTACGAAAACAACTGCCTTTTTCTTATGGTTAATGAGGATTTTAATAGCAACGTTTCTACTTTTATGGCCAGTTTTTGATGTTTAATGCATGAATTAAGCGCGCTAGAGTACGCCGCTCTATGTACAAATATCTTATTATGTAAAAAGATAAAATCTCAAGCTCATTTTGTTGAAGAAGAAATTTGCGCGCATCTGCTCATAGTGACGATACATTGATTTCCGACAGATGCAGTTGGTTTGAAATATTATTACATTTTACATTTTAAAAAACATAATTTTAAACACTGAGCATTTTTAACACCAATATAAAATTATTGTACCAAACTGTTTCTTTTATTCTTTTTTTTAACAATTTTTCACTGGAAAACGTATAAAAGCAGCTGCTTCCAATAAATTATTTTTTGTTATATGACGTCATACGTGCGATACAAGTAAAATTTTAGTTTTGTATTAAATGTAGTTTCAAAAATAAAATCGCAAACGTTTTTAAGATAATAATAATAAAATTGATTGCTAATGCACTTTTTGTCTTTCAAGAATAAATTCATCTTTGTCTGGCGGAAGTCGTCTAACATAAACTTGCTATCATTGTCAGCTTTACGATTTACACGAACACTAAAAACGCTTACACGACAAAAATACTATTCTTGTAATTTGTTGCTTTTGCTTATGTCACTGGAAGCTTATTTTCATTTTACACTAAAATCTAAGATTCAATATTTTCCCCAATTTTCATCAATCAATTACGGCTTCATTTTATTTGCTTCGGCAGCAGGGCTTTTCTTCGCCATACGACTCGACTAAGTTTATTGATAAAGTAAATATCGTTATTATTGTATATTCCAAGGATATGTCTACGTGTTGATTTTACTCTTTGCATTTTGTGCTACTTTGAGCAAATTTTCAGATTCGATTCTTTTATAACATTTAAAAAAAATTTTTTTTTTCGTTATTAATTTTAGCAGTTTTTATACATTCTAATTCTAGCTGCCAATGAAAGTAAAATTGCGTTTGAAGTGTAATTTCAAAATAAATTTAAAAACGCATTACAGGAACATAAAATAAAATTTGAATCTGAGTCTAAATTACTCAACTAAAACAACAAATATATAGTTTGAAAAATTTGTTTGTAAAATAAATTCGAGTTTTGAGTAATTTTTGATGTTGTATTCGTACATATTGAGATTTTTAACGTTGAAACAAATAAAATTATACAGTTTGTTCTCAAAAATTTGGCAACTTCTTAGCGTTTTTTTTTTGTGATTTAGTTTTTTCCTTTAAATATTTTTTCAGTTTTTTTTTAATTACAATTTTGCATATAAAAATAATACACAACTTTAAGTTTGAAGTTTTGTTTTGTTATTTACGCCTTAGTAGTTGCGCTTTTCGTTTTCTACATCTAAATATAAACTACTTTTTGAATACAATTTGAGAAACGATTGTAAAATATTTTTGTTTCGTTTTTCCTGAATAATAGTGAATTTGAACCAAAGAAAGACTAATGAAAAAGCCATAATAAACAACTAAGCCTAACTTAAATGAAATCGTGTGGTTGTAGTATGGGTTTGACTATGTGTGGGTGTGCGTAAATGAAGTATCTCATAATTGTTTTACATCTCATAATCCTTTTGTTTTGCCCAGTGTTTTCCTGTGTCAGTTTAATAGATTGCTTTTGTTTTTCTACTTTTTCATCTAAAAATTTAAATTTTTTCCTATTTTTCTCTTCTTGATTTTTCTGTTTTCGTTTTTCGTTTTTGACAGCGTAAATTTGTAACAAAATTCACAAATTCGTATAAATCTACGCGTGCAGCACTTTTTTCTTAACTCTGCAACTATTTGCTTATTCTTTTATCTTTGTTCGTTTGTTTATTTATTGTTATTTTTTTTTGAGTGTTCTGTAAGCTTGTCTATAAATGTTTTTATTTTTTGTTTTTCTTCATTTGGACGACATTGATTTAAACAACTACGCTTGAAATTTCGCTTATATTTGTTCTTTTTCTCACTAATTTTAGCTTGCCGCTGAGTAGGCGCGCAGCTTGATTTGATTAATCTCAACTAGTTGTTCTGAGTATTATGTGTTGATTTGAGCATTTGAGCATATAGAGTGTGTATCTGTGTCTGTGTGTGTGTGAGTTGAGTGAGTGTTTTCATTTGTTGCCGTTGCGTGTAACTCTAAGCTTAATATGGCGTAAATCGATTGAAGCCACCGCGATACATGGTTGCCTAAGAGTTGTAGGAGAAAAAAGTATTAAATAAAAAATTAATAATTAAAAAGTTTTTCCATAAATTGATTTTGTATACGATAAAAAGTTCAAAGTATTCAGTTGAACTTACCCCATAGCCGGGCACCGGACCAATGCCATGACCAAGGTATGGATCCGCGTATTCGCGTGCGTAACTATAAAAATGGCGATTGGGAAAATGTTTTTGTTTTAATATTTTATCTAAATTAAATTTATAATTATTATTACTTTTTATGAAAAGTCATTTTATAAAAGATTATGTACTTTGGTTATGAGCAAATTAGTTTGGTTACTTTACATTGGGTGCGGTGGTCAGTGCGTTAGATTTCAATAGGCTTGGTTAGAATTTAGAGTTTGATTGTTTCGATTGCTGTTAAAAGATTTTGAATTCTTGATTGATGAGATCGGCTTCTAAACGAAATTGTTTAGTTTTGAAATCGCTTTGCAAAGTGCTTCAATTTTTAGTTGTAATGGAGTATTTTCTTCATCATTAATTGTTAGTGTCTCGCTACAAGAGAAAACACAAAAATAATCATCAAATGATAAGTGGATTAAAATTATACAAAATACAAATTAAAAGTGTGAAAAATATTAATAAAGTCAAAAAATAGAAAAATGGTGCGTACAAGAGAAAAGACCTAAGGAAATAAATAAACATAGAACACCAAAATAAAAACTTACAAAGAAAGGCATAAATGAACAAGTATAAAATGTACATAAATAGTGGTTTATTAGGTATATTCTTATGAAACGGCTCTTTCGACAAATTGGTAAACAAAACGAAGGAATATACCAATCAGCTGTCCCTGGTTATGACTTTCGCCCATCTGTCACGCAAAGCACGGATTCCACGACCGAAGATATTCTAGTATGCGATGCAATTCATTGTACACCCAATTCTTGACTTCATCCTAAGAATGGAATCGTTGTTCCCGCAGTACGTGATGCACCAAAGGAAATAGCCATGAAGCAAAATCACTTTGTCATGTCTGCTAGCATATTCTTCGCCTTAATTCTCAGTGCTCGGTTCAAATCGATGAGTTGTTGCTGATAGCGATTAGCAGTAACAGGAATAGCTTTCTACAATATATGACACCCCCCTATTGAGCTCATGAGATGCAGAGCAAATACTTGTTTCCATGAATGTGCAGTTTGGCCTCCGATTTTGATTGGTTGGCTTGGATCAACACAAGAATTTTGCGTTAATGATTGACAAAACAAATCAATTTTTCACCGGCGTTCCTTTTGAATCTGTCTCTTCAAATTTAAGCTGTTGCTGTATTTAACAGCTGACACATAGACCCTCCAGACATATAAGCAGCATATAAGAAACGGCAGTTTCATAGGAATAGCCCTAATATATTAATAACTTAATACCTAAGACTAAGAGGAGACTTGATTTCCGGGAAATGGATTAATGATAAATATATTTTTAAATAAATAAAAAAATATTAAAATTAAAACGAAACAGACACTCTTCTATAGAGAATTGCCGGAATTTTAAGAAACTATTTACAGAATAACCAGGAAGTTTAAAAAAAACTATTCATCATTACTATTCATCAAAATATATCTCCTCGCCTTGAAATTACTTCTAATTACATTTATACTTTATTTTATTTGTATTTTTTATTTACTCAGTCACCATATGATTTCTTTCTAAAGTTACTAAAGTACATAGAACTTTCTTTTGATATAACCAGAATTTGTTAATAAACTGGTCCACAGATCACGCTCAGAATTGATTTCTTTCTAAAGTTACTAAAGTACATAGACCTTTCTTTTGATATAACCAGAATCTGTTAATAAACTGGTCCACAGATCACGCTCAGAATTGGCTTTATAGTTAGGGCAAGTGCTGAAAATTATTCGCATACTATTATATATACATATCTATTTATATACATAGCAGTATTAAGTAGGAGAAACTAAGGTTTTACACTAAACATTTGAATTCCATAAATTTCATTGAAGGTACACGTAACTGGTTTTATAATTTTTATAATTCGCTTAAGTAAATTCTTAGAATACCAAGAAGAGAGCTTCAAGGTTAGTTTTGTTAGAATCGTCTACCCCTTTTTTCTATGGTTTTAGTGTAAATTAGTACTTCGTAGGACATTAAAATAAGTGATAACCCGTGCTTCGTCAAAATATTAGTTTGTGTTATGTAATTACTGTATTTTTAATGAGATTTAGTGAGCGCATAAGCGCGGATTATGTGGGTGGGAGGTTGGTTGGTTGGTTGAGGTTGGCAAACTTACCCTGCAACGGTGGCGTAGCCAGCGAGTGTCGGCTGACCTGCAGCGGCTGCCGCGGCGCCATAGGCGGCCCTGGCAGCAACCGCCGTGTATGTGGTGGCAGCAGTTGCGTATGCCTGCTGGGCCTGAGACAGGGGTGTCTTCAGCAATGGAGCTGTAGCCTGGAAGAGGTTCAAGAGCTTATGTTAACATTGCGGCAAATAAGAAACCGTAACCAAATTAAGGATAATAGGGAAGACGAGAGCAGTTAAAATTACAACATATTTCGATATATACTTTTTCATTTGTTGTTTTTTTCGTGTATCAACTACGAACTAAATGAAAACGACTCGGGTGCAGTTGTCAATAAAAGTAGTAACAAGAAAAAAGTATTAAGGACATTCAATTCTTGGCTTATATCATAAAGCAATGACACCTTAATATAAAAAAGAATACAAATTAGACACAATTAGATAAATATGCTAAGTTCCAAATTAATTTTGTAAAGTAACCTATATTAGTTGAAATAATGAATCTGTGCATTTAAATATATATATATATATATATTAATTAAAACTAAAATGTATATAAATGTCACTAAAAACCAATGGTTAAATGAGAGAAACGAAAACTTTGTGCAGAGAATTTTTAAATTAAATATCTACAAACACAGTAAAAGGGGTTTCAGCTTATGTGCAGGCAAGGCAAATCACAATCGAACATTTTAGAATATACAAATTTGATTTTGAATTTTTACCAAGACATTTTGTGGAACCGGAATGCGGTTGATCGTATGTGGGGTACTGTTTAGCGTAGACACAGTGCGGCGCTGTAAGTTTTCAAATAAATTTCGGTAATGTTTTTTGTTTTTTTGTTGATGTAGCTTGATTTTTTTTGGATTAAGTTGCAGTTATAGTTGTGAAAAAATTAAATTTTAGCATAGATACAAAAAAGTCACATCGAAAAATATACAGCAATTTAATGTTAGTCGTAGTTATATATGTATATAATATACAAACAAAAAATAATACAAAATTATTAAAAAACTCAAGACAAAAATTATTATTAACCCTAAAATTATGCAGTGTTAAATTGCAAGATGATAGTTCTGGGCGAATTTTAATCTGTAAAGGGTCTGTGTAAATGGATTTAAAATCCTCGCATTAATCATATCTTAAACAAGCCATTGAAATGTTCGAATTTCCTAGGTCCTAAGGCACTCCGAGGAACGCTGTTTCAATTAGAATGGCTTGAGCGGACACTACACTACAGTTCACTGAAAAAATATTCGAACTTGGCCTGCCTTTCTTGTTAATTATGAACTAATCCTATATCATTTAAAACGGCCTTCAACATAAAATTGACAAAAAATTTCTTAGTATAAAAATTTGTATATGTAAACCCATAAGACAACGAAATATATCTGGAATGAAAAATGGCCAATCTATTAACTCCATATTCCCGAAGCAAAGTGTTCTCGTTCTTAATATGAATAGTATAACTAAGAAATGAAAAAATTGCGTTTGTCCATAAAAATTATCTATTTAAATCTGATGCCTAAAGAAGCAAATGAATCGAAGCAAAACAATGTGGAAAATATTCAGATGCACAAGTAAGAAAATAATAGATGAAACATTCAAGCGACTTTACAAAATGGACATGAAGTTGTCTTACCAAATTTACCGAATAATAATAATAATAATAATCATGAGACTAATTAAACGTTAAGGAAAACTAATGAATATTTATGAGATTAAGTAAAATAAAGCCGTTTGAATAATGAATATACATTAGCAACTGGCTATTTGAGTAGCTTTATGTATTAGATTGAACTTAGGTTTGAGTAGCTCTCCACCACTTGCAATTAGAGTAGTTGGTAGAGGAAGAGACTGAACAGACGTCATTAAAAATAGCAAGACGAAAACCAAAACGTAAATACACGAAATCAAATTCGAGTATTTTCGTCGTAAGAAAATTCAGAGTTTTGTGTTAGAACACAAATAAATGTAATACGTGGATAAATAAATAAATAAATATATAAATAGGATATGAAAGAAATGCAAATAAAAAGCAGTATGAAGTAAAGCGGTAGAGAAGTAATGAAGTTGCTTCGGACTATTTTACGTAAGAGCTGAGATAGAGGTATTAAGAACGATATCTTGGCGATTATTACATTTAGTATAGCGGCTGGCTGAGCGGCTGGAACTTCAGTGACCGGTTTGGCTGCCTGTAAAATTACGATGAATTTATAATAATACAATTTAATACCTTTAGGCATTAGACTAAATAAATCATAAAATAAATGGACATTAACTTGACTAAAATTGACTAAGATTAAATTAAGCAATTAACTTATTGGTAGCAACAGAGGTGAAACATGAATGAAACAAACTGAGGACGAAGCTATAATTTGATCATTTTTACTCTTTTGCATGTGTAACATCTTTATTCATTCATATTTCATAGTTGTACTCAGGATAATTACATTCGAACTTTTCACATGGATTTCACTCACCTGGAAGCGCAAATTTGGATCGGCATTGGCTGCAGCAGCTGCTAAGAAGGGATCATAGTAAACACTGTGAAGGAGCACGAAAAATTTTTCATTAGTTTAATAGGTGCTACAAGAAGTATCGGTTCAAGTTGCTTTGAGCACTTTGAAGCAAAATTCAAAATTTTCATTTTTTGTTCTCTCTGCTTAAATTCAATTTGAGAGCCTCCTAATTGGGAAATCAGTCGTCAAAACAAAAAAAATTACAGTACTAATTAGCTCACACACACGCACACTTTTGGGAAATTGTTTGATATCTGTAGCTGCTCTAATGTGAACCTATTAAGCCCGCCAGAAGAAGTAAATAATGTAGCTGGCTAGAATTTCGTATTACCCTCGCATATGCCTATGCTTAGACCACCATGCACCTAAACTAAACGTGTGTGGTTCATATCAACATATTAGAGAGCAATAATGTAACAGATACATTTTGCATAACCATTCGCAAATTAAAAATAAATTTAAATAAAATTTGAAATCTCGGCACATGCACGCCAAAACATACACAACTCGCAAAATGCCACTAAATACAGTTCGACCGTGGGTTGCGGGATGAGGAGGTTGGTCGTTGGTACCACCACAAAGAAATCAAAACAAACCGAAACGGAGCTAGAGCAATTCCGATAGTTGGTAATTGTTAAGCGTGCTAAACTGCATTGTCATCGTGGCCATCATCATTACCATTATTATTATCATTCTCAGCAGCATAATTACCATTGACATTAGAGAACTAGTTTTATTGTATATAATTAAATAATCTGTAGAGTACCGCATACGAATTCATTTCAAAACATTACGAGTACAGAAAAAGTTGAAGTGACAAACGAACAAACAAAACAAACAAACACAAAAGGAGAATGAAAAATAGCAAATAGGATAGATAGAATGATGAGCTTTAGCTTATATGATAAGATCAGCTAACATTTCGATTTGGCAGATATTCACATACAACTGAGCACTTGGTGTGCGCCCACTAAGTGAGACTATATTTTATGGGCGCTGGGTTAAAAAAAAAGCTACACACGCAATTAGATACAAAGATACAAAGTTATGAGTAATGGTATTTGGATAAATGAAGATGGATGTTTTGTTCCTTGTTTTCTTACGTATGTACATGAACAGATGTTAAGTGTTTCATGTAGGCATGTGTTTATGTGTGTGTGTGCTTCTCTGTGTAGTGATGTGTGGATGTTGGGCATGCGTTTAAGGTAAAGAAACTCGAGGACAGATTTTTGTTGTAATCTATTTTTCGATTTCGTATTGATTTTAATGCAGAGAAGATAAAAGGTTTGTTAAGGCAAATAATGCTTGAGTCGGGTGCAACAAGAAAGCTAAGATTAACACTACACAAAATCAAAAACCAGCTAAAGTTCTGCATTTTACTTAGTAGTAACAAAGCAGAGAGCGGAAGCGGAGCCGCAACTCAGTCAGTGGCACTGCCAATCGGAAGCGATTGCATTACACGTTTTCACACTTCGCTCCGAGGCCAATGCTGCACTTGCTTACGCTCACGCTCTCGCTGTCGGTCTCTTCGCTTTGACTTTTGATTACTGTCATCAACACATACTCGTTTAACAACGTGTCTACTTACGGCGCGAATCCATGCATAGTGCCGGCGGCAGCGGCGTTCGCCGACGCAGCCATGGAAGCAGCAGCAGCGGCGGCAGCAGCGTTAGTCTGCGGTGCTGAATTGAGGCGCGCAGCGTAGGCGGCAGCAGCGGCATTCTGATTGTTGGCTGCAGCGGCGGCGGCGGCGGCGTTCTGTGCATTGTGTGCATTTGTCTGTGCTGCGGCAGCGGCAAGCGATTGCAGCTGCTGTTGGGCGGCGGCCGCGGCCGATGGTGCACCGCCAGCCTGTGCTTGTGTGTGCATGCCAGCTGCGGCGGCGGCAGCGACGGCGCTCGCCGCTGAATGCGGCACCGGTTGTAGGGCCTGCTGCAGGCTCAATTGCGGCAGCTGATGCTGGTGTTGGTGGTGATGATGATGCTGTGCTGCGGCTGCTGCCACGGCTGCGGCGGCGGCTTGACGCTGATGTTGCTGCTGCGCTGCGGCAGCGGCGGCTAGCGCCGGATGATGGAACGGCGTTGCTCCGACCATGCCCATGTGTCCACGTTGAATGGCAACGCCACGCATAGCAGCGGCGGCCGCTACAGCGGCTGTGCGATGTACACAAATGTGACGGACGAGAGTGACGTAACGTGATGGATTGTGACGTGACGTGACGTGACGAGTCATTTCAATTCAAGTCGAATTGAATTCAATTTGTCATCGATTCGCGATTTGTGGCGATTGTCGAATATCGGCGGAACGTGTTTTTTTATTTTGTTGCAGCGACCATTTTACAGATATTTAAATACGTGTGTGTATTTGTTTTAAATATGTGTGTATTTGTTTTAATTGGTGTGTGACATCGGCGACAACAACAACACAAACATAACAATCGACATTAACGAATTATCACCAACGATTTTTTGTTTTTGTTTCGCGTCATTTGACATTTGTTTTTGTGTGTAATATTTTTTTATTTTTTGTATTTTTGTGTGCAAAAAGTAGAAAAAAAGGAAAAAGAAAAGAACATAAAACGCATGCGGTTAGTTTTTCTTCAATATATATGGATATATATACGTATATGTTTGTAAAAAATCTAAGAATATAATGTTCCACTATTTTCGATATATAAAAATATTTATATACATATAACAAATACATCGTAAATTATTTAATTAATTAATAATATGGCTCTTTATATACTTAAAACTCAATTCTGAAAAGTATCTACTTATGTAATTTCTACGTTGAGCGTTTCGTACATTTTGAGTTTTGCATTTTTTAAAATTTATATTAATTATTCATATCAACAGTTAACGAAAGTCTAGTAAATTTTATTATGCATTTAAATTGTTCTTCTTGGGTATTCTCTGTCGATAAGTGAGCCAAAAAGCACTATTTTTACAGTTTGAAATTTGTTTAATTAATGTAGAATTGTAACATTTCAAACTACATAGCTCGTGTATGCAGAGTTTGCGATAAACGTTTATTAAAATGTGAATTTGTTATGTGGGGTTGATCCAGAGAAAAATGTACAGTTGGAAGCTAATAGTAACTAAAACAACAACAACAACAACAAAAAATAAAATAATAAATAAATAAAAAAAAAAATAATAAAAAAATGGTTTAATGGTTTAGAAGAGCTCTTCTGTTGAAGGATACTACTTTGGTCAAGAACGCCTCGCCAGTTAAAAAAGATTTCAATTAAATTCAAATAATTATTCCCAATAGGTGAAATATTTTTTATTTAATTTATTTTTTTTTTTTTCATAAAAAAGCAATAATAAATTAAACGAAGAGAAGTTATAGGATCCAGTAATCGAAAATTTGGCTACATTTCAGCTCGATACATTAAAAACCAAAGAGCTCTTCATCACAAACTTCAAATTTTCTAATCTGTGAATCTGGGGACTAGCCGTATTGCCCAATATATATGTAGTATATAATGTAGCAATTTGCATACAGACAGACACTACCAGATCAATTCGACCCGTCGAGATGCTACAATATATATAAGAATTGTGTCCCAAAAGGGTTCGACCTACGTGGATAACTCCGCGACACACCGTTTAACTTTTGTGGGGTACGAGCGCAGAGTCTACTTGCATCAAGTTTGGCCTTCAACTCGAAAATGGTGTGCCGGAAATGATTGAAATAATATGAAATCCTTTGGTGACTAATGCATGAGCAAAGCACAAATATAAGATTGGTATACAAGCGCTTTAAAAAGGGCAACACACGTCTGTTGTCCACGCTTTATCTGACCTTCGAGCAAAATAAGTCGTGAAAGTTCGAGCGTTTATGACTTCCGATTACAGGAGGTCGTCGTGTGACTGTGCGCAGACTAGAAAGTTACTTTTTAATTCCGAATATTTAATTGTGTTTGAATTACTCGCGTGTGGGCGAAACTCATTTTAAAATTGATAATGTTAGAGCAGAAAAATCTTCGATTCGAAGTCGCCCAGGACAATTTGAAAATGGTCGTTAATGATGAAAATGTGCTTAATGTGCCCCCACTCAACGGGCAACGATTGCAATAAACGCCATGCCGAACACTGACTGACACCAATGGGAACGCGTTGTTCAGCCGAATCGGGATTACTTCTAAGGATGCCTCTAGTCAGATTGCGAAGAATAATGTCATCTCGGCGTTATGAACGCAGGTCGGAAATTTTTATTGGGTCTGCGGTCTCTCTTTTCTTCCTGACTTCCAAATTCACTGCTTCAAACTGACTCTTGCCATTATTAACTAAATAATAATTTCCATGAAAAATGCTTTTACTTGATCTTCTTTGTTTAAGACATATGCGTTTAAATTGGTTGTGTCAGTCATCTCTTAGTTTCACGATTTAATTTTTCTACGATTTAAATTAAGTGAGATCTGAATCAGGCGCGCCCATTTGGTTGCAAGATGTTTTGAATTGAGTGCTGAGTCCATTAAAGTCAGAAACAGAACTTATCAATAGAGGTAATTGGCATAACGCAGAAGCGTTAGCATGAAATGGGCCCCACTTTAGTATAGGATGAAAAATAAATATTTTGTATTGACAAAATGGATGGGAAAAACGAATACATAATTTATTTTGGTTGTTTAAACAAATGACTGCATTTGAGTACGAAAAATGAACTTAATTTGAAGTTTGAATGATTTCAGGCATCGTTTAACAATTCTGTCGACAAAAGTACTCACTGCCAACTAGAATTGCATGCAAATACAAATATAATAAATAAACAAATCAGCTCGAATAACATTTCTGCAGTGCAATTACGGATGAGTAATGTTTTTGCAACCTTTAATCCGAGCGCTGCCGCAGTCCAATCCAAACAATGACAACAACTGACAACTGACTCTAATCGCTGACATTTTCGCAAATTATTACAAAACACAAAACAGAAAATAATAGTGGAAAAAAGGAAAACAGTTTGCAAAGAATGCAACAAAATAGCAAAGCGCGCTTGCAAATCATCTGAATCTGAGTAGGAGTACTCGTAGATACCGAAATGGGATGAGGGAAGCTCAAAGCAGAAAAGTTTGGGAACCCGGATACAAACGAATTGAATGATTGAAATTGAACTCAATGCCAACACAACTCAATGCAAAATCAAATGTAATTCAAACCACAAAATTATGAAGCATGGCTTTCGCTGCGTTGCGATTCAATTTGGTTCGGTTCGTTGGATTCATTTTGATGGTGATGGTTCGCAGAGTCGGCGGCGTTCATAAATTGACAATTATAAAAGTTGAGTGTCGAAGCAAATGAAATTGAAAAATAGTAATAATTATAAAAAAATCCAACTCAAAGTTCTAATTTCGCATGACATTCGAAAATGAACTGAACGATGCGAGTAGTGCCAGTAAAATTTGATTTTGGTCAAACGAATTTTAATGAAAATCAATTAAAAGTTCGATACGCATGAAATCTATTGCATTTGAGCACGTCCATCCATAATACATACATACATTGCTTTTGTAATATAACTTTTTAATTTATTTTAATTTTTGGCAAGAGAGAGTGGGGTGGGTGCCAATTGCAGCAGAGCTATGAAGTATTTACAAATTATGAAAAAAGCAAAGCAATTGAAAATAAACAGACTGAATAAAAAAATATTGAAGAATCATGCAACACACAGTTTGATTATATGAATGACTAATTTTACACATATTTGTATCTAATGTGATATTTTATTGTATCTATTATATGTGTGGGATTGGGTGTTGGATGTTCGTAGCCTGGAAGAGAATATTATTGGCACTTGCAGCAAAGCGTGCGAAAAGTATTAACAAGAAACAACAATTTGAACGCACAAAATTACAAAGCTACAAAATCGAAACAATTCAATTCACTAGACTTATGCTTAGCTCTGGATGTATGTAATGTTCGATTAATCATTATTAATAATATTTTACTAATATGTTTTTTTTTGTAGTTATGCTATGACGCTTGACCACTAGACGATTAACCCATGAACCACCGCAGGCTAAGTTCATCAATTCATTTCAAAGGCATTTGCAGTACGAACCACGCAAAACTAGACGAGCGAATATATTAAATACAAAAACAACTGAAACAAATCTCGTATGCTAAAAATAGCTTCAAGTACGTCCGAGTCGAAGTGGAACTGATAAATCTGTTAAGTCAATCAATAGAAACAAAATTTGAGATTACAAAACGAACTCAAAAGGAAGGCTTGGAATGCTCATCGTCATTGTTTGAGGACGGAATGGCAGAGTGGTGTCGTGAATTTTGAATTATGCTTTAAGTCTCATTTCGATTTTGATTACGATGTCAATTTCGATTCGCACGCTATTTCGTATACCTCCGTCTTGGCGTTGTTGTTGGCGTTGTTGTTGGTGGGCGTGATGCGATCATAATTGGCGCTGCAGCTGGTGCAGCGATGGGCGCGGCCGCAGGCGCAGCTCCAGCTGGCATATGAGTCAAAGGCGTCATGGGTGTCATGTGTGTCAGTGGTGCACCACCCATATGGGTGCCCAGAAAAGGCCAAGTTGCCATCGGCAGTCGATAACCTTTTAATATCACATACATCGAAGTCATGACGTCACATTAATATTTTTTTCTTTATGTTTTTCTCTTCTGCTCTATTCTATTCTAATCTAGTTTGATTGTTTTCAATGGATTACATGTCCTATTTACTTATTAATATGTGTTTGTCAATACGTTCTTGCTTTATTAAATACATTGTTCTTATTCGAATGAATATCGTAATCTATTGTACATTAATATTTGGATGTGAGTAGTCGTATGCAGAAAGGGAATTATTCATAATATCTTGTTATTTTCTCGGCTCTATTTATTGCCAGCTTAGCAGTTGGCATTAAAATAGAAAAATAATAAAAATTATACTTTATGTGCGGACCTGGGATAATAAAAAGAGTTAAGTGTCAGTGAATGACTATTTTTAGAAATATCAGTTAGGATATTACTTTAAACAGATGTGTATAGAAAGCTTCAGATTTTGTTCTTCTCTACGACTCTGGTAATTAAACTTTTTATATATGTATTTTGACATTTGATAACTAAACTCATTCATAGCTGACAATAAGATGGGCAGTGGAGATACATGCTCCTGGAACCCATTATCCTGCATCCTTAAAATAATAAGTAGTAGGTATAGGTAGAGGGAGAAAAGGTCAGAGATAAGAGAATGAACAGAATTCATCTCCAAAGCATTATATCTCAACAGACAGTTTGTGGCTTTAGCAAGGGCAGGACAGAGCTGCAGGCATAAACATACAAATTGGATTCGTGATTCGTGATGCCATTGTGTAACATGTTTTGGTCCCATTGTATATATATCGTCACCCGGCATATTAAACCGCTTAGATTCTTTAAGAAAAATATATTTTTTGCTATGGCCTTTGTTTGCTACTACCATCAGGCGATATTCAGCAAATTTTATAATGATTACAAATCACATGAAAAATAATAACTGAGATTGACTGATCACTGATTTGTGATGCGGAATGGGAGATCTAACGGGTGTAAACCTTTTCAAGCGTCGTATTTGCCTGTTGTTGTCCAGGAGGTTGATTCCTAGGGAGTTGGCATGGTCCTCCAATTCATTGAGGTATCTGGTGCTGTACTTCGAGTACAGTACGAGTTCTACTTTGGTTGTTGAAAGCTTCAACTCTCGATGGATAACAGATTTCCGAACAAACGACTGTGCACCTACGATCCTCCGTAATACCTTGAACTGAAACTTCTGAAGAATTGAGGATTAAATGTGAAAGGAATTAAAGATTTTATGAAATGGCTAACGCCGGCCGGTGTGGCAAACAAAAAGGCAACAGACATTTAGAAAATAAAATAATCGCACTTTTGAGTTTGAAAACTGAAAAGTTCTATCAGTATCAGTCTATAAAGTCCAATCAAATTAGATTAGGTCTACTTTTGTGACTCTTTTACTACTAAAGTCATTATTATTATTATTATATTTTTGTAATTTCGACTTTAGCATTTTTGTTCTTCTCATTTTAATAGTAAAAAAAAACCAAAAATAAATAAATAATTTTGTTTTTTATAACTACTTCTGAATTATTATTATTATTTGAGTAATTCTAAATGCTTGCACGTTTCATTTCATTCGCTGAGAAGACTTACTGCTATTACTATTTAGAAATGATAACAGTAGAGTTTGTGATTACTGGAAAAAGAACAGAAAACCATTTACCAAAAAGAGACCGATAATTAATAGTTAACAGAAAGCATTCCTCACTTCGATAGTATGTAATGTAAAGTATATAAATGAATAAGTTGAAGCGGTGAATACATGACTTACAGCAAAACGCGTCTTTCAATTACAAGGTATTATTATTATTAATATTATTTTACATGGACTAAAATCAAACTTGCATTAAATGCCACAACCAAAGAAAGTATTGCAAAATAATTAATAAGAAATTGTTTGGAAACAGCTACGTGCAAATGTTAAGAGTATAAATTATGGCATCGTAGCCGCAATGAACGCATTTATCTTTCTTCTGTTTTATGGTTTTAATTTGGAGACCCGTTGACTATTCATAAATAATTCCATTTCTGCATTCATTCAATATTATTTGGTTGTTGTACTTCGATTTGAACAAACTAATAAAATGCACACACACTTCGTTGGCTTTTACAAGTTCATCTCGGCTAACCTTTGCAACCTTTTGTGTACAAATTTTATTTTATATAATTTTTTAATTTTAATTTTTGTTTTTTTACATTTATAAACTTTGTTCTAATACGCACAAAATGCAACTGAAGACAAACAAAACAACATACGGAAAACAGAAAACCAAAAGGCAACACAGATATTATCAAATTTTATATGCCAAAAAGAGACAAAAAATATAAAAATTGTTTACTTGAAGGAATAAAGAACACTATTCATAAACATTTCGTATCAGTCAAATGTTGGCACTCATATTGAGCAATAAACTCTGATCAATTCATTGAGTTCGGTTAATTGGTTAATAGTTTTACGAGTACTTGTGTATTTGTTGCAAGTATTTATGGCGGCAGTCAATTCAAACGATTTCATTGCACAAAAAAAGATCGCGCATATCAAATTCAAATTATTAATTAGAGAGAGCGTACCAATAGTAATGATAGAACTTTGATAGTTTAATTTCTGATGAATTATCTATCCCTCTCTTCCACAAGGTTTTCTAATGTTTCAAATTGATGTCAAAAATAACATCCTGGGTGTTTTTAGGAAAATATTTTTTTTTATATGTGGAAACTAAAAACTACCCTCGAAAATTTGCATAAAGCTTGTAAAGTATTTCTTTTTCTATAGTAAACTTCTATCACAACTATTGATATGCACTGCTTTATATATTTAATAGTGGTTTTTGTGCCAAAAAGCGTACAAAACACAAACAATTATTTTAATGGGTTTACAAGTGTAAACTATCAAACTGTAATTTTTATAATTATCTTGTGGTTTCAGCGTTTCATATTAATTTTTGTGCGTCATCTCTTTAGTCAGCTAAATAAATTCTGAACCCTTTTGAGCTCAGAGAGTTTTCGACATAAAGGACATAAAATTTACCTAGACCCTCAAAGAAGTTCCTTACATAATTGAATTGTTCTTTGTTTGTATCTGTTTGTATTTCATTTCTGAGAAATTTATGTTCTGTTTTTCTTATAAACTAATTTTTTTACTACTAAACATAATTTA
This sequence comes from Cacoxenus indagator, assembly GCA_035041755.1. NCBI lineage: Eukaryota > Metazoa > Arthropoda > Insecta > Diptera > Drosophilidae > Cacoxenus > Cacoxenus indagator. The sequence goes on along the minus strand of JAWNKX010000018.1, from coordinate 735,186 downwards.
AAAACACAAAAACATTGAGGAAGAAACAGCAAATTTGAGGCATGCGAATATAGTGCACTTACCTTCTGGCCATTGTACGCAAACTGTTGTTGTCAGGATTACACGATTTGTTTTATGTTTATTTTTAGCGTAGATGAAGCATAAAAATAGAAGAAAAAATGTTGTATAAGAAACTTGATTTAAAAAAGTATATTTAAGTGGTTCCATTACAGCACAGTTTAAAAATAAATATATATGGATTTTTCATGGGAATTCGCTTTTTATTTCAGGGCTTTGGGCATGCTGCAAACATTTATTGATTGTTTTATATTGAATATACATGTATCTTTTCTCATGCTATATTTCGTTAATACAAAATAGGAAACGGATTGGAGCATATTTTTTTCTTTTTTGAATAATTTGATAATTCTTGTTTAAAAATATTTTCCAGAGAATGACGTTTTCTCTTACTCTAAGGAATAAATGGCAAATGGTCAATAAAAACTGAAGCTTTGAGTTGCAATATCCGCTCTTTAAATTGGTAATTTAAGTACGAGAGAAGGCTCCTTTAATGCAAATCAACATTAAAACAACAAAAACAGGGTTGCCTTACGTAAAGCTCGTGAGAAAGCTTGGTTCACAACGTAGCTAAAGCCGGCAAACGAACTCTCTTTTCAAAGGTCGAGCTGCACCAATCTACTTACGATAGAATGCCTGAGTAAATAAAAATAAAAACTATGCAAATATTCAAATCCATGCCAAAAAAAGGCAAGAACCTAAGTCGCATTAAATTTAACATGTCAAAGCATAAACTCAAGTAGGTGTTACGGTGGTGGACGCTTTCTTTAACTGCATACATGGCAAAATCATTTGCATAAGATATAAAATTTGAACACACATATACACACGAACACAAAGCCAGGCAAATGACACTAATACGCCTTGGTGGCAGTAAACGTTAAAAAGAAAATGGGAAAAAAGTAGGGTAAAAAATAATCCAAGAAAGTTTCTTTTTTTCTTTCTCAATTTATATGGTTTGCAAGATGTTTGCAACTCTGTGGTTTATTTGTAATTATACTGGCATGAATGCAACAAACAGGCACGTGCGCCAGACCGGAGCTGTAGCGCCAAGCAATTTACCCCATGCAAAGCGAAAAAGCGATGATGCCATCGGACAAAAGAGGGAGAGTGAGACAGAGATGTGCGGTCATGACTACATAAAAAAACATTACAACTGCAAATAGCAGTAGTTCTTGCGGTTAAGCTACACACAAGGACAACACAACACGTCACATGTGCACATCGGAAAACGTATTTAGTATTTGTCAATGAAGCAAAATGTAATCTGCTTCTTTATGCACAACATTCTTTAGGTGCACACAAGGATACAAGGACATCAGTAAAGATAATTCAGAGTAGACAGTAAAAGTCCAAGTTGTAACTGAATGCATTTCCTGACTTCTTCTTTATTTGTTCACTTCTTTTCTACTATATTCTTATTTTTTTACATTGTCAAAGAAATGAAGTTTCCTTGTCAAGATACATGAAACCTACGAATCTATGCGAGTCAAGAGAAAACTTTACTTTTGTGCCAGTCAGTGAAAGCGTAAATCATCTCTTTTTCGTATTTTGCTAGTTTTAATGTTTATTTCCGTACTATTGCGAAAGCCGCTTAAGTTGCAGAAAAATGAGCAAACTTTTTCACTGTATAATGATACAAAATCAAAAATAGCAAATTGCTTTTTATTTGTTTTGATTACTTTCGATTCGAAGTTGTTTTATTTAGTTGCACTGTGCAATGTGCTCTATCTTGGGCACATATGCGCTCAAATGAAGGCTAATCTTCTTAGCGATTTTGCAGCGGACTTGCAAAGTGTTGTGTACGCAGTATTTATTTCATGTTCCTACACTATCAGATATTGGATCTGAAATTTGATGAAAAAAGACTGACGTTAATAAAAGTATTGGCCATTGTTATCTATGACTTTCGACGGTAGAATATTCTATCTTGTTGTTGACTAGTTGACTATTCACATCATCGTTTACATTTTATGGTAATCAAGAGGTCGTCGGAAAGGGTGTGTGTCATTGACCGAGACAAGTGTTAGTTGGAGGAAACTCAATCTGTTCCCAGTGAAATAACGTTAACGAATATTTTGAGATCAATCGCCTTGTTTACAAGGCAGCCCTGTAGACTGTAAAAACTTAAGGTGGCTTGTCAGATTTATATAACGGCCTACGTTCCTGAATATTTTTCGTTGATGATCTGCTAGTGAGACAATTGGTCACAACATTTTTTTTTGAGTGTTTTAAATGGACGTCTTCTTAGCTGTTTTTCTTTTTTTTTCTGTTCACACTGGTTTTTGTTTAAGATGGCAAAATAATCACTTCTAAAGCGATGAAGCCACTTCCTAAGAGTTAATTTCAAGGGATTATTCTCATGCCTCAAAAATATGCGCCGATTTTCTGAGGCAGTATGCCACAAGCTTTATCATAGCATCTGTCGTTTGGCATCGACGATTTTTTAGACATATTTAGGGCGAATTTAAATGTGAAATTTTTTAAAGAAATTTTTTAAAAATACCACTTTTACCACAAAATACATTGATTGCGTGTGAGTTCAACTTTAGCTTGCCCCTCATTCATTTGTTGACCTGCAGATCATTTTGTTGCATACTTTTAGTTGCTCTATGTATAGGTGCACACGGTTGACAGTCATTGATATAAATAAAATTGTTTGTGTGTGTCGTTTTTTTTCTGCATGCATGTTATGCTTTTTATTGTTTTGGACTTTGCTTAACATTTAACATGCAACATGCCTGTTTGCTAGATTTATTATATATTATTTTTTGTAGGTATTCTCTTGCAATTCAACTTTTAATTTGATTACAGTTTCCTCATATGCATTCCACAAGGCTACACAAATGTATTAATTTAAGTTTTACTATTACCCACATTACAAGCAAATTAAAAAAATTAAATAATTAAAAAAATTTTTTTTTATTAATTTTTGCTCACCTAGAGCTGGAGCCGGTATGGCACCGTCTTTGGTCAGTACAACTGTGTAATGGTAAAATGAAAATAAAATAAATACATCATCATCAGAATATTCATACTTCAATGTCAATAAGTAACGCCAAATAATTTTACACAATTACCCATAAAACAAAGATAAGTCAACTCAATATAAGTAGGTAAAGAACAACTTTGCCAGTGTTAGTACAAGTAAGAATTTGACTACCTCAACAGAAAATGCTGGTACGCTTTAAAGAAATTATTTCAATTATTGATAATTCCAAAGATAATTATTATTATCACCATTATTATGTAGTTTGTGTTTTTTTTATATTTTTATTTTGACTTTTCATTCGCAAGCAATTTGTCAAATATGCAACTGCAATGGAAAACATTTCGCCGGAAAAATAGTTGAAACTCATTTTCGATGTTTGCGCTTTATGAAACTTTACTCAAACTCAACTTTGTAAAGAAAACACTAAAAAAAGGGCGAAAACATTTTTTAAGCTTTAAGTTAACGTATAATAGCTGAGCCAAAAAGGAAGTAGTAGCAGCGGCTGTGGAGCGGAAGTGAGAGCATAGGATAAGAAAAAATATAAGAACACACATCGGCGTAGCACCTTACAGAGGAGGGGATAATATTTTCTCTTATTGTTGTTGCTGTTGTTATGGAAACTTCGCCGAAACTCGTAATTGCTTTTCTTTGTTCAACATTTCTACTTGAAATTGGCGTTCGTGTGCAAGTGAGCACGGGAACATTGTACAGTACATGGTAAATGGTAAAAGATACAAGTATCTATGAGCTTGTATTTCCTTCTGTACGTCTGTGTATGTGTGTGCAAGTAAAGGTGTTAAAACGTATATGTGTGAGTATGTGTGTAGTTTGAGTTAGAGGCACTTACCGTTTGGTACTGCTGTCACTTTTTTGGTTTGCACACGTGCAGTTGCATTATTCACCTTCACAAGGATAACAAACAAAACGAAACGAAACGAAGAACAAACGAACGAAAGAGCGAGCCAACCAACGAGCAGAAAATTTCGTTTTCGTTTTATTTGCATTTTGTTGTTGTTGTTTTTTTTTTTCGTGGTAGTTGCAAATCAAAAAAGAATATATATGAAAATAATAATTATGTGTTAGTATACATTGTTGGTTCTATTCTTAAATTAAAGTGTGTCAGTATGTGTGTGTGAGAGAGTGTGAAAATGTTGCTTACTTTTTTGCTTTTCAACAAATTAAATTCGCCGACGACATACTTTTTGCCTTTTGCCATTGCCATTCTCTGTATTTTTATTTTTAATTTAATAACATATGTGTATATTTTATTTTATTTAAATTTTTTATTATAATTATAATTTTTTTATTCTACCGACCTACTTGTTCGAGTGCCCGCGTGTGTCGAGTATCTGACAACAACTTTCGTGTTTTGTATTGTAGCTTTTTAATAGATCCATTACAACATGTGTAAGGCATAAGCACAATTGAAGCTAATTAAAAGCTTGTCCAAGTACTTTAGGTGTAGTAAAAAAATTCAGCTCAAGCCATTCCCCAAAGCTCAGCATGTCGCCTTTGCCATTGCATCATCAGGATTTTCTTTCATGGCGTCGAATTAATTTAAATAATTCAAACAAATGTAGCACAATGCAATTCTTTTGCTTTCACTTTTGTAATGCGATGCTGAGAAATTCAAGGTCGAAACTTTTCAACTGAAGGTTGTTGTTTATTTTATATGATTGCTTTCGTTACTAAATGAACAATAAACTGATGCGAGACTTTGATGGAAGCGGCAGTTTAAGTCTCGTTAAATCACATGCAACATGCTAATAACAAGTGTTATTCGTGTTTCTAGCAAATCCACGCCCATGTATATAACTTCTTTCGAACAATAAGGGAATAATACATTTTTATATGGAAATAAGCCCAATTATCAGCCTCCGGGGTAGCGTTTTTGGCCTTGCTTCGGCAAAATTTGACTTGCTTAGTGTCGTACGAGAACGGTATATGTAAAAATATGTATTTCTAAGCACTAGTAAAGTATATGCGGCGAACATACTTCCTTTGGCGAACTATGCATATATGGCTTAATGCAGCGGAAGGTAGGCGAAAACTTGCTAGTACTTGCCGCTGCAGAATACTTATGAACCAAATGTCTGGTATGGTTCCACAACAGAGTAGTGATTATTGAGAGATACTCTCTTTGCATACATTTCTTTGCACCAAAACATACTTAAGTTATTGAAGGTGAACAGGACAGTTGCAGAAGAAGTACTGCAAGCTAATCATGCTGAACAATTCCAGCACAGTTAATTTACGGTGTATTTATGAATAAATAAATTATTGCCTTCATAAAGTCAATATTATGGATATCTATTCAATATCAAAGACCATGCTATGTGTGTTTGTGATATGAAAGTCGGTGTTTCTGTTGTTGATATTTATCTAGAAATTTGCCTCACGCAGGTGTCATACGATGTTTCACACAATAAAATCAACACAAAGGCACAAATCCATTATTAATGTTAAAATTGAATTTCAATCACTGCAAATATGGCATAAATTAGCTTTAATGCATAGCTTCAGTACAAGCGCTGGCAAACCCAAACAAAGTCATCAACATCATCATTATTATTTTTATTGTTATTATTATTATCGGACTTGTGGTTCATGAAGGTGATAGTTGTTGATTTTGCATGCACATTGTGGAAATGCATTAATCTGGGCATTCAAAAAAGATGAGTTGATAAAAAATAATACCTCATAATGCAAGAATAACACAAATCCATTTTAATATTGTTGATTGGTGTTAAACTGCTGATAATGCATTCTTAATTACCATTATTATTAATATTGTTTTAATCCTGCAGAGTTTCGATAATGACGTCAATGATGATAAGCATGTTGCGGCAGGAATTTTTTGTTCTCGTTTTGTTAAATTTAATCCATAAATATAAAACTAGTTTTTACTCGTTCTCGTATAAAGTAAGCAATATTTTCTTTAATTTTTTTAAATATATATTTTTTTGAACCGAAAAGATCAATTCGTGTCACACAAATACGCGATGTGACGCCTTCTCCAGCTACATGTTTTACAGTCGGTGGCGCCTTGCGAAATGTTAAATAATTAGTTGCGATACTTTTGCAATTAGCAGCGAGATAAAAAAATCAAAAAACACTCTGTATAAATGTGTTTTTGTTTGTGGTTGTGTGTATGTAGTGTAGAGTTTTAGTGTTGTATGTATTTATGATCAACGTAAAGGACATGCACCCACCTCGATTTTACGTCCCTCAACCACAGTGCCATGAAGACGTTCGCGTGCTCGTTCTGCATCGTTGCTGTTAGCGAATGTTACAAAACCGAATCCCTGCCGAATTCGCAATCAAACATGCAATTAAAAAAGGATAATCATAAAAAGATGTGGGTAAAGTTCGTTGTTGCGCTGTTCTGTTTTTACAAATACAAACACATAGACATATACATACATTCGCAATACACAGACATATTGGATATTATATTGATACGTAACAAACAATAATAAATATACAGATACATTCCTTTTTAGTTAAATAATATTTGTACATATTACATATTCGTACATATTACAATAAGAAAACAATAAGAAATAAACGGACACCTGTCTGTCTCAATCATAATTTTTTAAATGTGTTTAATAAAAAATGTTCAACTTAAAAAAATAAGAAAAGTGGTTTCTTATGCTGCATTGGACATGCAGCTTTTTTTTGCCTCTCTTATGGTTTGGATTTCTTATTTGTATATTTTTAGTTCAAAAGCATGCAACCATAACAATCGAGACTCTACACTGTAATCAATTTAAATTGTGCACTTTTCTTGGCCTGTATATCGGATGGCGCAGTCGGTGAAACAAAACCGTTCTGAAGCTCGTCGCAATTACTGTGCTGTGCCGGTAACTAGGCAATTATGAGCCATACAAAAAGGATAGTATGTATTATGCATGGTGCTCGGTTCATTTACAATCATCTAACGATGCTCTGCAATTGTAGCCATCATGTAATATTATGGTAAAAAGTACATATATAGGTTAGCTAGCAAACAAGCAAGTATTTTCAGCAAAATTCGTTGTCCTGGCAACCACTGGCAACAGGTGACGGTGAAGTCAGTGTGTGGTGTTCGCTGAGTATGCTCAAGTGAAGTAGAGTGGAGTGTGTGCGTATTCACGCGTTAAAATATATGAAATATACTCAGAATAGATACAGATGTTTATCGCATGTTGCGCCCAAAAGTATGCAGCAACTTTTTTGTGGCACGCTTTTAAGTAAGCTTGAAGCTTCTCGTTAATTTCCGAAAGATGGCGATTTAAAAGGGCTTACGGTTATATCAAGAAATAGAAAATGGAAAATTGCAATTCCGCGTTTTCTACACCATCGAGTTGTAAATAACCAAATTATTTGGAGGAAATTTTGCTGCAATACTTTAATATATCTGTAGCTGGAAGAACTAGAGTAGGGATGTTCGTTTAAACGCTTTGAGTGTAATGAATTCTATTTTGATGACAAACAGTGCTCCGGAATACGCGAAACCGATTAAAGACGAATTCGTGGAGGAGACTCATATCAGACGATAGCTAAGATTACATCATTACTATTTGACAATTTAGTTTTGAAATGATTACGAATTATTCATTGGGTTCTGAAGCTGAAAGATCCAATGTATAGAAATCAATATCCCGGCTCGCCTTACAACGATACCACAGCTAATGGTTTTCGATCCATCTGCTAATTTAGTGAAAATAGCTGGATATTGTAATTTATTTTTTTATATGAGACTAAAATTAATTCCAGTTATTTCCAAAAACATCTGGAAAGGAATTTGCCTCTACATTTACATGAAAAGTAGTAGTAAAATTGCTTTTGAGCAAAATAAAACTTCACGTTCAACTGTATGGATCACTGTTGGGATAACTGTGCAGATTCAATCCACATTAAAGTGTCATAAACCACATTCAACTGAATTTTGAAGCATGTCTTAATCGTCCTAAAATTAAGTGAGGTTCGTAGCTCAGACTTTAAGCCATTCCAATCCTTTGGTATTTCTAGATTTGCGTGTAAAAATTACCTCCGCAACAATTTTATTTCATTCTTTTATTTTCTGGCTTATTAAAAATTCCGTGCACAATGCGCTTGGCATAGTTACTGCTGGCGTAAATGGCTTTACGTCCCGCACAAATTAGGCACATGCTTCAACATAATTAAATTATCCTTTTTGAGTCTCAGGAGTGCATGATTTAAATTAATTGTGCTACAATTAAATCAAGAGTAATAAGTGTAAAAAAAAAAATAGAAGGGTAGCTGTGTCATGAAAAGTTGTAAACTCACCTTGCTGCCGCGCTCATTGAAAATGATTTCCACATCCAGGATTGTGCCAAATTGCTGCAAGCGTCAAGAGAAAAGAGAGAAAAATAACATTAACGAAAAAGTATGGGTTAAACGAGGAAGCGGCCCACGACTGTTGTGCATGCCAGCAAACTTACCCCAAACATGGCGCGCAGATCCGGATCGCGGAAGCGAAACGGTATATTCGAGACGTGCAGACGCTTCGGCTGATTTTTGGCATCCAAGATACTTGCGGTGGCTGCAATGACACCGGCCGATACTGGCGGTTGTTGTTGCTGCTGCTGAGCAGAGACTAGAGCGTTCGACAGACTAGTGGCGGCGGGCGTTGACTGCACGGCCGAAGTCATTATGCCGGCTGCTGCATTCAGGTGGGCAATAACCTGCGAGGCGCTCGAAGTGGCAGATACAACATTCCCGGCAGTCGACAGACCCACTATTGATGGTACCAGAGAATTGTTCTCGACGCCACCACCACTGGCCAACAGGGCTGCACTCGTTGCGGTGCTGGTGGCGGCGAGTACGCCTCCAGCAACTGAACTGGCTGTCACCGAGGTAGCTGCAACGCTCTGTTGACTATTGCCGAGCACGGGTGTCTGGAGAAGGCCTACGCAACCACCGCCACCACTTTCACTGATACCGCCGGCCGTTGTGGTGCACACGGGCGATAGCAACGATGAGTCGAGCGTGGTGTTGTTCACAGCGCCCGATACCGAGGCGGTGCCATTGCCCGTTTGATTCTGTAGCTGTTGTTGTTGTTGCTGCTGCTCGGCGATGCCGTTGATAACTGCGCTGCTCAGCGCTGCGTTCGCAGCGCCGTTGGCGTTTGTGTTGTTCTGTTCATTGCCATCGACTTCGCTCTTGATCAATACTGTTGACTGCGAACGGAGAAGATGGGAGAGAAAAAACATTTTTATAAGTGAAAATCATTTTAAGGTGTATTCAGTTTTGTAATTTGGTCACCCGGCCCGCTTTTACAATCCTTGCACGCAAACAGATGTCGTCGATGAAAAAAAAATCGTGTATAACGCGAAATAAAAAATAGGGAAAAACTAATTTTCATTCTTCTGAAGGAACTCACATCGTAAAAAATTTATGAAAAATCAAATGCGAAAAAGTGAAGCAATAAATAAACAATTGAAATGAAAATGCAATTTTCAAGTGGTATCGTTCTGTGTGCGTGTGTGTGTGACTATGTTCGACCTCAATAAGTGAATCGAAAAACAAAACAAATAAGAAAAACTATTGCAGCTGCAATATAACAGGAAGCGGAAACGGCTGCGCAGCACTGACAACTCAACAAGGGTGACAACAAGTGTTGTGCTGCAACACTGGCGTTATAACGCGCTGCAAACAAGTGCGAATTTATAGAATAAAAAACGCACACAGACACAGAGACACACACACACACACACACACAAACACTGAATTATGCAATAAAACTGTCGCAACTATGTATTTGGCGTCCGCTGCCGCGCAAATGAAACATTCAGCCGTTCGGTTGCGGAAGTGCGTCTCTGAAAGCTACTCCCGGATATGTTTGTATTTTGCATTATTAAAAATTGCAATCACAACTCCCACATGCGAAACGTATGCGAATGTGCAACAAATAAGCCCTGACATCCGACAAATGCGCTGCACTGTTGCGGATCCAATGCGGCATTCATTGTGGCAGGCTGCATGATATCAGACATTTCAGTGGCCAAGTGGCATGAAAGTGACACAAGCGGAACGAGTTGTCAGAGTCAGAGAGCTCTTTGACATTGTCGCCATAATGAAATATTTTTCTCCTGTCCTAACAAATCGCAGTCAACACGACAGATTCTTTTCATTATTTTATTTTATTTTTTAAATATAAAAACATTTTATTGCCAGAAATGAAATCAAAATCTCAAAAAGTGAACGCCTATTAAAATTATACATACATACATCAAGCCATTTTATAAACGACTACCACGAAAATGTTTCTCCCGGGGCGACCTAAACGACACGCTGACACACACAGACACTACCCCAAACACACAAAAAGACGTCGAAAGGCAGCGACACAACCGGGGTCAAAGAATATTTGCATGTTTAAAGAACATTTCGAGTTCAAAGTTTGCAAAAAAAAGTGTCATGACGTGAAAAGTTTAACGGAAAAATATCGCAAGAAAAAACTACCACATTAACCCCAGAAAAAACTAAACAAAACGAATTGAAACGAAGGAAAAACAAAACGCGCGACTAGCCTTTAAATGACAGCGGAGGCGCCGAGGGCAGCACCATTAACTCAATGACATTTAGTGAGTTTAAATGCCATTTCCACCGTTGGTAATGGAGCATCACGCAAATATTTCGTATTGCATGAAATCTCATTTGTTTTATTTATATTTATTTTGTTGTTGTATTTTTGTGTCTTGTTCGTGAAAAGGTCGCTTCGTGTAAAAGGGCGCGAAGATTTGCTTGAATTGCCGCATTATTTAATTTTGGTTGGCCGAAGTGGCAAAAATACGACTGCATTAAATGGTTCGACTACGTCAACATAATTTAATTCTGAAGCTAACTAAAAGTATCAGGAGCAATACTTATTATAAATCAAATCTAAAACTTTAACTTAAGGTCAAGTATAACCGAAAAGTAAATGGGCAGACATGACGTTGTGATTAGCATAACTGGTAGTAGTAACAGTAGACAGACATGGTTCGAGTATGTAAAATTAGAGAGGTCAGGTTGATTAACATGAACATCTGCTGAAGCTTTGGGTGTCTAGCGGAATCTAATACCCTTTGAATCTAAGTAGCAAATAGCTGTAAGGAAAGCTATTAAACTTATTCGGGCAAGGTTATAGGCTAATCCAGTAGTTGAATACTTTAATATGGTAGCCACGAATGGGTACTGCAGCACAATGATCTCGGATAAGGTGTAAAATCGGAGCTGAACAAGTTGTTGATACTGTGTAATTTCAATAGTACAAATTTATATAAGATTGATTATGTTGGTCTCAGGCAGGGTTTTCAAAGATCCTAACGATAAGGTATTTGGCATAATTTGCTTATATTTGCAGTTGCAGCAAAATATCTTCGATAAAATTATAATATTCATTTATCTTCCTTTCAATCCAAGTACATATTTTCCAAATCATGAATGAGCGTTGTTTGGAGGTGATCTCGTCATTTCTGTTTTACCACTTTCCTATTTATGAAGAGTGTAATAAATGCATTTATTTTTCAATATTAGTTTGTAACACCATCTAAATCAAAACTTTGCAATTTCATTTAGCTTTCCACTTTTTTATATAGCACAATTTCTATGAAGTCGCATAGAATTTCACACATTCAATTTACATAATTGAAAAAATGCAGTTTCCATTTTGCATAGGTTCGCAACTTTATCACTCGTCAGCATGATCAGAACTGGCATAAAAATAAAGCTTACATACTAAAATTAAATTAACTTAGCTTAGGTGAGCGGAGATATTTATTTACAAAGAGTTGTTAAAATAGCAATAATACAACACAAAAACATGCCACACATAATTTCAAAGGGATTTTTTTCTTTCAAGTTCTGTTTACAATAAATACGAAAATTGCCAAACACCAATCTATTTTTGATTATTTTTAATATTCAGATTTATTTTAACAAATTATGAATTGGGATTTTATTAGTTATTTGCGAAAATCAAAATTTATGGAAAAATAATATTAAAAAAATCCTACAGGTGTTCAGTTACCATATGCTATGGCATATCAAAAATTACGAGTCTATGATAAAGCAGCGGTATTCATTTGGCTAACGTGAAAAAAGTAAAGGAAGTTTACTTAAGTTTCGAATTCCTTAATAAAGTGAAATGCGTCTTGAATTTGGTTGAGAATGTGAAGCACTGGAAAAACAATAAGATTGTGTGAAGACATAGACGAATCTGATATGCTAACCGATTACTGATTTGTCTCTGCTGATTTGAAAAATTACGACGTTAGGAAATGCGCGGCATAGAAATCCGACGCATTTTAGAAGGGACTAGCCAAAAAAAGAAAAATTAAATAAATAAATAAATTGCGTCTTTATTACTTTGATTACAAACGGAAAACACCTGATTGAAATCTGATGACTTGATTAGCAAGGAATTTTTGTGATGAATTTTTACTCATCGCAATCACTAAATTTTCAATGAAATTGTGAATTAGGCATTCACAATGAGCAAAAAGCAGCAAAAAAGGTCAGCGATGATTTCTGCTGAACGAGCACATAGTCTTCTGTTATAATATTTGAATGCCTTTGAGAGAAAATCGATATTGTGTATTAAGATGGAAGTAATTACGAAAAGAGCACTTAGGGAGTAAGGTCCCATACAGCTGGTGAACTGCGTGTAATACGAAGTTCTTCGTTGGCCTTATACTCTGAAATTTCGATGTTAATCAACTCTTACATAAATATCGAAAAAGGCTGAATGAAATGTGTGGCTCCATAGAAATATAAATAAATTCCAGAGTATATCGGTTAAATTTGATGATATCATTTCACATTATGGGCATACATAGTTAACAGTTTTTGACATAATAAGCATCATGGCTAATCATTCGATTGGTTACCTGGATTCGCTTGTTTAGCTCAACTAAAAATTGCATGTCATAGGTCTGCATGGGTTCTAAATATTTCTCTTTACAAAGCCGAACTTTCTGCTCGTTGGTATTTCTTGTTCTTGTTACCAGAAATTAAAATACATGACAAAGGTTCTTTGAATTTTCGTGAAGCTTTGAAGTAAATAAATAAAACACTTGGAAAGGAAGCACTCGAGGAACAGCTTCTTAGCTCGCAACTTCCTAATATAGAATGGACTAAAATAATATAATTGAATGAATAATAACGAAATAATAATTGATAAGGAAATGGCGTTTGAAGCAAACGACAAACGAAGGAGGAACGAACAAGGAACAACGATAAATAAAATAGATAGATAATAACGATGCATTACTCAACAAAAAACGTTGCTCTCAAGTCGGACTAATTTCAACTGAGGATAAGCGATAAAAACTAAAAATCGGGTATCTCAAACTGACTTCTAGTGAGAGTAGTTGAAAGTAGTACAAATACAACAGAACTCGACTCTAGTTGGCCGAACTACGAATAAACAGTGAAGGTAGTAGCTGGATGAGTGAGCAGGTAGTAGCAGAAGTAGAAGTGGTGGCAGTGATGATTGTGGTGAGGCTAGTGGTAGACACAATCGCAGCGAAAACTAATTTTAATTTTATGCAATTTGGCAATTTGCAAGCCAACTCACTATGCTGACGACATTTTGCGGATGTTGTTGTTGCTGATGCTGGTGCTGCTGCTGCTGGTGATGCTCGATGGCGTTTGTCAGTCCATTTGTCAACGACATGACAGCTAAGCTGCCGTTGTGTTGCTGCTGCTGCTGCTGCTGTTGTTGTTGTTGGTGGGAATGTTGCTGCTGAAACAGCTGCTGCTGCTGTTGTTGTTGTTGTTGTGGACTCTGTGTGACTGCAGCAGCTGCGGGCATCCCTAATACTGTAGACAACGTCGCGGCATTTGCGACGTTCGCGACGACGTTGTTGCAGGTTGTGCTGCCACCATTGAGCATCGTAGGAGTTGGTGTTGCCACTGGGTTACAACTACTATTGTTGTTGTTGTGGTTATTGTTGCTGCTATTGTCGTTGATTGTGCTCCTGGTGGTTAAACTGCCATTGTACTGTGACTGTGTTGACAGATTTGTCTGTGATAAATTTTTGGATAACAAGGATTTTCTTATTTAGTTCGTTTCTACTTGTTTTTCTTGTTTAGCATTCAACGATGTCACTCTTTTATATTTATATATTTTTTCATTTTTGACTTTTGAATTTATGGAATAGTATATATATATGCACTACAATCATACTTTGCATAAACCGACACCAATTGCTTAGTAAACATTATTATAAATGCAAGTACGTTTTTATTTTGATTTTTATTTATAAGATGTGTAAATTGCAGACATGCTTTCATGGCAGTTATACGTTTATATTCACCAATAAATAGAGGAAATACGAGTAAGTTCAGCTGGACAAGCTTCGATATTTATATTTTGAAAGTTTTTGTGGGTTACAAAGTTAATAGTTTTTATTACATAGAAATCATCAACAAAGTAATAAGGAAATCAATCAATCAAATCCCACTGTAGTACAAATTCAAACATTTTTTTATGATTTGGTTTATGTGATTTATCGTGTGTACAACTTAGACTAAGTTCAGTCGATAAAAAGAGCTTTTCTTTGGGTTCAAAATACTTGAAATGTTCATGCGACCAACACAGCGTTTATTAGGTATAAAGATTATGCAGATGAGTATATAATGCATGTATATATGTATATATACGAGTATGTATAAAAGTAGGTATATATTCTCAATGTCATTTACATTACAAAACAGATATTGGACGAGTAGTAAGTTCTTCTAGTTGGCATTCATTCCTATAGGATTTTATTTGTTTTGGGTTGGAAGACAACATTTCACATACAAATGGAAGAACAATATAAAAGGAAAACAAAATATTCAGTACAAAAAATAATTCACAAAAAATAATAATAATAATAATAATAAATCTTAAGTAATGTGCATAAATAAGGAGATTTGGGTACGTTGATTAGTTTCGACAAAGTCCACCAATTAATTTCTGCAATTCGTTGTGACTTTTTGTAATTTGTTGCTTAGCCACAATAATGTTGGCAAGAGGTTTTGTTCCGAAGTAGCCCAAATTTCTACGATACGAGAGAATTTTTGGCCAACAAAACATTTTGTCGGTATTTAATTTCAAATGAAGTTTTAAAGTTGTAACGGAAATCGCAATAAATTACTAAACTGAATATGAAGTGTGAAGATTCTTTTGAAAATGAGAGTAAGCAACTTTTAAAAGTACGTTGCGTGCTTTTTTTAACACTACCATGATTCTTTATACTCTAATTAAAAGAGTATTACTTTAAAAGGAGATACAAAATGTGGGAGACTAGTTTATAAAGAAAACGGCGCGAAAATATTACAAATAATTGATGGTTTTTACATTGAAAATGAATTTGAAAAAATTTGTATAGAAAAAGGGAATTTTCCGAGGATACATTGAATTATACAATTTCCAAGTATTTTCTCATTTATGTTTTATTATAATAATATATTTTTGTTGTTGTTTAAAATGTTTGTTGTTGGTTTGTAAATATATTCGCTTGCATAACACAGTTTCACAATAAATCTAATGCAATAATTAATCGTATTAAATGGAATTTAAACATGACCAACAATACACAAAAATGAATTAAATATTTTGTACAATGTAACCTTTATATATGGTAAAAATACGATTTATAATACAAAAATACGTCTCATATGGCTTAAAACTAAATTTTAATCAAATACGATAGATGAATGTATGAGTTGTACTTCTGTTTGGTTTTGAGTGCGTGTGTGTTTGTGAGGATGCGATCCGAATACCAATTGAAAGCTTAAATTGTTTAAATGTTCATACACAAAAAATTGTAGTTTTTGTTTTCGAAGCTTCTGGTATTGTGAAAACTTTTATTTTACATTGTTTCGAATGATTGAGAATGTTAATGGATACAACAAATACTGTTTGTGTGTGTGTGTGTGTTGGTGTCTGTGTGTGCGAATACTCGTAACATGCAAACAATTAAACATTTATTAGCTTATACAAATTGTGAACAAATTCCTTGCCACTTGCGCCCATTTAATGCGAAACACAATTATGCGAAATTGAATAGGCTTGATTTCAATATATTACTGGAATTACACAAATTGCAGCTAAGAGAACAACGCACAAAAGGACCTAAGCAACAACAATTTTTGAGTGTGTGGGTGATTATTATGTTATGTGCAAAATGATGTTGCACGTTATTCCGATGAGTGGTTTTAATGACGGTCTTGCATCCTTACAATAACAATAACAAATACAATGCAAACAACCGAACGAAAAGGATGAAAAAGTAAGACATAAAAAAGCCCCAGAGCAGTACAAAATATCAATTCAAAAGCAAAGTTAAAAAGAGTTATATATTTTTTTGCTCAGTGTACCAGTGTACTCAGAGCTGCGTGTATGAACGTGTGTGCGTGTGACACACTTGTGTTTAGCGGCGTGTGCGACATGTTTTGTTCTATTGTTTGTTTTCATTTTCATAACCTTTTTTGTTTTGCTTAAATTTCATTTACGAAATGCATGCGATGAAAACGTTTCAAAATATCAGTGCATACTTATAGGCGCACTCTTTTGCTAGCAACACAAATTTATAAATGAAAACAACTCGTTCTCGGTTCACCTACACCAACCATACAACGTATAACGCATAACTTAATTTAACTAAACCAAACCAATCGACCAATCAAAATTAACATATGAATCAAAATAAAAAATCTACGGAACAGTGCAAAGTGCTTACCTTCTTCTGTTGCATGTACAACTGTGCTGAGGCACCAGCGCTATTCGTTGCAGCGTTCATACCACCACCACCAGCGCTGCCTCCACCACCCGGGCCGCCACTGACAGCGTTTACTTCTGACTTTAATTGGGTCACTGGATCAGCAGCCTTGGCTGCTGCTGCAGCAGCGGCGATCGACGCCATCGAGAGACTGTCATTGGCGGCGCTGACTTGCGCTTGCACCTGTGCAGCTGCTGCCGCCGCTGCTGCCGCCGACGGTGCTGCTGGATAGCCAGCAGGAGCACCTGGAAACGGTGCAACGCCCGCCTGCACCATGTGCTGCAATGAACGAAAGAAATAATTTTAATTTTTACTTTAGTGTAAAAATGGGCGTTTTCGAATATTAAAAGAAAAATCTGTGTCATTAGAAGTTATTTATATTCATTGTAGCATTTTGGCAATACAAAAATTTTCCAGCCATTTTAAAAATATTTTTCCTAATTTTATATTTAGCAAATTTCATACTTCTAAGCGAAAAATAGCGAAAAACATATCGTTTGCCACGATTTGTATGGCAATTTTGTTTTGCGCAACACAAAAAAGTATGCTACAAAAGAGTACACACTCGGTTTACACAAAAATATTTTTATCCGACATACAAAATCTCGGGATTACAACATTTTATTATATACAGCTAGGTTTTTTTTTCATTCTGGTTTTTACCTTTTTGACTAATGGGGGTTTTTCGATTCACTGCTACTCTTTTATGTTTTCAAATATTGTTTTCCCCAAACAGCTTTCAATTGCATGCCACAAATAGCTGCCACTCAGAGCTCTGCGAATTTCTGCTTTGACAATGGAATATTTAAATTTTAGCTTATAATATTTTTTATTACACAGAATGGCATTTGTTATTTCATATAACACCTTGTTGCGTTTTCTTTGTTGGTGTGTGTCAATATGTGGCAAGCAATTTTAGTAAATGGTCAGGATTAGACATCCAGGATCAGCTTAAAACGCTTTGATGCTTGCATATTTACACAGTAGCCAGATGTAATGGCTTTTAATAAAGGGCTTATAAAGGGACACATATGCGACATGCGACCAGTGTTTGCATATTAAGGATTTTATTAAAAGGGTATGCTTTGTTTTGAATAGTACAAAGAAACAAAAAATATGAGGCCATCCGATGATCCCAGTCAATGTACTGACATATTGATGCATTTCAATTATGTCCAGAACGGCAGATACCTATTCATTTATTCATTGCCTATTGAAGAGTGCCATACAGCCAAATGATTAGTCACTAAAAAATGATTTGACGCGTTGAGCAGACGTAAGCGCTGATATTTTTCGCTTGCTAACCGCTGACTTATTTGAGTTTTCGCGACACACTGCTGCTTGCTTGTAAAATTACGGTGTTTATAGACGCACTTTCAATTTAAAGTGGTCGCAAATAATTATAATATTTTACATTCGACTCATCGCTTAAATACATACCAAAATTATATAAATAAATACAAACCAACCTCGTTTTACACGGTGTTTTCAAATTAAATTTGAAGAATAATTTGTGATCACATCTTTAGAAACTTATACAGCCAATTTGAGAGGTTCAATTAAGATATTTTACATAATTTAATAAAGCAAATGGTTTTAAAGTTCTTTAAAGAAATAGTTGAGCATTTTATTTAAATTTGCCTTTTTATTTTTTTGTTTACAAAGGTACAGCTGTTTGAAATCCGCTGACTTCAAAAAAGTGAAGAATTTGTATGATGGATTTTAATCAGCGTAATTGAACCATATTGCAAATTCGCATTGAGCAAAAAGCAGCGAAAAAAGTCAGCAGCGCTTACTTCTGATGAATGCGAATATTGAAGCCCAGCGTTTCTCTTTTGGGATATGTGTTGTACCCCAACAATAATATCTTATTGTAAGTAGCTTTTATTGGATGAACGTGTTGTAAACACAAAAAGTGGTCAATTGGGAGAGAAAATAATTTTTCATTGTGGCTTTCAACTTTTTCTATGTAAATGAACTTACAGAAAGATTTGCCTTGGATTCTTGTACGGGGCATTTTTGTGCTCTTCAGAGCAATCAATTTGAAAACTGAAAGATTTTCACGCAGTGAAGCCGCGAATATCTGAATAATTTTTTGTTGGGTTATTTTGTTCTTTACACACACCTACACAAACATTTTTCACTGAGTACTTTGCCTTAGCTATAATAGTCGTGAGTTTTCCAACAATTTCACGTGCCAGCAAAACGAAATTGTTTTCGAATGAAAAGTGAAGTGTTTTGTTGAAGATAGTCAAAAACAACAATGCAAAAGCAAGCAGAAAAGCAATGAAAGCGCAGCCAGAGACAATGCAGCAACGAGAATCACAAAGTAAACAAAGCCATTGAAAATGCTGTGGTGGTTGGCACTGCTCTTAGGGGAATGGCGTGCTGCTGATGGGTGGCTATGCAATCCAATTGCAGCCAATAGTCAAAAGTCAACGAAACTGGCGTTGGCGATGAGCACATCTATACTTAAATGAGTATCGGCGAACAAAGAACACAGAGCACGTCATCAGTCGCGCTCTGCGATGCAATTTCAGGGCTAACAACCAACAAACCAACCAGCCAACCAATACAGGAACGAAAAAGCGATAATGGTTTTCGGGCGGCCATTTTATAAGTAAATTTGTAAAGAAATGCATAAATAACGAACTCAAACTGCAAACTGCAAATGCAGTCGAGGCTAAGTGGTTTGCATCGTTGCTTTTCCTCTAACGGACTTATTTCAGATGCAGTTTCAACTGTAGTTCCCACTTTGTTGTTGTTGCTGTTACCACGTTTAATCGACATTTTGAATACAAACATTTCATAAAACTTTCATAAGCAATTCAAGTGCAATTAAACGAAAAATATTCAGATACAGTGAGCACAGAAATATAGATACAGGGATGGAAAAAATAATATAAACGACATGTAGTTTTACAGTTCAAACCATTTTGCTAACTTCAAACCATTTCGCTAATTTTGTGTGCAAATTTTATGCATACATCCCACTGTTCAGTTAGTTTAAACGGTACTTTATTTTGTTTTCGCTTTTGTGTTTTTTTCGGCAGAAATATTACTTGTGTATGCTTCTTTGTTAAGTAACCAAGTTTTTGCATCGGAAATACAAATAGAAACGCAATTAAATTTTGGCATAAATCTTGAATAAAATGTGTGGAATATTTTAATTAAGGTACTAATTTGTAATTTTTAAAAAAAAGGAAAATGTCAAAATAACATTTCATGAAAAGTTCGTCTTTTTTATTGTTATTAGGTCCACAATGGGTCGCGGGGTGCATTGCATACATACGGAAAGAGAATTGATAATATATCTCAAAAACTAAGGCGAAATCGCACAATTAATCAAATGTTAACTAAATTATTTTCCGCAATTCACTTGGAAGGAAAACAAGAGAAAGCGAGCAACCTTTGGAAAGTTAGACAGCCTGTTAATTCTCCCTTTCATCGGGAGATCTAAAAAAGGATTTATTGCTCTGTCACTAGACGAGCGATACGGAATAGACTGATAGAGGTAGATTTGAAGTCACAGTCCGCAAGGAAAGTAGCATTCATAAGCGGAAAGAACACCAAAAGTGGAATAAATTTCGCGAAAAGACATTTTATGCGGACAATTGGAAAAATGTTTTGTGGTCTGACGAAACAAAGGTGAATTTGTTTGAATCTAATGGAAACCCGAAAATACTGCACACGGTCCAAAACACACTATACAAACTCTTAAGCATGTCGAAGTTTTAAAAAATCGTGGTGGCACAATAAAATATTAAAATAAACGTATTTTATTCTTTCGATTCAAGAAAAATTGTATGTTTCTTAGTATCAAGTCTTTTGTTTATATTCTTTTTTCAAGGCCAATAAATTAAATAAATTTTTTTTGTTATATGATTTTTTCGAATGTCAATTATTTTGTTGTTATTTACAACATACTTCATAGAAATTAAATAAAATATATAACATTTAAAACATAATTCATTTCGCAGAAATCATATTACCAAGAAAAAAAACAAGGCGTTTCTATTATTTTGTCCATAACTGTATATAAAAAAAATTTATTTCGAAAAGAGTTAGGGTTAAATGGTCAGAAAAAAATGCTAGGCTATGACTTCGATTTGCAAAAGTTGCAGCAATTAATTTCTGCTCACTTGTGATGACATTCAATAGCAATGAAAACAATTAAATAAAACGATGAATAAATAAATAAAATAAATATATATATGCATAAATAAACAAAAACGAGCGGGAGTGCAAAAAACGGAAGGCTGACAAAGAGAGGGGTCTAGATGGTTGTAAGGCAAACCATTGAAATACGACATTCGTCATGCGCTTCCAAATTCTTCCCTTACCACATTATCATCATCATCATTATCATTATAGCATACAATAAAAAGTTGGCAACCCTTTTAACCAAAGGCAAGCAAACTGAAAAAACTTTGCGTTGACTACACTGCGGAAAAAAGTAGAATATGAAAAGTATGACGGATGCCAAAAAGATGAAAAATGTTTTAATTCACTTGTTCAGTTCATTTGGCACGATTTACACGGATTTGTTGCTCTTTAACGAGTGTAACATAATTTTCAATAACCCAGTCAACATTTGGCACATCAGTCACAGAAATCCTCCAATGAAGGTGCACAACAGCGCTTATACGCTACACATGTTCAGTTGTGTAGTTCTACATACACTTCTTACACATATCTTCATGTATATGAGATACAACAAAAAACAGAAAACATGTCATTCGTCTGCACTTAATTAACAAGCTAATTTCTCACAGCCAAAACCGAAAAAGTAGAAAAAACAGAAAATGATATATAAATAACTTGAAGAGACTTTGACAAAAATTTGGTTTTTTTTGCTAATTTTGTAATTGAAAATTTGTATATGATCGCATTTAGCTATTATAAATTTTACAACGATCGTTTCTACTAGCCTCACTGATTTCAGATATGTGGTGAATACCACAATTTGCAATCAATGAATTAAATAAATATTGTCATATACCATCAATTACGACTCAAAAGGCGACAACACTTGGATTTGCCATATCGATCATTTGATCCACTGATTACCCATTGACTACTAAGAACGGCTTTACTTTTTTATACTTTCATACATATTACAGATAAACTAATTATTTGGTCTATAAATGCATTATTAGGAAAAAATCAATCTGAACAACAGAAATGAAAACAAATTTCACTCACAAAGTAAGAGAAAAGTGGAAAGAATTTCGCAGTTGATCAACCGCTTACAAATAACTTCTTAAAGTAGCGGGAAGAAGTTAGATATTTGCAATTGCCTCATATAGCATAGGAAATGAAAGCCATTACTAGGTGCCAAAAAATGTGAAGAACATACATATATGAGATGATAGAGATATTTCGAAAAAAAAAACTTAATTCGCTTGCACAATGAAAGCCTGACAAATCTGTGCACCAACGTGGTTAACTCGCTTCCCTAGAATGTACCCTTCCTGTAATTTCTGTCAAATTCCAGTACTGCCAAGCTACTGCCAGAAACCAGTACTGCCAGGATGATCACTGCCAATTTCCAGTGCCACCAGGCTGACCACCGATGATCAGCTGTTAGCCTTATAGGAACAATAGATTGACATAACACAACGACATATGACAACTGTATTTTGGTTTCAGTTTAAGAACAAGGATTTAACAATTTGCTTTATTTGCCTAAAAGCTAGCAACTAATAATTAAACAGATATTACTATATTATATATATATATATATTACTTACTATACAGCTGAGATATTATATATTTTGAGCTTAATTAATTATTAACATTATGTATTAACATAGATGAGAATAAAAATGTTTCCAAAATAAGCAATAAGCAAATGAGTCAACTGTCATAACTCATTGGAATCACCACAAGTATTTATAACGATGATGCCAAAAGTGTGTGCCAAATTAAATAAGTTCAAATATACATGAATTATTTTAGGCAAGAAAATGGACGGAAATTTTGCCAAAAACATTTTCTGTAACCAAAAGAGAATGAAAATAAACACGTCGAACTGAGCACGCTTGAAACTCAAAGAAATAGCGAGGGGTGCGTGTTGAGTGCGCGAATCAAGTGAGCAACTTGCAGTGAGCACTCAAAACCAAATAAAAAAAGAAATATAAAATATAAAAAATAATAATAAATAAATAAAATAAAAGTATGCCTCTATGACGCAATAACTCCCAATTTCTATTGCCAAATTGAAACTGGCGGTCAAAGTATAAAAGTTAAATCGAGGCACGTCGTTAGCCGGAAAATGTAGGGAAACAAATTAATAAAAAGCCGCGCGATTTGCTTTGCATGCCAATTAAAAACAAAGCAATTCAACAAGAAAAAGTGAGGGTGTACGACCGACTTTCAATTGAAACACAAATTTGTGTTTGATTGACACGTCGGCCCAACTAATATTCATCGATGTAGTTGAGGTTGTTGCTGATGGTGACGGTGATTGAGTAACTGGTGAATGCAATCGACTCGAAATGAATCAAGTTGAGCCGTGATATTACACACTAATGAGGGAACTCATCGACGAATTGGTTTGTCAAATGGCCAATTGCATTTTTGGAGGCGTCGTCGTAGGCACTTGTCGCCATAACAATTGCGACAGATTTGGAACGACAAACCACAAAGTGTTGTGTGTTGTAAGGGCGCTCCAAAATAAACTCGGTCACTATATTTTGTTTCTTGCTGTCTGCTTTTTTTTTTTCTTTTTTAGGTTCGCAGGCGTGAAGTGAATTCATTTGGTCGCACTTTGCATATTTTTTGAATTTTGCCAAAAGTTGACAGTCGAAAAATAAAAAAAATTTATTTACTATATTAAATATGCTGAAAATTGTTTTATATAAAACAGTGACACAAAATTTCTTCTTTCACCTTTATCTTTTGGTACCTCTTTCGGTGTCCTTGTTCCGTAAATATTTCATTTATCAATTTCGCCAAAAAGCACAAAAAACGAAATTTAATTTCGAAAAAAGAAAATTAATTTCGTATTTTTATTGTCTCCACATTCTGTGTGTGCATCACAATTTTATCTTAAAGTTTGTAACGGTGACCGAGAAACCGGAGACCTCTCAAATGATGTCTTCTTGATCTTGACGAGACAAGCTGATATAGCTATGTCCCTCTGACTGTAGGTAAAGTACTTCTTTACTTATTGAGCTTGAGATGTTTGTCGAAAAGAGACGGATCCGATTATTACGAGGCGTACCTCCCACACAAACCACCTATTCAAAGGTAAGTTTGTTAACTTTTGGAACTTGGAACATACTCCGTGAAAATATTAATACTTAAGGTTTATTAGATCACAAAGCACTTGATTATACGCACCTATGCTAACACATAATAATCGCTTTTTTTGGTGTGAAGGGTATTAGGACTTCGGCATAGCATACAATAACAGTTTTTCTTGTTTGTTCTTTTTTAAATATGTCAAATTATGCTAGTTGGCGCATGAAATGTGCTCTTAAGAGGAAGCAAGTGAAATATATGCAACATGTATTGACCAATGAAAAAGTGACAGTCATTAATTAAAAAAAATTTTTTTTTTTTAAATCAAAAATGTATTTTAAACAAGTTTCAACGTGTTATTGCAGTAGCCACATCGGCAGCAGCAGCTGAAAATGAAGCCTGAAGCACATTTTTCTTTCTTTTTTATTTGTTTTCGAAGTCATGAAAAGCGCGCGTAAGTTGCTTTGAAAAAATGTAGCACATTTTGCCATATAAATACATAGGCGGCCATAAAAGTCATCACAAGCGCGAGTTGATCACGCATTTAAGGTTGGTACGACTACTTGACTCAACTCGGATTAGATTTCATTTGGTGTGAGTGCGTCTCCATTGAAGGTCGGACACTGTCAATCTGTCTTTTAGCATAGTTAAAATGCCTCAGACACGCACAGCGATCAAACAATCAAACAAAGAAACACAAATTCCTCATCACCGAGGCCCGTTTGGTTGGATGCACATGCACAGCTCGCCCCACAGCCCGGCAAAAAGCTGTCAACCACAATATCTGACTTAATCGCACAAATTTGCAAAAGGCGCAATTCAACGCTTATAGCAACAAGTTTTCCAAATGCTTGAAGCCTGCATTATTACTTGTGGCTATGACTAAAAGTAAAAAGTAGAAATAAATAAAAAAGTAAAAGTAATAAACACCAACTTGATCTTCAACACCACATTTCGTAGTTACGTTTAACAACTTTCGAGGGAGGTGGGCGTCTATGCGATTTGCAACACGCTGCTTGCTGCTGATGGCATTGCCAAACTTCTTGCAAATAATTCGCTTAGCGAAGTTAAGCCAAAAATATGTGCCAATTTTCTATTTCAATTTACACATTGGCTGCAAAGCCAACAAAAAGTTACGCCAAGGATATTAATATATGATGTCTCCCTTCGGAGCGGATTACCACATTTGGATTTAGGAAGCTTAGAACGCCTACTCCGCACTATAGCCACGCCCAGAGCAAAACTCATCGAGATGCGACAAGAGCGAAATTGCAAATTCAATTGAAGCCAAGCGGCAGGCAAATCCAATTGAAGCCAACTCAAATTCAGGTTGCCAGTTATTGGTGCAGGAAATTATTGCGCAAGCGTCGTGTTAAGCTGCAAACAGGACTCACACGGACACACGGACAGACATATGTGTAGATAAATGAAGTTGTGCATGGGTGTCTGTAAGTGAAATTGTAATCTGACTTTAGAAATTTCTACTTGAAATTACAACTGAGTTTGTACGAATCCGGCGAGCATACGCCATGTAAGCCTCTTGTATATATCTATGCATATGTAGCCTGTATGGTTATGTGTGCGCCTGTACGTATGTATGTACTCGTAATTGCAATGTTGAAATCAACAAAACGGAAATTTACTTCAAAATACGAATATGAGTTGCATCATTTCAGTACAAATCTTGTTGAGTTGTTTTGCAACATGTGTGAAAGTCAGTCGGACCATCAGACAGGATGACAAGTACCAGGTGAACTAGTCAGTAAACAATTTTGCCGTTGAAAAGGTGTTTGAATATTTGAAAAAATTACTTATTTATGACATGATGAATTACATATTTCCCCTTATGTG
Source organism: Cacoxenus indagator (assembly GCA_035041755.1). Taxonomy (NCBI): domain Eukaryota; kingdom Metazoa; phylum Arthropoda; class Insecta; order Diptera; family Drosophilidae; genus Cacoxenus; species Cacoxenus indagator. The sequence goes on along the minus strand of JAWNKX010000018.1, from coordinate 709,275 downwards.
CCCTTCTGCTTTTAAAAATTGTGTCGTTGCCCTCTTAGTCTATTGAGTTCTACTTGTTAAGCTTGGAGGTATTAATGGTGATGGCGTGGTTATCTTCAAGACACTTTTACTCTATCTCAAAGTATTTTTATGTATTCAACTTAGAGTTAAATTAAGACGAGAAGTGCAAAAAAAGTTGTTTGTTTAATAAATTGAATAATGAAGGCAGTTGAGGCAGACTTTCTATTTTTGTGTTTCTGATACCTACATAACATCAGAGCTTTAAGATCTGAAGGGAGAGTCTAGATGTACTCTCGGTCCAAAACTATCCAAATCATAATACAATTTACGACTGAAGCCCAGTAAGGGGTAATCTTAGGTCATTTTTATTTCAGACAGTAAATTACCTTATATTGATGATCTTGGTGAGGTCATAAGGACAATTATTATTGTATTGTCATCAGAATCGAAGGTGTGTACCGACTTTCAGATCAATCGGTCAACAGGAAGTAAGCAAACAGGCTGAGTTAAATAAAAGCGTTTAAAAAAATAGAGAGTGCCATGCTAGGCAATTCACTTCTACAGATTCTACAGATATCTGCTGTCGGCATATATAAGTATTTGTTTTTAACATTCTCTCCTTAAAGGCAAAAAGCTTCAGGTAAGATGAGTCTAAAGTGGGCTCGCTTGTTTTAGGTGAATTTGGCGACTTAAACGTGTTTTAGGGCCGCATATTTAGGTGACGATCAGCTTATACAATCTATGGAAAAATAATCATGTACTTTAAAATTTGTACAAATAACTGAAATACAATAACAGGATTGACTTCTGTTTTATTAAAAAAATTCACATAAGCCATAAGCGTTACACTAATGCAAAACCACAAATCACATTCGCTACAAATCGACTTTAAATGCCTGTGAGCATCTTCACTTGGCCGACAACGCCTCACTTGAGCCCCACTGAGCATGAAGACTATGCAAAAGAGGTTATACAAATAGCCGATATAAACCGGTTGGAGGTCGGTCGTTGAAGGTGCTTAACTGTTAGCTGCTGTTGTGACAACAAAATAACTTGAATTTCATCCATCTGCAATCAACTGAAACATGCCTTCAGATTCTGCGGTTTTTTGTTGCTTCTTCTTTGTTTATTTTTTCCTGTTCTCTTCTCCATTTATTTCATGTCATGAAGTTTTTTCTTATATGTCTTTGACCTCTTATTGCAATGGTTTTTTTGTCACTAACGTTAATGATTTTTTTAATATCGATTTCCTTGCAGCTTCTTCGGTTATTTTTTGGAATTTTGTTTATTTGGTTTTTTTGTTGTTGTTGTTGAGATTGTGTAACACGCCGTTCTAAAGGCGAGTTAAGCTTGCACCTACCGTTGTCTGTCTATGAGTATGATGCTGAGGCTTGGAGCAGAGTTGGTTAACGAGCACCTGACGGTCGATGCTGATTATGATTATGACTAAGACGATGATTTTGCCACAATGACTTCTACCATAGCCTTTCAGTTCATTTAAATGGAATATTGTTTTACCCATTTTCTTTCTTATATTTTGGCTGTACTTTTATGTCAGCCTTTTATGTTTTCTACCTCAGCTCAAAAGTACACTGGCATTTGATCAATTATTTCCTCATTGCGCTTGCTGACATTTTCACAGCGTTTTTCATTTCCAAATTCGGTAAAGCGAGGCACAAAAAATATAAATAAATTGTATTTTGTTGTTATTGCTGATGATGCTGCTGCTGATGGAGGCACACATTATCCACTAATACCATCTGTGGGTAAAAAAACATGAGAAAGACGCTGAACGCGAACTTTCGCTTCTTCTCAGCATTCGGTTCGGTTCGGTTCAACTCAGTTCACTGAAGATGCACTTTGGATTTTATCGCACAAAATTGTCAAATTACTGCGATTTTTGACGGCGTCTTTGCACAGTCATCGCACGAAAAACGCTGAATAACTGTGTGAACGCGAGTTGAAAATTAAGTAATTGGGCCACATGCCACAGCAACATTGGGAAAGCAAAGGACGAAAGAAATTAAATGAGAAAATAAGAAAATACGGCGAAAAATCTCAAACATATTTCGCGAGCTGTTTGGTTGCTAATAAATCTAAAAGCATTCGCTTTGTTAGTTTTTCTTGATCTCCACACTGGATAAGAGCGAAAGGAAAATAAATGCAAAACGTTGCTTTTTGACTATTCCTTACTAAAAAATCTAAAATTCGCATTATTGGGATTAAGCAAAATTACATTTACTTATTTAAAATCGAGTTTAAGTCAAGCTTCCCCCATTTGTCTCATTAAATATTCGCAGGCAATACATACATATCGAACAGCATTCTATGAATGAAAATCAATCAACTAAGACAAACGTGGAAATAAATAAAGAAAAGTCAACTGAATAAAAGATCCACTCCATCACAATAATTTGCATGCCACTCGTTTTGTCAATTTGTAAATAAACATTTAGCTAAATTTATTTCTTGACAAAATTATGTTTATCTATGCAAATGGTGTGCGCACAAAGTTGTCTCCAAAAAATCTAGAGGAGCCGAAAAGACCCAAAAGAAAACACAGAACCCAGACGACCGTGTGTCAACACAAATTATTTGCATATGTAAATCATTTTCTTAATGAAAACAGAAGAAAAACAAGAAAGAAATCGCTTTTTTATGGTCTGTGAAGAGTCTGTAAAAAAATTAAATAAATAAATAAAAATAAGTAAGAGACTGACGTCTTCAGATTAACGCGCCTACGTAGTGTACAAGACGGATTAAGGATGAACATCTTTGACAGAAGGGCTTTGAATAATGTAGATTTGCAGATGAGCAAATGACGAGCAAATAAAAGATGAATCCACACATTCCTTACTCCTAAGTATCTATAATACTTCATGAAGTCAATCACAGCATTCGCGATATAGAAGCTGAAAAGTCATTTTGTGGTTTTCGCTTAGATTTGATTTTCGCGAGGAACGGTTTTATATCCTCCTTTTTTTATATGGTAAATAAATAATTGTATAACGCATAGTTCTCGTAAGTCAGTTCTCAGGAAATCCAATTGCTACCACACCGCGGTTTCAACCAACATACGAGTAACCTTGACTAGGAATGGGTAGCCAACTCTAAAAGAACTTTCGGTCCCGTGTAGATAGAAATATGTTAGGAAAATGATTCTCTTGAAGAAATTAACTAAATAATTATGATTTGTCATATTGATCTATAAATTGCTTTGTTAATTTATATTTTTATTTATTTTAAGACAGGCCGCAAATAGATATATGCCAACATAGAACAATTTGACTAAACAAAAAAACAATAAAAGCGAATTCTGTTAAAGTCACACTTCCCCTATATCGAATACCCACTTCTTTATATGGAAAATTCATTATAGAGAAATTATGTGTACTTGATATGATGAGTATTTGAAATCAATTCGTAATAGGAAGGAATAGCTTCATTGTATAGAAGTTCAACCGTAAGTTACTGTACTGTCAGTAATAATACAAAATTGAAAGCAAAAAAATAAAATATAATAAAATAAAAATAAAATAAAACAGTTGTTGAAAATATATTTTATATCGTTTCAACTTCGATTTAGGTTAGATACTTTTAATTCTAGCACACCTACACATACTATAACAGCATACTTTTGAAACAAGGCGCCAAAGGCAATTGCAATAATAAGAGCGACTTCGACGATGACGACTATGATGTATGATTGAAAACTGTCGTTGAGCAACCAAAAGAAAGAAGAAAAGGAATTGAAAACTGTTGCTCGACATTTCCCAATCAAAGCTCTGTGCACGATTTCGTTTGGCCACATTATTACGTGAAGCGTGTAGACTTCGATACGCACTGCGAATGCAATGAAGCCAAAAATAAATAAATCAAATTACACGACTGTAACAAAATGACGACGACGACGAATACAACAACTACGATGACGATGTTGAATGCAACTCAAATTACACGCGTTGCGACTTTGAAGTTGGCATCGTTTTGCCCTTCTTATGTTGCCTTTTTGTTTTTGCGAAAGGGGAAAACGATGGTGCTTGGCCCATGCATACACCAATCAAGTGACTTGAATTGAACTGCGAATGTGAGACGAATAAATGAAGGGATGCGAAGAGAAAAATCGCGAAATGGAATAAAAACGCAAGTACGTTTGCAATATGAAAGCAAAGTGAGCGATGAAGGAGTATGGGTTGACTGGGCTAACAAAGCAGATTCTTTTATTCATTGGCAAAAGCGAAAAGTTATTAAATGAACGAATGCAACCCACTGAAGAGCGGCGACGACATTTGGCAACAATGGCCTTCTCTGAGCTAGTGCAGACGGCGGATTTGACTGTGAAGTCAATGAAGTGTATGAAATGGTGACATAAATCATTGCAAGTAGCTGTCGAATTGGCAAACAATGTGGCAGTATGATGGCTATAGGAGATATGGCGAAACGACTGGAGTAGTGAAGTGGCGATAACGAAAACGAAGGCAGCAAAACGAAGCCAGAAGGACGAGGTCGCTCAATACGATTGATTTGAACACAATAAAAATCGATATGGCGCGGCTCTTGTAAGATTGACTGTATATAAAACGAAGGTGAAGTAACCTGAAAGAGAAACACGCACTCAACGCATTTTTCAAAAAAGCAATTTGTATGTGTTTGTGTGAAGGAGCGCTGAAGCATTAATCACCCACGGAAGGAACCAGCAGCTGAAAGCAAAAGGTTATTTCCGACGGGCGCACAACTTCATCAGTTAAAGCCTTTTCTGTCATAACCAAGCCTTTTACATGCACACGCACACGCATTCGCACAGCGATACAAATAAGTGTGTAATAAACAAATTGCAGGCGATAAATAAACGCGAACACAAAACCAAATACACACTCAGTAACACTGCGGGGTGTGAGGAAAAGAAAACTTCAATACAAAACGTGCTACAAAGTGCAATCAACGCTTGGAAATGTATGTGTGTCCACCTAATGTGTCCGTGTATGTTTCTAAACTTACATTTCCTAGAACGATTTGACGCATTTGATTTGTTGACGCTTCTTACAACCCTAAATGGTAAACTGAGACACCCTGGGAAGTAGTTAAGCCGCTCAACTATAAGTATTATATAATATGACCAACAATAAAAAAAAAACAATAACCGCTACAGCAACACGACAACATCAAGAACAATTTCAAGTTTGCCCATTTGAACGGATGCCAGTTGGAAATGAAAGTCGATTTTTGGCTTGTGTCGAGTTGAGTTCTTCAAAGCAGTGGTTGCCCACCATTCCGCCATTCTTTCATTCCTTCACTCAGTCAGTCTTCCATTCGAACACCTACAGCGACAATTATCTCTAATCGGATATTTTTTGTTGTCTACTTTTTTGCTCTCTCAGCCACATCTTCTGTCGCCCTCTTTCTTCTGCCTTTATTATGCTTTCCTTTCAAAGCGTTCTTCACACCTGTAAATCAATTAAAATTTTAAATTGTGCCACAAAAGGGGCTTACCGCCCTTTTCTTTATTTGCTATTCAGGTAAGCTGGTCTAAGCCGTGCGATTATAAGGGGTCCGTCCAACTTGCGGAAGCCATTCAAGTGTGGGAATATCTTTATTTTTCTGTTATGTGTCATTGAGTGTGACTCGAGTGGTCACCTCAGGTTAAGTGTTTGTAGAACACAGCGAATTAGGAGGGAATTTGCTTTAAGTGGTGCTTTCTTGAACATTTTCAATATACAGTTCAAGTTGGCATAAACTCAAATGTCTGTAACTAAATTTATAAGCTGTTGTACTTCTTAGGCGAGTGGTTGTTTCGTGGTTAGTTCTTGTTGTGGTTCTGTCGTTTAAGGTTGTCGGATTCGCTAGGAAAGTTTCCTGTATTTGGTATGCAATGTAATCTGCAAACTCTTTGTACCGCTGATTTTAGCTGCGTTAGAAACGAGCCGTTGAATCTATGAACCATTTTAAAAACGACACACATATGGAGAGCCCCATATTTTGTCAAAGAGCAATCCAGAATGCAATCCACAGGTATATATTCAACACAAATAACTTTTATTCTTAACCGTGATGTAGAGTAAGACAGCTAAATGATAAAGGAGCGAAGTTTTTGATATGAAACAAAACTTGGTTAGACCACTACTATAAGGTCTCAGTACACAGATAAATTAATGATATCATAAACCCAAGGTGTACGTCATATGTATGTATCTGTTGGTGGTGGACAGTGTAGAATATTCCGCTCTTTGCCAGAACTAGATATCGGATACTGGAATATGTTTTGGATTTTAATTCTGTTAATTTTTTCGAAGTTCACGCACATTTTCAAAGCGAAGATGTTTACTAGATAGTCTAGAATTTTTCGTTATCCTTTCACTAACACTTTCTTTTCAGGTAAAAGAGAGAGTCAAATAAAATAAGACAATTCAAAAGTTTCTTCGCTGTATCGCACCTACACTACATGTGAGGGACTAATTTAAGTTTGAAGCAATTCAAGACAGTTTACAAGTTCGGCTTACACAAAACCAACACCTTTGGTGAACAGCTAAAGTTTACACCATTATTTAATCCAACGTCAACTTGTCGCACGTTATTCGAAGTAATCTATACGAAAGTTAAATACCACAAAACCAGAACCCATTAAACGCGCACAAACCCTATGCGATGGAAACTTGTTTGCAACAAGGCAACAGCTAGCAGGCAAATTGATGGCAACTTTGTACAGCAACCAACAATGACAGCGACAGTCGAGTACTCCGCAAGATATAATGTACATCCACATCAGATTCAGATACATGTATATATGCAAGGAGTACAACACATACACACACACACACAGACGGACAGAGCACACAATCCCACGCCACTCGATGCGGTTACGTAAATAATGCCGCAACTTTCCGGTTAACGCACAATTTCGGTGACGAAGTGCCAACACAAAACGTGTGCAAAGTTTACTGCTGGTCAGGTTAACAAATTTAACTGTCACTTGGCATACAACATAGCAACCATGCATGGATAACTTTCCCCGTGTCGTAGTGTACGCCAAACTCAACCATGGCTAACACACGCAGCTCACACGACTCATTAACCAACGCCATTACCTGTGGAACAAAATCGACTCGTAACGACTCAACTGATGAACTTTATTTCTTTTATTTTTATTATTATCATTTGACGTATCATATTACGTCAGGTTGCGCGAACGTTTCGTTATGGCAAATGTTCTCTGTTATCAACGTTTGTAGCTCATTAATTGCACGCCATTAATAACTCGATGCGCTGTGTGTGTGTGTGTGTGTGTGTGTGTGAAGAAGTGAGATGTCTTCATAACTGAGTATAAATGCTCGTATGGTATAGAAACCACTTATTAAACATTCACGTAAGTCGAGCGCTACCACCACCTAGCGATGTACACTTGACTGAAAATGCATTTAGATGATCCTTACCACCACTCCATATGACACTCCAATCTTGTGCGGCAATCCAATGAGTGCACACTTTAGTTAAGACAGCATCAGCATGGTTCATGTGTCTTATCCATTACAAAAGTATAATCATTGTCGTCATCAACACCTGAATCCTGAACAAAATCGTCATACTCGCCGTCAACGTCATAATGAGTACCGCGGTGCTTACTAGCAGGTAGCCAGCCACCTTTGTCATGCTGCCAGTTCGTTAGTTTATTCGATGTAGATCGGCTGATGTCTCTATAGGAATCTGAATGAGTATCCATGTGTGTGTTTGTGTGTGTAGAGAATTTTATCGCCTCATCTAAATTATGTGCAATAATTACTAAAGCCGAGCGTCGGCGGCCACCATTGTTAAAGCTTTTATACGCTTTTATGCGCTCGCAGCAAATGAGTGCAGCATACTATCAGGCGGAAAAGGTGGCTGGCAACTTTGGTCTTGGCTTGGGTCTCCTTCTCTTAATTTGAAATTGTGGTATTTTGCACTTAGTGCAGATATTCAAGTGGCAAGACATTTTGTGGCGCAATTAGAAAGATAATAACATCTTTAGCTGTACGGTCTAAGTTGGGTAAGTTTGTAATGTACCACGGACCTTCGGTGAATAAAATTCAAATTTTATGAGACATAAAATCATGGAATTTGGCATCTATATGCGATGTGAGGACGTTATTTAATAGGTATAATTTTTGAAGGCTTGCCATAATAATTGTAGTTTTTTATTATCATCTTAACCAAGGACGACATGCAAGATAGACCGAAATTTAAATCATTCAACGAATTGGATGTTGTTTCCTCTGTTATAGGTGTAAATTATATCAATTATTTGATGCATGATACATGAATCAGAGATATTTTACTTTACTTTGGAATTTCGTATAATTTTCACTTGATTTTTTCCTACCCATGTATTTTTATTACATGTTCAAATTTGACGAACTTTCTAAGAAAAACCAAAGCTCACAAATTATGCAGTCGTGATGAAAACGGCAAATATTTTGACTGCATAGAAGCAAACAAACAAACAAAGCTAAGCAAGGCAAGACAAATATATATAAAAATAAGCTACACGAAGCTCATTGCAAGAGATTCGATAGCCATTCTGTGCAGTCAGCCATCAAATTAGGTACGTTTCTCGGTGATGACCCACCAGTAGCTGGACAGCGAAAACCCCGTCTACTACAACAACGGCCAACATTGAACAAAGAAGAAGGCCGAGCGAAGAAGTTGTTCTGCATGAGTTGCTTATTGCTGGACTGGGTTGCTCGCATGATGACGTCGACTGCGACGACTTCGACGACTTCGACACAACGAAGAAACCACTTTTTTTAATGCTTTTGGTTAGTAGCCCAGAACGCTACTCCAAATCACAGCTATAAAATATGTACAAACATACACAGAAGCACAACAAAGAAACAAAATAAATAATAATCACATGAAAAAAGTATCTTCAATAAAAACTATCTATGCGCTGAAAACGTGTGTAGGTGTAGACAAGCATGCTGGTCTGATCTACGTTGAGTAGGGCGCATAAAAACGAGATACAAAATAGCAAAGTATCTGCATAAAGCTCAAAATGTTATGCTGGTCTTGTTCTACAGCTGCTTACGGTTGTAGTGGTAGTCGTACTACTTACGGCGACGAGTAGCGCAACTAAAATTTATGACAAAAGACAAAAATTTAACAAGCAAACCCAAACGTGACTATTTCTCTGCTGCTTTCGGATTCTGACTCAGGTATGGGTTCCCTCGACGCTCTGCGTTGTACCTTTAAGCATGCATTGAAAAAAAGTTGGGAACGAAATGAAAAGTTGCTCATGCGTTCACTTAACCTATAAAAGTTACCAACTGAACTGAAACTGAATGCAGCTGAATTCGAGTCTGGGATTCCGGCTCCTGCCAGGGTTGGAACTACTTCCATTACTGTTGTACCAAAAACTGAATCTAAAACTGCAAACTTTGTTAAAATTACTAAAATGACTTTGCACTTTGTACTACAGTCGCTACGACTCTACGCTGTGGCACTTGTAGTATTGGAAAACACACAGAAAAAGTAAAAATAAAACAACTTTCTTCCAGTCCCTCGGCGTTCTATGACTAACATTTTAATCTATTTCCTTACCTCTTTGGTTTGCTTAATGCTGTAGATTTTTGCATGATTTACTATGAAATCTGCTTGGGTAAGTTGGTGAATTTTCGATAATATATCAAAGTCGAAAACAGCACAAGGTAGGGACACACCTGCAGCAGCTTGAAGCAAATGATGGTTGAATTTGAGAATGTGTGGCAAGCAACACTCCAGGATGAGAGGGTGAGTGCGTGTCGTAATGACCGGTCACAAATTGACATTTGAGATTTAGTGCTGATTTTCATTAAATTTTCTTCTTCTCTTCCTTCTTGTGTGTGAAAAACTGTGCTTTGACTAATTCGCTTCGAAGTAGGTTGCCCGATTAACGATACTCGGTTGGTCTTTGAGTTGGTGTGTATCTCTGTGCACATCCTAACTCACTTGGCTCGTTTATTTCATTTAACATCAGTTGATAACAAGCTTTTTGTGGATCATTAATTAAAATTTTGTGTGCAAAAAGCAACTCCGTACATCAACGAAGCCGAGCTAATGAATCCACTGCTGAAAATGTCCATGGCTTTTCACTTGGCGTTTCGGCGATCCACTGTGAGAAGTGGCAAGTGCTCGTTTGTATGCACCCACTACACAATCGCAATAAGCACTGTCAACAGTTAATTAATCGTTTTGCGCTTTGTGATTACGTAGTAGAAACTTTCGTTATTTGAAGTATTTGCGTAGGGAAGTTGGTTTCAGTGATTTGGACTACTTTGTATATAGTAAGCATAGAAAATTCTTTTTGGATATAGAGAAATTCATGTTACTTGCTTAACATGAGGAGTTGATCAGTTGCTGAAATGGAATGTCTTCAATTACGTTATCAATGATATACCACATAATTAAACATATCGTGGATCCTTGGATATTTTTCACAATAGGCGGAAGCGCAGCCTCAGTGCCTAGGAGACACGTGATTCTTTTTCCATACCCTGCCAGGAGGTAGCAACTCAGGTGATTAACCAAATTTTAACGTTCACAAAGAGCGTGAAAAACTTTCTCCGAGGCGCCGTATCATCGTAATACGCGTCACAGACATTATTTGTTCTCGCTATTTTTTTATTTTTATTTTGGCCAAATCGTTGCCCACTCGACGACAACTACCTCTCAACCTAACAGAGCATAATTATTGAGGTTGTAAACATTTTCCAATCATTTCGATGTAATGTAACCCATTTCTAATGTAGTGCATTGCATATTACATGCATGTCCATGGATTCATGCTTAACTTCATGATTTGAATTTGACTTTTCGGTTAAAACCATTCTACAATTAACTACATTCTGTGGTATTCTTCATTTGAACTCTTTACTGCCGGCTTGCGTACAAACCAATTTATGTAAAGAGCACGTAAAGAGCCCAAAATCAAAGCAAGACAACCACTGTTGCCAAACTAAATTCTGTTGTTCCTGAATCGCAGGTCTTAGCCATTGCTGGGTCAAATAGGCATGGCTTTGCCAAGCCCATTGTGTGTGGTCTAAATACTAGGCTGGTCTGTTTTAGTATGCTTTAATTCAAATATCCAGTAGATACCAAACTTGTATTACTAAAGTCAATGATACCGCAGTCGATGATGATGCTGCCCGTGGTGATAATGATGTTGTGCGGCATAATTGCATATCATAATATTACGAACGCCTGTGAAAACAATGACAACAACAACTTGAATAACAACAACAATTTGCACAACATGATTGCAACATGGCCAGGACTACGTTGTAATCCAATAAGCAAAGGTTTGCCTTGCAAACCGATGAATTGCCTTTGCAACAATTACAGAAGAGCAAGTACGTAGACACCTACGTGAAAACACACACACACGTTAATGTTGTATTTAATTAATACGAGTCAATTTTGCCTTTATCACTGCTGAACTTGCCCGTACAATTGACCACGAGAAATGTATCTTCTATCTCTGTGCGAGCACATTTGCATATACCGCATAAACCTCTTTCATAAACTCGAAATTATTTCACATAAATTATGCATTAAAACTATCTGCGCTCTTTTCTTAATGCAGTCGAGAGAATTGCAGTTCAATTACGAACGTATCTTTTTTTCTGAGGGGTATTCTATTCGGCTATCTATTTTTAAACTGTTTCATTTGTGCTAAAAATACCTAGGTCTTCATTTCAATTTGCTTCACTCTCAACGTCAACGCTTTTGAAGTGAAGTAAATGACTTGCAGCAACCAACGGAAAGACATCAGTCTCGCTTTGACCTCGCATGGACGCAAAAACTGCAGTTGGAAATAGTGGAGAGAACAGTGCGTGTGTTCATGCCTGTATCTCATTCTCTTTATTAACGACTCTCGTTTCTTGTATCTGCCCGACGCATACGCATACGCATACGCATTTTGTCATCATTCACTTTCCGATACTTCTTTCTTTTGTGTGCTATCAACTTGTATCTCACACAACCACTTTGAAATGCAACACATGTGGCAGTACTTCTTGCTCTACTTTATGCTTCGTTCTTTACTCTGATGTCCTTCCACTTTTATTTCTGAGGCAGTGCGTATCTATTTGTGAGACTGCGTGCATTTGTATCTATGCATTTTTTGTTCGTATGATAGTTTTTCTGTTCAGTGCGCGTTCGGTTAAATGGTTTCGTGCTTGTCGTTACCGCAGTCTGTGTCTCGGCCCTTTTCACTTTATGGATTTCAAATAAATTTAAGTTGAAGACCCAGGCGGAGCGTACTTTTTTCTATGTTCAAATTTAGAATTATGTATGTATTTGGAATCCCTTAAAAGTAAACTGTGTCTGGCTGCAACAAAATGCGTACCTTGATGTTGATAGAATCACAAAAATGACGCATGGCATATACGAAAGAGTACTGCAACAACCAATAAAGCTTTGCTTGGCCTAATGAAAGAAATGCATTTAAGTGCCACACGACCGATTTTGGAGCCGATTTGTAAACAAGGACGGATTCATAAGTCTATCATTTTTATTATGAATCTTTTTGTTAATATTCGACTGTTTCATTTAGAACAATTTTTTGAGTTCCATAAATCAGGCCTTTGTTTTCGTTATGATTTCAATGTCAAATTATAGTCCTTTGTGTCTACAATTGGAAAATATGCTGATTATGGGGAGACATTCGTAGTCTGAATCATGAATAATAAATTGCAATTTTCGCCTTCGCCCTTTTCAACCTTCCCGTTCGTAGTTATCAATCAGACAAGCACACAGACAAGAATTTCTTCGGCGTGGATCCCATTCTGCATCAGATCCCACTGCGCCTCAGTTTTTGGTATCTATTACTATAAAATGACATAAAAACGTGACCGTATTGCGGCTGATGCACTCTAACGAATTACATGTACCTAAAAGCACGGCATCCATTTTGCAAAATCGAAGCCAACGAGCCATTTAATGCAACTACGGCCTCTACAATCTCGTGCATCTTCGATGGGGCAAAAATGTATATTTTAATTGTGCTGGCTCCCAGAACGATCGGTATCCACAGCAATTCTAAGACAACAATAAAATTCAGTAAAAAGCCACTTATTGTTTCGCCCCATACCTATGTTAAAAAATGAAATGTCAATGAATTTATCAAACGGACTTTGAACCGCACTGTAAAACTCTTCAAACTCCGCTTACATTTATTTGGAAATTGCTTCAGCAGACAATCAAAATTTGATATAGCTTTTGATTTGTTTTATTTTTTTATAATATAAATTCCTTTGCTAACTAATTAGACATGCAAGGCAGGCGTGCCAATGCCAAATTCAGCGAGTGTGCTTTAGTCAATCGAATTTTAAAATTTGTTGATAAATTTGGTTGTTCGTATTTTGATTTTACAAAGAGACGCACGTTTGTGTCGTCTGTCGTTGTTGCGTGACAGAAATTTGAAATACTAATATGCAAAACGACAGCGGGAAAGAATGTTTATAACAAATTGAAACATTTTGCATGAGGTTTTCCTTTAGACGTTTATTTACAATTAGAATTTAAACCGGAGAATTCCTCCGCTTAAGAAAGAATTTTTCTTGTTTCCCTTTGTATTTTTATATTATAATAAAAATGCCAGACAAAGAAACTCTCTATGTGAGCAATTCTTAATTGCGAACACATACGCGGCTTGTATAAATTGAGTTCGCGTTGGTGATGAGAGAAAACGAAATATTTTCGTGGTTCCGGATAGGCGCAAGTGTCATCATCATCATCATCATCATTATTATGTGGTGAGCAACAGCATTGAGAACAATAAAGACAGAATCATCTGCGATATAAAAATGTGCCTCTATAAACTATAAGCATATGTATCTGTATCTGTCTGTTTGTCAGCGCCCTCATCTGACTTTTCTCGGTCGCCAGACACGCTGTAGTATAAAAGTGACGTGGTACGAGTATAGTAATAATCATATCGACGGCGGCAGCAACACACACACACGCGCACACACACAGAAACAGGCATTCAGTTGAAGAGCCAGCGAACGAATGAAACAGTTTAATCAGTTTAAATTGACACTGGGGGTCAAATTCATTAAGATTTTTTTATTTTTTTTGCCTCACCAATGTTCTCAGAATAAACGCCAGCATCGCCTTTGGTTATTTCGTCTGTATCTGTATCTGAGACAACGAAATGCAAAGAAGTCGAAAACAACGCCAGTTGATCGCGACTAATTAGAATTATTTATTTGAAAAAGAAAAAAATTATAAATTCTGAAGACAGACATCACAAAAACATTCGAGTGTTTATGTACTTATCTGTAGAGGCATTCATTCACTTACGTTGTAAATGCGTAGATACATAAACTTAATTTTACATCGATTTACTTATCATACTGAAAATCGAAAATGTAACAGAGGGTTGTAGATACAAAATGTCCATTAGGACGCAACGCTTAAATTGGAAGTAGGTGCAGGAAGCACTCAAATTGGAGTTGCGGGAGATATGTGCGCGTATCTTACTTGGTTCAATTACACTTATTAAGCAAGCAACCAAGCAAGGGGATACATCAAAAAAGCATGAGTCAGGTATGAGTCAATATGCCAAAGGCCTCAAGTTCAGCGCACTCAGTCTGCATACTTATGAAGAAGAATATGGCTATCCGGGTGCGCTCAGGTCTCTCGGTGCATTACTGTAGAATGTGTTTAAGCGTAAAAATATTGTAGAACGAAATATTATCGATGAAGCTTAAGGCGGTGCTACTTAGTGAGGTTCAACAGCGAAAATGAATGACATAAATTAGTATTTTATGTGTGTCGCAAAGCGTCACAATAATAAAATGAAGTAGATGTTTAAAAAGAACAGAAAAAATACGACAAAAAAGTAAAACAAGCACAAAGTCCAATAGAAGAGAATTATGTCAAAAAATAAGCAGAAAATAATGCTTTGAGGCATAAATACACAGAGAGACACGCATTTTATTTTTCTTTGCTACTATATCGCCCGTTTCGTTTCTACACAATACTCGTGGTACATCAACACATCTCATTTCAATCACCTCTACCTCATCGCACAACCTATAACACCCCGCCTCAGGAGCGCTTCGTCGCTTTGCCAGGATATGCGTGACTAGCATCGAAATTAGACAAATTTCTCAGTGTCAATTGGTGCGTGAACAGCATGAAACAAAAATTTGTAAGTCTCATGTGTATGCCGTGCGCGTTGTGAGTGTGTGCGTGTGGTGTGTATGCGTAAATCTTCGTGTTGTGCTATATGGCAAATATTAGTACTAAAATAAATATAATGGAATTTCTAAACAAGCAACGATTTTTTTCCATAATTTGTTGCTATTTTTGGTCTCCACGTCTTCACTGACTTCGTTTCTCCGCCATTTAAAGCCTCTTTTAATAGGCGTGTGCGTTGATTATGTCGATGTGTGCGTGTGTGAATGTATCTGCATATTTTGTATAAATTTGATCAGCACCGTGGTGAACGCTCAACTAGGGTGCGAATTCATGCGGGTGTTCCACTAAATTAAACGAAATTTTCTTCTTTTCAGATCCTTATCGAATTCAGAAGTTATGAGAGAGAAAACATCAATTTTAGTTTGGTATTCGACTCTTGTTGATATTTGGCAATATCAAAAGTTTAGATTATGGAGGAAGTGAATAGGAAGAAGTGGGGTAGCACTACTTTCTATATGAAGATTTTCCAAATTAGATACACGTCAGCTATAAATATGAATGGTTGATGTTGAAGAAAGAGCACGGGGGTGGACTTAGGTTGCTTTGAGAACAGAATAAAGTAGAAAGATATGAAAATGTAGTTGCTTGAGTTAGAGTATAGAACTAATTTTTCTGCCAAATCTGCTTCTGTTTGACAGTTTATAATAGAGATGCCACGAGTATTTGGCAATTATTCGGTATTCGGCCACTTTTTTGATATTCAGTATTTGCCGAATGCCAAACCATTAAAAAAATTGCACAAATTTATTTTAAATTTAATTGATAGTAACTTATTTATTATTACTTTACATTTATTATTTATTTTTATTACATTTAATTTAATACTTAAAATCTACAAGAGGTAAGTTATGGTGAACGAATATATAGTTTTTTCAGACAGACAGTAAGCGATTCCGTTTTTCTTGTAGCCTGCTTCTGAGAACAACCTCTCACTATATACGCTGCTTCCGGGTGACGATAGGTAAATCCTTGCAAAATGTATCAGGTGTGGGTATTTTCCCTCCTTTGATAACCACCATTTGTAAGGGTCCACCTGGTTCGATCCAGGCGAGGAATTTTTACAAAAAAATTTATTTCATTCGTAATAGCGCTTTTCTTCTCGACATGCCCGTCCGTTTGCGAATTCTCTTTAGCAACCTCCTCAAAACAATTCCAGAAACTATCGTGTATTTCACTCGCATTACTATTGTTAATTATACAGGCCTTTTTACGAACCGGAGAAGACTCATCATCTGTACTGGAGTACTCATCGCAACTCATTTTAAGAGCTTCTAGTAGAATTTTATGTTTTGCTCTTTGCGATTGAACTACTCCCAGAAAATTTGTTTTTAAACGCGGGTCAAGAAAGGTGGCAACCAAATATTTGTCATTGCTATTCGGTATTCGACCAAAAGCGTGGCCTAATATTCGGTATTCGGCAAAATCTCTAGTTTATAAATTATCTAAAAACATCCGGGTAAAAATAGTATATAGTGAAGGTATGAATTAGCTCTGAAAATACTACTCTAAAACTCTATTCATCCAGGGGTAAGACTCAAGATTGATTCCATCTTCCAACAGTTAGAGAGAATGAATCAACGAATTGGGAAAAAGAGTCCGGAATTTGTCAAAAGGCATCCACCACGATGTGGTGGCATTAATGCGACGTTATAGTTGTAAAATATGCTTCAAAAAAGACAGGTCAAAGTCACTAACCTTAGCAATTCTACCGTAATGGAGAATAATGGTTCCAGCTTCAAAATGGTAGAATGTGGCTGACAAAATGTGACGAAATATTTCCATAAATGATATATGTTTTGAACATGAGAAGGTTCTACAATTTTTCTACACAATTTCTCAACTTCTTAAACTCCATTAAAAAAGCAATACAATAGTATCATTAAGGAAGCACGTTTTAGTAAAGTCATAATAGTATAAGAACTAAAATTTACTTTTAGTTCTTACTGGCAAACATATTACTTCCATCAAATACCAGTTCCCATTCGCATTACCATATTAATAAAAAAAAGTCTAATAAAAATCACTGCTTATCTCTGCGTAAACAAGGTTTTGTTGTTTTAAAAGCCTTAAGAAATGGCTAAATTCCCATATTATTAGTTTTTTCACACACTAAGAGCCTCAAAAAAAAAAAAAAAGCTGTTGTATGAGGCCAAAGTCGAAGTAAATCCTCAATCAACTTCGCGTGTTAGGACAACATTAAACAAAAAGTACGAAAATAAAAGCAACTACAACAACGACAACAAAAAGATAAATTTTTTGTGCATATTTTGGCAGTCAAGAAAATTGCACGAAAAAAAACAAGATACTCTTATTTTATCGTGTTTTTCACAACTACACATTTCTCGCTTATTATTACTTCTGGTTCCTTCTCCTCTTCTTATTGTTGGTTTTGGTTAGTTAGTTTTATTGGGCTTATTTCTCATTGAAGGTTTTATAGGCTCAATTATAGCGTTTGTGAGTCTTAGTCGAACGTTTAAGTGTTTATCTGTCGGGCAGTCGAGCGGTCTGCCCTTCAGCCTTTCCGTCTGTGTCCGCCTATCTTTGAAAAGCACTTTGATGGCATTATCCTTGCGACTTGTGTTTATGGTATCATTATTGATTCTTACTATCTTTGTTTATATGGCAGTAGCATGAAAGGCAGACACTAAAATTAAATGCACAAAGCATCATTAAAACTCACGTCCGAAGGCCGCAAATAGTGTTGAGGTCAAACAAAGAACAACAAAGAGAGATACAAAAGTGAGCAGGAGCAGGATAATTATTTGTATTGATTGCTGTGCTTCACGCAAAGATGAAGACGACCACCTAAATAAATGCAATTTGTTGGTCTGATTTTTCAATGTGTTTTTTTATATTGTTTTGTATTGACGATTCCCCTGAAGCTTCTCGTGATTTAGGAAGAAAACAAGTATATTAGTTTAATGACCCATTTGTTCTTGTTTTAATATTGGTAGAACTAGTTTATTGCTGTGTGCATATTTTTTGTAGTTTCCAAAGTTAAAACTAGTGTGAGGCAGTGGTAGTATCTATATTGTCAAAACTACAGGCCTTTACTTTTGCTAGACTCGACTTGTCAATTTCAATACGAACTGGGGCATCAGAAAACTGCAAGTAACACAAACGAAGCTAAAAAGAACCATTCCAAAAACACGAAAGGAATAAATAAAAAATAGCGAGAGCGTTTTTGACATTAAATTGGTTAAAAATTGCACAGTTACCGGTTGACACTAACTTCCAATAACAACAGCAACTACAAGTTGCCACAAGCAGCGTTGCAAGGATGCGGTGAAAAAATGCTCAGTCGGTCGGTCGTTGGGTCGATACAAAAGCCAAAGCTAAAGCTAATTTAACGCTTGAATACAATTTTCAATTTAAACTTTGCCCTTTTTTTGGCGCATGCTTTCTTATTTTTAGAACTCATTCAGTTTTTCACAATTTTCACTATTTTTTCCGCCCATTCCCACAGCCCGTTAAACATTTTTTGGTTGTTTCTGGCTCTTGCGCGTGTCACATGAGAATAAAACTGTGAATGAGAATAAAAGTGTTGCTAAAGTGCAACGCGTATGTGTTGCGTGTGCACGTGCTTGTGGGCGTGTGGGTGTTGTAACAGGAAAACTCTACTACTACGAGCAACCACGCTTCCCTTCTTTGATAGCTAATAAAAATGGTGAGTAAAAGCGTTTTTAGAAAGGAAAATGGAAAATGGAAGTGGCTGACATCCGAACTTCCCGCGCTCGTCTCATAAAAGTTTACTTTGATTAAACTTCGATATAAAAGGATAAACACTTTGATGGAATTTTTTTTCGCACTGCTCTCCCAATGCGTTCAATAATCATAAAAATGTTGATAAAATGTAGTTGTCCTTGCATTATCTAGAACTTATTTTGCTCGTGGACTTTATGCTGGAGCTGTTTGGCTTTATTGCAAAATTGTCAAATCGAAATTGCAAGATATTTTCTGAAGTGGCTTAAACTTTGAATTTATGGAGGGACAACAAGCTTTGTATAAAGTAACAGGGATACTTCGATTTGTAAGTATTACGAGTATGTAACTTTGAAATTTCTTAGTTTACATTTAATAAAGATTTTCTTAAAATGACCTAGAACAAATTTAAATGCATTTTAAGAAGCTTCAATGTATTCCAGTTTTTAAGTAGGCGTTACGAACTGAGGTATTGGTATTGGTGCTTCCCATGTCCATTCACATTATCCTTAAAAATATCAAAACCCTATTTTTAATGATACAAAATACAAATACCAGATGGTTTCGAAAGTTCCAGTAAGATATATTTTGTCATTACCAAAGTGGGCCTCATTTCATGATACACGCATACACTCTTCTAAATTTTGAGACATTTTTCTTGAATATTTAACAAGGATCTTTGCTTCTATTCACACTCTTACTCTCAGATCCATGTTCGCGTTCGCCCTCTTGGTAGCTCCCTACATCCTTTTTACAGCGTTTGAAAGTATATGGCTATGTATGTTACCTATAGACTTCGAAACTGGAGGACCGATTTTTAAGAAGTTTTCAGGGAAACTCTAGAATAGTCTGAACAGTAATAGTGTGCAGTTTGTTGCGATAGTCTACTGGGAAAGTGGGAAAATTCCATCCAATGGCTTCATTGAGTCGGTAACACATAGACCGGTTTAAATATGTAGTGAAGGCAAACAATGTTTGATAAGTAAGTAATTCTCCAAACTTTTGTAGTAGTTAAATATTAGGTTAATCAATCAAGGTCTGAGCTTTTGCATATAGTTTTCTTAATACTTATCCAGCAATAATCTTCAAGTTATCTTCAAATATGAGCCAAATATTTACATACCTGCAAAGAAAAATAAATGTTTATGTTAGAATTCTTACTCTGAATATAGTTATATTAAAAATGTATCGCAATAATCGCCCGTAATAAAAAAATAGATCGCATTGGGTGCAGTTTCGATTTGGTTAAATGCAAGAAGGAATATGTGAAAATTACAAATTATTAAATAGAATAGTTATTAATAGTTTGTATGACTAGTTATAGTTGTAAATAAAACCTTCCACAGAGTTGTCCGAACTGACAGACGAGTCAGTCAAGCATCAGAAGAGTCAAATCAACCACATCGAATATCAGTGATTTACACAAAGCAACTAGATTAAAATAAAACTCTTCCATCACAAAACTGTTGAAGTTCAAGCTCGACTGGTTTAGGTTTAATGTTTGCGCAGTAATGCAATAATTGAATAAAGACATTTTAATAAAGAGACAGTTAAAGTTAATTAAGTGTTACTACACCGAAAGAAGATATAATAATAAATCGCGTTGTGCAATTTACTCATCAAACATGGCCAAATGCAAAAGGCTAAGCAAAAAAGGCACGCTTGGACTGCGATGATGATGTTGATGAGTTGTTGAATTTAATGGGTACTTTTAACGTGGTCTTTCGTGGACGTTCATATTATTTTGATGAATTATGGGGTCGAGCATTTTAGTTACGCACTAATTAGTAAGCGACTGTCTGTGTGTGTATCTGCAATAGGTGGTGTTGTAAATGAACCAAAAAACTCTTCATTTTCATTTACGCTTGTTACAAAACTCATGAAAGTCATGACCACATGCACTTAACCCATGGCCGAGGACGTTTGAGTACTTTGGTCAGAATCCTCTTTTATTTTAAATATCAGTTAATTGTGTATAGTTGAAAAAGTGTGTTGAATACCCCTTTTTGTAATGTTTTATATACTTTTTACATTGAATGCCAAATGGCAAGGCGAACAAAATAAAAAAAGTAGATGAATAAGCAAGTTTTTCTGAGCTTCATTCGCTAAGTACACCAAAGCTAAGATTGTGGGCACTTCTGCTGATTTCCTTTTGTTTATTTACTTTTTAATTTTTGTCACTTTTTTGGGTCACTTAGTTTTCATAATGCAGTTGCTATTGCACGATATTCAATTACCATTGTTGGGTTTATTATAACACTTGTAAATCACATTTGTAAATTAAGTGAAAAAATGAAAAAGAAAAACATTGATCAAACACACTTTAATAATTAAGAATGTTACATGCCCTTAACATGAGGCTGAACAAGTTGAACAAAAGCTTAAGCGAGATAGCGCCTGTCGCACTATATGAAGAAAACACCTGCATATTCTCACCATAGCAGCTGGTGCAGCGCTTTGTTTGTACTACAATATTTACCTGACGCCTATGCAACTTTGCAGCCTCACGTAAAAGTGTAAAAGTTTTATAATTAACTTTTGCGGTCTACAGTGTAAACTTTTCGTTCAACCCACTCGAACGCACAACTGAACTCAACCCAGCTTAGCCCTACCAAACAGCGTTCAAAAACTTTGGCAACTAGCAGGCACACTACGTCTTCAATAGTCAGTCAAGAAGCGAAGTCAACAAGAAGGCAATCAAGCAAACAAGCAGCCACAAACGTAATTTTGTAGACGCTACTCTCAGACGCCCAATGTTCGAGAGGAAGTTGTTGTTGAGCAACAATAACTTTCAAAGTGCCAAACTTAATGCAATTTGACCTCAATAAATAAATAGAGAAAAAACAACTCATTTTTTAACAAATCTTTGTTCGGTTGCTTTGAATAAAATAAAGCAAAGTCGTAGATTTTGAAAATTTTAAAACACAAATAAAAGGGAAGCAGTCCTAGAAAGTCCATATGGAGACAACAGGAAAGTAACTAACCTGAATAAAAACAATCAGGGTATCACTAGACAAAAAGTTAAAGTAAAGGTTGAGAAGATGTTCGAGAGCCGTTGAAAAAAAAATTCCTTTCAAATGGCTCAAATTGACTTTCTTTGATGCCGCTTCCACTCTCATTGATTGACAAAAACAATAGGAGCAAATCCTTTTCTGTTATTCCGTGCATGGTGCATGCAAGGCGAAGCAGCAAGGGAACCGTTTCATTGAAAATGGAGTTTCTAGTACCGACGACATAACTTGCATCGATATGAGGAGCAAGCAAATTGATACGTTTACGTTGTGTATAACACGTAGTTGAAGCATGAAGGATTACATGATTAAAAAGGGAGAGATAAAAAAGACCAATTGTTATCAACTTGGTCAATACGAAAATGTCAAAGCATGGTAAACGAAAACAAAATGGTGACAGTATTACATAAGGATAAGCTTCAAATGAAAATGAATTGGCTTGCAATGAGAAGAACAGCTCCGGGAACGATCACAAACGCAGAAGCTTTGAAGGTGAATTTAGCTGGAAAGAAATGTATATGGTAATACTTAATACAAATAGACCTATAAACTAGAACATACGAGTATTATATCAAAATTAACATTCAGCAATTAAATGTTTAAGTATTGAGAGCGAAATTAAGAGGATGAATCAGATTCCTGAGGGTTCTAATCAAGGCCAACCTAGTCTACATATACAATTTAGTGGTTGCGAAAACAAAATGCAAAGCTTCAAAAGACAGAAACACTAATCCGTGTAAATATTTTTTAACATTCCAGGCTACTGGAAGTGTGCACAGGCAAAAGTGAAACCAGTGGCAAAACTGACAACTTGTGTGGTATTTACAGATAAAAAGATACAATCATCACTTTGATAACTTAATATGCATAAGGCCACACCTATAGGAATTATTTGGATGTGAATACGTTTTTGTTTTTTAGTTATACGGGGTTGTGCTAAAAAAAGGCACAACAATAAGGCGGAATACAGTTCGGTGTTGTACCGACATATCTATTAGCTATATACAAAATTTAATTACGCTTTGTATCTACTCAACTGGATCTACCGTTACATGGTAGCCACCTGGTGCGGCACTCCGACTGCCGCGGACTGGGAGTGTAAAAGAACATTGACATTTGAAACATACAAAACACAAGCAAAACGGAAATACATATAAAAAAGGAGTTAATCGAGGGGGAGCAACAACGTAGAAGCTACAAGAGTCGATGCAATCTATTATTTTTATTGCCCACAAATCAGTTCGTGTAGCTCTTTCCTCTTACTCTTACAAGCACGCAATGGGAACCATATATTGGTAAGTTCAAAAAATAACTTTATCCTCTCTAACGGATTAAGGAATTTTGTTTACCATTTCAGTTCCACACAATCAAGGCGGGGTTTTTTAACTACCTACTTCCGCCTGACCTCTTCCTCAATGGAGGATTGGGTTTAAGATTTTTACAGGATTTCCGGATCTTGATCTTCTTATAAGTAGTACGTACCACTATCACTATCAATGACACGGGAAAAAAATGTCTAAACAATTACGTAGAATGGTTCTGTGTAAAGGAATGAGAATAACTTCTTATAAATATAAGAGAAAGTAGAGATATGCACTAGAGCAAGGAGGCCCGTCATAAGACTCGTTGTTGACGGGTATTGTGATTAATTAACACATCCCGTTGTGATTGCATAGGCTGCAAAAGGATTAACGTCTATTTATATACTTATTTTGGTATATATTTCATTTCAACTGATAGCTGTGTCAATCTGTACAACCATACACACACAGACAAAAAAAATATATATATATAATAATAATAATAATAATGAAAATAAAAATACACCATTTTAATAAATTCATTGAGTACAGCTTTCAAGGCTTAATAAAGAAATGTGGTATGCAAAATCACTCATACGCCACATATGTCAGGCAGCGTTCCATGCGTTAAGCATGCGACAAGTGATGCAGCCGTTCTCTGCTGATGAAACGAAGCAGAAATATTGTGAACAAAATGTTGACAACATAATTTACAGAAATATATTTTTTGCAGTGTGGGGCCAACTCAAAATTTTTTTCTTTTCTTCTTTGTTGTTCATATTTGTTGCCTCACATAAGTGTGTGTGTGTGTGTGTGTGTGTAACATGAACCCGCTCGTTCGTGCGACATTTTAATTTGAATTTTATGCCCCAGAGCAACACTGACAGAGTCGTACACTTACATGCCAACAGACGCGAAGTCGAGCACAAATATAAAGTTGCATATGCGCAGCGAGGACCGGAGCATTATTAGTGACACACACACACAACCTCGCACATGCACACCATTGTCTGCGCATATGCATCAAGCTTGTTTTCATTTCCGTCAGATACAAGTGACGCCAACTTCTACGTCTTTATTTCAACTCCTCCTCCTTCTTGCTACGTTTGTTTCGATGCCGCTATTGAGCGCTGTCTGAGTGTATATGTGTGTGCATTGGTGTTTGTGCGCGCTGCACATTCAACTTAACCTCATTCCTTTCAATGAGTTTTACTTTCTCCTACTTTTTATTTTGATTTTTGAGGAATACCCCCTTTTTTCATTTGCATTTAGCGTTGTATGTTTTGCCGCCGAAGTTTTTGGTCCTTCTGCATTCTGAACTCAGCACACGGCAACAACCACAAAAGTCAACAACAACAAAAAGTTCATGAAACCTGCAAATGATACATTTGCCCAGTCGCACCGGCGCCTATACAACCCTTTTAGACTTGTTATTGTTTTACCGCATATGTGGAATTGTATTACGTTGTTTTCCTTCACGTTACGTTTCGTTAAGTTACGTTAAGTTGCATTACAAATCTGCAACTCAAAAGCGGTAGCACACATTTCACTTGCGCTAGTTGCATGCTACACAAATAATAACCACAGCAGCACCGACAAAATATTTTCGGTGTGCTCTTGTTAGTTTGTGACCATTTTTTTGTCCTTTTATTTGGATAGACGACGTCGAAGTAGACCTTAACAGGCTGAGTGTTGGCGACTGGAGAGCTCTGACTACAGATAGACCGGAATGGAGGAAAATTGTTGATGAAGCTATGGTCCACACCGGACTGTGAAAGCTGAGAAGAAGAAGTTATTCGTTTGTAAACATAGAAATAAAAAGACAATTGTCAAGACAATTTAAGTGTTCTTATTACTTGCTTCAAAGGTATAAGTCAACATACTTTATGTCAACATAGTGGTGAGCATGCCACATTGTTGAGGCAACTTTGCTACTACTATTCCTACTGTGCCGATTTGCTGATTTCATTGTAGTGTTGCTATTTCTGTTGTTGCTTCTTCACATGCGACATGTTAAAGTGCTGCAAACAGAGTGGAAAAAATGCCCGGAGGAATTGTCACGTTTCGAAGCCACTCACGCTTGACTGGCTAACTGACAGCCTGCTTCCTTGCCTGACTGACTGAGAGTTGTTCATCACACTTTGCATCAAGCAGCAAGGATATGCACAGAATAGTCTGCTAGGTTCATCATTTGCCAATTGGGATTATTCGGGTTGCCAATAACAAGCACAACAACAGTTGCAGACAGCAGACACTTGTGATTTATGTCGTCATCGGTTGATCAAGTCAAATGGCATTGGTAGCAACAAAAAAAAGGAATAATATGTTGCTGGCGTTGCTTGCAACATGCGTTCACTGCAAATTATTTAAGCTTCAAATTGCCACGCCAATTGTTCAACGCTTGAAAAGCATCCAAGAGGTATCTGTGACGGCTATGGTCTCTTGGAATTTTGCATGTTGCCACACAAAAGCGACTGTTGCTCCCCAGTTAGATTGCAATATTTCCAGCTGATGCGAGGAAGCTAAAACTCATTAAGATTTGCAGCACCAGCAAACTTGGCATAAGAGTGCGTCTGTCTATGGGACTGTGCCTAAAGTGAGACAATGGTGGTGGAGGACAGCGCTGACAGCGTTGGTAAGCAACAAAAGGCAACAAGGCAAGTGCTACAGTGAAATGCTTTGCAAATGAACGCACACCAAAATGCGTTACACAGCTCAATTCGCAGCAACGGTGAAGTGATGTGACGCGTATGCCGCTGTTAATGTTGCCTCGTTGTGAATTTTCCTTTTTTTTTTTGTTTTGTTTTTTGTTCTGTTTTCACAGGAAAATTACTTTTATTTTTCGCTCAGGTTGTTGATGAGCGTTGTTGATGAGCAGGATTATGCTGAGGTTGAGTGTTGAGACTTACATGAGTCAGAAGCTTTGCTGAAGCTTGCCTGCCAACGACACAGCAGCAACACAATTAAACACGTGCGCGAGGCTCCAAGGACTCTGGGCTGCATCAACAGCAACATCAGCAGTTACAACAAGAAACGATGATGACAACAACAACTTCAGTAGATGAGGAGCATGTTGTACGTATGTGTGACGACAATATCATGTTGTACCAGCAACGCATGACGTTGATGGTGATTCACACACACAACTGTCATGCGTCCTCATCAAGCTCCTTAACATCCATCATAGATGCGCTTTATTTTTTTCTCTCCTTCCATTTGCTTTTTATTTCTTTGCCTTTTCGTAATTAAGAGCGCGTTGAAATGAAGCAGCAGCAACATCAACGACGAGTGCAAGTTGCAAAAACTTCCGTTCCACGCCGAACTCTCATCGGGCGGCGGGTAAAACTCCAATTCAATTTTTGTTCGCTCTGCCGGCACCCGTCAGCCCGCAATTAAAGTAAATTAAGAACTCTTGGCATTAAAATGAGATTTACGCCTGAACGCGCGAACATAAAACAAGTAGGAGCTCAGTTCAGTACAGTGCAAGAGCAGAACAGAGCAGCGCATGTTGAGACTTTCAAAAGACTCACGCGATGAAAAAACAAGACGAACGCCTTCACAGCTTTGTTTCCCTTCGAAGCAAATTATTTTCGTCAATTTAATTGAAAATGCGTTGCATACATTGTGGCGTAGCGTTGAGACGCCACACTGTTTACTTTGGATGCTTTGTGTTCCAATTTTTGTTTGTTTTTCTTTGTGTTTGATTTCATACACTTTGCTTAATTTTAATTACTTTTGCAAACTTTTCCCTTTCAAGTAAATTCAACTAAAACAATTAAATTTTAAGAATACTATCAAATATCACTTTTAAATTCCGAAAATGATCCCCAAAACTAAACATTTTAGGTATGCCAAGAGCTACCAGATGGTAAATATAAAATCAGGCATAGTAGAACTCAAAATTTAGACCTAAATTACAATGTTGTGCGGTTTATTAAATTATAGAAATTATGATGTAAAAAAAGAAGTCTATTGGCTGGAATCTCTTATTGTAAAAATGGTTTCGTGTGGCAGCTCAAGAATCGATGTGTTTTTCATCTTCGTGTTGATGGGATTGGTTGAATCATGGTATAAGAAACCTGAATTTATCCTTTTCGTTGCACGTTCTAACATTCTTTTCAATTAGTTTAATGAAAACAGCAATAAAGCGGTTCCAGCTTATTGAACCTACGGAGAAAGCGTAATTAGACTTTTGAAAAACATTACCACAAGTCGCGCTTATCAACATGCAAATCGTAAAGTCAATCAAACTTTGGCCATCTTTGGGTTGGCACAGAAATAAAGCAGCAGAAGAAAATGCTTCAGTACTTCCAACAACAAAAGCCAACAAAAATGAGCGAAACTTTTTTCATGACAATTAAGATTCAACGATGCAAAATTTTCTTGCATGCAAATTAAAACACAGTTTGGCAGTAAAATTTGCTACACCAACGCTCACAACACTGGCTCAAAGCTTCTTAACCCTTTTGTGGCACATCAACCGAGAGTGCAGATAGTTCGTAAATGTTTCTACGACAATTTCTGTTCCGCTGTTGTTGTTTAACAAGCCAAGAAAACAAGACAGTAACACGAAGGCAAAACACTACAAATGAAATGAAAAAAGCAGGAATAGAATGCCCAAAAACCACAAATAAAAAGTGCTACACAATTTGCAATTTTCTCGCAAACTGAAAACAGCGCCTGCGGGTATGCAACAGAAAATTTGCATACAATCGCATATGCATGGAAAGGAGTCCCATTCAAACAACGACGGGAAGACCAAAAAGCTGAGACAACAAAAAAAAAAAGAATAACGAATTCTTTGTTTCCAATAAAAAGTGTCGACTTGAAGTGTGGCAGGAAGAGATGTTTGAAATATGGCGAATACAGCAACAAAGTCGCAGCGTTGAAGTGAAGAAACAAAAGCAAAGCAAAAGTTTTGATTTATAAGCTAGCAAAGAATGGGGAGCGCAAGGATGGCTGCACATTGTGATGCCAAAGTCAAGCAAACGCAACCGTAAAGATATTAATTAAATACACAATTATGTAGACGAGTATAATTAGTGACAGCACAACGCAAACCAAGGAAAGGCCTTTTTATGCCTTAATTTATTCATTAAAATGAAGCAATGAAGAAAAATTACAAAGCGCAAGTGCGCGAGGAGCCAACAGTGGACTGCAGAGGAAGCGAGTCAGGCTAAGCCCGCAAATAATGTTTGAGAAATCTGGCAATATTAATCTACGACAGAGTTGCCGCTTGTCAGCGAGTGGACAACAAATAAACTAGTGGGAGGCGGTGAAGGTGGCGGCGTCAAAATGCCGGCGCAAACGGAAGCGCATTTTTCTCATTTAAGCGGAACCGCAAAACGAACGGCAAAATGAAGGCAATAAAATAAAAACAAAATGGCGAAACAATGCACCGAAGCGAAGGAAGGAGCAACACCAACACAGAAGCACCGACATCAGCGACAGTATCAACGCAGTGGTTCAAATGTCGCCGTTATCCTGACATAACCCAAAAGGAAATAAAAGCTGCGCAGGAAACAGAGGGTCGGACGCAGACAGAGAAACCAAAACAAATTCAAATAAATGAAGACAACCAACACAAACCAACGCGAATGTTTAGCAAATTGCAGCAAAAATCCAAAAAATAAAAATAAATTTAAAAAAAATTAAAACAAAAAAGAATCTACAAAAAAAACCTGAAAAAAATTAAAGGAGAAAATCGCGAAATTTTTCGTTAGCTTCGCTCCCGTTTGCACTTTATTTTTACTTTTATTTTATTTTTTCGGTAGTACGCAATCGGCATACCAAACATTTGTGGTACAGCAAAGTGGATTAAGGCAGCTTTGGTGCATAGCGAATGAAATACACCACCAAACAGGGAAAAAATAAAGAAATTTTTTAAAGCATAAGAACAGAGTGCAAATAACAAAATGGAGTGCAAACGGAACCCAGTCAAGCAAGTGAAAACTTTTTTTGAAAGTTTGCGAAAATTGTGAAAAACGACCAGCAACAAAAACGAGCAGTAATGAAATAGAATAAAAACATTTAGAATAAAACGAGAAACAAAATAACTTTTTGGCGCCTTGAATTTTCGAAAATAAAATGCAATAAAGCAATAAAATGGCAACGATAATGGTGATTGTGCACTCAAATCGAGCGAAAGCCAAACCTTACACAAACAAGTGTTATTTTTAATACTATTATTATTTTTACAAAGCACAAACTCAAAAGTACAGAACGAGTTGCTTCAGTTCATTGCCGTCACAATGGATTTCGGTTGCCTCCAACGACAAACTCAATTTTATTGCCTTTTCTACCCAAAATGTAAAAAAAAAAAATAAAAAAGAGAAGTAATACAAAAAAATAATAAAATGCAAATTATGCCGCAGTACTTTGCCATGAAAAATATTATTTTAATATTGCAAAACAATAAAACAAAGAAGATGGAAGCCACTCAGACGCCCTTTTACTAGTTCATTCGCTCTTTCCACGAATAAAATTTATGAATTCAATTATTATGCCAAATAAATAGCAAAGGGAGCCACAGAAAGATGAAGAAACAAAGTTAAAATATTTGATTTTACAGCACTACCACAGACTGTCTTTTGTCAAAAAATATATTTTTTTCCGAAATGACGAATAGGACTTGGTATAAAAATAGTATAAAAACATTCCATTTGATCATAAAGAAGACGGAAATTTGAGAGTAATGTTGGAAATTATATGAGTAACTTTAATATACTTTTTTTAATATATATTTACATTATATTATATAAGATTCATTACGATCGAATACTTAATACGGAATGCACAGCTTTTTCTATAACTTGGTTATGATGGGCAAAAAGGATATTTATCTGTGTGATACAGCATTGTGCGATTCCGCCATAATTAAATCAAATCTCAGTTTTTATGTGCGTCGTAACTTATCCGCATGTCTAACAGCAATTGCACATACATAAATTATTTTATCTCTTCCGCTCTTCCCCTTTTTTTATGCAGTTAAACCTACGCAGTGCAACCGTCAAGCTGCAGCTTCTGGCAGTGGCAACAATTTTCCCTTACATTTTGCGTTCAACACTGACACTAACACACTAACACACGAACACTCGACTTGGAGAAATCTTTCACCAATTTCAAATATTAAAAAAAAAAAAATACTTCTCCAGTTTTAAAACAGAAAAACTTAGTTGCAAAAAGAAAAAAAAAAAAAAAAAAACAAAACAAACCTCAAACAATTGTACAAAAGGAATAATAGTTCAAGTTAACTGCACTACCTGCCATTAATTAGAAAATGTAACACAAAGAGCATATGTAGATTTTATCTAAATGGCTTGTATACACTTAACACTTTTTACTTGCTCGAGCCTTTCTGTTATAATTTAACCATAAAAAAAAAATTATAATAACAGTGAAGTTGCACACCTGCAATGCCATCGTTATCCCAACTCAGTTGGCCAGAAGGAAACAACGAACATAAACACGGCAGCCAACAAATAACAAAGCCAGTAATGTCGGCCAGGATATTGCAATGAAACGAAAACAAACTTCTCAGTGAAATAGGAAAAACAAAACCAAAAAAGCATAAAAAGGAAGAAAGAAAAATGCCAAAAATAAGAAGAACGGAAAAAAACAAAAAAACAGGCAAATAAAACAAAAGCGCAACCTAAGCGTGAAAGGTTCAACCAGTTCTCATTGTTTTGTTATACGACATTCGCTATTTTCTAACTTTGCCGTGCTGTTTTCTTTTGCTGGGTACTTTGGGCCATAGTTTTCCATTGTTGTTACTTTTTGGTGGGCGGAGCATGTGCTATTTGATTTTAGGCATGATTGAATAGTTGAAAAACTGTTAAAAAGCCGAACCTTTTTGACGATGTAAAAGGGCAAAAAACAAAGAAAAAAATTAAGGTAGAACAATGTGGGTAAAACTGATTTTTTAATTCGCTACGGGCTAAATCACACCACACATATGTAAATAGAGTCAGAGCGAGAGAGCGAGAGAGAATCAGAATGGGCCACATACAAGATACCGCCATTTTGGGACGCCGAAAAATATGCAATAAAATTTATTTTCACACATTTGCACTTCGAAAAATAAAAAAGGACAAAAAGAGAAAAAGAGAAAAAGATGACAGAGTAAGCGATTCAAAAAACAAGTCCCAAACTAAGCGCAACACCCACACACAAACGCATACCATGCGTTTGTATGTGCTTCCGCTTAAAGTTTTGATATATTTTTCCGCGTTGTTCCTACTTCAGTTTTCAAGTGCCACGTACGTAAAAGTTTTGCCTGTTTACATTTGCTTTTCGTTCTTTACTTATTTATTATTCGTTTTTGCTTTCCTCATTGCGAAAATGCGGAGAAGGAAAAATCTACAAAGTCTGCACTTTTACAGGAAAATAATGAAATAAATTATCATAAATGAAAAACGTTTTGTTATGGCCGGAAGGCAAGCTTTGCATGCCGCTTGATACACACGCTCTCACTGTCTCTCTCTCTTTCTCTCTCTCTGTGTTTCAGTAGATTTAAAAACGTTACAAGAAGCACAAGAAGTAAATGTACTTGAAAAATGTTATTTCTATTTTTTCATTAATGTCGCGTGCCTAAAATTTAAGGTTATCTAAAAAAAAAAAAATTAACTCCAGCATACTTTCCAGTGAATTTCCTGATATTTTAAGCGCTCCACATTGCAAAAATTTTATCCATAAATTCCAGGCGTGTCAAGAAACAACCGCATACATTGATGACCTTTGTGAACTTCTGCCTTAAATTGTCATATGCAATGTGCATAAAATTTAATATGCTGTTTTCAAACTCTTGAATTCTGTTGGCACCTGCATATAAAACAAAGCACTCGCATACACACAACACAGGCACACATCAAACATTACACACACACCTAAAATAAACATGGCTCATACTGAGTGTATAAGACATGCGACATGATGAAAATAAAGGAAGAACGATGAAAAGAGCATAAAAAAATGATTTAAATCCTTTGAAAACAAACAAAGCGGAAATGGAGGCAACTAGCAGTAGTACATGGAAGCGGACCACCCGTAAAAACAACAAGAACAAGTCGACACTTTTATGAGGCACTTAAAGGACATCGCACACATAAATCTAAGGCAAGTGTAAGTAGTAAGTGGGACGGGAGAAGAATTAGTAAACAATCACCTTAGCACTAGATTGACATGCAAACAATGAACAGCAACAATTTCAATTGTTGGCTAGGGGTTGACATTCATATCAAATAGACGACCAAGAAATATGATGAGAAGAAGAGTAGGACAAGCGAACGAGCCAAACTGAATTGGCTGTCTGAGTGTCTGTGTCTTTTGTTGTTGTTGTTGTTGCTACTGCTGTTCAAAATGTATGCACAAATATAATAAAAACGGACAAAGCACAAGCGGTAGATACTTTTATATAATAACGCATACATATACCTAGATACACATTGATTCAAACAAACTAAGCGAAAGAAAAGAACGTTCTGATGAGGAAGGAAAGAAGGACACAAAAACCAAACACAAATATTTGGGAAAGCAACAATAGAAAATAGTTGCTGTTCTTAAGGATTTCCCGTTGCTAGTTTGTTACTATCACTGTCCCATGCTCTTTCCCGCTCTACATCACTTACGGTGTGTCACATTTTATTTTGTCTACTTAGTACAACGTACTACTTCTCTATGTGGGTGTAACACAAGTTAACTCGCTTGGTCCTACACACAGTAAAGGACAGTCCACAACTGTCACATGTACCAAGAGCAATTATGTACAGCAAAAGCACTTTACATGCACACAAGAACTAAAATAGACCGTTCTATTTTATTTTAAAAATGTAAAGCAAATATGTCAACAAAAAAAGTAGAAAGCAACCGCACTTCCGCTTGCGAGGCTTCTCCTCGGGGTTACTGTGCATGTGTGTGCCTATCATAAGCAAGCAACATCACTCAATGCCACTAAAAACAGATTTTGGCTTAGATCCAAAAAGTAGAAACTGAAAAAGAAGAGGAATAGAAAAAAGTAGGCAAACATAAAATAGGGAAAGCGCGAACCTGTGCAGCCTCGAGATTCAAGCGCGCTGTGCACTTCAGCAAAAATAAAAATTGTGTTTTATGTTTTTTATAGATGGAAGTGGCTAACATCCGAACTTAGAAATAAAAAGGCAATTGTCAAGACAATTTAAGTGTTTTTATTATTTGCTTCAAAGGTATAAGTAATATTTACACAATATTTTTTTAATTTAAATTTTGTCAGTCTTTTTTTTAATTTTATTTTTTTTACATCGACTTAGTAGGTACGCAATGACCACACACTGATCTCACATGGGGCAGGCCCAGGTGGCATCAAAATTCACCCAGTCACATAGACAGCTGGTCTTAATTGCTAATATCTTTGGTGATCATGCGATACCAAAGCTAATGTCTACGTACTAAATATTTGGCTACAGACAAAAACATCATCAGCCATTAACGCAATCAGCATGCAAGATTAAACTAAAGCTAATATTAAATTAAGAATTCAATACCTACAATAACATATCTATTTAAACAAGGACGAAAAATTTAGGTTACAAGTATAGAAATAAGTTATGCATTAATTCAATGATGCCAACAATTTAGTTTTTATAACATAAGAAGAGGTGGAGGAGCAGCACACGCAAAGTGGGTGTTAAAAGATTTGCATAAGACATAGAATGGATCATGTTGCAAATAAGAAGCTCTACAAAAGGGAAGAATAATAGGAGAATAGTTTCTAGTTGGACGTGCTGGTACACTAAAGTTAATCATTCTAAGTAAGAAAGGTGAGTTAATACTACCATAAATGAGGTTATACATAAAAGTTACACCAATGACCGTTCTACGACTAGACAAGGTAGGGAGGTTGATCAATTTGAGACGACACCGATAAGATGGTAGGCAAGCATTAGGATCCCAGTGCCAGTTTTTGAGAGCAAAAAGTAGAAATTGCTTTTGCACCGACTCAATACGATCAATGTACATCTGATATTGAGGATCCCAGACACAAGACGCATACTCCAGAATAGGTCTTACCAGTGAAGTGTATAGTACTTTGGTAGTATACGGATCATCAAATTCCTTAGACCAGCGTTTAATATAGCCAAGGATACCTCTAGCTTTAGAGACCGAAGTGGAAATGTGGGTACCGAAATGCAACTTCGAGTCCATCAAAATACCAAGGTCGTTAAACTGGGAAATACGATCTAAACTATTTGAGTCAATGTAATAAGAATTTGAAATAAGGGCTCCGCGAGAAAAGGACATAACTTTGCATTTATTGGTATTGAGGATTAAATAGTTTTTGGAACACCAACAAGATAAAGAGTCTATGTCACTCTGAAGGAAAATCCTGTGAGAAGGGTTATTAAGGCGGAAACATAGTTTTACATCATCTGCGTACATTAAAATCTGAGAGTGTTTGATGACGGTAGGTAGATCATTAATAAATATGTTGAAAAGCAAAGGCCCCAAATGACTGCCTTGGGGAACACCTGATGTTACCTTTAAAGACTTAGATATTGAAGACTTAAAAAGTACCCTTTGAGTGCGATGATCAAGGTAAGATGCCAGCCATCGGATCAGTGGAGAAGGGAAACCAAAAGCTTTGAGTTTGGTTATGAGCAACCCATGCGATACAGTATCGAAAGCTTTACTGAAGTCGGTGTAGATAACATCAGTTTGGCTACCTACCGAAAAGTTGTGATTGACAATAGAGGTAAATTCCAACAGATTGGTTACCGTTGAACGGTTCTTTACAAAACCATGCTGAGACATACTAAACAATGGGCGAATATAAAACTGTAGTTGATCAGTGATAATCTGCTCAAACAACTTAGGAATTGCACACAGCTTGGCAATACCTCTGTAGTTCGATATATCTGACTTACTACCCTTTTTGAATAAGGGAAATATATAGGATTCTTTCCAACCACTTGGCATAGACGAGTTAATAAGGGATAAATAAAATAAGGTATAAAGGGGAATATATAAGTTGTCAGCACAGCTTTTTAAGATACAACCTAGGCGCTGTAGGGCTTCAGCGAAAACAATGTCAAAGAGGAACGCATTTTATTCTGGTGACGCTCGCTTTGATTGCTCTTTGCGCGAGTGTTTTTTTCATTCCGCATTGAATTCTACTGATACCCTGTGCCTTACTCTCACTCTCACTTCTGATCAATCATGAGTTCATTGTGATGGAAGTGCTATGGACATTTTGGATCTATTTGGAATCGGTGCAATTCTGCCACAACTCTTCTTGGTCAGCAAAACTGGCGAAGCTGAATCGATTACAAGCCATTATTTGTTTGCTTTGGGTTCGTACGTATCGTGCTTTGTATCTACTCAACTGGATGTACCGTTACATGGTAGCAACCTGGTGCGGCACTCCTACTGCCAGTGAAAAAATCTTCAATCAATTCCATGAGGTTCATTTAGATCTGATGTGTTTTCGCTGTCGACAGATAGTATTCGAAAGAAGTTTGACCCCACTTATATAGCCGCATCAAAAATATTTCTTAATAAATTTGTAAACTTTTGTTTTGTACAAAATAAGTTAAAAAGTGGGTTTGTTTCTCTGTTTGCTTGATATCTTCCTTTCAATGCAGCATTTCACAGAAAATATGATTAACAATAATATTTAAAGAACTGCAATCGTAACCAAAAAGTTCAATAAAATATTTCGAATTGCGCAAAAATTTTAGAATATTTCATAATGGACTTTTGCGTGGGTGATTTTATTACACGCGTTTATTTCGTTTGTAGAAAAGTAGAAATTAATTTGACAGGAAATTAATTAAAATTTTGTGAAATATGCAAAAAAAGAATTGCATGTCTATGTCAATTTTTATATAGATGCAAATTAAAATAATAATTAGTTTATATTATAAATTTGTATATTATAAATTTGGCTAAATGTTTCAAAGCGGCGTGACACATTGAAATGTTGCAACACAGTTTGAAGGGACAATCAAATTTGTGTTTCCATATATTCGGAAAATTTTTAATGAAAAATTATCCGCAATTATAAGAAATTAGAATAAAATATTAACCAGTTTATTTATTGGCATGAAGATGGCAAGCTGATTTTATGCCAGATAATTTTATCCAACATACTAAAGTTGGATAGCAAAAGCAATCAATTAATTAGAGTCCTAAGCCAGATGACTCTACAGATACCGCGTACTAAACGCAGTCCGGTAGTTGAAAAGATAGACAGACGACAGATTGAGAAGCCTTCAAGGCGTCAGCTTAGCTACAAGACAGCTCAAATAGTCTTGCCACACTCTGTGGCAGACAATAAGCCACAACTAGTGTAAACAACTACAACAAAAATAAAGACACCCGAAAAACCCGGCTAATGTAATTTTTCAAAATGTCGAAATAAACACACACACAGACACACACGTAGCCAAAGTAACTTTTCAGAATCAACCGAAAAAATAAAGAAAAGTGCAACTAGCATTTTGTTGGGTTTTTCCTTCTGTCCTCTTTTTTTTTTGTTAATTAAACAATGTCAGAGAAAAGCTTTTGATGCCAATAAATGAGTTTGTGTGGTAAGTTTAAGCAGCCAGAGGAAAAACAAAAACAAAGGCGTTAGAGGACGAAGACGAAGACGAGGAAGACGAACTAAAGCGCACATGCAGCGGGCGACGAAAGTATCTAGAACGCAAGATAGACAGGCGGGCGGGCAGGCAAACCGACAACAGAGAATGGCAAAGTGTGAAACGAACGAAGCTACTTAAGGCTCCTGCTATGCACTAATTTACACAAATGAAATGTCGCCAACAACAACAACGAAAACTACAACAACAATGACGACGACGACGACGGCGACTATCAAGCTAAGAAAATAGTATAGCAAATCAAGGGCATCAGATCAGCAGAGAGAATGTTTATTTAAGTATTACATATAATCGCAACTACTATGCTTAGTTCGAAATAGACGCGACTAGCTGTGCACATGTGTAGACGCCAAGGTTGGTTTTGGGCACAATTGTAGTTTTCATTTTATTTTAACGATTGCATTAAAAATGTTCTAAAAATAAATATCATCAGCTGATGATGAGATTTATCTGTGATTGTTGTACGAGTAGATTATGTGTTAGTTGATGCAAATTAAAAGCTGAGTGCGAAACTGTTTCCAAATCAGCTAGATTGCTTGAAATTCCTTTGCTCT